>JBAIAA010000089.1:1200000-1800000 GCA_037893245.1 Crossaster papposus | reverse complement strand
TGTAGGGGCCTATTCGAAATGAACTCAATTTGACCTGTAACGTAGCACGGGTTGCCTATAGTTTATTATGGTGGTGCATTCATCTTCTGTTTGTTGTATTCGGAAGCATGGGCGTCAATCGGTGGGGGTGGGGGGGGGGGGGGGGGGGGTGGGGTGGGGGTGGGGGGGGGGGGGGGTGGGGTGGTATCATATCGTTTGTCTCCCGCCCACTTTTCCTTAAACCCCAAATACAAAAATGTAGCCCTAGATAACGAACGTGGAAAATGAAAAGCAAAATGGTTCCCAACTATTATAAGAGACTTTGAAAGAGAAAACAAAATTGTAAACAAAATGGGATCAGAAATTGCCTGAGATCGCACCAAAGGAGCGTCTAGAATCCAAAATGATTTCAGGCCCTTAAGCGGGCCGCGGACCCCACGCGGTTATGGCTTTGCGCTTCGCATTACCTCTGATCAAGGTACATGTATGTCTCCCCACCCCCCTACACTTTTCAGAAGCGATGGACGCCGTTAAATCGGAAGTATAGGCCTATACACTTTCAACTGGAATGAGAGTCCCCTCCCCACACAATAATTGTGTATTCAAAACGGAGAACAAACACTTCACAAATACGTATACAGCTTCAAGTGAGGTTTTTGCACACGCTTAAAACTAAAGTTTTTAAGTTTTTATACTCCAAACTAAAAAACTGAAACTAAACACATAGCGCATAATGTTGATTCAACACTTTAGTTTTAAAGGTATAGGATACACCATTGGTAAATTCTTGAATTATCATGAATGGGTGGATTTGTGGGGTTGTATTTTATAGAAAATATTGTTTAACTGACCTGTCCGAAGTTTTACAATCATGGATGCTGAGAAAAGCAAGAAACAGAGCCGGTCGTTTTCAACCGGCGTCAGGCAGTGGTCAGTCTTATGTTGTTCGTGTTTTTTCGCGATCGCAGTCCGGCGATCGTGAAATTTGTTTTTAGAAAATTCAAATTTTCGGAACTATCAGTATTACAGGATATCTAGCGCAATCATTTTGCTGGATGCCTACAATCATTGGTTACTTTCAAATAAGGAAGATATCTCCAAATAATTCGGAAGTTAAAATTGTTTTGATATCTGCAAATGGTGTATCCTACCTTTAAAGGTAGTATACACCATTGGTCATTGCTTGAATGATCATGAATGGGTGGATTTGTGGGGTTGTATTTTATAGTAAATATTGTTTAACTGACCTGTCCGAAGTTTTACAATCATGGATGCTGAGAAAAGCAAGAAACAAAGCGGGTCGTTTTCAACCGGCGTCAGGCAGTGGTTCTTATGTTTTTTGGTTTTTTTCGCGATCGCAGTCCGGCGACTGTGAATTTGTTTTTAGAAAATTCAATTTTTCGGAACTATTACAGTACTATTAGTATTACAGGATATCTAGCGCAATCATTTTTGCTGGATGCCTACAATCATTGGTTACTTTCAAATAAGGAAGATATCTCCTAATAATTCGGAAGTTAAAATTGTTTGGATATCTGCAAATGGTGTATCCTACCTTTAAGCGTGTGGGTACATTGTAAGTGCGCAAGTTAAGTCAAACAATATAGAGCCCATAACTATAATGCTCTCTCGCCCCGTTTGTGGATCATTAATATATCCAGAGTTTGTAGATACCAGTGCAAATAAGGAATAGTATCTAGTGCCAGCTGGATGTACATCAAATTTGATGTGGTGTTTAGTTGTTTGTTCATATAATAGGCGGTGTCTTGGGTATGCTCAATTCGTCGCGGCGCGGTTAAAAAAAAAACCGCGACAAATCTAATATTTAGCAGGGGATTGTTTTTAATGAGGAGAAGGGGACGTGGTATTTCACATCGAACATTGAAAATACGTAATAGGCTTAGTACACGTCACTGTTGCTGACTCGGGATATGGAGAATGGGATTCTAATTGAAGATAAATTCATACATATATGTAAAATAAAGATTATACACATTTTGGTCTCAAGGGAGAGTGCATGATGTATGACATTGTTTCCGACGCGGCTACACTTTTTGTTCTAAAAGGTAATACATTTAGTTGGTAAAAATTGTTCTTCACTGAATGACGATGGAGAACACCAAGGGCCAAATTCATAAACGGTGTTTTCCCCTTGATCATGATTAACTAGGCTGAACTGTGTATAAACAGTTGATGATCGAACGTACAATTCTAGGCCCGAATTCATAAAGAGGGCTTAGATCAGCTGCTGTTTATCAAACGTACATGGTTAGTGGCATACGTCTTAAGCCGCGTTCGCATTGGACTTTTTTTGTAAAACCTACGGACAACTTAACCAAATTAAATCCAATGCGGACAGGCGGTAACATTGTCAAATTGTCCATTTTACCCTCCGCAACAGTAAGATCTACAGGCCCAAGCTTCTAGCGGAGGATTTAACACCGTGAACTTTGACAATCACGTACCGTAACATTTGACAATATTAAGTCCAATGCGAACGCGGCTCAAGTAACAAAAGAAATTGTAATCGTCCTAATGGGCTTGTTTATCTCGTGTACAAGTTACAATTTGTTTTAGGAATAGAATGGTGTACGGCTAGACCACTAAACATCGGCTAAGCAGGAACTTGTACACGGCTGGATAAACAGCCGATTTTTTTTTTTACTGAATTGCGATGATCTCAGGAGTTTATCCACACGTGCATTTCTCTGTTTTAGCCACCGTACAATAGTTGTACGTGACTAAAATAATCCGGTGATCATCACCGTTTATGAATTTGGCCCCAAGTGTTTACACATTAGCTATACAAAGAAGTCGGTAAAAGATAGGGGATTTCCCTTGTCCATCCTGCCACTGTTATCATTGAAAAATGAAACTTGGTATTTATTGTACCCGGATATTGTCCGGATGTCTGCCAAACTTTCCTGGTACACTATTAATAGTATTAAAGCGCGTTTCAAATCTAGGCTTTGTATCTTTAGAGATGATTTTTGAATGTTTTCAATGAAATTCTGTACGGTGAAGTAGTGTGAATTGCTGTAACGTTTGGTTAAGAAGGTATATTTGCCGCCAATATATTATATAGTTGCATGTAGTTTCGAAAATAATTGTGAGATTACCTCATTTTTGAGTGAAAGCCGCGAAAGCAGACGGAAAGGGGCGTATACTGTGCCAAAACAGGAACTAAATTTTGGGCTCTATTGGTCAGGAGCTTGTCTTGGGGCCTAATGCTGCGTTCCAATCGCGTCGTGTTTATCGTGTTCACCGTGAATGTCTCCATGTTCACGAGTAGGTTGCATTCCAAACGCTAGTGACGCACGTGCACAGTCGAGTTAGTCGTGCGGTAAGGACATTCGTTATCGCGCAATAACTCGTACGTGAACCAACACGCATGCGCGAGTATTTCATCGTTTTTATTCGTTTATGAAGTCGTGAACGTGGAGAAAAAAAATTCACCTCGAGTTCACCACTGGTGAACACGAGGTACCAGGCGATTAGAACGCCATTATACGACTCGTTAACTCGTGAACACGATAAACACGACGCGATTGGAACGCAGCAAAAGACCGTTGCGTTGTTATTTCGGCGCCCGACCTCCAGATTCGCTAACGTTGGTCTTTTCCTAATCCCGGTTTCATGTGCGTTCGGCTCTCACGCGGTTTGTATTACAAAATATTTCGTGGACAGAAAAGGTATTTACAAATAGAGATTTCAGCTCGGGTCATATCAGCGCCCCGTGCCTAAACTGGGTTATGAACATATAGGGCCAAATTCATAAACGGTGATGTTCCCCGGATTATTTTAGTCACGTAGAACTATTGTACGGTGGCTAAAACAGAGAAGTGCGCGTGTGAATACACTCCAGAGATCATCTCAATTCAGTAAGAAAATAATCGGCTGTTTATCCAGCCGTGTACAGTGTGACCACTCATTATTTTCATTTCTTTCAAGATCAGCACCCAAAATCTTTCAAGATCTTTCAAGCCTATGTAAATCAGTATACAACTTAGTGTAAACTTAATAAAATACACGTACACACACACGTAGCTTTACCTTACATACGCACTGTGGACATTCCTTTGTATTCGTGTAGTTAACAAACTTTGACTAAATACTCATTTTTCTCGCTTCCCCAAAACATATTTACCCTCAAATTAGGATTATGGGCCTCTCAGCTGTCCCTTCTATTTTTTCTATATATAACCCTAACCCGTTTTTCCTCTA
Organism: Crossaster papposus; assembly: GCA_037893245.1. NCBI lineage: Eukaryota > Metazoa > Echinodermata > Asteroidea > Velatida > Solasteridae > Crossaster > Crossaster papposus. Next base: position 1,795,797 of record JBAIAA010000089.1, on the reverse strand, counting down.
GCGCTCTTTTTCGGAAACTGAAAAACGGATTGTGGACGTGTGCAAGTCCACACACCGTAACCTCTTCCCGCATCGTGTGGACCTATATTGTTCGGAGGTCCACAGTGCGTATGCAAGACTAACTCACGCACACACAGCTTTACCTTACATACGCACTGTGGACATTCCTTTGTATTCGTGTAGTTAACAAACTTTGACTAAATACTCATTTTTCTCGCTTCCCCAAAACAAATTTACCCTCAAATTAGGATTATGGGCCTCTCAGCTGTCCCTTCTATCTTTTCTATATATAACCCTAACCCGTTTTTCCTCTAGCGCTCTTTTTCGGAAACTGAAAAACGGATTGTGGACGTGTGCAAGTCCACACACCGTAACCTCTTCCCGCAAAGTGTGGACCTATATTGTTCGGAGGTCCACAGTGCGTATGCAAGACTAACTCATTATGCATGTACATGTAGATATGCTGCCACATAAAGCCGTACAGTAAACTGGCGCCATTTTATGCACGGACTTGCACATGTTGTATGGCAAAGCTGATAAGTTGGGTACTATATAATAGCCTCCCATTGCAAAATTAAAATAATACATTAAGATAAAAATCCCATAACCGTTAAAAAGTCCAATTTATTGGAAAATGTATCAAAATTCTGCATAAAATTCAATATGTTTGCCCTTTTGGGAAATCTTTCAAGATTTGTGGCTTTTTCAGATCTTTTTTTTAAGTTTTCAAGATGGGCCTCATCTTTCAAAGATCTTGAAAGATCTTTCAATGAGTGGCAACACTGGCCGTGTACAAGTTCCTGCTTAGTCGATGTTTAGTGGTCTAGCCGTACATCATTCTATTCATAGCGGATTACGTAATATGTTGAATAAAAGGGCATATCTATCTTCAAAAAAACCCGCATATCGCTGTGATCTGCTGATCAGCTCAGTTGACACAAGTGGGAGGGTCGCCATGTCGAAAATACGCACTGATAGTTTTACTTATGACCACAAAATGGGTCTCATTCAGTGTTAAAGGTAGTATACACCATTGGTAATTGCTTGAATTATCATCAATGGGTAGATTTGGGGGGTTGTATTTCATAGTAAATATCGTTTAACTGACTTTTCCGAAGTTTTACAATCATGGATGCCGAGAAAAGCACGAAAAACAGCGTTTGTTTTCGGGGTCGAAAATTCAATAATTCATTTTTTTTTAAATAATTACAGGATATCTAGCGCAATCCTTTTGCTGAATGCCTAGAATCATTATTTACTTTCAATTGAGTAAGATATTTCTTAATAAATCGGTAGTAAATATTTTCGATATCTGCAAAATGGTGTAGGCCTATACTACCTTTAAACGGTAGGGAAAGAGTTCTTGCTGTGCTATTTTAATGATACGCAGCAGGTCCATGGCCATACGTCCGTCCCCACAAGCAAGCCAACAGACAAATGGTAACTTGTACACGAGATAAACAAGCCCCTTGGGACGATTACAATTTCTTTTGTTACTTAGACGTCTGTTTGATAAACAGCAGCTGATCTAAGCAATCTTTATGAATTCGGGCCTAGATTTGTACGTTCGATCATCAACTGTGTATACACAGTTTAGCCTAGTTAATCGTGATCAAGGGGGAAAACACCGTTTATGAATTTGGCCCATATTATCTGCCTTATATTATCGTGTTACATTTTCGGATTTGTACGTGTGTGTTTGTCGTCTAGGAGTGTCGCTGGCTGTACATGAAATACCCAGGTGTAACGGGTGCGTTCTGTGAGCTAGAATGCGATGTGTGTCAACGAGGCAATTCTTTACTCGCCGAAAGCGTTTCAACAGGCCGTTTGGCGTATGATATTGGTTTGAGGTAAGGGACACGTGTCAAAAGAATAGTCTTGCCACGTGTCAAATTAATAGTCTTACCACGTGTCAAAATGAATGGTCTTGCCACGTGTCAAAATATGTTCTTTTGAAAAGCTCCTCTATAGGTGCTTAAATAAAAACGCAATCGTCGCATAAGTGGTAGTAATAGTTTTTATGTCCCCCCCCAAAAAAACAAAAAAAAACCACCCACAAATCAATTAATAAAACAAACAAACAAACAATCATCAACCACGTAGACCAGAAAGTAACACCTGAGATGATTTCAGAGACTTTTGCCAAAGACAAACGGGACAAATCCTGGAGAAATTGAGGGGAAAATTGTGCTTTTTGCCTTTTGGCCCATATTTATGCGCATGCGAGCATGAATTTGAATTTCAATGAAACTGGTCTAAATTACTTCGCGCATGAAAAAAAGCCAATGTTACAACTTCCATTCCACCGTATCTTCATACAGAGCTTGGTATTCAGCCTGTTCGCGCTGGACTTAATTTGGGCAAACTAACCGAGCCAATGGGTAACTTACCCATTTCAAGTCCAGTGCGAACAGCCTGGGTAACTTTCCTCACAGGTAACTTACCCACGCCGCGAGTGGGTAGTTTAACCGAGCCAAAAGTGCCCAGGAAGATTGACCAGGTCAGTTTAACCGAGCCAGAAAAACCAGTGCGGACGCGACGTCTCGGTTAAATCTTCCATCACCCGGTAATGGAAGATTTAATGTTGAGAGCTAGCGTCGGGAACAGACGATCCGGTCGTCAAGTCGCAGTCATAGTTCACGCAGGGCACCCTCTTTATTGTTTGAGCCAGCTCGGTTAGTTTACCCATGGTCTCGGCAATTCTACCCGCGTCAATTAAATCCAAGTGCGGCGGTGGGAAGATTAACCCATCAGAATGTTACCATGCGTCATGGTACAGTTACCCAAAATGTTTATCCAGTGCGAACACGGCTTTAGTCATCGCAGGCAGGTTGCTGGTCTAACAGTTTTACCTGAAAATACAGTATTCTCCTTTGCTCATGCCACTTGACAGTTCTCAAAGTACCCCAACTCACAGCACGTCGCTCTACTAGGCAGTCGATCATCTGCATCCCACCAATATACAGTCCAAAGTCACAAACCTCACAACAGAGGTCCTTTATAGCAATTTATATGCTAGACTTTGGAACTCGCTGCCTTCTTCTGCTGTTGTTGCCCAATCTACCTAATCTTTTAAGAAATTTGTTTATAATGTTTACCTTAATAAGCCACCTGCTCACAATGTATAAACTCTAGTTTTGTAGTTTTTCTACTATTACTATAGCTTTTTGTTTCCTTGAGTAGGGTTTAATCAATTTTGTTAACCAGTTCGCGCCGGATGACGTATATAAACGGAAACATTTGCCAAAATTCAAAACGGATGACGCATAAATACGCCAAGTTCAAGTTCGGAAATGTATGTCAGCAGCGAGCAAGGTTGGAAATGCGTGGATGTGCTTCCCGGCACTATCAGCCTGAACCCGCTTCAGATCGAGTTTAGTTAAAAATTAATCCCGCCTCTCGGCTCGGCGATGTTAAAATAATCCCGGCGCGAACTGGTCTTAAAGTGCCTATAAATGTCAAAATTCCCATCCTGATATTTGTATTTATATACATAGGAGAGGAGATATTATACGCTCTATAAACCTTACTAAATTGGATGGAGTTAGTGTGTCGTCTTTTGTGGAAACCATGAAATGGCTGGATGTGAATCGTTTCATCGTGATTGTAAGTATAGCCCTGGTATACTATACATAGTACATGCAAGTCTCTATATTGTTCTTAACAGAGTTGTAGTCAAGTACTTTCCGAGTAAGATGGTTGTTATCTGTTGTCATCTGTTAACTGTTATCATCTGCGGTCATATGTTATCTGCGGCCATATGTGATCTGCGGCCATATGTGATCTGTTGTCATATGTGATCTGTTGTCATATGTGATCTGTTGTCGTATGTGATCTGTTGTCGTATGTGATCTGTTGTCGTATGTGATCTGTTGTCATATGTGATCTGTTGTCATATGTGATCTGTTGTCATATGTGATCTGTTGTCATCTGTTATCTGTTGTCATCTGTTATCTGTTGTCATCTGTTATCTGTTGTCATCTGTTATCTGTTGTCATCTGTTATCTGTTGTCATCTTTCATCTGTTTGTTATCTGTTATCTGTTTGTATTTGTTATCTGTTGTCATCTGCTGTCATCTGTTATCATCTGCTGTCATCTGTTGTCATCTGTTGTTATCTGTTATCTGTTGTCATCTGTTGTTATCTGTTATCTGTTTTCATCTTTTATCTGTTTGTTATTTGTTATCTGTTATCTGTTTTTTATCTGTTATCTGTTATCTGTTTTTGTTTATCTGTTGTCATTTGTTACCTGTTATCATCTGCGTTCATCTGTTATATGTTGTCATATGTTATCTGTTTGTTATCTGTTATCTGTTTGTATTTGTTGTCATCTGCTGTCATCTGTTATCTGTTGTTATGTTGTTATCTGTTATTTGTTATCTGTTCTTATCTGTTATCTGTTATCATCTGCTGTCATCTGTTATCTGTTGTTATTTGTTATCTGTTCTTATCTGTTATCTGTTATCATCTGTTGTCATCTGTTATCTGTTGTTATTTGTTATCTGTTATCATCTGTTGTCATCTGTTATCTGTTGTTATTTGTTATCTGTTGTTATTTGTTATCTGTTGTTATTTGTTATCTGTTCTTATCTGTTATCTGTTATCATCTGTTGTCATCTGTTATCTGTTGTTATTTGTTATCTGTTCTTATCTGTTATCTGTTATCATCTGCTGTCATCTGTTATCTGTTGTAATGTTGTTATCTGTTGTTATTTGTTATCTGTTATCATCTGTTGTCATCTGTTATCTGTTGTTATTTGTTATCTGTTCTTATCTGTTATCTGTTATCATCTGTTGTCATCTGTTATCTGTTGTTATTTGTTATCTGTTCTTATCTGTTATCTGTTATCATCTGCTGTCATCTGTTATCTGTTGTAATGTTGTTATCTGTTGTTATTTGTTATCTGTTCTTATCTGTTATCTGTTCTTATCTGTTATCTGTTATCATCTGTTGTCATCTGTTATCTGTTGTTATTGTTATCTGTTCTTATCTGTTATCTGTTATCATCTGCTGTCATCTGTTATATGTTGTAGTCTGTTATCTGTTATCTTTTGTTATTTGTTATCTGTTGTCATCTGTTATCTGTTGTCATCTGTTATCATCTGTTATCATCCGCTCGACCACGTCCATGAGCGCATTTTGCTTGCAAAATTCGACGTCTTGATACATTTACGTTTCCGTTGAATTTTCATCAAAATTATTGCATGCCAGAATTCAGAATTTCACAGGCAGTTTTAGTGTCAATAATATCTAGTAAGTGCATTTTTGTTACCAAAATTTGGTTGGTTACTTTTTGGATAGCTACAAAAGTACATTTCAACTTTATCCTTAGTGTTTCCTTTAATTTATATATTTTTAAGGGAATAGAACGAAAGCGCCAATCAGAAGTGGTGTTTTGGTGGTTTGTGTTCAAATTGGTCAACGAAGGTAAGTTGTGTACACGTGTACAGTACTGTTACTCTATATTAACATGTGAAAAGCTCACTGTCAAAAAGAGTTAAACTTATTGAAAACCACTCCAAAAAGGGTGTTATGAGGTTTTTCAGAGTGAAAAACAATTCCAACAAGAGTGAGCCATAATGGAGGACAACTCTAAAAACACAAGGTGGAAGTCCCTGACAAATAATGTTTTTTGTTTAACGGAGCAAGGCAAACTGACGTTCGCTGTATATGTATACCACGTAATGTACTTTATGCACATAATTATCATTCGCTAACATAAACGAGACATGAACATAAACCGGTGTGATGAGTATGAGACTCCTGTGAAAATCGGACTCCTTTTCCCTACTATTGGTTGAACCATCTCACGTGACAGATTACTCCCTCGATTAACATGATCATCACTTATTAAAGCATGCGCAATGCTACCAATAAGTTCGTATTTCATAGAGTTTGAAATTCGTGCTACATCAGCACTGGCGTACGCGTATTAGTCATTGCTAATAATTTTTGATAGTTTTGATATTATTTTTGGGACTCGAATCGCAATAACCTTCACTATAAAGTCGAGTCGGAGTCATTCTACATAAAGACTCGGATGAGGGACTCGCGTCGAGTCGAGTCGAGTCATTTGCCTGCAGTGACGAGTCGAGTCGAGTCGAGTCGAGTCGAGTCATTTGCCTGCAGTGACGAGTCGAGTCGAGTCGAGTCATTTGCCTGCAGTGACGAGTCGAGTCGAGTCATTTGCCTGCAGTGACGAGTCGAGTCGAGTCGAGTCGAGTCATTTGCCTGCAGTGACGAGTCGAGTCGAGTCGAGTCGAGTCATTTGCCTGCAGTGACGAGTCGAGTCATTTACCCAGTGGGACTCGAGTACAGTCCAGTCGCCAAAAATGTGCCCCGAGTCATTGTCGAGTCGAGCCATTAACTCGAGTCATTACAACTCTGGGTGCAATATAATTCAAATAATTGTATATAGCATTCTAATTCGTCCTAAATTCGTGAAATTCGTCTGGGTCAATCGGTGTTCAATCGAAAAAGAACATTTAGTCATTCAATTCGACGATGTTGTCATTTCATTTCGTTCCGTTTACTCTAAAATGATACAGTTAGGAAATAAATTGAAAAGACCAAAGTGTTAAAACAAAATAAAAAACTGAAAATTGAAATTGGAAATTGAGCTCGGCGATATTAGAGGACGAAATTAAATTGTCGTTATAGGGAGTCTGTGCAAAAAATTTAAGTGTTAAAATGACTGGGAAAACCCATCGCTAAAATTGACCTTTTTTTCTCGTTCTCTTTTTAATAGGAGGATATCCCGGAGTTATGGTTTTTTCGAGCATTCATAATACGACTGGCGAATTTCCCGATGTCGAACAGGAGTTCGAAAGGGTTAACATTTTTACCTACCTTCCACCACCGGACACAGTCAACATTGTGCAAACATCAAGCGAGCTACATCTGAGTGTTAGTGTTAAGACCGGGAAGCTGGAGTTTCTCGCTTTCAATCCATCTGAAGGTGCGTACAAATTCATTTCCCAAATAATAAATATCTGAAACAGTTTAGCCATTTCTATTGGTCGAAAGCCTAACACGTGGGTATGTTTAAACTGCCGATAACAAGTGGCCCAGCCGGTTTTAAACGCTTTTTCAGTGTCAAACTTTACATTTGGACTCCTATAATGAAGTCTGGTCCTTGACCCTTTCATTTCACCTCCCACAGAATGCGAAATACAACTAATTAGTCCGTATAGTCCTAGCCTCGACTCCATGGGCGCGTGTGCGTTCCTTCACTTTCATCGCGCAAGGCATGATGGTAAAAAATGGCGCAGCAAGATCGTAGCCATGGTAACGAGGCTGATAGGTTCTCTGCGCGTAAGAATAAAGAGTTAGCGCTCTAGTAATTTAATATAGCTCTATGGTATAGTCCCAATGCCATTATTACGCGTCTATTATTTGCGCGTATATCTCTATAAGGGTACGTGTGTACGCAAGGTACGTACGCAAGGCATAGGCCTACACATAATGGTTGGAGAAGTGTTCCTAAAAACACGAGGTAAAGGCCCTGTCACACATTTGCGTATATCAAGTACTTATGAGTTCTTTATTAAAACATTTCAATACGCAGCCGTACGCTCAATTTTTTAAAAATGTTTCGATTACTTTGACTTATATGCGACGCACACCTAGCGTATAAGTAACGAATTCAGCGCATCCATGGCGTATGAGCTGAGGTGCGTATGAGTTGCGTATGCAGTGCGCAACACTATTTTACTGCTGCGAATAGCTGTGTATGCAGTGCGCATGCCGAGCGTATTCCAGACGCACCCTACTTATCCCGACCGCATGCCTGACGCACTTCCGACGAATGCCGAGCGTATTTCTGTCGCATGTCCGCCGCTCGCCACGCGTTATAAAAAGGCGGCGGCTTTCCGCTGTTGTCAGTACCAGTGCAGATTCCATAGCGTGAACATCAGCGTATATTACCGCGTATGAACCGCTTATCCCCAACGAACACATAGCGTATTTGTACCGCGCTCGACCGATGCGGGACCGATGCGCTGCGTATTTATAACTTATGACCTGCGTAACAGCGTACGCTGCGTAGTTTTGTGCCATAGATATAAAATTAAAATAACTAGATCGGCCGCGCGTACATACGCGCAATTGCCTGTGTAGAACAGTTTTGGTTCGCCATGGACGCGGTAAAATGTCACGTGCTGACGGCAACGCGAAGAATAAAAATAATTGGCAATGCCAATTTTGTGTTACTAACAAGTATAGGGCGCATATTAAACGATCGTCTTAACATTAACTTAATATTTTCGTGGGTAGCTACAATGCAAAAGTTCAAACTAACCAATTAACTAGTAAAGTTTTTTAATTCAATTAATTCAGTTCAATTTAGATACACATTTATTTCCATACTTCTATAAAAAGGTCGACAAGTATACATGTAGCTATGGAGTAGAGCAAAAAAAAATTAAGTAGCAGTAAGCAGTGATAAATGTAATAATAAGAGTATGTGGCTGTTTTGATAAGTAGAAGCTTGTACAAAAAAAACCAGACAGACAGACAAACAAAGAAACAAAACAAACAGACAGACATGCAAACAAAAGAACAGACGAACATAAGACATGACAGCTACTCTGAAAACAAGATAGATTAGAGATGCTACAACGAATTCATAATTATCGAAAAGACGCCCCATGTACTATGAAATTCTCAATAAAGAACACACCCCCTTCTAAAACAATTTAAAGATTTTTTATATTAAAAAATATTGATAAAAAAAGTTTACAAAAATAATAAAGATTAAAAAAATGAAATTAAATAATGACAAAATTATTAAATATATAAATAAATAAACAAATAAATAAATAAATGAATAATTAATCGATGTTGCTAATGAGTTCTATAGAAACCTGTACAATTCAGAAAATGTATCCAAAGCCCATTTAGATGAAATTGTGTCGAACATTGAAGCTAAGGCAATTCCTGAAAGTATGACTGTTTCAATAAAGGGGTTTTGAGCAATTTTATGAATTCCGCTCTGGTCAAACTTATTTATAAGAACTTGGGGAGCCGTTATGATTTAAAAAACTGGCGTCCTATTAGTCTTTGCAACCAAATGCTCATTCTCTTTGTGTCCTTGAGGGGAAATCTGAGATGAAAACAACAGAAGCAATAGGGTCTATAGGTTAATATGAGCTTTAATGTTTTCTTGTTTGCATTTCACACGTGAAAATAACTCTGCAACTTAGCGCTGAATGTCTGTTACGAGTATGAATTCAAATGATGTCAGTAGCCTATCAGCCTATTAAGAAATAAGCCTATCTCTGCTATGGTAAATGACTGTCCAGTCAGTAGGGCCTACGGTTTGCTTTGCCGTTGGTGTCAGTAATCTATCTAAATTTCTTTTCTTTCTTTTTTTCCCCCAACAAATTAGGCCTAGCATTTACCCCAACAGTTCTGTAGTGCAGGCATATGATAAGTGTACATGTACTTACCTATGGTATCTCAGTTTAGGGAGAGATTGTCCTCCAGGTCCTTTTCTCCTCCCTCGGCTTTTACATATAGCTGCTGCACAATTATTCACCATTTCATCTACACTATTAGAAATACTCGGCAAACGTTAGGCCTATTCTAAAAAAAAATGGAAACAGACTACAGTATCCGGAAATAAAGACGTTTAGTTCGTCTCGTGCTAGTCAAAATGTGTGTTTGGTCGTCGAAAGCATGCTCGTCACATCATTTCAAATTTTGCGCGTTGCCGTCAGCACGTGATTAATGGCAGCGCGCAGGCTGAACCAGCGTATTGTACGCGCGGCCGATCTAGTTATTTTAATTCTATATCTATGTTTTGTGCTTGCCCAAAACTATCCGGCGTACTGGGCCGTACTGTGCGCATGCCTACGTACATAAAACTTACACAAAACGAGTGAGATGCATATGAGGTGCATATTGTGCGTATGAAAAAAAATGTCAATGCGCAACTCATAAGGAATTAGGATACGCAAAAGTGTGACAGGGCCTTAAGATTGTTGAACAAAATCGTTAGAAAATTGTAAATGTTGTGATTTATTTGGACTTTTTGACCGAAATATATATTCAATAAATTTATTAATGCCTGTATATTTTGAGCCGGTTTTACACATAGTTGTTTAAAAAATGGTCAACCACATTTGTATTTTCTTAATATAACGCAAATGTTGTATATTCATTTATTCATACCATTCCGAAGGCCTGCCAAAATCAAAGTCAGATGGCGGATTGGTGGTAATATTGGTTTCTTTTCAAGTTACGAATCATTCGTTTCCTTATAGGAGAAAACATTGTAACTCGCCAGTACAACAAACAATATAGTTTTGGTACTTTTTGTAAATCAAACATTTCTTGTTGTTCTATACAGCCCGGTTTTTCATGTACAAGTATGGTGGTTCAAATCCAGAAAGCGGAGTTCCAGTTGCACTGGTTCAAATGCCATTGCAAGGGAGCGTATCTGATAGTTGTATCGAGACAGTCGGTCAGGAAGAAGTTCAGCTGGCTCTAACGGTGAGACCATTGTTGAGATTTAATAAATACCTAGGAGAGTCGATGGCTTCTGATTGGTCGAGACTCGATCACGTGGAGTGAATTATCAGGTAGTAATATCATTGGCTTTCAAGCGAATCAATGTTCCCTCAACCAGCATTGATCAAGCATCATGTAAGCCGATGATTGGCCGAATGCAACAGTTCTACGGTAACTTGTAACAAGGACGCGTAAAATCTTGATACTGCGCGCTGTAAATGTACGCGTAGAACGTTTGTATCTATACGCGCGGCATTTTTCAAAATGCACGTGTCGTCTTTTAACGCTAACGCGTTGCTATGCACGATGGGCATCAGTGGTCCGGCAGTCTAATCTCAAAGTATGGGTTATAATAACACATGATTGAAAAGACAGGGTACCATGCATAAGCTAAAACATGGCCCCTAAACATGAACACAAAACGCTGGAAATATCGCCGAAAGGAAAGTCACGAAATGTTGAGCATTTTGACCATTTGTCTCGTTAAAAAGGTAAATTATTAAAGGTAACAGTGCGAAGACCCGGTTATTACTGCGTGATAATGACCGGGTTGGGGGATCACCGCTGGTAATGGATGTCCTATTCTACACTGTAAAGTTAAGACAAATTAGTGTATTTGGTATTTAGTATTTAGTTTTTAGTATTTAGTATTTAGTAATATTTAGTGACCGAATCCCTCGAAATGAGTCTTAAGGACAAGTTTTCAGGTATAGTTCTCTGTGCTTTACATTGGATAACTAGATTATCAAGCATAGACTCTGATCCATAATAAGCGTTGCCAAAGATATTCTTTTCAATGAATACCACAATATCTTGTCTTTTATTTGAACAGGCTAGTGATAGCAATCGTGGCCAATCATTAGACAACATTTTGTTTCAATACAACAGCTATTCCATGTGTAATATCAAACACAAGGTTTTTTTCTTGGCTGATTTCCTGCAGACCACAACGTCAATCGACCATTTGCGTGTGGAATTTAAATAATATCTGGTACACTGACTTGTTCACGCAGCTTGGCACAGTTTGACTTTAAATAATCCAGACCAATTACACTGTTGCTATATCACGTGATTCGGGGCAAGCTCTTGCATAGCTACGTTAGAGACGCTCAGCACCAATACATTGTTCACAATGGTTGAGAATGGTAAAAAGAAACCAGACCATTCCAGAGCCGGGGGTTGCTAGGGTAAGGCTTTCCCCGAATCACGTGATATAGCAACAGTGTCTTTGGTCTGGAGAATTTAAATGTAAACTGTGCCAAGCTGCGTGAACAAGTCAGTGTACCAGATATTATTCAAATTCCACACGCAAATGACCAATTAGGCAGATGTTCTCCCCGTTGCCAAACAATTTTTTTTTTACCACTAACAATTTGTCAATAATATCAATCTTCATGAGGTGTCATATTTGTTTTTCAATTTAAATTCCAAGGATTTCCCACCCTTCATGACCGGTCCAGGCTCGATCTCGAGCAACAGCAGGTTTTTCTATCTGAAGCTACAGAGTGACGGTTACAGTTTGTTTGAAAACGAAATTCGAATTGGTGAGCTATAGTAGTTAAATTTTTGTCACAGTAAATTGTGGTGCGATCAGGCAAAATCAGTCTGAAGTAGGCCTTGGTCATTTTTGGGATTTTTACATATTCTTTTGTAGCGTACTTCAGACTCCATTTCAGTGAAAACCCCATGTGTATACGACCTTTGGTTAAAACATTTGAACACCAGCACGTTAAAAATATAGAAACTGAGAAAATCATTTTTTTCTATCACTTCCCTTCTGAATTTGGTTAAAAGAGTATTTTCATGTAAAAGAAAAATATTTTTCCCTGTTTTTGTAAAAAAGTCAATTTGGATTTTTTCCACCCCTACAAACATATTTTGGCCCGATCTCAAAACAAGCATTGCCGAGTTCCGACTGATTTTGCTTGATCGCATCACAATTTATTAGTTGTTCTTTGGTACCTTGGAATGATTTTAACAAACTGTTGGTTTCATCCATAAATATTTTAGTTTGGGCAGAATTCCCCCCCCCCCCCCCAAGTATCTCGGAATTCGGCTATTAGTATCAAACATGCCAACTTCTACTCACAAATGCTTTTCCCAAGAACATTTTCTAAACTATAGCCTGACTATAAGGGCTCAATGCAGAAAGAGTATGCGGCGCAGCTTGGCGATACCAACGATATCAAAGTAGAAATAGTCGTCTTTATGCTATAAATAAAGAAAATATGAATTGAAAATAGACGATATTATCTAGATGTTGAATATCGTGGTACATTGTACCTTTGTGGAAGTGCCTCGGCCTAGTGGTCTGCGGGTAGTTCTGCAGGTTGTGGATTTGAGCTCGGCCTGGGCTATAGACACTTCCACACATGATATAGGTAGATGCATTATTAATGCCTTGCTGTGGTGTAGTTACCCAACCCAACCCTATTCATACTGTGAAGAGATCAGATTATCTTGTTTGAGTGTTAGGGGCTGGTTCTTCCACACTCTCCTCTTTAGCTTACATCTCGAGTGGCCTTTGACCTTGTGATGGGCGATTTACATTTTTTTTAAAATCAATGTTTTTGTAGTACCAAGAGAAGAGGTTTCCTTTTAAAGAGTCAATAATCCGAAGGATCAATGCACACAACAACATATCTCTGTTTTGTTACTTACAATCCGTTATCTATAATTGTTACGCGTGATTTTATGCTTGTTAATAAAACGTTGTTTGGTACTCTGTTGTTTATTACAGGATATTGTATCGCCAAGGATTCTGTCAACACAGACGCTGTTGCTGAAAAACCACCAACCGTTCTTGCAACGATGAATATCTTTGCGGTAGAGAATTAGTTGTTAGGGCCTATAGCTGGTGCACCGAGCTTTCGGAATAGTACAGTCAGTCCGCAGCGCACTGAAAAGCCGTTCATTTTATGTGCGCTTTATGCATGGCACTTTGTGCGTGACCTCGTTTTTGAATACTTAATGAGCTGGCGACGACGCCTGGAATTTGGTCCGAAACATCTGTTTTATTTACCGACTGTCAATATTATGTATATTTTCTTTTGGATAAGAAAACATTCTTGTATGTTATACAATTATATTGGGAATTATATGACATTTAGAGGGTGAAATTTATAACGTAAAAAAAGCTTCCGAACCAACAAATCGACCTTTAAAAAACGACAAGATTTTCCCATTTTCTGGCGGTGGCCACAACCCAATTTCAAACTGATGTTAAAGATAATTTCATATTCTATCAAAAAACTGTCGATTTGGGGTTGATTTTAACTTAGTCCAGTCAGGGCGCAGAAAATTCTAACGTTCACAAGAAAGTAACGAACGGAACATCCCGCCATGACAGTCCAGTCTTCCTGCGCCCTCATTGGTCGAAAATGACGTCATTGAAAAGGGCTTCGTGATAACGTGTAGTTCATGCATATTACAATACGCAGTTGTTTTTCGTGTACATGTATAACTTTCGTTGTAAGCTGGAGCGAAAAGGTTTTATCTGCTAATCAGTTACAAAATAATAACATTGCCTGCATAATAATGTATACAGCCAAATAAACAAAAAAACAAGCGACAAATAAAGTCGTTGTTTAAAATTTATTGATAACAATAACATTGATAAACAAAAACTTTTTACAATAATGTATATCTGTATTGTGAGGTTGGTTTTATAAAAGAAAGTGCACTTTTTATTTGAAACTTGCATGTTATCGCTTACATTAGAGGTAGTATACACCATTTGGAGATATCGAAAATATTTACTACCGAATTATTAAGAAATATCTTACTCATCTAAAAGTAAATAATGATTCTAGGCACCCAGCAAAATGATTGCGCTAATTCTTCTAAATAGGCACCTGAGGAGATAAATTAGCGTAAGTTTTTAGGTAATAAAGAGACAGTGGTACTTATGGAGACATTTCAGTGTCTCCCTAAGTGTCTAGCTACCCTAAAAAACGACATTTGGGACTTATTTTTGTCCTGGAACGACATATTTTGGTCTAAATAGCATAAATCTCGAAGATCTTAGAGAAAAGGAATAGCTTTCGGAATAGTATAAGTTGTTATAGCTGGGGCATCGAGCTTCCAGAATAGTTTAACTTAAGTTGTTATAGCTGGGACACCGAGCTTTTGGAATAGTATAAGTTGTTATAGCTGGGGCATCGAGCTTTCGGAATAGTATAAGTTGTTATAGCTGGGGCATCGAGCTTTCGGAATAGTATAACTTAAGTTGTTATAGCTGGGGCACCGTGCTTTCGGAATTACCCCACTGCGCCCCAAATGTGTCCCTTCGTGGTAATGCTAAAGTGATAACGCCCACTAATTTGCCCTCTTCGTAAACACGTTAAAGTCAATGCTGTTCCAAATTCGCACCTTCGTGAAACCGCAAAACGGCACTTGAATATAAATCCGCCCTTTCGTTCATTAGGTTAATTGTGTGTTTAAAACCAGTTCGAGTCGAGATTATTTTAAAATCATCGAACCGAGGCGCGGGATTATTTTTAACGAAACTTGATCCGCTGCGGGTTCAGGCCGATAGTACCGGGAAGCACACCTACCCATTTCCGGCCTCGCTCGTAGCGTTTTTATGCGTCATCCGTTTTGAATCTAGGGAAAACTGCGTTTATATACGTCATCCGGCGCAAACTGTCTAATGATTTTTGTTTGATAGTATAACTTCACCAGGTTGTAAATATTGCAACTTTGCCACTTTTTAGTGAAAACGATGACGATTTGAATAATAACTGTTTTTAAATAGTTGGTAAAACTTATAACACAAGGAATTCGAATTGTAAGCCTATTATGCAGACAAATCGCCAAAGGCACGACAAACAATGGCATACGGCGCCAATGCTACGGTTTTCGGATTGAATAGACTGCAAACATGCCAGGGTCCACAGCTCAATTTCTGAATTGTACTTCCGCTTCAGATTGTACATTATACTGAACCAATCTGCCTTGCAATGATTGTGGCTTGTTTCAGAAGAAGTAGTTAAAGGGGCACATTGCTCTAGAATGGGACTTTTCATGTAAACAAATAAAATCTATATGTTTGGGATTTTTTGTAAAGAGTAGAATATGAAGAATATATAAAGAGGCCATCCGTTTTTATTTGGTTTACTACTATTCACTACTTACCACAACTTATATGTGTTTTGTTGCATGAGCAACTCCTATACAGGATAAGAAACATTTCCCATTCAGCCAAATTTTATGAGATTTGAAGGCAATGTTCGAAACAGAGATATCTATTATATTAATAATAAAGATATCTATGTTTCTAATATATGTTTCCAATAGACATATCTCTATTAATACTAGATATATCTACGCTTCTAACAGCGATATCTATGATTTTAATAGAGACATATCTTTTAATACTACTAGAGATATCTCTATTAGAAACAGAGATATTACTATTTAGTAATAAAGATATCTCTATTATTAATAGAGATATCTCTATTATTAATAACAATATCTCTATTATTAATAGAGACATCTCAATTCCTAGTTTAGTAGAGAAATCTCTATTATTATTAGAAGATATCTCTATTATTAATAGAGATATCTCTATTGTTATAAATAAAGAGATGTTAAATGACAGTACAGTGCACCCCAAAGTCAACATGACTCGCCTGGTTCTTGCGTTTGTTGCTATATCATGTTTCACTGCGGTTAGTATGTTTTAGTATACACAAAACATGCCAAATATATATAGTGAATTTACTCACCCTGCCTCGTAAATCTAATGGTTTGGGAAGTTTAAAGGTAGTTTACACCATTGGTATTTGCTTGAATTATTATGAATGGGTGGATTTGGGGGGTTGTATTTTATAGTAAATATCGTTTAACTAACCTGTCCAAATACGGGCGTTCGTTTTCAACTGGCGTCGGGCAGTTATTCTTATGTTGTTCTTGTTTTGTTTGCGATCGCCATCCGATCAAAATATACAATGAAATGTTTCGGAACAATTAACTACAAATATTTAGCGCACTCATTTTGCTGGGTGCATACAATCATTTTTTACTTTTGATTAAGTAAGATTTTTCTTAATAATTGGGTAGTATTTTTTGTTTCGATATCTGCAAATGGTGTATCCTACCTTTAAACAATGTGGAAGGTTAAGAAACTATTGGGCTTAAGTTTCGGAAAAGAGTTTCAAAATAAATAAATATAAATCGCGTGATCATTTCCTTCTATAGTACGATACGGTAAACACTGAATTCAGTGCAAAAGTTCGTTTCGGTTTCGATTTGACGCATCACTATTATTACTTATTTAGACTTTTCCTGGAATCCGTAGCCTCATTGTTTGGCGTTGGTTGCCCCGGTGCCATATCCTGTGTGCGCCAATCACTATACAGCATATGTGACCCGCTCAATCGAAATCAGGAATAAGTCTCAAAATGAGAAAGGGAATTTCATAAGCTTTTCAATGATACCCATCACAAGTGTGTATCTTCTTAGGTTAATGAGTTATGGTTTGATGAAGATGACAGGTGTATATCTTTGCCGAATCCACATTCTGAAAAAACAGCTTTGAAATAAACAAAATTGATCAAAATCATACGGACAGCGCACACAAATCCTCTTCATTTTCATCTTTATTGATCGTTTTTACATACAAGACATTAATGACAATAATCTGTGATAACTATACACTTCCTAAAAATACAATGTTCAGAAAATCGACTTGGTCACGATTTTCACCCATGCGTTCACTTCAACGGCCGATTGCGTAAAACGGCCTCAGCGACTTATTCCTGATTACGAAAGAGCGGGTCACATATTTTCGCTCCATCTGAATTCAACGAAATGGAGAATGTTGCTCACTTAAAACTTACCGTAATACCATGTCATAGTGGTCATTGATCGTAGCGTACATGGCCTTTCTTTTCTGGATGCAAATAATGATGTCTTACAGGTCTCATCATGTCCAATATCCTATAAAGAAATTATTATTATTATTATTTATTCGGCCACAACATTTAGAATACAAACATGTACATTCGAAGTAAGAAAAGGCATACATCAAAAACAATCAAGATGAAAGATAAATGGTATAACAAATATCAATCAAAAATAATAAATGTACAATGGGGGGGGGGGGGGGGGGGTGGTAGGGATGGGGACGAGGAAGGTATAGAAGGGGAGCGGAATGGGGAAGAAGGAGTGGGAGGGAGTTCACAATTAGCAGAATAAAGACAATCCAATCTAAATGAATTAGTAAGTCGGTGATGTGAGGCAAAATATTCAGTTTTTAAGTTGTTTTTTCAAAAGTTGAATTGAATTATTAAAAGGAAACATACATGGGTTGGTTTGATATTAATATACTTCGAAGATAATTATTATTATTAAAGGGATCGTATACGTTTGGGAATTTGAACCCACTGTTTGTTTCAATCCTATATATAGATATATACCATAAAACCTGTACAAATTCCATTTCAAAAGGTGGTAGCGATTCTGAGATATTGCCGAAAATCTGGAGCGGTTATGTCCGCGCAGGAAGAATAATCTGCATTGGAATACACAATCTGAGAAACGTCACTGCAGTAACGCTTCTCAGATTCAAGTTTTTGGGGATAAAAAGTGATATCTTTTTCCATAACCGCAGTACTTCGAAGTGAACAGTTTCTACGAATGCATTATACTATCCAAAGCTGCTGTACTTCTTACCAATTGGGTTTTTATTGCCTTTAATTTTTGGAGTAATTACCAATCGTACACGATCCCTTTAAATTGTTTGAAATCGTGGGAAATATTAAGCGTTTAAAACAAAATTCGACAAATACTCAAGGTTTCAGCCAACATTTTGGCGAATCGAGCGTTTTTTGTTCACCTTTAGTTTCGATTGATACAAAGATTTATTGTTGGCTTTACCAAGCACAGTTCACATATGCATTCAAAAGTTCATAGGTTATTCATTGAAATGGAGCTGGCAGTGAGTGGTACAATGAAATAGGCCTATGTGATTAACATCACAATGGAGCGAGCGTTTTATATGGTTCAGAAACCATGCGATAGCGTTGCATTGACAGGTGGTGTGTGTGCTTCATTTTCAAGTTCTAGTTTGCCCATCTAACAGCAGTCCGTGGCCATTTAGCATGTCCGCATGTAAATCCAACTAGAGCGCGAATCGTCCCTTAACGTTCTTCGTGAACTTGCGCCTGTCGTCAGAGGACTAAAGATCATCATACAACACACTGACAACCGTAATTCCATCTGCTGGGAACCATGAAGCCGGGGGAAGCTGTTACTGTGGTATTGGTGACTATGTTCGGTAAAGTATTCCAATTGATGGGGTCCTGTACTAATATACAATAATTGTACACGTGATTCGCAAGTTTGAGAAACACGTCTTGAAACGTTGCACTCTATCGGTTGATATACGCTATGCGACAGAGTTGTATTCGAGTCCCTGCAAGTCCTTGCACAAGTCCTTTTACAAGTCCTTTTACAAGTCCTTTTACAAGTCCAGTCACAAGTCCTTTTACAAGTCCTTTCACAAGTCCTTTTACAAGTCTTTTTACAAGTCTTTTTACAAGTCCAGTCACAAGTCCAGTCACAAGTCCAGTCACAAGTCCAGTCACAAGTTCAGTCACAAGTTCAGTCATAAAGCCAGTCATAAGTAACTGGTTGAACAATGACAAAGAAATGCTTCTGTCTAAGCTCGTTTGAACAGTTTGTGATTTGAAATGGAACTGGAGGACTTGTGGTGGACTTGCAGGGACTTGCAGGGACTTACAGGGACTTGTGATAGACTTGACTACATCCCTGCTTTGCGACGTCCGAGTCAAGGGTAAACAACACAATGCCTATTTTCGGCCGAGAAACGGCTATCGTTTGTGCAAATAGAACACACACACAATAAACGGGGAAAATAGATCTAAAGGTGTAGCTTAAACTAAGTTTTAGAAAGGTTTTATTTTCCAGGTTTTATTTTCCAACTGTAAACTTTCAAAAGTTGCAGTGAGCGTTGTTATCTACTGTGCACAATTAAGTGATAGCTTTGCAGCGGCGGCAGTTTTTTTACGTATTATCACCTCTTTTTTTTTTAAATGGGCGCCAAAATGCTTGTTACCAAATATAATTAAACCGGCAACAAGCATATTGGCGGCCATTTTGAAAACATTCAAAAAGCTGTCACCGCTCACGCTGCAATGCTATCACACATTGCATTTCCCATTGCACTTCCCATTGCATTTCCCATTGCATTTCCCATTGCATTTCCGCATATGAAGCAATATATGGGACGGAGAGAACCCACCCCGCCTCCTTTTCCTTTGTGTTGGTCATTGTGCTTGCGGAATGTTGTGGTTTCTTTTAAGATTTTTAGGGGGGTGCGTTAGGTAACATTAGCCTAGGGAGTGTATATGTATGGGGGACTAAGGGGGGAGTCGCTCGGTCCCATATGTTGCTGAGTATAACAAATTGCTACGAGCATTACTCCTCTCGATCATTAATTTTGATACCGATGGCCCAATATTTGGACTGAGGCTGATGGCCTATAAATATATACCGTGTTTGTTCCTTTCGCTATAGTTTTGTAACACAAACATATACATGTTTGTGTTGGTTATCAGTTTGGACATTTTTTATTTATGCACTCTGGACGTGTTTACAGCGGGGACAGATCGTGTTCAGCCATTGCACATTGGTGTTTAGAAATTGTCACCATTATTGTTAGCCTCTAAACATGTTTACAAACTGATAACAAGATTGTGTTTAATTGCTAAACACAAGTTTTTGTTAGTACATGCGCGTGCAGATACGTCATTCTCAAAAAAAGAAAGAAAGAAAAAGGTATAGTTTCTGCGCACTTTCTAGTAACAATAACTTGGAGGAAACGAAACTAACTTTAATACGCCGTCAGCCTGGGGTTCCAGGAAGTTAAAGGTAGCATACACATAGAAGAATGAATTATTGTTGAAATACCTTACTTGACTGTAAGTGAATAACAGTCTCAAGCATTTTGTGAAATCACGGCACCAGAAAAAGTGAAATTTTGTATGAATTTTTAACGATTGCCGGCCGCGAATATTTTTTTTCCCAAACGTAACTGGCAGATTTCATTAATAATTCAGTAGTTTGGATGAGAAGTTATGTTTATTCATCATAATAAAACATGACGTCACAGCATTGTTGTTATTAGTTAACTAGTTACATTAAATCACTTTAAAGAACAGCTGTTGTCGAGCTGCTATACGTAGTGTAGTGGATAGTGGGATGGGCTATGAATCAAAGATCCCTGGTTCGAATCCTGCTGTAGTAGGTCACCTCGTTTTTTCTAGTCAAATTTATATCTTTGGAGTATTTTTAATTTAAGGAAAAAAAGAGACCGCTGTCCGGCGATCGCAAATTTGTCTTTATAAAATTCAATTTTTCGGAATAATTACAAGATATCTAGCGCAATAATTTTGCTGGATGCCTAGAATCATTATTTACTTTCAAATAAGTAAGATTTTTATTAATATTTCGGCAGTAAATTGTTTCGATATCTGCAAATGGTGTATCCTATTCTTAATTTGTACATAAAAGAAAGAAAAATACCAATTATAGCATACGATCACTTGACTAACATGGGCTTAAACATGTTAACGCCCGAGCCGAGGTGTAGTGTAATTACGGACGGCGTGATGCATGGTGTGATATGATGATTGGGACTATTAATATATTAACTCATTGGTTGTAGTGCGCATGCTGTGAATGCTGTGTAAGGTTTTAACCAATAAAAGGGTCTTTCACTGGTGTTGAAGCGCGTTCACGCACGTCAAAAATCAAACATGATAGATATCTGTCGTTGAGTTGCGGCAAGTAGCGGCAAGTCGCGTTCTCCAACGCGCGTACGTAGCAGACGAGGGATTTTTCAGGCGTTCAGGACTGTTACGACAAAAACGCCAGTCAACGCTAAAGTTTGCGTGTCGTGTGCTCCCAGCTTTAGTCCCCCATATCTATACACTCTCCAGACCAGGCGCGGTTCTAGAACCAATGTTTCAAGGGGCCTAGACACATCGTACGTGACATACTGACCTTCTAACTTTTGCAGATCCATATATTTTCCAGAATGTACTTCGTATTGCATTTTTTATTTGTTATTTGTTATTCTTTTTTATTTTATTTTTTTGGGAGGAGCGGGCTAGACAAAAGTTTAGGGATATATGCAAAGTCGGGAATTTTCAAGACAAAATGAAAGTAATGTAATGGGTTCTATGCACAAGTACCCCCTCAGTGAAACGAGCAGGCAATAAAGGGGTCAATATTGACGCCATTTTTACCCGACTTCGATTTAATTGTCTGGTTCCCGCTTGATAAAAACGCCATTCAGAGTCAGCGAACAGACAAAGCAATCCCACTGGTATATGAGTATCAAATGAACGAGTACAACGGTGCGTAATACCAGCGACGTAGTCAAGGGATATACCCAGCAAGAAATAGGACCGACGGACCCCCCCCCCCCCCCCCCCCCCCCATATTCCCCATACCTATACACTATGTAGACTATTGTTACCTATCGCACCCCCACCCCCTCACCCCACGGGGGTTCCATTTGTCCAAAATCTTGCTTTATATGCCATGGGAACCCATAACCGTTTATGCATTTAAAACAAAAAAGTGTTAAAATGTGCGCGAAAACATATTGTGATTTCCATTATAACAGGATTCTATGTGGCTGCTAATAATGGAACAACCCCAACAGTGCCTCTAACGACTGAAGCAACAACGGCAGTTAAAACCACAGCCGGCCCAATGCACCCAACAACCGGCCCAATGCACCCAACAACCGGACCAATGCCCCCAACAACCGGACCAAAGGGCCCAACAACCGGACCAATGGCCCCAACAACTGGACCAAAGCACCCAACAACCGGACCAATGCACCCAACAACCGGACCAATGCCCCCAACAACCGGACCAATGCACCCAACAACCGGACCAATGCACCCAACAACCTTACCAATGCGCCCAACAACCGGACCAATGCACCCAACAACCGGACCAACGCTCTTTACAAATGCAACAGCCGCACCTAGCGTTACCTCCCCGAATATGACAACCACGCCAACAGCTACGGCCCGTGCCACGACCACTCCCCAAAGCACCATTCCTCCAGAGCAAAACACATGGGAGGTGCCTAATGGGAAAAATGGCTCTTGTCAATCCATGCATTTTTATGCGAACATCACTGTTCCGTATTACAACACGTCTGATTTGGTAAGAAGTATTTAAAGGTACGATACACCATTGGTGAAGGCTTGAATTATCATGAATAAGTGGATTTATTTTTGGGGGGTTGTGTTTTATAGTAAACATCGTTCTTGGGTTTTTACGAGATCGCCGTCTGGCGATCGTGATTTTTGTTGTTGTATTCAATTGTTCGTAAGAATTACAGAATATCTAGCGCAATCATTTTGCTGGATGCCTACAATCATTATTTACTTTCAAATAAGTAAGATATTTCCTAATAATTCGGTAATAAACATTTTCGATATCTGCAAATGGTGTATCCTACCTATATAAGGCATTTCTATAGCGGTCAATAGTCTCCTTTTAATGCTTCAATTTGTTAGTTATTCGTCTGGAAGTAGAGGTTTTCCTGGCTATTTAAAAACATTTTTCATTCAAATTCACCAACTCTCATATTCAATTTCGTTTAAAAAAACAACACATGCTTTTATACCAATCTGATTTAGTCATTTACTATTCAATTGTAGAGTTTGGTCACTCATTAAACATTGTATCGGGAATATTCGTCATTACAGATCAAATTCGTCCAAGCTTTTGCCGAAAGGCAGCATCCAGAGATCGAATTTGTCTGACATGACTTATGTTAAATAAATTAGTCTGATCACCGCGCTTCACGGGTGAAATCCCTATAAGTCTGCTGACGACGGGCAGAGCACACTGTCCGAAACGTTGAGTTCCCTCCCTCTGGTTCCTTTCAGAACCACACAACTCACAAAAGAGAATTTCTACATGGTGCTACCGCAAACAACTTATATTATTGCCTTTTCACCATGCAGACCTTCAAATCTCCAGGGGCCAATTTCATAGAGCTGCTAAGCACAACAATTTGCTTAGCATGACAATTTGTCCTTGGCAAAAACAAGGTTACAGACCAAATTTTCACCTGATCGTTATTGTTCTGGATTGATAATCAGCTGTTTTTTTGCTTAGCACAAAAAACAAGTATAATTTTGGCTGGTAACCTGTTTTTAATGAGCAAGACTTTTTGTGCTAAGCAAATTTGTTTGCTTAGCAGCTATATGAAATTGGGCCCAGTTCACTGCCTTCTTGGTTTTACATTCTTTTCTTATTTGAATGTTTTGTATGCAGCTTGACAGTGTGATGGTTTCCGTCCCTTCCTGGTCAAATGCCAGCGGCACTTGTTTAAAGGAGAAGAGAGAGTTCATCTTAGACTTCATTCCTGACGGAGGCGATCGAACCTGGAATCTCAGATTCGTCTTCACAGCCGATAGTACCGCTTACGAGTTGACATCCCTGAATGTTCAATTCAATTACGACGATGTCCTCTTTAACACAAAGAAACAAGGTTGGCGTTCATTTTAGCTACTTTAGTAGTCTTGGGCCAAGACGATATTAAACAATATTTTGATTGTGTAAGTCGCGTCATGCATTGCGCCCTCTAACGGCATGATTATACCAGGTTAAGGTTGCCTTCCTTTACTATCGTCTTGGCAAACCTGCGCCAATGGTTTAACTTGTTTTCTTTCTTCCTTTCCAGTGGAGCCAATCAGCGAGTGCAAATCAAATTTGCATATTGAAATTATGCATGACCTGGAGATATTAACGGGTCATGGGGCATAAGGTCAAAAAGAGTATGGCGGCTGGCGTCAGTGACTGTCGCTGCCTGATTGACTCGCAGAGCTAGAAGCAAATAAATTTGCCGTTGACAGGCTAAATTTGAAAAAAACCGAAGCAATCAAAATCATGCAGTTCTTGATTTGCCACTTAAAGGGATCGTATACGTTTGGTAATTACTTTAAAAATTAAAGGCAATAAAAACTTATTTGGTAAGAAATAAAGCAGCTTTGGATAGTGTAATGCATTTTTAGAAACTTTTCACTTCAAAGTACTGCGGTTATAGAAAAGGATATCACTTTTTATCCAAAAAAATTGAATCTGAGAATCTGCAGTGGCGTTACTGCAGTGGCGTTACTGCAATGGCGTTACTGCAATGGCGTTACTGCAATGGCGTTACTGCAATGGCGTTACTGCAGTGACGTTTCACAGATTGTGTGTTCCAATGCAGATTATTCTTTCTGCGTGGACATAACCGCTCCAGATTTTCGGCAATGTCTCAAAATCGCTACCACCTTTTGAAATGAAATTTTTACAGGTTAGTTTTATGGTATATATCTATAACTATATAGGATTGAAACAAACAGTGGGTTCCAATTACCAAATGTATACGATTACTTTAATTAATTGATGGACGTTGTTACAGCTAATAATGTAATGCAACAGATATCAATGTATCACCACCCGATAATGTCACAACAATTACTGATAGTCTAGTAAAATATACGACACCATCGGTCAGTTGTTGTTACCTTATCGGTTAGTGATTGGTCAGTTTGTGTGACATCGTTTAGTGGTACATTATCTGTTGGTTACTACATTATCAGTTGTAACAGACGTATTTTTGTATGTTACCACAGTTCAATGGGACCAAATGAAATGAAACATAATAAAACACAACTTTTTACTTTAAATTGCGTTTAAAAACCGCTACTTTGGAAATTAGTTTTGTTATTGGACGTCAGGGATGTAGTCGAGTTCATCACAAGTCCCTCACAAGTCCCTCACAAGTCCCTGTAAGTCCCTGCAAGTCCATAGGAAGTCCTTCAGTTCCAATTCATATCACGAGCTATTCAAATCAGCTTTGACAAAAGCATTCCTTTGTCATTGTTCATCCAGTTACTTGTGACTGCCTTTATGAAGTTACTTGTGACTGTCTTTATGAAGGTACTTGTGACTGCCTTTATGAAGTTACTTGTGACTGTCTTTATGAAGGTACTTGTGACTGCCTTTATGAAGGTACTTGCAGGGACTCGACTACAACCCTGTTTAACGTACATTTCGTTGTTATTGTCTTACAGGGCAACAGAGTTCTTCCTTCGTCTCCATGGACAGCCCTTTAGCTGGACTCAACGCGTCCCTGGACTGCCCCTGTAAGCGTGACGCCCTACAAATCCAGTCGAAAGACAAAGAGCAATTACGTGTGGCATTTACCGACCTCAACATTCAGCCATTTTATTTAAAAGGTAGGGTATACCATTGGTAATTGCTTGATTTATCCGGAATGGGTAGATGTAAAGGTTGGATACACCATTGGTAATTGCCTGAATTATGAGGAATGGGTGGATTTGTAGGGATGTATTTTATAGTAAATAACGTTGAAATGACCTGTCCGAAGTTTTATAATCATGGATGCTGGGAAAAGCAAGAAAAACGGCGTTCGTTCTGAACCGGCGTCAGGCAGTGATTCTTATGTTGTTCTTGTTTTTTCGCGATTGCCGTCCGGCAATCGTGAATTTTGTTTTATAAAATTCAATTTTTCGGAACAATTACAAGATATCTAGCGCAATAATTTTGCTGGATGCCCAGAATCATTATTTACTTTCAAATAAGTAAGATATTTCTTAATAATTCGGTAATAACGATTTTGGATATCTGAAAATGGTGTATCCTATACCTTTAAAGGTAGGATACACCATTGGTAATTGCTTGAATTATAAGGAATGGGTGGATTTGGGGGTTGTATTTTATAGTAAATGTCGTTTAAGCAAGAAAGTTGTTGTTCTTCTTCTTGTTTTTTTCGCGATCGCCGTCTGGCTCGGCTTACCGTGCTCTTTGTCTCCCGTCCCGAATCGAAAGCTCGCTAATGTCCTCACCTTCGGCTCGGGCAACCCCAACTCCCTAGGGTGTGTGCAAAATCATATAGATTTTTGAGGATTGAGGACTGTTAGGGTCCAGGCCAATGAGAAAGTTTTAAACATACATGTAAAACCGGCCAATCATAAATTTGTATTCCCTTACTAAAGGACCATGCAATATATTTGTGTTTACCCTTAGAAATAAATGCACCATTGTGTCCTGTTTGAGTGTTAACCATATATTTTCAATTATGGTTTTGCATTTTTTGAAGGGTGTTTTGGTGCCTTTAGTTTTTTGGTTTGTTTTTGTTCTTTTGGTGCTTATTTGACAGCCTTTTTTTCGATATGTTCTTATCTTCGTTGCTAAATCAGTACATGGCGGTAAGGCAATGAGAATACTTTTCTTTCAGATATTTTCAATATTTGGTTTACAATTTGAACCGAAAACCCTAAATTAATATAACCCTCCTATGGTTTTACCTTACAAAACCTTTCAAAATCTGCTTACTGAACAAAATGGCTATAAATAAGTATGAACCTTTCAAAACGCTCCAGAATTTGTTGCTACTGCACTACTACACCTTTCAATACCAACACCTTATTTAGGTATTAGGTATTTTATTTCTCACACCAGTTTGTTCAGAAAGTTGTTTTACCTTTCGAAATCTTGCATAGGTTTCTTTTGTCAGACAGTTTTCTCGCCTTTCAAAACATTTTAGTCCAAGAAACTTGAAAGGTATTTTTTTTCTTACACCAGTTTGTTCAGAGAGTTGTTTTACCTTTCAAAATCTTTCATAGGTCCCTTTTGTCAGACAGTTTTCTCACCTTTTAAAACCTTTCAGTCCAGGAAACTTGAAAGGTTTTGAAAGGTCAGACAATTCTATGGCAACTGCCCTATATATACCGGTATATAAGAGGGTTAACGCCTGCCTGAATGAGTGAAATGACATCACAACAGCGCCCTCAGTTGTCAGTGAATGTCAGTGACCTTCCCAAATCCTCCTAAATCAATATAATTTTGCACACATCCCAGGGAGTTAGGGTTAAAGAAGTAAACTTTTTAATACAATTATAATATAAACCTTAAAAAAAAGATGTCCAATTTGGTTTTTTTGCAATTCAGAGGAGAATAAGGCAGGGTTGTTTTCTAGTCCCTGCAAGTCAAGTCACAAGTCCTTTCATATTAAAGCCAGTCCAAGTAACTGGTTGAACAATGACAAAGGAATGCTTTTGTTAACAGTTTATGTGAATAGCTAGTGACTTGACTTGAGACTAAAGGACTTGTGATGGACTTGTGATGGACTTTCAGGGAGTCAGGGACTCGAGTCAGAGTTGTAATCGAGTCGGTTACAAGTCACCACAATTCACCATAAGTATATTTATTGTAGAGAGTAGTCCTTTTCAGTTAACAAACTGCTTTCCAAAAGAGCCTTCTAATTATAAGAATTACTGATCACTATACCATTTCATAAATCAATTATTTTAAACAATTTGAAATATTAGGGCCTATTTAAAAATAGATTAAGAAACACATAGAATTAAATTGGATACAAACATATAGAGTTTAAACCGGTTGAAAGATTTGAAAAGAATGATTGCACTTTTAAACAATACAAATGATGTACAAAGTACAGATACTATACAGATACATGCTTTGGTCTAATCGTGCTACCATGTAGCAGATATAGCCACACAGTACATGTAAGTCAAACTCGGGAAGTGCCACATTAACCATTAAAATAAAGAACACAACAACCTCCAAGGCCCAAACATGTAATAACAATTATAAAAATCATGACAGATGCAATAGACTACACACATATAATCAAGTTAAGTTAAAATATATTTAGTTAAACAAAAATAATATTTTTATGAGCTACATTGTATTTAAATGAGCTAATGTTTCTTTATGGTGAGGACGTATGTAAAATGATTTGTGAATTGACTCTGTGAAGCAGTTGTGAACTTGTGAATGACTCGATTACAACTCAGACTCGAATAAAACTGTAGTAGAAATTTGCTCGAAATGTGTCACCACGAATGTTGACATCATGGAACTGAAGACTTGCAGCTGAGTTATACGGTTTTCATGTACAATCTGGGATATGTGACCCGCTCTGTGAAAATGAGTCAGATGTCGCACAGTGCGCTTACGAGATTTGGGTGGTTGAATGCGTAGAGGGGGGTTTCGTAAGAAAATTTGATATTCCTATTTTATGATTTTCACCTTGGTTAGAGTCTATATTATCAATTTCGACATTAAAACATGCTGAATTAACACAGTGGGAAGGGCTTGGTTGCTTAGGGTTTCTATTGCATACATCTCCTAAAGGGAAATAAAAATATAAACAATTTAATGCACGATTTCTAATGCATAGGGTTTTATCACAAGAACGCAACATGCTACAGACCTCCCACATATCAAATTTAACAGGACAGTGCACACTTTCTAATGGTATACATAACTCTGTTGGTCAATGTTTTGACATCTGACTCATTTTCACAGAGCAAGTCACATATGTTTTTTAATTCCTGGTTTTGTTTTTTAATTCTTGTTTTTCAGAGGGAACATGTAAACCATCCCCACCACAACCGCCCGGACCTTCGCAACCCGCCAACAGATGGATGTCCGTGGGAATTGCGTTCATCGTCATGTTTGTCGTACTACTGCTCATCTCGGTTTCATACGTTGTTTACGTCAAAAAGTACAACAAACAACCAAGCGATAATCTTAGGCTCATGGAGAATTACTAAAGACCTTGTACTTTAGATTATCATAGGCAATGTGACCTCAAAATTTACCCAGCGGTATGCGCACGCAGCGTGTGTTGCAAAAAAAATTGGTTGAGGAGCGACGTTGCAGGTCAAATCCCTTTGAATTTCTAAGTGACATTAAGTCACTCCTTAACCCTAACCCTGCCAGACCCAGCACAGTGCATCTGTGGTGACTGCTTGACCTTGCTACACTCTGCACACAGGCCAATGTGACAAAGTATGCAATCTGATGGGTCTGGCAGGGTTTCTAGCCAAAATACCCTGGAGGGTTAGATAATTTATGCAAAATTCAAATTCAAAACCCAATTATTTAACAAATATTTGCAGGATGTGTTGGTATCACCAGTATTACTAACTCTAAGCATGTACCCACATTTGCAATAATATGCTCTTATTTAACTTTTGTTGTCCTGGTAATTGTTCTTTGTATTGTAATTAGTGGGGTTTCCAGACAACAAGACAAGATAATGCTTCTTGGAGACCTCCATCCGTATACATACACAACTCCAAACAGTGCATTTTTGTAGGGTCCGACAAATTGTCGCCATTTTGTCCGACAACAATTCTTAACTTCCGTATAGTTTAACCATGGAGGATTTACGTTCTTATTCCTCCATGGTTTAACGCAAATTTTTGTTGTTGCACGCCCCAATTTCATTACCTGTGTCTGGTTTTAATCATTACTAGTCATGGTGGTGTTATTTGTAAATTTGACTGCCAGTACCATGCACCGTATACACCACACACAGTACCATACACAGCCTAGGGAAAAGTAATGCTTGGCCATTTTCTAAGTCAAACTCAAAGGTGTTACATATGTACAACTAACTGACATGACCTACTTCACTAGGTAAATGTAATGCACTGTGCAAGTGATAATTTGTTTTTGTATTTGCAAATGCATGTTAAACTGTCAGTTGACTCACCTCTCGTACATAGTTGTTTGAAGAACGGCGCAACGGCAGAGAACGCCGGCTTTGGCGGGCGAGGTCGACCCGACCTTGTTGACTCGACATTCACATGACATTGTCGTGCTAAATAATCCAACTTCCAAGCACGCGGACAACAGTCCGAATACGTCTCCACAAAGTGTGGCGAAATAACGTTCACAGAGTTCACGAGGACTTACGGTTATTTACAGAAGAAGACGAAGTACATGTAGACGAAGATATTTACGGCAATTTGCTAAAGTCGGTGAAAACCATGGAGGAATAAGAAGGTGAAAACCAAGTCCATGTGACCGTAGCTCAACGTGTAGCAAGCATGCAGCAGGCGAAGATAAAGTCCATGGTGGTTTGTTTGTTTGTTTGTTTGTTTGTTGGACTAAAAATGCCTCCAGTTATAACGCACTTTGACCTCTGAACCCAACATTAACAACATTCAAAGGGTATGGTCGGCCAAAAGGACAAAATATTCTGAAGTTACTTGTTTTAATACCTTACCGCTACACTATCTTTGAAACAATTAGTTATTCCCGTGTATTTTGATTGAATTCTTGAGCAAAGCGAGGTCTGCAATAATATTTTGAGGTAAGATCATTTGACTATGCACCAGGGACTCGCAATATCTTCATACCGCTCCACGGTTTGAGTGATGTATTTCACTATGATAAGAGGACGTGGGCAAATGTTTAGAATTTCTTTCAAATGAATTTGTTCGACCTTGAAGATATTTGTGTGGTCGACTTTAATACTTCAGTATGCTGTATTGCGTTGTTTTAACCATTATCTTTCTTAAGAATATAGCATTAGGCTTATTTGGGCAGCGGTATTTTCTCTAAAATCGCTGGTTTACTGATTATTATTTTTTTTAAATCAAATTCACCAACTCTTACATTTAATTTCTTCCGAGAAAACAAATCACACGCTTTTACCATTGAGTGAGTCAAGCACATACATGTATATAAGACTAATCTATTTAACATAAGTTTGAAACTAATTGATATGAGACGAATTCGATCTCTGAATGCCGCCTTTCGGCAAAAGCTTAGACGAATTGTATCTGTAGTGACGAATATTTCTCCAGAAATGTTTGAATAGAGTAATCATAATATGAAATTGAATGGGAAATGACTAAATTGGTTTTGAAAAAGCGTGTGATCTAATTCGTTCTCGGACGAAATTGAATGCGAGAGTTGGTGAATTTGAATAATAAATGTTTTTGAATACCCAGGAAAACCTATATTAAAGTGAAGGTATACTCCATTCAATACAGTAGGTATCACCTAGATAATTATGTAGATTATCCTGAGTTCCAAAGTTATCCCAATCTGTACATGTAGTGGTCTGGTACTCTGAATATAGGTCTGGTGCTTGAGCTCCATATTACCCGGGCTGCGTAAGTTTTTGTCTAGTGTGGAAAGGGTAAATGGGCGTTTCTACACCCCTCGCGTCATGATTATTCAGTATTTTTAACAATGACGCTAAAATCTGTTGTTACTGCTCAGTTAACTAGTTACACGTAGGCCCAGAGGTACATGAAAGCACTTTAAAAAACAACTTCTTTCGACCTCTCACAGTAGCCAAGTAGATAATGAGTTAAGTTATAGATCGTATGATTGGGGTTCGAGTTCAGATGATGCTAATTGTTTATTGACTATAATTTTATTAATTTAAATGGAAAGCAAGGTTCCGAGAACCTAAGTATCTTCCATTCAGTGTGGTCTAGATACGCCCAGTTATGATAATAGGCCTTTACCATGCTGGAGAAAAAAATTACGCGGCCTGCGACGCCGATTGGGGAGAATTGATTTGGGGTAATTTTGCAGCTGTTTATAGTTAGGCATAAAAAAAAAAATGTTATGTTGGCGTAACCCGACCGACCCTAAAAATACGGCCGACCCTGGATATTTTTTTTTCAAGGGACGAAATTTAATGATTAAAATCTATATAAATCTAGTTATAAATACGTTTGAAACCATTTCTGACCGTTTCTCATTGTTGTGTGTGTGGATTGTGAAAATATTGAACCTGGACATGCTATCGTGTATCACTACCGGCTTAAACAATTAGACAACATATCATTTTCATTGCTGGGGGAAAAAAAAAAAAAAAAAAAAAAAAAAGAATCCCGACCTACCTACCCTATTCTTTTGGGCCCGTTAACACCAACATAACAAATTTTTTTTTATGCCTTAGTTTAAAAACTATCAAATAAAAGTACATTTCTGTTTCTTTATGGTGTGTTTTAAAAACCACTGGATGTGTCATAAACACATGCTTTCGTATTTTGGTTTAGTAGGGCAGGTTTGGCATAAGGGTGGCTATACAGGTTTACCGCCCAAATGTGTATTTTCAAGAGGACGTACAGATGATCCTTTGGTATATTTTAGAACTAGATTTATTAAATGTAATGCCTATTTACACAGTATTCAAAATGCTTTAAATTTGCAACAGTTTATAAGTAAACATGTTGGTGGTTTTTTTTCGAATAAAAACGAACAAAACACCAAACTGTGTCCGAAAACCTCAGCATTTTGTAATGCTAAATTTTATTAGGGGCGAGCTGGCACACAAATATTCACCAGTCGGTGCCCTTAATATATCTGATCTAAAATTTAAGTTATATTTCCATTATCTACAAGTGTCAAGCCATCAAATGAAACTGGTTTAAGTTTTTCACCTGTCTTCGTGTTGCAACATAATGTTACGGGAGGTATGACGGCCACGCCCTCCACGCTATTCGTACCGCTCATAAGTTATTCGTCTGATCTGAAATCCTTCTTAAGTTACTTTTTCATTTTCTACAATTGCCAAGGATTTCATAGAAACTGGTTATATGTTCTCCTCTATCTCCTCTTTCTAGTATCTACAAGTGCCAAGCTATCAAATGAAACTGGTTTTGTTCTTGTTGTCCATTGTTTTGATGTAAAATTGGCCCCATATCGCATGGCACCAATTAGCCTTTGTCTGATCTAGCGCAATTTAAGCAGGGATGTAGTCGAGTCCATCACAAGTCCCTGTAAGTCCCTGTAAGTCCATGCAAGTCCATGCAAGTCCATGCAAGTCCCTGTACGTTCATCACAAGTCCTTCAGTTCCAATTCAAATCACAAGCTATTCAAATCAGCTTTGACAAAAGCATTACTTTGTCATTGTTCATCCAGTTACTTGTGACTGCATTTATGAAGGGAATTGTGGCTTCACTAAAAGACTTGTGAACGGACTTGCAGGGACTCGACTACAACCCTGAATTTAAGACTGACCTTTCTGTGATCAGGGTCGATGATACTATGATTTAAGACACGTCCACTCGTCGTCGACATTTTTAAAAGACAACAAATCATGACCTGGCACTGGGTGGAAAGTCGCAAAATAACAAAATTGACATTATTACATTGCTAGAAAGAAGAAGTCCTAAGCTTTCAAATGATGTATTGTGTGTTGCTGCAACTTATTCCTAGCCGCCACTATACTCTTTTGAAATTGCTGAAGTCATGCTCCCTTGTTTTGAGAAAACGGAGTTCAAAGTTTGTGAACCGTGCCAACTATACTATCACTCAGTGCAATTCAGCCACACAGAAAACACACTTAAGTTTTAACACAATAGTTTTAATTGAGCTATACAATTTGGGATATGGCAAAGAAGGTTTGTTTGTATGTAAAAACGTCAATAACTCGAAACCGACCTCCCACCTGAAAATTTGACGTTTCGGCCAATAACTCGTTTTGGCCGTGTGCGACTTTCCTCTCATTTCGTGGTGCCAGGTCACAAATACGCAACTGTGGAAAGTCCAAAATCCAAAGATAACAAAGTCAATATACACACTAAAAACCTGATGTAATCATCATGTGACTAGCCGATGATTTCCAGATTGCTGTGTGTAGCGTAAGCACAAAAGCGCCATTTTTCTTTTCGTGTCAATGAAGTTTCAACAAAGAACGTCTACCGTCATGACCAAGTTAATCCTCTGCGTACTTCTGCTGGCTAGCGGTCTTTGTAAGTGTCAAGTGTTAAGCTAAACTATAATTTATGTGATGATTGGGTAAAATATGGTCGGGAAACAATCTGAAAGTGTAACCACCTGGTTTGATTTCAATTTGTATTTGTTGTATATAGGCCTAACTATACTGTAAAACATTAAGCCGTATTTTTACAGGAAAGTCCGGGCAGTCGGGACACCAGGACCGTCCTGTTAAAAAAACAAAAAAAAACGAATTTACAAACAATAATGAAGTGGGAACCAGACTAAATGGAAGTAACCTATTACACATTATGGATGTAGTTTACAAATTCTACGATAACCTACTAAAAACGTTAAATTGGATATTGTCGTGATTTAGCTTTATATTTTCATGCCATGACCTGTTCAAACATTAGGTTTATGATGGCCGTCTGTATTCATTTATGTATGATACAACAAACATACACGGTGTCATGGACTTCCCCCCGTGTATTTGTAATGTGTTTGTTTATTGTGTAGTATTCAAATATTTGTGACTCGAATTGACTCGACTCGACTCGACTCGACTCGACTCGACTACACACTGTAACTCAACTCGACTCAACCTTCTTGGCCTAATGACTCGACTTGACTTGACTACACACTGTGACTCGACTCGACTCGACTCCACCTTATTTACCTGATAACTCGACTCGACTCGAGTCACAGAAATCAGTGACTCGTTACAACTCTGTAAACCAAACACATTCAAACTTGTGAAGTCACACATTACCAAAGGTTTCATAAAACCTTGTAAGAAGTAAATATGTGACCTGCGCTCACGAAAACGACGTAAAGTCGCGCCATGCTACACTGATATGTTATGTTATGATTACAAATAGCGATTCGATAGTGGAGAATTAGTTGTTGGGGTTTTGGCATGATACAATTCCCACATATGTTTTCTTTCGAACTACCAAGTATTATTTGCAGAAATAATCTAAATTTGATTTTACGGAGCGTACCCGAGAAGTAAAATGTAACGAAATTAATTATTAACTATTCTTGATTTGATGTGTGTAATGACCGCTGGTTTTGCTCAATATTAGATATATATATTTTTTAAATACCCTACCCAATAAAATATATATCTTGTTAAAGCTAAGAATTCAAGGAATCTGGAAATACCAATATCTCAAAATATCAAAAGGTCAACTTTACTCTGATTTTTCGGAGCAGGTCACATTATGTGAATGAGTCGCATGACGGCCCGTGTCAAAACTTTTCGTGTAGTTTTAAAGAGGGCAACTGTACGTTTTAAAAACTGAAAACCCCATGTTGATACGATGTTTTGTTGTCGAGTTATGTACGTTTGTTTAAATACCAACGAAGAACACAGTTCTGATTAAAACATTTTTGGGATTCCCCGACATCCGACTCATTCCGCTTGATCGTGTCACGTAATGTTGTTCCTAACTGATGTGTGTGTGTAGGCTTTAGACCTGGAATGTCAACTACCGTTGCCATCGATGAAACTACCGTTGCCAACGATGCAACTACCGTTGCCAACGATGCAACAACCCTTGCGACTGAAGCATCAACCGCCAAAACAAGTGAACAGGCATCGACTAAAGCTGCAGGAACAACAGTCAACCCCACGGGTACCACATTTCGTACCACAGGTGAAACTAACACTGGGACCGTGGAACAAACAACGATGACAATGGAGATAACAACGGACAACGTTACAACTGACAACGCTACAAATGAATCCACTACAATGGAAACCACGACCCCGCTTGTTACAACATTGCCTACTCCTGGAACGTACGTACAGGTGTAGTACTAGGCAAATCGTCGCAATTTCGCAATTTTGATATCACAGTTAACTGAACTTTACATATTACTGTTATATTACTGGGGACACGTCACACGTGACATCATGAGGGGGACATTTCGTTGACTTCTTAGTGTCCTAATTTGTTACTGTCGAAACAGTGTTCAGATCGATAGAGTAGGGTCAAAAAAGGAGCACTAGGGGAAAACGGGTTAGGTTAAAGTAAAGTTTTAACATTTTTGTGTACGCGTCTATGGAGATATCTCTCAAATGACCCATCGAAGGTATTATTATTATTATTATTATTATCAATCAGTATTATTTCACTAAATGAGCACTTAGGGAGACAAATTAGCATAAGTTTTGGGGTAATAATGAGACAGTGACACTAAGTGTCTAGCTACCTTTTTTTTTTTTTTTTTTAAGTATAAATGGTTTCTTAGTTCTCCCAAGAATGATGTTGTCTTAATTATACTTTACTCACAATAATACAGATATGCAGTGAACGGTTCGGATGGAATATGTATCTTGATGCAATTGTTCCTCGAAGTCAATATCAAATACAACACAACAGATGGAAAGGTAGGTGATGAGATTGTGCCTTTGATGATAAAATTTAAGCATGGAATTGGGCTTTGTCCGAGTTTGTCATGATAAAGATATTTGGATATAGGACCATCGTAGATTTGTCCTTTGAAACAAATATAGATAGAAGCACTTAACAAAAATGGCCGCCATTGTATGTTATTCGAGATTTTGTTTAAAGGTCAAATCTGCGATGACCCTATATCAAAATGTGACCCAGCACGAGTAAATGAGACACTTTGAGGCAAAAATGAAAATTGAGATTTTGATTTCATCATTTAAAGTTGTTTAGCTTTAAACGATGAATTCAAAATCTCAATTTTCATTTTTGCCTCAAAGTGTCTTATTTACTCGTGCTGGGTCACAAAATGATTCAACACATCAAAATCAGGAATAAGTCGGAAAATATGTACATAGGAAGATTGGAAATTTTATGAGCTCTCTAATGATGTACACTGTACCACATGTTCCTTTTTTCCCTACAGGTTAATACAACAACCGTCGTTTTCCCAGATAACTCTATTCCTACGGGAAACTGTACCGACACGAGCCGGTATTTCTCGCTTGCGTTACCGGAGTACGACGATTGGTACCTTCGGTTGGACTTCAACGTCGACGAGAAGATGTACGAAATGAGTTCCGTTGCTTTCCAGTGGAAATACGAGGAGCCTTTTTTCACTGATGCCGAGATGATGGGTAAGATGCAGTCACATAAGCCGTGTTCCTATTGGCTCTTTTCTTCTGCATCCTCTACCACTATGACCCGGGATCGAATCTGGCCTGGGCCAATAATGTGGATTGGGTTTTCAGTCCCTGCATGACTCCGTGGGTTTTCCCCAGGGTAATCTTCTGGGGGTTTTCCTCCCACCTCTAAAACTGTACCTTCTTCTCATTGTCTTCTCTCTACAGGTTTTTTCAGGCTTGCGAGCTACAGTGCCTTGGGCACTTTTGAGGGATCCTTGGTTTCATTACCAGAAATAATATAATAATAATAATAATAATAAATAACACTTTTTTCTTCTTCCATGAAGGTAAAACGGACGAAATCGAACTCAATGACCCCAAGACCTTGAACGTTCGAGCCGAGACTGGTAAAACCTTCGCGTGTAAGGAGCGTGAACTAGGAACGGATTTGGTTGGGATTATCCTAAAAGAGATTAAGTATCAGCCGTATGCCGATTTGTCAGCGAAGAAGGGCGAATTTGGGGATGGTGAGTGGATCAACTTTCTTTTGCGGGGTGGGGGTTGGGCAGTGGCAGAAATTTAAATACCTGATTTGTTGACGTGGGTGAAGGCGCTCAGTGGGCTTTTAATAATAGGTTTTCCTGGCTATTTCTTTAAAAACAAAATCATGAAATTCACCAACTCTTACATTCAATGTTGTCCGAGAATAAACAAAACATGTATACGATTTTACAAAACCAATTTAATCATTCATTCTTCAATTTGGCCACTCTGTTTTTAACCATTGTTTCGGGAATGTTCGTCATTTCAGATCTAATTCGTCTAAGCTGTTGCCAAAATGCCGCATTCAGAGATCCAATTCGTCCTATATCAATCAATTTCAAACTTATGTTAAATAAATTAGTCTAATGTGTTTTGGGCTTAAGCACAAATCAGATTGAAATTAACAAGTTATAAATTGATTGATATGACGATTTTGCGGCAACAGCTTAGACGAAGTTGATAATGACGAACATTCCCGAGACAGTGGTTTAAATAGAGTTGAAATTGAATGATAAATGACTAAAATTGTTTGGTAAAAGCGTGTGGAAATGTTTTCTCGGACGAAATTTAATGTGAGCATTGATAAAATTGAATGATTTTTTTTTAAATAGCCGGAAAAACCTATAGTAACACAATTAAAAAAAAAACTATTGCTATAAGAAGTATTAATTTAAGTCCAAATAATAAGCAATGATTGGTCATATTTCTGTTTTTATATAAACAGAGGAAGTCTGTGCTGAAGACAAACCGACTAGCAAGCCTCAAAACCCCACTTATAATACCGGCATGATTGTGGGAATTGTCCTCGGCTGCCTTGCCGGTGTTGTTCTCATCCTCGGAGGAGTATACCTTTTTATGAGAAACAGAAGCAATCGCGAATCTTACAAAAGTCTGGATTAAATCCTATACATAATTTGCAAAATATATAAAATTGTTCGCTTGATAATAAAAGCATAACATTTGGCACACAGTCAGAGTACCGATATGTCCATGTCCAAAATATTTGGCCAAAAAGAATGGGCCCACAAAAACTGACAAGCACACCTCCACCACCCAAAGCCCAAACTACCTATACCAATGAATGGAGAATCCTTCTAGACAAGCACACCTCCACTAACCAAAGCCAAAACTACCTATACCAATGAATGGAGAATCTTTCTAGACAAGCACACCTTCACTAACCAAAGCCAAAACTATCTATACCAATGGATGGAGAATCCTTTTAGACAAGCACACTTCCACCACCACCCAAAGCCAAAACTACCTATACCAATGGATAGAGAATCCTTCTAGACAAGCACACCTCGACCACCTAAAGCCAAAACTACCTATACCATTGGATGGAGAATCCTTCTAGACAAGCACACCTCCACCACCCAAAGCCAAAACTACCTATACCAATGGATGGAAAATCCTTCTAGACAAGCACACCTCCACCACCCCAAGTCAAAACTATCTATACCAATGGATGGAGAATCCTTCTAAACAAGCACACCTCCACCACCCAAAGGATAAACTACCTATACCAATAGATGGAGAATCTTTTTAGACAAGCACACCTCCATCACCCAAAGGATAAACTACCCATACGAATGGATGGAGAATCCTTCTAGACAAGCACACCCACACCACCCCAAGTCAAAACTATCTATACCAATGGATGAAGAATCCTTCTAGACAAGCACACCTCCACCACCCAAAGCCAAAACTACCTATACCAATGTATGGAGAATCTTCCTAGACAAGAACACCTCCACCACCCAAAGCCCAAACTACCTATACCGGTGGACAGAGAATCCTTCTAGAAGAAAAATGATACTAAGAAATCCCGATTTGGTCTAGTAGTTTTAGCTCCAGACCCTATATCGGTAAATTCTTCCAGAAAGACTCCCAATCCGTTATACCAATTTGGACACAGTGCGACAGAAGCACATTTTGTCCGTTGTTTGGGCAACCCTGTATAGGGCCATCGCAGATTTGTGCTTTGTCCATTTAGAAAATTAAACAAATTGTTTGTTATTCTATACCTATATTCCGTCAAAGGTCAAATCTTCGATGGCCCTTTACCCAAATATCTTTCTAAAGACATAATATGACTGTGTGCCAAATTCCATGCTTTTATCATTATGATTAAACATTGTTTACACCAATCTGACTGACTGACTAAGACTGTGTCCGAAACGAGTATCTAGAGCTACGATCTACGTCTACAGCTATATACAGTTACGTCTACGTAGGCGCTAAGGTAAATGGAATTCGGACGCGGCTACGGTAGCGCCTACGGCTAGTTATTGCGCCCCCAAGCGATTGCAAAATTACGATGTAAGAATTTACAACAATTAACGTCTGCTAGATGTTACGCAATGTTTGTTTACAGCCGGTCTAAATACCTGATGATATTGACGTATTTGTCGATCTGTTGGTTTCAATTCAATGCACTATCATTGATAAATAAACATTGAAAATTTGCTCCAAAGTTAACGTTAGTGCTGCCGCCATTTTGTTTCGACTGAGTTAGACAACTTCTTTTACGGCTAGATTTGTGTGACGTTGTAGCCGTAGCTGTAGCTCTATAGACGGCATGCATTTCGGACAGCACTACAAAATGGCCGACGCAAACAATAGCCATAGCTGTAGCTCTAGACATCCGTTTCGGACACGGCCTTAGATAGACACATTACATAAAAGTTATTTGCAACTACATCTGAAACTCGGATTTTCATTTTCCCTTAACCCAAGAATTGCAAGAAATGTATAAGCTGTTTAAGACAAGTATATTTGTATTTTTGTGTACACAGTTATGCGTCGCAGATAATTTGGCTATAAATTGTGATCAATAATGTGTGCATTTCATGGCGCTGAGGTTCATTTCAGAAATATCAATAATTATATAGCAGTCGATCAAAGTTCAGTTCAAAGGGCTTGCTCCTTAGTCAACTGATAGCTTTAGTTGTTTATCTGATTCACGATGAGATATCACAAGAATGGCGGCCGTAGCTGGTACAAAGTCGGCAAAACTGTTTAAAGGGATCGTATACGTTTGATAATTGGAACCCACTGTTTGTTTCAATCATATATAGTTATAGATATATA
This sequence comes from Crossaster papposus, assembly GCA_037893245.1. NCBI lineage: Eukaryota > Metazoa > Echinodermata > Asteroidea > Velatida > Solasteridae > Crossaster > Crossaster papposus. The sequence goes on along the minus strand of JBAIAA010000089.1, from coordinate 1,754,988 downwards.
CCATAAAACTAACCTGTACGAATTTCATTTTAAAAGGTAGTAGCGATTTTGAGATATTGCCGAAAATCTGGAGCGGTTATGTCCACGCAGGAAGAATAATATGCATTGGGTTACACAATCTGAGAAACGTCACTGGAGTAACGCTTCTCAGATTCAAATATTTGGAGGATAAAAGGTGATATTTTTTCTCATAACCGCAGTACTTTGAAGTGAAAAGTTTCAAAAAATGCAGTATACTATCCAAAGCTGCTGTACTTCTTACCAAGTAAGTTTTTATTGCCATTAATTGTTGGAGTAACTACCAAACGTATACGATCCGTTTAAGGTAACAACTGCATTGTTTTTAAGTAATAAAATCAATTGTTTTGGGGGGAAACAAGACACCTACCCAGAGCACGTATGTTAGAGAAACATGTGTAAGTAAGCAAGATGTAAGCATAATGAGCATTATAGGCGTAAACACCATCTCTATTTTATAAAATGATGTACGATGTAAATCTAAAATACATCTGCATTAAACATGCCGTAATAATAAACTTAGAAGTATACATTTGAAGACAAAGACAAAACATGACCCATTAAAAATCTCTGCTTTAAGCTTTAAACCATGTCGGTATCCAATAATATAAATGCAACACATGGAGAGCAAAATAATGAATGGAAAATGTTGGGTTCCAGTTGCTGCCTTTAATCTGCGTTTTACTAGTTATGTTAATTTCTATATCACATACATTCCCCTTAACGACACTTTATTTACGTAAACGAAAATCGTTCAGCTCAATTCTCAATTTCAATTTCAAAAAGACTACCAATAATTCTTCCAAATAGGCACTTGGGGAGACAAATTAGCGTAGGTTTTTAGGTAATAAGAAGACAGTGGCACTTAGGGAGACATTTTGGTGTCTCCCTAGGTGTCTAGCTTTCCTTAAAAAAAAACATATTTGGAAGTTATTTTTGCTCTATAGAATGACAGATTTTGGTCTAAATAGCATAAATCTCGAAGATCTTATAGAGAAAAGGGTTAGGGTAAACAAGTTAGGGCTGTTTTAGGTTTGTGTACATCTCTATGGGATTGTCTCCCCAAGTGCCTATTTGGAGTATAATGATACTAATGGGGGCTAATCATCCTTACTGGTAGCTGTGAAGTTGAATTGTCACAGTGTTACTCCAGTCACCGGGCCCACGAAATATTCCAAATACCATCTCAGCTCCATGAGGAGTATACAGCTCAATGCTGCCATTTCGGCGCAAAGCAGCTAAATCAACCACAATAACCATCTCCACCGTCACAGGTACCCATTTACTCCTGGGTGGAGAGAAGCAATAAGTGACGAAGTGCCTTCCCCAAGGGCACACGCACTATAGTCCCAGGCCGGACTCGAACCCACAACCTGTAGCTTTACCTACATATTACGATTTCAATGCTCGACGCCACGAGGCCATGGCCCTTTATTAAGGTACGACCAATAATTTGTTACAGCGGTCATCCCCCGAACCGGTCCGTTATAACGCAGTTAGGACCGGGTCCTCAAACCGTTACTCCCTAAATAACAATTTCTAAGTGAGTTGGAGGTAGGATGGGCGAGCACAAGTTGGGGGAAGGGAATGAACCAAAATAACGCCACTCCAAAACAGTATTCAGCAGAATAATTGAAATATATTTTTCGGTATTTTTATTAGGCAGAAGCCTTTTGATATTTTGATAATGGCGACAATCTATATGACAATGAATATGGCGACAAGGCGAAAAAATGGTTTGGAGAAAAACAATTAAAAGGGTACAATTTTGCTTAGTTGTCGGAAATACGTGCTTTTTATATAAATTGTACATCCATGTTGTTTTTAATTTATGAACAAGTTCAAAGATGTTAAATTGTGTTTAATTTGTATGGTAGGTATAGCTATAAAAATGGTTGCAATAAACACAACGCCAATAACATTTGCATGCTAGCAACAATTTAATGGTCCTCGTCAATTCTTACTGGACTAGTGCCCGTTCAAAAATTGCTTAGCCTCCGGTATAGACCCGCAAACGTCCACACAAGGTGTATTGATGTGTGGACATCTTTATTTGCAAGTCCACACAACATTTGCAAGGTTGGTACACACCTTCTGAAATTACATACAAGTGTACATACAACGGCTGTGATTTCAGTCTACAGGGGCCAATTTTCTAAGCACAAACATAATGCTTAGCACAAACAAGTATTGCTTAGTAAAAACCGTTACCATCAGCCAAAACCCCATATGTTTTCATGCTAAAGCCAAAACCAGCTGAATACCGGCCACGGCCAATTACAACACCTGACAATTTGGTTTGTAACCCTGGGTTGTTTTTATTTTATTTTTTATGCTAAGCACATTTTTGTGCTTAGCAGCTCTATGAAATAGGCCCCTGATGGCCAGCTAGGTTAGTGAATCTGCCCGTCGGGTGGTCGTTCGACTCATCGGTCGGTGGTTCTACAGGATGTTGTGACTATATATGTATTATGACTTTAAGGGCGAGGTTCGTCAATTCTCATTTGAAATCGGCAGCCATGATCACCCTGAAACTCAATTAAGCTTAGTTGAGTTTCGCGTTCGGTTGTGTCAACAAACCTGTCAGTTCAATCAAAGTCCAACAAGGCGAGTCTGGTAGAAACGTGTACAGAAGCCAGTAGAACAATGTCTATAGCTTGTGACAGTTAGCAACGATAAAGAAATACCAACGATACTCTTGCATACTCTATTATACAGACGTTGACATTTTGGCCTAGAAGTTTCAATCTGAATGAACCCATGCCTTTGAACAGTGAAAACACTCGGGCACACAGTTAGTCCATTCATCGACACTCGGGAACATTGCAATAATGATCAAGATTACCATGTTCCTTGTTCTGCTGGGCGCAATTGGTAAGTGAATGTCTAATTAATGTCCAAGCAAAATAGTAACCCACAGAGAAATGCGTGTGAAAACTTATCAAACTGACCCTTGGCTCATATATTTGTAGTCGATAATTATTAATAAATACCTAATAATAGTTAACCCATTCCGCGTAATTAGTTTTGAACAGCAGCCAAAAAAAATGCTTTGTCTTTTCGGTGTCACATAAAATTGGGACCATGACCTGTTAAATTGCACGTACGCAGCGCAGCTGAGCCACGGCACTCGTGACATTCAGTTCACAGGTCACACAAAATCTATCCAATCAGAGCTCAAAGCACATCAGCGCCCTCCAGCGTCCAATATAAGCTGTGCATGGACACGATCGAAAGGCCATGTGAGAAGTGAATCTGTCGAACAAAATCGTTGGAAACACATAATAATTTGTGAATTGTGACATTTTGACCGAAAGGATTGTATCCAAGAATGATGCCAGTGGCAGATCCAACATTGACTCAAAGTTCCTGATATTTTTTTTTCTTCCTCAAATTGTCTTACAATGCAGGCCGAAGTATTGTAGGTTTCTACATTTTCCGAGGGAGGGGGATTCCTCTGAACTTAGGGCGTGTTTTGTGTCCTGTCAACACAAAATGAGCTGAAAGTTCAAATTTTTATTTAAATTTTTAGATAAAACTTAAATGTATTACTTCCGTGCTACATACCTTTCTCCATTTTGTTTGTTCTGTAAAACGTCTCTTAACCTATTGTATTCTGCTCGTAAAAGTTGACTATGCACTCACTGTAAAACAAGTGCAAGATTGTTTAATGCCATTTCCCCAGGAATCAGATGTACCACTTTAATTAGGTTGGTGGTCCGTGTTTCGGTTGCTAAACTTAGCACCCCTTAATGTTGCATACCACTGAAAAGCTCTTGTTCTGCACAATCCAGAAATATAAATATCTCATTTCTTTAAAAAAAATCAGACTGTGAGCTCATTTTTTAATAACAAAACCCGACATAATCGCACAGGCTATTTTGAGATAAAGCTCGTCAAACTTTGAAATGGGGTGAAAAATCGGCAGACATCGATTTTATTTTTTTTGTTATTTTGTTATTCTTTAATATGTATACTTTAACCATCAGTTAGGTTAAACAAAATCAACTTTATTGATGAGAATGGAAAACAATCATGCATTTATTGAGGCAAACTGTGTTCAAAAAGCGGTAATTTATCTCCCAAATACATCAAAATAAAATCCTCATAAAATTTAAAGTGTGTATGGTATAAATAATATATATGATACCAATAGAAAGCTGAAGATGTACTAAATGGAAATAACAATATTCCACTTCTCAAAAAAAAACCACTTAGGCCTCTGTCTAGTTTTGTGGGAGTAGGTCATTATGTGTTAAAAAAACACCAGGGTAAACGTATTGATTATCTTCTTGTGTTCCGATTAAGATGGAAGCGACGGCACTACTGCAGCTACTACCGGACAACAACAAACTTTTGAAGCTGGTACCAATAGCTATGCAACAAGTGCAGGAATGACTACCCAATACCCTCTAAATACTCGAACAACTAAAGCCAACATCGTTCCAAGGTTTGGTGTATGTGACAAGATTTACATGTTTTGTTTTTAATGGAAAAACTTTAGAGAGACCCAGTCGCATGGCGCAATACTCAATCTGAATACATGTAGTTGGGTCAATAATATACCAATACTATCAACCTTTGCATTATGTATAATGTGACAAGCAGGGGGGGGGGGGGGCGGAGGGGGGGCCCTTCGAGACTGTGATTGCGCAACGCTGACGTACCGTCCATTCTCAAAATAGGGGGAACAATTTTCTCACGCGAAAAATAAAGAGTTTTTGGCATCCAATCTTAACATCTTGTCTTTTGTAGTTGTACAAGGTTGTTATTTACCTTAATGTTTATCATCCAATGACAAAAATTGTATTGAAAATAAAAAAAAGCAGTCGAAAAAATTAAGCGTTGACGTACCGTTGATGCACGTAGAGATTGTGCACAAATACTAAAACGACGTTGACAAATACCTCCCCTAAAAAGGGCAATAATAATCGATAAATTGTGAAAAATCGTGCTTCGAACCCACTCACTTTTTTCCATGGATACGTTTAAAAAGGATGTAGCAGTGATATACTGAATTTTAAAAAAAATCTGCCTGTGAACCCCTTGCGTTTTATCGTGTTGTTTTCGAACGAAAATGGCAGAAAATGACATCGCCCCAAAACAAATTCGTGTAGATCGTGCCTGTGTACCTGGCTTTGCGGACGTTATATGAATCACTGAATTCGGAGAGCGAGCGCGGAGCAAATTTGTACGTGTTTCAATGGTGCGCTTCGAGGTAGCGATCTATACGTATTTGCTGTGTGAGATGTGTGGCTCATGAGCGTGGAAGAACGAATGAGATACATTTCAACGTTGGTGGCGCACTTTGTTGGGCCCCCCTCCGCCCCCCCCCCCCCCCCCCCCCCTGGTGACAAGGTTTACATAAACACAACTTGAACAAAAACTTTAGAGAGTCGTATACGGCCCTTACTCAAACAATACAATTGGGTCAATACTATTGAGAATACTATGACAATACAAAACCATAAGGTCAATTTGAAAATCTGTAATTGTGCAGATACTCCATATTATTGTTGGCCTAATTTTCTATGAGTTTCATATAAATTGTCAATAATTGATCACAACAGCATTATTTGGACACTGTGACCGAGTGCATTAAACTTCGCCGACAAAAGAAAAGAAAACAGACTGAACAAATAATTTGAAAACAAAGATTTAAAGTGCAACCTATTAATATCTATTGCAGGTATGATATAAAGAATTTTGATGGAGAGACGTGTATCCTAATGCAGTTTACCTGTAAACTACTGATTCAGTTTAGCACACTCTCAGGGCAGGTAAGAAAACTTGGCTTGTCTGATTTGTGTTATAATAATCTTCGTATAGGTTCAGGGCATTTACTGTTCACTCGGGATCAGGGCTTAGGGTGCCGCCTTGTTTTCTCTCTTTTATGGTGCTTGGCCTTCGTTTATTTCATGCGTGGTTATTTTAATTTAAAGGTTTTCCAGGCTATTTTTTCATTGAAGTTCACCAACTCTCACATTCATTTTGTCGTTCGAGAAAACCTATTACACGCTTTTACCAAACCAATTTACCAGTCATTTATCGTTCAATGTCAACGTTTGGTCACTCTATTTAAACATTGTCTTATGAATATTCTTCATTAGGGCTTACAGATCAAAAATTATCTAAGCTGTTGCCGAATGGCAGCTTTCAGAGATTCAATTTGTCTGGCAATCAAATTCAAACTTATGTTAATTCAATAATTTGTGCTTGGGTCAAGCACACATTACACTAAATATAACTTTTAACGTTTTTAATGCATGCTTTTCTCATCAAGTGAACAATCCTGTCATATTGTGCACCAATTTGCCAGACAAGTAGGGGGCAACACATCGGGCTTTTAGGACCCAGAAAAGTTACTTAAAATGTGCATTATTTAACATGTTACCTTTTGCCCATAGAAAGGGGAAAGCGAGGTTCTGTGTTCAGCGCTAGGTCCAGCAGTGGCGACAGGCAATTGTATGAGTGACGAAAGAACCTTCCAAGTCGATTACCAAAACCACACCGAATGGCAAATCCACATCGACTTTGAGGTGTATCCTTACGAGGGACGGGATATGTTCCTGGTGACCCAAGCAGTTATCCAGTGGAATTACGAGGAACCTTTTTTCCCAGATGACGTTCAGAATAAAGGTGAGGACAAGAAGGGACAACGTAATGGAAGCTGAAGTAAATAATATAGGTTTTCCCGGTCAATTTAGGCGAATTAGCAGCCAATTTATCCACCGCGCCATTCTATTTCGCGCGAAATCGAATGCTTGTTAATGATCATTCGATTTTGTTTCATAATTGGTCAAAAGTACTGTTGCGTCAATCGATTTAACAAAATAACCATTCAATTTCGCCGAAGCTTTGTCGAGGCATGTGTTCGAAGAAGAACGACAATGTGCTAAATTGAACACTTGCTAAAGGAATTTGAATGCCTCCAAACTAAATTGAATGCCCGAATTTTAAATTTGAAACACGGCAAAAACTGGAGAGGCAAAATTGCTTTAATTCGAACGCACGAAAATGAAATTGGCTGCTCATTTGCCGAAATTTACCGGGAAAACATAAAATAAACAATATGCGAGTTAAATTTGAATAACATCGAAATTCAAAACAGCTCGAAATGCTTGCCACGGTTTAACTTTAAATTCCCCACACCATTATGACGTGATTCATGGCAAGCCTTACGCTGGCAACCCCCAACTAATGTGAGATGTGTTTTGAATTTGGATTAGACATAATCATCTAACTGGAAGGTTACACAACATCGATTGTGGGTAGCTTTAGTTGAAATTGGGTATATTTCTAGATTGAAAAAAGAAATTCCTGAATGCCAAATTATGTTGTAGTCTTCCCGTGTGTGTGTGGCTTTGTTAAAGCAATTTTCATAACTTTTTTATTAAAATGATGTGTTTCACATGCATCAAGTTTAGGGACACGTTGTATTTTAAAATAAATACCGATTAACACTTAGTAGTAGGTACGTTTGAGGGTTAAGTTCGGTGGTTGCTTTCTTAGATTGATTTGTTTGCCAACCATTTGGTTGATCGGTTCATTTGACTACTTGTGATAATTATAACAACATGAATGCATTATGTGACCCGTCACACACAAAAAAACGAGCTTAAAGTCGGATTTTGTTAGGAATTAAGATATTAATGACAGATCTAGATTCTGCAGAACAAGAGCTTTCAAATGGTATATAAGGGGTGCTGGGTTCAGTAATGGAAATACAGACCAGCAACTTACTTAAGTGAAAAACGGATTCTTGAGAAAATGAAATTTCAAATCCTGCAGTTGTGTTACAGTGAATGTATGACGACATGATAAGAAAGGGATGAAATAGATTTCAAAGGTGTTTGACAAAAGACATAATTGGAGAAAGGTAAAACAGGACTTACAGATCAAGGTTCACATGACAAAAAAAATCAATCACCCTTGAAATGTTGGTTTTTGCCTTCTGTTTCTGACTTTAAGCTTATTGGTGACTGGTTATGTCTTGTGGTTTTCCAAGGTTCCACTGAGACCGTTGTTCTCGACTATAATACTCTGGACATTCGGGCGACGGTAGGAAACACATTTAAATGCGACAGCCGCTCTGGAACCAACCCACCCGCCACATTCACAATGGAACATGTGATGATACAGCCTTACGCTCAGAAATCCAAAGATAAAGGAAACTTTGGCGTACGTAAGTATTATCTAACATATACATGTAGGCCTAATTGAGCAAATCTCTGTGTCTATGTATGCCTGCGTTATCCTAGCACACCAGCGGCTTGACAGCATTCAGAATAGGCACGGGTACCAGCAGGGATCCCAAAAAGATAGAGACGGAGCCGAAATTTCCGATTACGTAATTAGAGGCAATTAAACGGCAAAAACCGACCAATTAGTGATAGCCCTTGCAATAGTATATCGCTTGAGGGCGCTGTTCTTTTCGCGCGCAGTATTCAACTTGCCAAAGTGCTTTGATCACTGTAATCCGCCCGTTCACATCAGGCACATTTTAAACGGGCACTGCACTCGTTGCATTAATTTGTCTTTGTTATGCCTCTCTTCGTTTGCACTGGAGTTTGTAATATGGGTTAGGCCATAAATAAGCGGTCCAAATGTGTGACATTTCTGGTGTCCCGATTTACGTGGTAAAACGTATTAAGACAGTGGCATTTATTATTCTCCAGTTGTGTTACAGTAAATGTATGATGACTTAAACACATCATTTTAGTGCATATTAGGCCTATAGGTTTTCCCGGCTGTTTTGTTTTTTCTTTTCTCTTTTTTAAATAGACCAACTCTTACATTCAATTTCGTCACAGAAAAAAAACCCACACGCTTTCTTCAAACCAATTTAGTCATTTATCTGATTCAATTTCAAAGTTTGATCACTCTTTTTAAATACCAGTTTAAAACTATTCGTCATTACTGTTCAAATTCGTCTAATTTCGACGAATTTTATCTGTAATACCGAATATTCCCGAGACAATGTTTAAATAGAGTGACCAACGTTTAAAATTGAAAGCTTTAATGACTACATTAGCTTGGTGAAAGCGTGTGAATTGTTTTCCTCGGACGAAATTGAATGTGATAGTTGGTGAACGTGAATAAAAAATGTTTTAAAATAGCCGGGTAAATCTATATTTGTATTGTTATACCTTTTAGAGGAAGAGTGTTCGGAGCTTCAACCCACACTTCCACCAGCACGGTCAACCACGAGGGCGCCCTCTATCTCCACCGGTGGGATTGTCGGTATTGTCGTTGGTCTGGTGGCGGTTTTCGTCATTGTCGTCGGCGGATCCGTCTATTATTCGAACCGGAAAAGATTCGGTTATTCCGGTTTCTGAAAACTGTATATTTCTTTTGGTATGTTTTTCACAGCCATTTAAACAAGTAGATTTTTTCATCCAAATTAAGCAACTCTCACACTAAATTTCGTCCGAGAAAACATTTCACACGCTTTTACAAAACAAATTTAGTCATTTACTATTAAATTTAAGATTTTGGTCACTCAATTTAATATTCGTCATAACTAATCAATTTCGTCAAAGCTGTTGCCGAAAGTCAGTATTCAAAGATTGAATTTATCTTATAATTATATCAATCAATTTAAAACTTCTGCTGGGTATTACAAGTCGTGAAATTTGACGTCAATATTGACGTCAATATTCACGATCTGCGTAGTCCCTTCAGGGCCACCATAGATGTGCGATTGACTCAATCACACACAGACTAATTTAAGTTTTAATTAGATTGAACAGCTTTGGCGAATTATTGTTATTGTTTCATTGCTAGCTGTTGTTCTAAAGTGCTTTCGTATTAATTTCGGGCCGCAGAAAGGCATTGCGTAAAAAGTACCGAACGGTCCTCTTTCATAATCTTAAGAGGGCGCCCCACCTTTGACCAAAATGCCTGCGTATACTCCGTGCGAAGGCGAAGCGAATTATGACGTCGGGAAGCCTCCGCAGCGAAATTCGCTGGATAGGAAATGTCTTCGCCTTTTGCGAATTCGTAGCGCGAAAACGGGCCGTTACGTCACAAACCCCGTTCGCGTTAACTTTGGCGCCGAGTATGAACCGGCCTTTTAAGTTGAAAGCAGTCTTCGTTATTTGACCCTCCCCCAAACAAATGAAATAAATGCGAACACTGCTTTATAATGTTGTATCTTTCGTTACTGTTCAGTGGGTTATCCACTATGGTTTAGTCATGTTTACTATCACCTATAGTTTACATTTTATCAAACTTTAATCTCTAGAAAATTTCTTTTGTAGTAAGTAATAGAACGTGAATAAATTAATATAAAAACATGTACACTCCCTTCACACAGCAATGGAATAGGCCATTATCATGCTTTTAGCAATGGTGTGGTCAAGTTCATGCATCGATCGGTCGGTTTGCCGAATGGTCGATCGAACGGTCAATGGTCGCGTTAGTCAGTTGGTCGGTCGGTCGGTCGGCCGGTCGGTCGGTCGGTTGGTCGGTCGGTCGGTTGGCCGGTCGGTCGGTCAGTTCGAGTCAATCGATTGGTCGATCAGTTGGTTGGTTGATCTGACGATCGGTCGGTCGGAATGTTGGTCAGTCGGAATGTCTGTCGATTGGTCGGTTGATCAGTCGGTCGGTTCGGTTCGGTTCGGTTCGGTTCGGTTCGGTTCGGTTCGGTTCGGTTCGGTTCGGGTCAGTCGGTCGGTCTGTTGGTCGGTCGGTTAGAGTTGGTTGATCTGTCGATCGGTCGGTCGGTCGGTCGGAATGTTGGTCCGAGTCGGAATGTCAGTCGATTGGTCAGTTACAGTCAGTCGGTGGGTCGGTGGGTCCGGCGGGTGGGTCGGTGAGTCCGGTGGGTGGGTTGGAGGGTATGTCGGTCGCTCAGTCGGTCGCTCAGTCGGTTGGTTGGCCACAGTTGCTCTTATCAATGGAAACTAAAAGTAAAACGTGTTTTATAGTGTTGGAGTTCTTCAATAGAAACATTAAGGGCTCTTCGGCTACACAAGGCATGTACTCCACGATCGAAGAAACAAATTGTTGTTGAGTTCATTATACCCGGCTCAAATAATTAATGCTTCTGTGAGCCTTAACCAAGACCACAGTCACTACCTCCTCAACCGTTAATTGTTGTTTCATGTAATGCGATGCATTTTCATTCATGGAAACTCAGTGTTGCGAGGTCCAATGGTATGGCATTCATTGCTGATTCGGGATGTAAGTGACCCAATGAGGGTTATTAACGGAGATCGAATAAAACATTGTGCCAGGTGTTACTGAACCAGTACTACGCACAGGAGACGGTTGGTCTGAGGGAGCGTATGCCATGACATTGCCCGTACCCCCTCTTTACACCCAATTAATCAAAACAGCGTAGCCTACGCGATGAACTCGGCAGTATAGCGCCTAATAATAATAATAATAAGATTTGTAATGCGCACATATGCGCCTATTGGATGGTTGCGGGTCTCAGACTATGCACCGTGTCTTCCTATAGTACTAGTAGCAGCTAGGATCTGGCTGCGCTGCACGTGATACAATCGAACCGGTTCGAGACCGAGGGCCGGAAATTAAAGCGGCTGCGAACGATAGCAAGTCCAATGCAGCTGGCAGAGCGCAAGCTCCATTTTTCGACGACTGTTGAGCGGGAAAAAAACCAGAAAAAAATATACCTAAAGATAGTATAATATACATCATTTGCAAAACATCAACAAACTAACATACTGAATTGTTATGAAAAGCCTAACTTGACTGTACGTAAATAACAGTCTCAAGCATCCTGTAAAATCAAGGCACCTGATATGATGTGGTTTTCCAGAAAAGGTGGAATTGTGTGTCAGTTTTAAACGATCGCCAAGGCTTGGAAGAGTTTAAGAGAGTGACCTCTTGTACTGGATCTATTTGCCCAGTGTCTGGAAATATCTGCCGCTGTCTACTACTAACTCAAAGCCTTTCAATATCTTGAAAGTCTCTATAATGGCCCCTCTTTCTCTTCGTTTCTCAAGGGAGTACAGGTCTAGAGTGAAGTCTGGAGCATCTTCGTATATGAAAGCTTCCTTAAAGATGAGACCAAATACCAATAGCAATAGTGTTTATCTACATGATGTTAGATTGAACAAAGACACTAATTTATATTCGAGTCTGGTTTTTACATCGTGGCGATGCGGATTTCAATTCCACTCAGTTTCCTCGTACCACTAGAAAATGCAGGAAATGCAGTCACAACCATGTAGGGTATCAATTCTGACTAAATGGAATTAAAGCATACTTTTGAACATAAAACAGCCGTCTAATTTCGAATCGGCTGCACCTGGGAAGGGACGATCAGACACGTTGGATGTATGAAAATTCATTATTTGCCCGTGTTATATGGCTCGTTGCTAATAGGTCACAGCTCGCAAGCCTAGCAGGCTATGGGTATGGGGTTGCACCCCGCAGTCACTCATCTCTGGTGCTGCTGGGGAAAGTTCAATGGTCGAAAACCTGGCAGAGTTCCCCCGCGTAGCACGCGTCAGTTTTGTTAGAGGAAGGCCAAGGGGAGGCTGATATAGGTGTTAAGACAAGGTTACACAACCTTACATGCGTACATTTCATTGCTGACTAAAACAAACAAACAAACATTCACATGAAGTAGGGGCTACAGAAGCCCAACTATACCGTACGTACAACTTAAAACTGCTTATAAACTGAGGCATAGGCCTATACCGGGTGGCTCCTAATACAAGGCATTCTTTCGCTACACCGAGGCCAAATTGGAGTCTTCCTGGTAAATAGAAAGATAGGGTCTGGAGCTAAAAACCGTACTGGACCAAATCGGGATTTCTGGGTATAATTTTTCTTCTAAAAGAATTCCTCACACATTGATATAAGTGACCTGTCACCACAATAATGAGAGTAAAGTCGGGAAATTTGAAAATTGAAATATTGCTTGAGAAAGGGAGCTTTCCAATGGTACATAACACTTGGGGGTTTTGCAATAAATACACTTAACAGCGCTCCAGAATGTCATGGGTTTCAGAAAACGTGTTTGTGAGAAAACTCACTTTAATCAAAATATCAAAATATCAAAATAATCCAAACACTAACTACGCCAAGACTACGCAAAATTACATAATTTAAGAGGTTTTCGATCGTTTGATCGCACCAAAAAAATGGGAATATGTAGAGGAGGACTTAGGCTTTCCAAGGTTACGCAAAATCTCAAAATTGACCACTTCTTCATATTTTGAATTTGGATTGCCATATCTCCGAATCGCATTATGCGACTTTACTCTCATATTATGGTGACAATTAAGTAGTTTTGGCTTTAGGTGGTGGATGTGTGCTTGTCCGTTATTCCTCCAGTAAAACCTATACTTTTTGTTTCAAACTATATCGTGTTGTTTTTTCTTCGGTAATTATTTTGTAAAGGAGTCATTTTTTTTTTTTTTAACTACAAAAACCTCTGCAAAGAACTATTTGTATACGCGGACAAAAATGGAAAAGGTTGGACTGATTGTTTGATAATATCGGTGCAATTAACAATCAAGTCACCCAAAAGATCGGCGACGATCGTAGCGCAGACGCAGCTTAGTGAAATGTTAGTCGCCCACTGACTTGTGTCGTCGTAAGGTGGGAAACATGATATACAACCATGCAATTAGTAAGGATAAAAATCCAATCCATGTCAGCCGGGATGAGATTCCAACTGGTGTTTAAAGGGCTTAAAAGGTATGTTAGCCTGCTGGACTTTTCTAATTTCTGAATGATTAATGCCATGACCAATGGTGATATCTCAAAGTACTCCCCAAACCATTTGCGAATATAATCCCATTTTAACCCATTGCCTTTCTGCTCTTGATGAATTCCCAAGGCAAGGCAGTTGGGGTTTTTGCTCCCTTCACTCGAAAAAAAGAGAAGATAAACCTAAAAAACTAAAGCTAGCACGGCCATTTAGCTCGCCAGCGGGAAACCTGTACCAAGCAATAATCCTAGAGTGCCACGTAGTATCTACGCTGGCTCGCGCCACTCCGCCACTCTACCCAGCGCGCCTAGACGGAAACCGCCAATCGGCCGGGGCAGTCGTGCATGAGGAACGCACGGCCGGCCAAATTTAACCAAATTACTGCTAGGGGGGAACGTCTCACGATATTAGCGCTCGCACCGTCGATAACAGCAAGGAGGTGGAGTGGTGGTGCAGAAGAGCTTGTTACATGAGGACATCGCGCGAGCCGCTGGCGGGAAGACTGGAGAAGGAGTGTGTATCAAAATGAATATCGGAGATGCGACGCTATAAGGATGAGGGCTTTTATAATAACAAGCAAAGGTGCCTAACTGAGCGAGTGGAAGGCGCCCGTTCCTCACGGGGGAGACTTCACATGGCACTCCAGCCAACAGATCAATGCCTTAATTGTAAGGCGACCACTTATTAAACGACTATTAAGGTTTTTTTTCCTTTCTGATATCTGTGACTTTTGCGTTCGTGTTTTCAACATGATTTTTTTAATGAGATCATAAACAGACGAACATTGGTAGCCATTATGTTTGTTGGCGAGACGATCGTGTCCCTTGCATGCTTAAACTGACAATGGAACTTGGATGAACAACTTACAAAAGGATGAACAAAAGCCTTGTATCAGTTTCAAATATAGGCCTATTATAACAAATTCACACAAAACACACTATGAGCAGGTAACAATGGATTTAGTGCCAAGTAACAATGGAGTTTCCTTGTTTATAGTGCACCGTTTGTCTTTCGTAATAAATGTTTATTGTGACAGTTAACTTCACATTGAAGACATCAGTTTCTTGTATCTTAAAACGCCATAGTCAGTGTATTTTTCTAATTAATACATCAGACAAACATAATATTATACAGATATGGTTTCGTATTGCTGTTGATTCAGGTATCTCGGGTAGTATCGATGACGTCATCAAGTAACGTCAGAGCGTTATGTGTTTGGTGCGAATAACCTTTGCAGGCCGGTTGAAAATACAAGCTTAAATTTAAACAGAGAGGAGAACGAACTAAGGGCATAATGACAAAGTAAAACAACCAGGTACAAATAATTAGCATACTAACCAAAAATGGAAAACAAATCATTTCAAATGTCAATTTGGACGATTATTTGGTGAGATCTTCACTGTACCCAACTCAATAATAACCGTGCTTATAATAACCGAAAATGGGGCATTTGGGAGACATCTCCATAGAGACGTACACAAAAATTTTCATTCTTTATTGTAACCTAACCCGTTTTTACCTGGAGCTTTTTTTACTAAATTTCATATTTAAGCATTTTGGACCCTACTCTATCCATCAAAAATATAAAAAATCTACAAAATATTTTTTTATAAGGTAGCTGTGGAATTAGGGAGACACTAAAATGTCTCCCTAATTCCAATGTCTCCCAACTACCCAAAAAATAACGCTAAAATGTCCCCCGAAGGTGCTCATTGTAAATATACTAGTAATAGCGCTTTCCATCGCGGTATCAACGATCTCAAAGCGCATGGTGAGGCCCTGGACCACGCGGTAGCCGTTTATAAGCGCTCAATTGGCTTTGACACTCACAGGTACCCAGTTGTACTCCTGGGTGGGAAGAGACAATTGTAGTTAAGTGGCTTGCCCAAGGACACAAGCACCATGTACCTGGCAGATTTCGAACCTACGCACCGTAACCACTGGGCGATGGTAACGCGACAAAGCAAACGATGTACAGTTGCACGAAAGGCAGCATTCAGATATCGAATTCGTCTTATATCAATCAATTTCAAACCTGTTAAATAAATTAGTCTGATATTTGCTTGAGTCAAGCGCAAGACTAATTTATTTAAATTGATTGATATAAAGACGAATTCGATCTCTGAATGCTGCATTTCGGCAACAGGCAAATTGAATCTGTAATCACGAATATCCCAGAGATAGTGTTTAAATAGAGTGGCTAAACGTTGAAATTAAATAATAAAAATGACTGAATTGGTTCGGTTAAATTGTGTATTTTCTTTTCTCGGGCGAAATTGAATGTGACAGTTGGTGAATTTGAATGAACAAAAGTTTTACAATTGACGGGGGAAGCTATATTCATGAGTTGTTATTCTAAGATGCATCTCAACTCTGAGATCTTATATTGATACAGCCATCCTTCGTGTGCTATACAACAGACTATACTATGGCGAGCATAGTTGACATTTAATCCAAAATAGAGATATCTCTATTAACAATAGAGGTATCTCTATTTCTAATAGAAGTATATCTCTATTTCTAATAGAGATATCTCTATTAATAATAGAGATAGGCCTATCTCTATTATAAATAGCGATATCGAAAGCGAAATATCTCTATTACCGGAATTAAATGTTAACTTTGTACGTACGAAATAGAGATATCTCTATTGTTAATAGATATATCTCTATTACAGGAATTAAATGTTAACTTTGTAAGTACGAAATAGAGATATCTCTATTGTTAATAGAGATATCTCTATTTTGGATTAAATGTCAACTATGCACGCCATACTATACGCACATACGGCTGATTCGAAGTTGATTGCTAAAGCGTTTTTCAGCGATCGGTGTCGTTGACTGTTTCCGCTCGCCTCTCACGTCAAATTAAACCCGCATCGTTCATGTCTGCATCAGCAACATTAATATCCCGCCAGTATCGGGCCCAGTCAGAGATCGTGGGCTTACTTATACCGGCTGACTGCGCTGTGAACACATTGCCCAATGATACGGAATAAGATACCAACCTACCGTACCGCAACCAGTCTCTGATGGTCAAAATGTCGAAGAAGTTTTAACCCAGTTTTGTTTCTAAAGCCACGTATTAGCAGACCACGGGATTATCGGTAAAAAAATTTCGATTAAAAGGTAGGATACACAGATATCGAAAATATTTTACTACCGAATAATTAAGAAATATCTTACTCATTTAAAAGTAAAAAATGATTCTAGGCATCCAACAACATAATTGCGCTAGATATCCTGTAATTATTTTGAAAAATTGAATTTTATAAAAAAAAAATTGAAAAAACACAGATAACATAACTAACTACTCGACGCCGAGTGAAAACAAACGCTGTTTTTCGCGCTTTTTGTTTACATCTAAGATTGTAAAACTTCGGACAGGTCAGTTAAACGATATAACCCCCAAATCTACCCATTAATGCTAACTCAAGCAATTACCAATGGTGTATCCTACCTTTAATTCAGAGGTGCCCGCTGATGCAGCACATGAATTTTGGCATATATAGAAGGTTTCAAGGGTGTAGATTCCAAATACAAATTTTACTAAACTGTAAAACTGCACATTTGTACAATATACCGTATGATATACTAATGATGGGAAACAGTTGGTGAAGACTAGCTACAGGCTGGTGCCAGTGGCGAACATAACAGGCGTTTTGTATCTATAGTCGTTGTTGTTTGAAAAAGTATGTGAACGAGGCTGGTCACTGCGCGATTTGAATGGTGGATTCCGGCCCAAAAGACGACTGTTGTACCTTTCTCCTAAAATTTAGATCACGACCTTTCTCCTAAAATTTTGATCGCGAAGCGATTATCACTTTCTTTTTAAACAGAAAAACAAAACAATATACTTGACTTATATCAAGAAGCATTGTTAGTTGACGTTTTTTGTATGTTTTTTTTTTTATTTGTGTGGTTTAAAAATGGGCACTACTATTTGGAACGTATTTAACAATCATCCTATGGTATGGGAATTGATTGAAGCAATATTTAGATCTTGAGATGCCCAGAGTTGAATGTGTATCATATCGGAAACAGTTTGAAATTGAACATGAAACTGGTCTAAACAACTATTCTTTTTCAGCCCTAAATTGCTTCAACATTAATTCTCTGTTAAATTAGACTTTTCATGACATGCTGATATAGGTCACTGCAGGAAACAATTTGTGGTGTCCGTTTTTGGAATTATTTCCGGTAATTTGAAGTAGAGTTGTGTAATGTTCTTTTCTACTACCATACAAATTTGCACAATTCTTGAGATTCTTGTCTCTTCATGTATTCTAACAACGACGATAATATGAGGTAACATCACGGTGTAAATTATTTATTGATTTTTAAACCTAAAAGATACACTGCTAAACATTGTGTTTAGCGATTAGGCCTAAACACTTTTCTAAACACACACGTGCTGCCAGCTTGTAAACATGTTTACATGCTAAGCATGTTTACCATGAGGACGGATAGTTGTTAGCCATTGAACATTGATGTTTAGGAATTAGACACGTGTGTTTAGCTTCTGAACAAGTTTAGCAAACAAATGTTTACTATAAACAAATGCTTACTCGGCAGGCACAGTTTTCAGAGTGTATTGTTCAATGTCTATGCGTATTATGTCTTGGCTTATCGGTGATTCTCTTAAGTTAAAAAATATTCAAAAGGGATTTGAGTGAACCAATCGTCTATTCGACACGGGCAGCTCGGCCACTTACACCGTCTTTGCGGTCCGCCTCAGCCTTGTATCACAGCCTTGCCCAGACCCTGTAGCCCTGCCCAAGGTGAATTCATGCGAGAGACATAAAGTACCCCTCTCCTACTCACAATCCGTCGGGAAATCAAATTTGACAGACTCTGTAGTTCAAACATTAAACTTGATTCACTTAAGTTTTCTCGTTCGCGCGGAAAATAAATCACCATAATTGTAACATAATGCCCAGGCGAGTCGCATTTCGCAAAAAAGAAAGACTATAATTGTATTATTATGCTAGAAATGTTGATGGTTTCCATCGTCGTAAAAAAATGAGATTTTAAACCTATAGGCTCAGTGACAGGGCTTGATTAACATTTTACACGTACAAATCGATTAGGTACAATTAGGTATCGATTCTTCTCGAATTCTAAACGATTATGTTTTAACACACCGCATTAAGGTTTAATTATTTTATTACCTTAACAGTGTTTTTTTTTTACCCAGTTTTTTTTTTGTTCTGAACAGCCGCAAAAAAGAGAGAAATTTAAGGTGTACTAAACTAAATGTGTACTGAACTCCATTATGTGGAAACAACTATATCAATGAGCTAGCACAATATTGCTCTGAACCTTATTCACGAGGAAGCCATTTTGGTCGTGTTCCCTGAAGTTAGTTTATTCATTGTTAACTGCTGAATGGGATGGTGCCAGACTATTTTTGCACTCTAGCCCCACTTTCAATATATATATATATTATTTAAATGTGGCTTAAAACATTAAGGTATTTTTTAATCACAAATATTGAATTATTTAGCAGAGAAGACTGGTATTAATTTGGTAATTAACTTTAGGTCATTGCTTTCATTTGGTATATATCCGCAAGTTCCAAAAATGAAGATTTTTCCTCACTTAAAATGTAATATGGTAAAATTGTGAATAAAGCCCCAAAATGACCCAACCCAACAAAATGAGTCTCAAGTCGCTAGGACTACCTTTGAGTAATAAGCCTCTTAACATTATCCCACACAATAGAAATCAATAGAAAAAGTCAACACCTTTACTCAAATAAGATGCATTTTATAAGATGGCAAACTCGGTGATGTACCAAAATGAACAGCAAATGATGTGCTTTCTACTGCATGTGGAAAACAAATAACTGAAAAACATGTCCTTAAAGGTGGAATACACCATTGGTAGATGCTTGAATTATCAGTAATGGGTGGATTTTTTTTTTTTGGGGGGGGGGGGGGGGTTGTATGCTATAGTAAATATCGTTTAACTGACCTGTCCGAAGTTTTGGATGCGGAGAGAAAAAAAGCAAGACAAACGGCGTTCGTTTCAACCGGCTTCGGGCAGTTGTTTTTTGTTGTTCTTGGGTTTTTTCGCGATCAAGATTATTTTCATAAAATTAAATTTTTCGATACAAATTACAGGATATCTAGCGCAATCATTCTGCTGGATGCCTACAATCATTTAACTTTCAAATAGTAGTAAGATATTTCCTAATAATTCGGCAGTAAAATTGTTCGATATCTGCAAATGGCATGTATCCTACCTTTAAGACTCATTTCGAAGGATAGGTCTTTCTTTGTCTAGTGAGTATATTTTTTTATTTTGCTTATGAATTGCAGTAACGTCAATCTCTCGATGATTTTTTTTCTCATACCCCGTCTGCGCGGCAGTTGTCGGGGCAGGCAGTCTCGCGAAGCTATCGGTTAGGCACAGCGGGAGACCAGGACTGAGAAAATTGCATTGACTTTGAGGTTCGTCTGTAAAGCTTTCTCTGCTCGTTTGGAGTGATGACAATGATACATACAAGCATCCAATTAAGGGGATGCTATCCACAGGGAAACTCGGGAGGAAAAAGACAAAATCGAAGACAACGAAATGAATTACGGAGAAACTCAAGGTCAAGCCAAATATCTTGACTTCTTCTTCTTCCCGAAGATGGCCGAGGTAGACGGCATTGTATCGTAATTTCTTTAATTGGTTAGCACGGTGCGCATTATACGATATTCCGTAGCGACATCAAAGTAGCTTGCGACGACACTAGGGAAATCCTATTACGCCGATAACTTTTCAGTTTCTAACCCACCATTGGAGAGCCCCTGTTTGATTGTCTTCCAATTTAAACAAAAAACTAACATCTCATCGTTCTCACGACCTTAATGTGATCCGACGCATCACAATCAGGAATAACTCGGAAAATGACTTATGTACATAGTAAGCTTTCCAAAGGCTTTCTAGTGATACCCATTACAAGCCTGTAGCTCAGGAGTTATTGGCTATGATGTAAGCTTGTGGTGGTAAATCATTATAAAGCTCATGGAATGTCCAATCTTACTATGTACATTATGTCAAAAGGTTACACCCCTATGTTCCGACACTCATATGTTTCGACACCCCTGTGTTCTGACTGCTCAACCTATGTTTCGACACCCCTATGTTTCGACACCCCTATGTTTCGACACCCCTATGTTCCGACACCCCTATGTTCCGACAACCCTATGTTCCGACACCTCTTTGTTCCGACTGTTCACTCTATGTTTCGACACCCCTATGTTCCGACACTCCTATGTTCCGACACCCCTATGTTCCGACACCTCTATGTTCCGACACCCTTTTGTTCTGACCGTTCAACCTATGTTTCGACACCCCTATGTTTCGACACCCCTATGCTTCGACACCCCTATGCTTCGACACCCCTATTTTTTGACACTCCTATGTTCCGACTGCTCAACCTATTTCTCGACACCCCTATGTGTCGACACCCCTATGTTTCGACAGCCCTATGTTCCGACACCTAATGGATTGAGCTACCAATGCACAAACAATACGGCTACGGGCTCCAAAATAATTGTGCGACCCATACAAAGGGATATGTAAACATATCTCTGGCCCCAACGGGCTAGCGCAAACGTATACGCGGATTGTCGGAACATATGGTGGTCGGAACCAGTCACCACTCAGAAAGTCATTTTCCGACTTATTCTTTATTTGTGCTGGGTTACAAAATACTTATCGATAAAAATCACAAAACCACAAATCTTTGCGAGAACAATCCGTGTATTTATAGGCTAAGCTACTTATTAGACTGGATTAAAATTTATATCATTAGTATTTTCATAAACGGGAAAATAATGATGACCAGTATCGACGTTAATTATACTGGTATATATGTATTACTAAGTTTAACAGAAGAGACATATACAAAACAAGTATATATTTTGCAAAGGCGTTATATTCCTAAATTCCTTATGGAGTAGTATGCACCTTTCTGTGGCTATTCATATCAAAACGGTTCTGCTTCTTTGCAAAATGGGCAAATTCTTACCCCAAGGAAAAACGGACAATACAACCAAGCTCTCACTCTAGAAACGTTTACTCTGAGAAGAAGAGCCGTATACTTGAAATGTAACTAAAAGGCTCAATCCGTAGAGAATTATAGAGGATGATTTCTTGAAAAGTCGCTGGAATCCTAAGTGAGTCGGTTTACACGCGGGAAGATCTCTCTTGCGACTTGAGTAGTTAAAAGCTCCCTGCAATCACTCTTAATGGAGCGATAGGGATACAGCAGAGGTCCCTAAAGACTTCCCCAGTCGCGGTTATCACGGAGAGAATCTCTCATCCAGCGTCCTTTCTGTGGGAGTTTCCGTCCGCTCTACGCTTGGTTATTTACCGAGACGTCCCGACGTTGTTCGCCATTAAGGTGATTACGGCGGTCGAGTTTTTTTTTTGTTTTTTTTTAGCCACCCACGACCACCAGTGAGGGAGAGATGGAGACAAGATCGGGAAAGAATAAACAAATTGGATAAAGAAGACTGGCATTAGACATATTTAGCATGGAATTACACCACCTCATTGCCACGCAGGCCCGATATTGCCGAGGCTGATGCGAGTTATACATCATGCTGAAGTTAACAAGACTCTGTCGTACGTGGAAGTAGACAGGTTCATGCTATTAACCATGCCGATAATTTCTCAGGTCTGTCTTGTACAGTCTCGGCCGGGATGTTTTCTTATCAACAAGCAATCCGACTCTTCCTTCGTTGGCATTGTTCCGTTTGCAGCTTGGTGCAGTACGGGGCTTTTGTTGTGGGTCTTTGCCAATTAGATTTACTTACAATTGGCCAAAAGACTTCATTTTGTTTTCTCGTCAAACTCCTGTCCTTGAGTACCTTTGGACATACATGCTTCGGGCAGCTGATCCTTTTCATCCGCCAACCAATATAATTTTGCTTTCCAATTTCCCAGACTTTTTTATTCTTTTGGATGTGAATTCGTCCATGGTGGATCATAATTAAATAAACTGTGAATTCTCCCTCTGCTCACCAGCAAATCAATAGTAAAGCTTTCTATTCTAATTTATGTTTCCATACAAATCCATGTTCTTCTGCACTTCACCGAGAAAAGTCAAAAGCTTTTCCCATGTTCAAGTTCAGGCTAAATGACAGCAACAAAAAAAGAGCCAGATTTAACGTCGTCCCAAACAACACATTTGCAACCATTTAATTGCTGTAGTTTTCCCGGCTATTTTAAAACATTTTTCATAAAAATTTACCAACTCTCACACGCTTTTACCAAACCAATTTTGTCATCTACCATTCAATTTTAAATTGTAGTCACTCTGTTTAAACATTTCTCGGGAATATTTGAGATTGTCATCCGGTTCATCCCCATATTCTACCTCTGTTTCGGATTCTGAATCATCTTCTTCTACATCTTCATCTTCATCTTGTGCAGATTCAGTTTAAAAGTTTTCTTTTTCCGAATCTTTAACTCTACGCTTTTTAACAACAGGTTCATAATTATCCACGTCAGACTTTTTAAGATCATCATCAATAATTATGTCAGATTCTTCTTCAGCATGTACATTTTCTGCATGCCTCCTTAGGTTATATCTCCGTCCAAAGCATTTGTCGCACTGATGGCAAGCATAGGGGTTGACTGCAGTAATAACATCCATGTTGAGTCTTTGAAGGTTAATGTTCGAGTGACAAAGAACGGATGAAATTGTTGATATTATAACTACTCATTTTGCTAATTTCTTGCTCTTTTTATTACTCATTTGCTCATTCCTTGCTCTGCTTTGTTGCTCATTTATACTCATTACGGTGCTTATTTGCTCATTCCTTGCT
This sequence comes from Crossaster papposus, assembly GCA_037893245.1. NCBI lineage: Eukaryota > Metazoa > Echinodermata > Asteroidea > Velatida > Solasteridae > Crossaster > Crossaster papposus. The sequence continues at coordinate 1,731,448 of JBAIAA010000089.1, read as the reverse complement.
CTGTTTTGTTGCTCATTTGCTCATTTCATTGCTCATTTGCTCATTCCTTGCTTTGATTTGTTGCTCATTTACTCATTTCATTGCTGTTTGCTCATTCCTTGCTCTGTTTTGTTGCTCATTTGCTCATTTCATTGCTCATTTGCTCATCCTTGCTTTGATTTGTTGCTCATTTACTCATTTCATTGCTGTTTGCTCATTCCTTGCTCTGTTTTGTTGCTCATTTACTCATTTGTTTGCTCATTTACTCATTTCATTGCTCATTTCCTCATTCCTTGCTCTGTTTTGTTGCTCATTTACTAATTTCATTGCTCATTTGCTCATTTTTTGCTCTGTTTTGTTGCTCATTTACTCATTTCATTGCTCATTTGCTCATTCTTTGCTCTGCTTTGTTGCTCATTTACTCATTTCATTGCTCGTTTGCTCATCCTTGCTCTGTTTTGTTGCTCATTTACTCATTTCATTGCTCATTTGCTCATTCTTTGCTCTGCTTTGTTGCTCATTTACTCATTTCATTGCTCGTTTGCTCATCCTTGCTCTGTTTTGTTGCTCATTTACTCATTTCATTGCTCATTTGCTCATTCTTTGCTCTGCTTTGTTGCTCATTTACTCATTTCATTGCTCGTTTGCTCATCCTTGCTCTGCTTTGTTGCTCATTTACTCATTTTTTCTCATTTACTCATTTTGTTGCTCATTTGCTCATTCCTTGCTCTGTTTTGTTGCTCAATGACTAATTTTGTTGCTCATTTACTCATTTCGGTGCTTATTTGCTCACTCCCTGCTTTGATTGGTTGCCCATTTGCTCATTTCATTGCTCGTTTGCTCATTCCTTGCTCTGTTGTTTTGCTCATTTACTCATTTTGTCGGTGTTGCTCATTTAGATCATTTCGTTGCTCATTTACTCATATCGCTGATCATTTTCTCATTTCGATGCTCGGTGTTCTTGACTTGTGCACATATCAGACTCATTTATTTAGCATAAGTTTTCAATTGATTGATATAAGACCAATTTAATCTGTGTCCTGAAACAGCTTAGATTAATTTGATCTGTAATTGCGAATAATTACAGAGCCAATGTTACGAGACAGACCAAACGTTGGAATTGAATGAGAAATGACTAAATTGGTTTGGTAAAAGCGTGTGATTTTTTTTCTCGTACAAATTTAAATGCGAAAGTTGGTGAATTTAAATGAAAAATGTAAAACAAATTGCCGAGAAAACCTATATTATGCAGCTTTTGTCCTAACATCACGGCCCAATTTCATAGAGCTGCTAAGCAAAAAAAGTCTTGCTCATTAAAAACAGGTTACTAGCCAAAATTATACATGTTTTTCATGCTAAGCAAGAAAACAGCTGATTATCAATCCAGAACAATAAAGATTAGGTAAAAATGTGGTCTGTAACCTTGCTTTTGCCAAGGACAAATTGTCATGCTAAGCAAATTGTTGTGCTTAGCAGCTCTATGAAATTGGCTCCAGGTAGTTAAGTAAAGTACTCGAATACAAAAGTGGCCCAACTTGCTGAAACACAAGGTTTTACTCAGAGCCTTTGTTTCGGCGGCAACTGTACCGGGTGTTCTATGTTTTATTGTTCATAGGGCGATCTATGCATGGCGCGCGGGGCAGTACGGGACGCGGCGGCGGCAACTCGTCGAGTTGAACGTGCGCTGCAACGGCTAGCAACCACGTGCCACGTAGGAAATATAACCGATGAACAAATACGGCAATTAATCAAGAAGATAACGACCAACGTGCTTCGATTCGTTTAGTCGTATCCGTACTGAAATTAAATCTGAGAAAGGAGGGAAGATTACATTGTGGAGATAATTGCCAACAATATAATCTGCTCTATCCGTCAATCAAAAAGATAGGAATATTTGTCTGATAGTTTAATTAATGAAAGCAACATATTTATTTGTTTGGCACACATTTCGGAGGGGGCTGGGAAGTATTTTTAGAACATTCTTTATGGTCAATCTTGTAGAGTGACCAATACCACGACCCACCAAATTAAACTGAAACTGCTGAGCTTGTATGCGTGGTTGGTGTTTAAAGGCAAAGTTAACCCCGTACTGCAATAGTCAGGGATGTAGTCAAGTCCATCACAAGTCCCTGTAAGTCCCTGTAAGTCTCTGCAAGTTCATCACAAGTCCTCCAGTTCCAATTAAAACAACAAGCTAGTCAAATGAACTTTGACAAAAGCATTCCTTTGTTAATTGTTCAACCAGTTACTTATGACTGGCTTTATGACTGGACCTGTGCAAGGACTTGCAGGGACTCGCATACAACTCTGGCAATAGTTCATTTTTAGCGGTGTTCGTCTGAAAAGACTTTTTTTACGAATAATGACATCAAGAAAACATTACATTTAAAATACCACTTTCACATCAATATTTTTTAGCACTGTTGATCTTTCCAACTTTTCTGTTGATCTTTTAACCGAAAATGGTACATTTGGGAGACATCTCCATAGAGACGTGCACAAACATTTTCATTCTTTACTGTAACCTGACCCGTTTTTACCTAGAGCTTTTTCCACGAAATTTCATATTTATGCATTTTGGATCCCACTCTGTCAATCTAGACTGTAAACAAAAACAGGTAGCTGGAGACTTAGGGAGACACTGAACTCTCCATAAGGATCACTGTCTCCCAACTACCTAAAGACTTACGCTAATTTGTCTCCCGAAGGTGCTTATTGTGAATATAATAACAACAATAGCAATAACAATAATAATTGAAACAAATAATGTTGCATCGTCTAAAAATAGCCACGCAGTGCAGTACGTCGTGATCTATTTTTGTCGCCGGCGGCTACCTGACCTACAATTTAGGCATAACAAAATTGTCAGGTCAGGGAACCAGACTATTATTATAGTTAGCTTTCCGGCCGGGGACTATTGGTGGCGCTGTTTATTACCGACTGTGTTTATGTCTGTGGTATAATCTGACCTACTCAGTGCGCGTTTCCGTTTAAATTTGGTAACCATAAAATTATTTCGAGGGGATCGGAAAGTGGGAAGGAGGTGGAAGCACTAAAGACTTCAAATAGTAGGCAGCGCTTGATTTCCTTATTTTTTTCTCCCACAACGGAAGTAAATCGGCCCAAAAGTGGCAAACCTACATTATTAAATCTGCGATTATAAACCAGTTATGTTTTCAAACTGCACTTGTGGTATAAACGCGGTAGATACACACAAATGTATGGGCAATGTGGTAATCGAATCTGCATTTTTGCTTTGGTTGAATCGGAAAGACGATGGAAACCTTTGTTCGAACAAAAGTTTGGACACACAAGACACCTGAAAACACTTCGCTGTCCAAACCGTTTTTGTGTTTTTGTGTTAACAATGTTACTTCAAAACACGACAAGCTGTGTAGATTTGCTGGTATACCCGCTATGCTTTTGCACGCATACGATGAAATGTTTGGGTTTTTGCTTAAATAAAAATCGCCAATTCTCGTAGTGCACACGCGCATTTGGAATACCGATCTGGTTATTGACGATGAAGGGCGAAATATCATTTGCTTTGGTGAATACTATCAGTTTAATTATACACAGTATCAAAAGAAAAAATACAATTTTACAGTTAGGCACGAATTCAATTGTTGAATGTTACCCGCTAATTTTACTACCAGGTCCAAACACAAAAACCGGACAAGCGCACCTCCACCACCAAAACCAAAACTACCCGTACCAATGTATCTCCAACAGTTTATATATACTTCTATAGAAGAATAACGTCACCAAGAGTAAAGTTGACATGTTGATATTTTGAGATATTGGTATTTCCAGATTTCATTGAATTCTTAGCTTCAAAATGATATATAATTCATTGGATAGGGTATTTACAAAATATCTAATATTGAGCAAAATCAGCGGTCATTACACACATCAAATAATTTCGCTACATTTTACTTCTTAGGTACGCTCAGTAAAATCAAATTTAGATTTGTTCTGCTAATCTTTTGCAACAAATACTTGGTAGTTCGAAGGAAAATATATGTGGGAATTGTATCATGCCAAAACCCCCAAAACGATTCCGCACTGTCAAATCGGCTATCTTCAATCATAACTCAATATAGCATAGCGCGACTTGTTTTCGTGAAGGGCAGATCACATTTGGTTCAGTATACATGTACATGTACACAGTCTTAGCTCCAGACAATATCTTAGTATCATTTTCCCCCAGAGAGACTTCCCAACCATTTTATGTATACCAATTTAGCCACAGTGCCTCGGAAGCACGCTTTGTCGGTTGTTTGGGGCCCCCTGTATTAATGTAAGAAAATAAGTAAGCGTTATATTCAAAGGTAATCTTTTATGGGCCTTTTTAAAAACCTTTGCTCCGTCTTCGTTTTCGGCTTCGCCTCCGAATTCCAAATCTCTGAGAAGCAAATAGAAATTAGAAGAGCTGGAAATAGTCTAACTTTTGGGTTCACATCAATCGAGTGAATGTTTCTGAAGCACAACAGGCATCAAAAGGTGTCAGAGGATCTCGCAGTTAGGAATCTAAAATCGACTTAAGCCAAAGACAAAACAAAGCCAGAGATTTAAAAAGGCCCATGTTACCTTAATCTCCACGCATTGGGTATAGTCGCTCACCTATAGCCTAGATATCGCTCATGTACTCTTGTGGTACACAAAAAAATAACTAAAATGTGGTTTATTTTTTTAATTCAACGTTATAGGAACACACAGTAGGCCTATATCAAATGTTTTTAGCAGCCTGAAATATTGTTAAACAAACAACTTATCATAAGCTTTCTGGACCCAGTACAGGCCTTGCGGTTACCGATACGTCAATGCAGGTGTACGATTCTCATGATATGTAATCACACTGCTATTCAATTATCCAGTCTTAGAATTTTGGCTTAATTGTTTACCGTAGGATCGGCGGCCTAACTATAGGTTTGAATTTATTATTATTATTATTATTATTATTATTATTAATTCTTTGGTAATGAAACTAAGGATCCCTCAAAACGCTCTATAGACACTGTAGCTCGCAAGCCTGATGAAACCTATAGAGAGAAGACAATGAGAAGAAGGTACAGTTTTAGAGGTGGGAGGAAAACACCAGAAGAATATCCTGGGAGAAACTCACGGAGTCACCCACGGGCATTATGTATAGGCCTATAACAGTTTTTGACACTTGTTTCTTCCGCTTATTTAATAATCAAACCAACTTGTTACATTCGACTAATAAAATTTAAGCTTGCCCAATTGATACGGTATTTTGATGACGCTCTTACGGTGAATTAAATGGCTTTCCTGTTGGCATGAATGACACCAAGGTTAAAGGTTGGATACACCATCGGTAATTGCTTGAATTATCATGAATATTAATTATCATAGATTTTGGGGGTTGTATTTGATAGTAAATATCATTCAACTGACCTGTCTGAAGTTTTACAATCATGGATGCCGAGAAAAGCACGAAAAACAGCGTTTGTTTTCAACCGGCATCGAGCAGTTATTCTTATTCTATTTGTGTTTTTCGCGATCGCCGTCCGGCGATTGCGAATTTTACTTAAACATTTTATTTTCCAGAATAATTACAGGATATCTATATTGCAATCATTTTGCTGGATACCTAGAATGATTATTTACTTTCAGATGAGTAAGAAATTTCTTAATAATTTGGTAGTAACATTTTTCGATATTTGCAATGGTGTATCATACCTTTAAACACCTTAAAAACAATGAAAATGGTAAAACTTTAATGTGACCTATATGGCGATGCTACTTTGCCAGTTAATAGAGTCACACTAGTGCCTGGGTCAGCATGTAACATTGCTGACTATTATAATATTAGGAGGGTATTCACTATTCGTTTTAGGTCACAGTACTTCTACCGTGTTGACACTCACGTCAGGATAGCTACTCACTGTTTACACTGCCTCACTCCAGGTCCGTCTGTCTACTCCCGCGAAGGTAAACACTCCGTAACCGCCGGTCCACCACCAATGTGGCACGTTCGGTACTAGAACCGGCCGGCCGGGCTGGGCTGGGTTTGGGCTGGGGTGATTCAAGCCTAGGTACGGGCTAAACACATCTGTGTGTGCGCTACCTTTTTTTCTAGCAGCGGAATTGAAATAGATATTTCTTTACTGCCAGTGGTTTTGTTCTCCTTTTTCTGGGGCTCAACAATAAGTAGTCATACTGAATATGTTGATTCTGTCGCTACAACAGAGACTTACCGCTAGAGAAAGACACGTCGCGTTTTTATGAACGCTTCACAGACGGAAGACACTTAATACTAACCCGTGTAGCTGTTCGCAGTTTCTTTTCTTGAGAAGCTGGGTTGTGCATGACTGTATATTCATGAGAAAGAACATAGGCATCTCAGCTACATTTAAAAACTGGGAAAACGGCTTTCTTCAACTAACTCACCAATAGCCTATAGTTTGTAGAGAGGTGAGCTATTGGTCGAAATGTCTGTGATTTGAATCAGGCTATCGTTAACGTTTAGCTTTTTTTCGCTACATGTTCTTGTGGATCATTTTTACCATAGAGCAAAGCTGATGGAAAACCGGGTTATGTTACCTAATTTTAAAAATACGACAAAAACCGCTACACGAGATAGTTTATAGTGACTTCCCTCACAGACGTAATGACAGACGCAATGACAGACGCAATGACAGACGCAATGACAGACGCAATGACAGACGCAACGAAATACGCAATGACAGGCGCAATGACAGACGCAATGACAGGCGCAATGGCAGACGCAATGGCAGACGCAATGACAGACGCAATGGCAGACGCAGTGGCAGACGCAGTGGCAGACGCAGTGGCAGACGCAATGGCAGACGCAATGGCAGACGCAATGGCAGACGCAATGGCAGACGCAATGGCAGACGCAATGGCAGACGCAATGGCAGACGCAATGGCAGACGCAATGGCAGACGCAATGGCAGACGCAATGGCAGACGCAATGGCAGACGCAATGGCAGACGCAGGGGCAGACGCAATGGAAGACGCAATGGAAGACGCAATGGCAGACGAAAACACAGACTCAATGACAAACGCATTCGCAGACGCAATGACTAATTGGTATATTGGACGGGGGTGTCTTTCGAGAAGAAAAAAACAAGATAAGGTCTAGAACTCAAACTACAAGACCAAATCATTTTTTTCTTAGAAGGATTCTCCATCAATTGGTATAGGTAGTTTTGGCTTTCGTCGTATAAATGTGCTTTTTAGATTTTGGAGGGATTTTTCAACAGCTTGCATCTTAATAAATTTTGTATTTGAAAAAAATGAAATATTGCAATAATACTTCTATATTTATCTATGCGTATGCTAATAGAAGACAGATTTTAATAGGGGTCTTCATTGTTACTTTTACATCAGTGGTGATCAAGCTTTTCATTTTTGTATGGTGAATATTTTATAACACAAACTCGACGAGAACAAAATTATGCGACACGGGTCCAAGTCACAGCAACTATTGAGCCATAATTCTTTTTCTGTTGGACATTATGGTGAGATATCTGCATGTTTTTGTAGCCTAGTAAAATACTGGCTCATCATTATTACAGAACGGCAGATAGGTAATGAGATTGTGTCTTTGGTGACACAAGCATTGAAGTCGGGCATAGTATAGAGTATGTCACTAGAAAGATATTTGGACATCGCAGATTTGTCCTTCGAAATAAAAATACAATGGCAGCCATTTTGAAAATGTTCAAAAGGTTGCTTGGTATACCTACATATGTTTTTCTAAGAAGAAATTGGCCATGGTTCTAGATCAAAATATCTTCTCGTGACATATCGGACTGTGCGCCAAATTACATGCTTGTATCTATCATCAAAGGCCCAATTTCCCCAAATATTTCCCCTATCTGATGCTCAATAAACGGGAACAACTAGAGAATCCCTTTAAATCTTAATCATCGTGTGCCTCTGTACCAGTATTAAACACACTTCAGAAATGATTACTTTGTAGGGAGTTTGATGAAGGGTTGCGCTGCCGTTTTTTGGCCGATATCAAACCCCGGTCAGGCCGGCTACACGCCAACGATAGCAGGCCGTCCGATCCGTCGGCTTGCGGGTACAGTGCCACAACCAATTAGACGCGGGGCACGTACGGCAAACTTCGTCTTTTTTAATCATTGAATAGTCGCTCCTGTTTAAAAAGATCCCTTTAATGTGTCCTATCAAACCGCCGTAACTTTCAAGCACGCGTGGTGATGGCCAGTGCAATGTTGGGTAGTATGTGGCTATCGCATGTACATATTTTAGAATATCATGGCCCAGTGGTTACGGTGTTCGACTCATGTACGATGGTGCTTGGGTTCGAACTCGACCAGGAACATTGTGTTTGTGCCCTTGGGCAAGACACTTAACTACAATTGCCTCTCTCCACCCAGGAGTATAAATGGGTACCTGTGAGGGTCGAGGCCGATTGAGCGCCTATAAACGGCTGCTGCGTGGTCCAGGGCCTGATGAACGGGGTAATAATTGTAAAGCGCTTTGAGATCGTTGATACGATGTAAAGCGCTATATAAGCACGAACATTATTATTATTATTATTATATTTTGTGATTAATTTGAATGTAAATTATTGTGTGTATGTATTGACGTAATCATTATGTACATCTATTTTATGTGCGAGTGAAAGATTCCCCTCGAGAATGAATACAGGTTTTAATTCTAATTATAATTTTGATTTGGCGGGATTTAAAGTTAAACCATGAAAATGATGCGAATCTGTATGTGGTCATTTTAGACTTTTGGCCGATTTTGATTTCTTATGGAATACTTTTATACTATACTATCATTGTAACATGCTGGCCATATCTATCATTATTACCACCTGAATAATTATGGGAGGTTCATTTTGAATTTGGATTGTAAATACGAGTTCCTCAAGGCCAGTTCGCGCCTGGATGATTTTGGCATTGACCGGGCCCAGGCGCGGGATTGTTTTTCACGAACCTCGATCCGAAACGGGTTCAGGCCGGCATCTGTGGGTAGCACACCCTGATAATTCCGGCCCCGCACCCTGCGAGCCGGTCGCTGATTTTAGGCCTTCTTCGTGACGTGTTTATCCGTCGCCCGTTTTGAATTCCGAAAATATTAGCTGCGTGTATACACGTCACCCGACGCGAACTCGTTAACTGTGAATTCGCTTGTCTCATTATACGCAGAACGACAATAATAATAATACTAATGGAGGCTAATCATCCTTACTGGTAACCGTGAAGCTGAATTGCGAAGGATGTAACAATATTACCCCGGTCATTGGGCCTACGCAACTTCAGCTCCCTAGGGAGTATACAGCTCGATGCTGCAGTGTCGGCGCCAGGCAGCTGAATCAACCACAATAACCATCTCTACCCTCACAGGTACCCATTTACTTTTGGGTGGAGAGAAGCAATGAGTGACAAAGTGCCTTGCCCAAGAACACAAGCACTATAGTCCAAGGCCGAACTCGAACCCACAACCTGCAGCTTTACCTACAGATTACACATTCAATGCTACAGACCACGAGGCCACGGCACTCCAAAATAACATGCGATTCCATGTAAGTCAGTGTCCCCAACAAGCAAAATAAGTTGGTAAAGCCTAAAGTACGAAAAGATAGTTTTCCGATATGTTAACATAACGATGGACAACAAGGTATTAGTATGCTATACCCGTATTCCACTAAGTTTGTAAGCCGAAAGCCGATTTCTTGTGAAGATTATCTTAATGGCCAAGATTATTCGGAGTAACGGACTAGTTTGAATGCAATGTCCTCACATAATAGTTCACGTGCTGTGACATCGACTATAATTAGTGCCAATCAAGATTTAGGTCTCGGAATCCATTCGACATATTATTTTGCACCCTCCCCCGCGCGATCCGTTCCGGGCCTAACCCAATATTACTATTGATTTCTGCGGCAGGCCAATAACAATAAAGACGGGCTTAATATCTAATAATGGTGGTATCAATGATGTCGGTCGCATATAGCAGACAGGCCGAGGTGGCAGTGCGAACTGAAGGGCGCTAGCTGCCAGCTCTAAGAACACACCACGATACAGTATCAACTCACCGTTGCCATGAAAACGTCAAGAGAAGAACGGGAAGGCAATATGGCCGTTTTGGAGGGTCTCCCTCCAGAATGTCATAATGGCTGTCGTATCAGATTCCGTAGATCTCCGGTGTCGCCGCTGCGAGATATCGACCGGACCCGCGCTGCTTTCTTCGCCCGTAAAGGTCGCGCGGGTGCGGGCACAATGCCGGGAAATTTCCCCCTATTCAAAGTGGCTGTCGATCGCAACAGATACGGGTGTTATTGGACAAATAAGTCCGGGCGATTTACTTGATCGCAAGTGAGAGACGATACCAACGGGGAAACGGCAGTTGATTTGACGCTCTCATTCGTCTGAATACAGCCGGTATTTATCTATCCCTGAGCTATTAATACGACCCCGGCCCCCCGAGTTTTCCCGCCGACTGATGCTCTCTTCATCAACACCATGAATTCTTGGATACAGTCTGCCCAACAATGGGTTCACTGGACTTATTTCTTTCACAGATTTGTTATCCTTGCTATTTCCATATGATTTCTTTTTCGATCAGGTTTTCTTTTTTTAATTAAGAAAGATAATAAACCTGAAGGTATTTTGTTTCTCGAAAAAGAGTTGGTAATAGCCATATCCCTTGTCCACTTCTTTGATAAAAGTTAACTTATCTTAGTTTTGTAGAAACTATACATCAACCGACATGGGCTAATAGTATTAGTCACATTATGAAGCAAGAGATGAAATGGAGGGAACCCCCTACTTTGTGGTGGTCATTGTGCCTGCGAAATGTTGTGTTTTTTTCCCAGGAATTGTTTTTAGATTTTTTAGGGGGCGCGTTAGGTATAACAATAGTCTAGAGAGTGTATAGGTACGGGGACTAGGGAGGTACGGGGACTAGGGAGGCGGGGGAGGGAAAGTCCCTCGGTCTCATATCGTGCTTGGTAAAAATAGTCAGGTGGGTTAGTGAAATTACCGTTACCGGGCGCATAAAAGCACTATGAAGATCGCTTAGAGCCTAACTCTTTAAACTCAGGCCTGTTTTCGAAGATTTTGTACGTGCTGCTAGTTTGTATATACAAATATCATTTACAGTGTACACACCCCATATAATTATGTATCATTGGAAAGCTTACAAATAGGGCTATATTTTGGGGGAATATTTGGACCCCCAGGAGCTTTTAAGGGACTTATAAGTCAGATGTAGCGCGGGGCTGAGTGCAAAGGGTTAATATTAGCCTAGGTCCCCGATGTGCCAGACAATTATATTTACGTCCAACGGCCGAATCCACGAAGAAAAATTACGAATGTGACTGTGACGTAATACAAAAAAAGATATGTAAGAATAATAAATTTGGGACAGTAACTAATTTGAATTACCTTTAGATCGATTTTTAAAATTATTTTTTCATTTTTAAGTAAATTATTCGTCCCTTTTTTCGCTACTTGCACTTTTTATTGTTGTAATTTTGCCAAAATTGCAAAGACAAATACATGTACAACAATCTACTGGAGGTGAGGTGAACTTTTCTTATCAGTTGATAGAGTGTATACATTGTATACAGGCAGCAACTCAAATCTTTCATATTAAAGTCGTAATTACTTGAAGGTAGTCCCCTGGTGGTTGGGTTCGCATGCGTCTCCGAATATTACACAGCGGCTTGCATAATATCGAGCACGTGTTGGCAAACTCCCCGTCTCAATAAAGCCTGCTTATCACTCCTGTACGCAGTCCGTACGTCATGCATACCGCCCAACGAAGCCAATGAACTTATAGGCATACCGTCGTACTTAAGAGAACTTTGATTAATAATTTAAGTAAATAAATATCAAAGGCTGGGAATGCATACGCTCCAAGACAATGTACTGTAACTTAAAGGGATCGTATACGTTTGGTAATTACTCCAAAAATGAATGGCAATACAAACTTACTTGGTAAGAAGTACAGCAGCTTTGGATATAGTATAATGCATTTTTAAAAACTTTTCAATTCGAAGTACTGCGGTTATGGAAAAAAGATATTACTTGTTATCCACACAAATTTGAATCTGAGAAGCGTTACTGCAGTGACGTTTCTCATATTGTGTATTCCAATGCTCATTATTCTTCCTGCGTGGACATAACCGCTCCAGATTTTCGGCAATATCTCAAAATCCCTACCACCTTTTGAAATGAAATTTTTACAGGTTAGTTTTATGGTATATATCTATATCTGAAACAAACAGTGGGTTCCAATTACCAAACGTATACGATCCCTTTAATGAACAGGAGAGAATGTTCATTTACTGTCACAAGCGGTACACGAGTCGTTCTACAACTGATAATGTAGTATTCAACACCAACGGATAATGTATCACCACCCGATAATGTCACACAAATTGACCGAATCGGTATCACTAACCGATAATGTAACAACAAATGACCGATGGTGTAGTAACTTTCACTACACTCTCGGTCAATTTATGTCAATACATTATTGGTTAGGATCGATAATGTAACAACAACTGACCGATAGTGTAGTAACTTTCACTACACTCTCGGTCAATTTCTGTCAATACATTATTGGTTAGGATCGATAATGTAATAACAACTGACCGATAGTGTAGTAACTTTAACTATACACTCTCGGTCAATTTCTGTCAATACATTATTGATTAGGATCGATAATGTAATAACAAATGACAGATAGTGTATTAACTTTCACTATACACTCTCGGTCAATTTCTGTCAATACATTATTGATTAGGACCGATAATGTAATAACAAATGACCGATAGTGTACTAACTTTCACTATACACTCTCGGTCAATTTCTGTCAATACATTATTGGTTAGGAGGACCGATATTGTAATAACAACTGACCGAACACTATCAGCCGAAACACTTACGCAAATAGTGGGGTAGATAGGGGAAATATTTTAGGGAATTGTGCCTTTGACGATATACAAGCATGAAATTTGGCACACGGTCCGAGTATGTCATAATTATGAACAATATTGGGATATAGGGCCATCGCAGACTATTGTTATTCTATTATTCTATTATTCTATTATTCTATTATTATTTTTTAAAGACAAATCGGCGTTGGCCCAATATCAAAAATGTCTTGACATGTCTTGCCAACTGTGTGCCAAATTTCATGCTTGTATCACCAATGACACAATCCCATCACAGAACAATGCAATATAATGCATTCAAAACTGGATGATTGACATAACTAAGTCATTGTCAACTAATTATTTGTGTAAGTGAAAACAATTACAAATTCGATCTGAATGCTCATTGTTCATGAAACAACCTAATTTTAGCAAACTGGGTTAAAAATGGGCAAAACGGTCCTCGTTTTATTTACCAACAAACAGTGCGATTTCAGGCATTGTGATTTGACCTATTTTAAATCCTTTGTCCTCGCATGATTTTTCTTCCTTTCTCGGCAGTCACGTCGTCACAGAACTTAGCACGTGAAGCACACGATATGTGGCAGAGAAAACTCCCTCCTTTTTTATTGGCCATTGTGTTCCCGGATTCTCAGGAATTATGTTTAGAGTTTAAGGAAGTGGGGGTGTTAGGTAACAACAGTGTGAAGTATGTATATGGTATAGGAACAAGAGGGGATACCCTCTGCCACATATCGTGCTGATGGGTAAATAACTTAGCAAGGAAATGTTTGTAGTACGTATTCTATGTTTGTAGTACGTATTCAGTAGGTAATATCTAATAGGATGTGTAAAGTTAGTTCTTGGTATTATTTCATTACGTAATTTGTCCATGCAGTTAATATGTACAAAATTATAGTGTTAAAACAGTATATCTTTTCTCTAGAATGACGAGCAAATGACGTGATATCCACGTGAAATGTTGCTATCAGGGTGTACACCAAAATTGGTGTTCAAATAATTTGATTCCTAAACTGGTGTTATTCAACACCCAAATCCTTGCCCAAAATAAACACCAGGAAATAATCAAATTGTACACCATTGGTGTACAATTTAACACCACAGTTTTTGCAGTGTACAAAGTCTGTGAGAATCGAGAACATCATAGTATATCGTAACAAAATTGGAAATGTTCCTCAGTCACAGATGTGTGTCTCTTCAAAATGTTTGCATTGATTGACCTTCATTGAGATGATATATGAAAAATAAAACAGCGTCAGGTTGCAGCATTCTTTCCCTTACTATTCGCAAATCGTGTTAGCATTGGCCGTTATACATGTATAATATTTTTCTTTTATTTTGTATTATCGTCATTCACTCCATAGATGATTTCACTTTCAAATTCTAAATATATGCGCGCATGCGCATAACCAAGCATTGAGGAAATTGTTTTCCGTTTGTATTACGGATAGTTATGTTGTTTCTACAGGCTTTTTATCCTTCAAACTAATCAACATACATCTTCATTTTTTTCTTCATTTTTTTTACTGGAAATTTCCCATCGCAAGGCCTAAGGCCACTCAAAGTTGTGGGCTAAAGAAGAAAGAAGAAAGAGAGAGAGAAGATATCTATTCACATTTCTTTTCAACACGGTCAGATTGTAGGTTTGTGAAAAGCAGAATACAGACAGGGAGTTCCAAAGTGCAGCAACGTGAGAATAAAAGCTAGACGAATATCTCACAGTATTGACCTTTGGAACACATCCCACGCATTGCCCTTTTCGGTCATTCCATGGCAGGTTTGAGGAACGGGTTACATTTATCCATATCTTTAAAGGTATCATGACATTAATCCATATCTTTAAAAGTATCATGACATTTGATTAAAGGTTTATGTAAATATAGGCATTTAGGTGTGCAATATTTGGGAGGTTTTAAATTTAAAAAAAAAATTGAAAACAACAATATTATAACAAATTATGTGTCATTCTGACGTAACATTGAACACCGTGTCAATGTGACGTCGCCAATGTGATGGAGAATTCATTATTGCACCACTTGTATTTATTTATTCAACATCCAACAGCGATATATCGCCAATTACAGGATGAATAAGTGATAGAATGTGAAGAGGTTACACAAAGGTGGGAGAAAAAACCCATAAGAATATCCTGATGAAAACCCACGGAGTCAGGCAGGGACTGAAAACCCAATCCACATATTGGCCCAGGCGGGGTTCGAACCCGGGTCATAGTGGTGGAAGGCGAGGAAAGAACCACTGCTCCAACCGAATTAGTCAGTCAGTGTTCAAATACAGGGTGGCCCAAAACACGGACATGGATATATCAACAGACAAGCATACTTACATTACCCCAAGGCCAAAAATGCATTTACCACTGGATAAGAAATCTATCTAGAAGAAAAACGATACCAAGATATCTTAATTTGGGCGAGTATAGTTTTAGCTCTAGACCCTATTTTGTGAAGTTAAGTGAAGTCAGTGGTCTTTTCGCACTGAGAAATAACTAAACCGTGTAATGTTAAAAGTATAGGATACAATACACCATTGGTAATTTGTTGCTTAAATTTTCAGGAATGGGTGGATTTGGGAGGTTTGTATTTAATAGTAAATATCGTTTAACTGACCTGTCTGAAGTTTTATGATCATGGATGCTGAGAAAAGCAAGCGACACGGCGTTCGTTTTCAACCGGTGTCAGGCAGTGGTTCTTATGTTGTTCTTTTTTAATTTAATAAATTTTCAGAACAATTACAAGATATCTAGCGCAATTTTTTTGTTGAATGCCTACAGCCAATAATTACTTTCAAATAAGTAAGATATTTCTCAATAATTCGGTAGTAAGATTTGTCGATATCTGCAAATGGTGCAGCCAACCTTTAAATTCACAGGCGCGGTTTAGTTAAGGTATTATTCGGTACGAAAGAACCCCGACTTCACTTAACAAAATAGGGTCTAGGAGCTTAAACTACGAGCCCAAATAGGGATATATTGGTATCTTTTCCTTCTAGAAAGATTCTCCATCCATTGGTATAGGTAGTTTTGGCTTTGGTATAGTGGAGGTGTGCTTGTCTAGAAGGAATCTCCATTCATTGGTATAGGTAGTTTTGGCTTTGGTATAGTGGAGGTGTGCTTGTCTAGGAGGATTCTCCAACCATTGGTATAGGTATAGTTTTGGCGTTGGGTGGTGGAGGTGTGCTTGTCTATGATTCTCCATTCATTGGTACAGTTAGTTTTGGCTTTGGGTAGTGGAGGTGTGCTTGTCTAGAAGGATTCTCTATCCATTGGTATAGGTAGTTTTGGCTTTGGGTGGTGGAGGTGGACTTGTCTATAGAAGGATTCTCCATTCATTGGTACAGTTAGTTTTGGCTTTGGGTGGTGGAGGTGTGCTTGTCTAGAAGGATTCTCTATCCATTGGTATAGGTAGTTTTGGCTTTGGGTGGTGGAGGTGTGCTTGTCTAGAAAGATTCTCCATTTATTGGTATAGGTAGTTTAGGCTTTTGTTAGTGGAGGTGTGCTTGTCTAGAAGGATTCTCCATCCATTGGTATAGGTAGTTTGGGCCCCAGGGTAGTGAAGGTATGTTTGTCCTTTTTTTATGGGTCATCCTGTATAACACTCAGGGAAAGCAACCACAGATTTGTACACGTAACATGGACACCGTTGATAAATGCCACACACCGTATCCGAACCCGATAGGATGACCCATTTACCAATGCATTGCTCCTGTTTCTGGCTTTCGTTATATGCATCTGCGTCTGCGCGTTGACCTTGTCTATTCTATTACTGGTCAGCGCGCAGATGCATGTAGATCAATGGTTCATGAACTTTTTTTACATCTCCAAAACCTGTCAGCATTCGTTACAGCTCATCCCCATCCGCTGATGGGTATTTCGCCTGATTACCACACGATCTTCCCCCGTGTCCTTCGGTTCGTGAATACCCCAAGTATCTGCTCCAAATGGTAGATTGTATCTCTCGGTGGTCAATCCTTTAACCGTTACCCTTCTCTCTCCTCTTCTTCGTACTAATATCGTTTTGATGATGGCCTCTCCAAATGAAAAGCAGCGGGAGGACATGATATTTGATTTATGATGGCAACACCCCCCCCCCCCCCCCCCCCGTCCCCCATTTTCACCTCTCGCAAGCACGAAGCAGCGCTTGTCCGCCGCTGGCCGAGGAGCGAGCGAAACGTGTCATTCCCCCGGGTAACGTCTCCATTGTTTGTTCCGCGTTTTACCGCCGCTAGGCTAGGAGAAATGAAATATATTTCTATGATGATCGGAGTTGAAATTCAGCAAGATCTAGTTGCGCTTGATATATCTATGCTCTACTAATTTACACAGGGGATCCATGATGACCAATCTTCTCCCGGCCCGAGGTCCATTGTGCGCACTGTGGGTCTTTTTAATTAAATAGTGTTTATGAAAGTGTGGTTTCACCGAGATGCAAGATTGCTGCTCAGCCCCTTCCTAAACGGTATTTATATACAAACAAGCACAAAGTACGAAATTGCGTGTATCAATGGCGGCAAACTTTGGATTGATTTCAGTAAATATTCTGAACATAATCCAACATAAAATAGGTCCAACATAAAATTACAATTTGTGGACTAATTTCTTCTTTTTTGGCAACTGGACTTCACTGTACTGCACGATATCCGCCATAATGCCGTCATCGATATGTAAATTTACCGTTTAGTTTTCACCCCACCCACCAAAAGGACATGTTTTTGTGAGGGAGAGTTAAATTATAATAATATGCGACCTGCTCCCACAAAACCAGACATAAGTGTTTTTTTTAAGTGAGATATTGCTATTTCCATTTACATGTATAGTACACATCTTCAGCTTTCATTTGGTGACAAAACCACCTATACAATACATACTTCCAATTTTATGAGGATTTTAAGACTGCATGTACACGCGATTCTATGGGAATCAACTACATGGAAATATCAATATCTCACTTTTCAAAAAAACAACTTATGTCTGGTTTTGTGGGAGCAGGTCACATATCTGGTACACTGACTTACTTCAACTGCTTGGCACATTTTCACTTTGAATTTTCCATACTAAAGACACTGTTGCTATATCGCGTGATTCGGGGCAAGCCTTACATATACATTGAAATTACCTAAGACTATAAGAGACGCCCAGCACCAATACATTGTTCACATTTTATGCGAATAGCACAAAGACACCAGACTATTCCAGAGCTAGGAGTTTCCTTATATAAAACATAAGGCTTGCCCGAATCACAAGATACATAGCAACAATCTCTTTCGTCTGAAGAATTCAAAGTTTAAATGTGCCAAGCATTTTTAGCAAGTCAGGGTACCAGATGTTATTCAAATTTAACTCGCCAATGGCTTATTACATCCACAATTTTGCTTCCAAAAGCCGATTGGGGGCGGGGTGTTCTTAAGTCTCATTTCTAAAAAGGCCAAACTTTAAATAAAGCAAACAAACAAACAAGCGGAATTCTTAAGTCGATTTACAATATCTTTACTTCTGTCAAGTTGGAAGATAAATTTATCGTACACGACGGCGACGAACATGAATGGATAAAGTAATTAATTTAACTCATTCTTAACACGCGTCAACAGCAAAAACTATATCTGAAATAATTTCTAAGCCAAGATAAAAAGAAACGTACAATTTGCTCATTTACATATTATTAATCAACGTCTGATTTGTATAGTCTTAATTCCTCAATCTCCATTTTCGAGTTGAAGAAATAAGAACATTCATTTTTGTTTCCTGACACACAACAATGCACACGTTTCGTCCGATAATAATATCAAATTATTGTTTTCATAAAACTCTTTTCAGTTTATCAATCGACCTTAACAAATCGTGAGATTACTGTTTTGTTCTCATAGCGATAAGATTACGCATCGAAACGCACTAAAACAAGTTCTATCAACAATAATTGCCTCAAATAGACAAATACAACGGCGTGGGTTATCATCTATTTGAAGTATATCTGTCTGCGCACGCTTACGAGTCAATAGGTTGCTAGGGAGAACTCTTTCATGAAAGCAGTGAGCACAATAAACCGTCCATCTATTCAAAAGAGTTATTCAAACAAGAGGTGATAACGACTTTGTCGGGGAAACTCTTTGAATTGGCCTTTATTGGCTAAAATTATTTAGTAGATTGTACACAATTAGCAGTTTTTATGGAGTCCTTTTGAAATGTTACACACGCCGGCGGGTGGATATTGTTGCACACAATCGGTTATTGAAACACTCTCAATGGCCGGGTATTTGCGACATGTGGTCTATTTCCGACAAACGCCTGGTATAGCAAGTGATGAAAGTTACACGAGATAATTGCAGCAAAGTTTGCTTTATGAGTGAATATCCACCTAAAAATGAAGTTATATTCAGCACGCTATAGGCCTATTCACCTTATTCACGTGTCGGCCATCTTGAATTGAAAGTGTAGAAAAATCTTCATTTTTGGAACTTGCAAATAGAAATGAAAGTAATGAAATAAAGTCGATTACAAATTAATACCAGTCTGCTCTGATGAATAATTTAAAATGTATTCATTGCCAGCCGGCAATCGTTGGAAAAAAAACTTAACTATTTTCAAATACTGCCCCCAATTTATTAAATTTAGTTAGTCTACTTTTTTGCAATATGGTTACACATCCGTGAATCGGTGCAAGCTTACTACTACTAGACTGGTTTATAACCTGACAATTCCCCGACGTCTTTAAATATTGTTGTTTCGTCAAGGAAGTCAAGGAACCAGACTGCACCACAAGATTTACTAATCCCCTGAGCCATTAATATTCAAAAATTACAGCAAAATCAAATGGTGTATACGAAGATGATACTCGTAGGATACGTATCGTGCACAATAATTCCATAGTAATTTTGGTTACAAAGTAACAGAGTAAGGCCAACAATCCGTGTGTCTGTCATGCGTTATATAAGCGCAGTGCGTACTGCATGATGCGTACAAATCACTTGTTCGAAAAGCAACGCGCATACGTCCATGTGTTCGTATTGCGCATTGCGCTATATGTACTGCGTCATCCGTTCAATTTGTTTACGCTGCAGGTAGCGATTGAAAAAGGATGACGCATACAATACGCATGGGGTTTATTGCCCGTAACTTCAGGAATCGACGGAGTAGTGGAGTAAAAACATAAGTAAATATTGGTTGGCCTAAAAGGAAGCAGTTTGTTTGTGAATCTTTATGGAAACATATAGTAAGATCTATCTTGATTTTAATTTTTTAATTCTCCGTTAACAAAATTTTAAATATTTATCCCCTTTGTACCTTTATACTAGGAAGCTAAAATCTTGTCAGCTTTATTTCGTCAAATGTGTACTTTATCAACGCTAATCTAAACTCAATAGAGACTTAATTTTTCTACTTGCAAAACTGTGTGCTCTCTATTTGAGTTTTTACGTCCGTCAAGTGTACAGTGAAATATGCAAGCATGGAATTTCAGAGTACACATCACGGATACGGAAATGATATAAAGCGCATAACGCAATACGGAGATCGAAAACGGACACAGGAATTTTCGGCCTTAAGCGTAGTGCGCACTGCGTAATGCGTAACAATCGAAAACGGACACAGGGATTTTCGGCCCTAAGCGTAGTGCGCACTGCGTAATGCGTAACAATCGAAAACGGACACAGTGATTTTCGGCCTTAAGCTTAGTGCGCACTGCGTAATGCGTAACAATCGAAAACGGACACAGGGATTTTCGGCTTTAAAGCTTAGTGCGCACTGCGTAATGCGTAAAAGTCGAAAAACGGACACAGGGATTGTCGGCCCTAAGCGTAGTGCGCACTGCGTAATGCGTACAAATCGAAAACGAACACATACATTTTCGGCTTAACGCAATACCGAGATCGAAAACGGACACATGAATTTTCGGCCTAATCAAATTTATTCCTAAGTCAAATTTATTCCTAAATCAAATTTATCCCTGCATAGTAAAGATTCGATTTCAGCGATTGTGTCCTATTCTGAGTAACAACTATAATAATAAGCGATGTTTCTTTGCACCAACCAGTCCTGATAAGCTTCATTTGTCCAAGTCAATCCACAGCGTAATGTCTGGTGAGAATCTTGCAGCGTGTTGCAAACATAAACGAGTCAACGTCCTGTATATTCTGTAATAGTAAAAACAAATAAAATAAAACCAACGTTAACATCGTTCATCGTCAAAGAAAAATATAGTGCAAGTCAAACAATTATTCGACCGAGGGTATTTTGTTTCCGTAAAAAATTTAAAATGTATATTTGATCCACCATTGGTCTTTGCTATCAAGAGCTGTCAAGAGCTGTCAAGAGCTGTTTTAACACACACAAAAACACTTTTCAATTGAATGTTAAACGAACACTTTTCATGGAAAACATTTATTGCTCAGAATTCTGATTTCAAGAACAGGCTTGGTTTATTCCTGATTAGAAAATAAATATAAATAATACAGTAAAATACTATTTTAGCTTTCACTCAAACTTGGATATACCCAGCACGATATGTGGCAGAGGGGTACCCCCTCTTGTCCCTGTGACCGACTCTGCAAAATGAGTCTGATGTGTTAACACTATTTCTTTATGTTTTACAGTTAGTCAGAAAGAGCAGGAAATAAGCTTTCATTTGACATATGGCACAACTCTGTAGTATAATGCATTGGTCTTTTACGATTGTTTGAAATTTGCTTTTTCTCAGTTATAATACAAAAAAAGTCTTGGAACAGAAATGAAGATTTATAATTTTAGTGCTTCATTAGATGCTATGGTTAGAGGATGACAAAAACCTTGATTAGGCCTAAATCTACTTTAGGGATCAAAACAACCTTTTAAAACAATCAGTTCTGAAAAAAAATAGGTGTCGGAGAAACCAAAATTCCTTAAAACCAAACAATGATTTGTTGAAAGAAAAATCACCTCTGAGACAATAAGCAGTCTTTTACGTAAAAATGTATTATGCGACATCAGACTCATTTTTGCAGAGCGGGTCACATATACACACTCCACACTATTGTTACCTAACACGCCCACCTTGAAACCTAAAAAGAATTCCTGAGATTCCGGGAATACAATGGCAACACAGGGGTTCCCTCCGCCACATTCTTGCTTTATATGAACTTGGAGCATTGTTTGGAGTTCATCGATTTTGTTGCATGCCATTCAGGTGCAACCCTGTGTTCGAATCTCTCGGTTTAAATCTACTTTTAATATGAATGCATGTGTGAAATGTCTAACTACATGTACTATTGGGAATTTAATTCAAACAGGTCTCCGAGACGCATCTTTGGACTTCTTTTATTTATTATTTTTAATATGACAGCATGCCAGAGGGAATAATTTCACAGGAAGTTTAAAGTCAATAATCTCTTTACATCAAGTAAGCTTTTGAAGCAAAAGTTTAGTGAAATGCCGCTATAACGAACACTACGGGATTCACATAATGTTGTTCGGTATACCGATCGTTCGATTTTCAACCGCCGGTCCATCAGGTGCACGGACTTTGAACGACTTTGAATAGGCGCCGACCACTGAATCATGTAATTACATGTACAAGCTTAATTAATCGTCACACCGAATTCCAAAGAAACGGCTGGCGTTTCATTATGTTAAGACACAAACATCGGGAGCAAAGAACGGTGGATTTTGTCAATCCGATGACATTTTTTTTGAAACGACAATGTTTGGTATTTTGATGCACAACATTCGGGAGCCAAGGATGTGTTCGGTATAGCCGAATGTTTGGTATAGCGGTGTTCGGTATAGCGGCGTTTCACTGTACTTTCCTTTTAAAGGAATCGTATACGTTTGGTAATTGGAACCCACTGTTTGTTTCAATCCTATATAGTTAAAGATATATACCATAAAACTAACCTGTAAAAATTTCATTTCAAAAGGTGGTAGCGATTTTGAGATATTGCCGAAAATCTGGAGCGGTTATGTCCACACAGGAAGAATAATCTGCATTGGAATACACACTCTGAGAAACGTCACTGCAGTAACGCTTCTCAGATTCAAATTTTTGGGGATAAAAAGTGATCTCTTTTTCCATAACCGCAGTACTTCGAAGTGAAGTTTCTAAAAATGCATTATACTATCCAAAGCTGCTGTACTTCTTACCAAGTAAGTTTGTTATTGCCATTAATTTTTGGAGTAATTACTAAACGTATACGATCCCTTTAATATGAGATGCCGCAATAATGTTGGCACGATACCAAGTAAGACCAGGGTTCATCCTCCGTCCCTGACCTGAGTTGGTAAACTCAACCATTCTAAACCAGAAACAGCTTGTTTTTGTTCCAAGCTTGGCCTCACGGCACTCTCATATCACCGCAACGCGCATGGATGCTCAATCACAAAGCTTAAATTTAAACCAAAACTATTTTTCAGGGTATAAAGGAAGCTGGGAAATAATGGGGATTTTTTTTCTCTCTTTATATAAGCCGACTGGATGAAAGGTGGTCGATAGACCGTATAAATCAACCCAGTTTCTTGTTTGCTATAACCAAGAAATTGTATTTTTCAACCAGGAACCGAAATTTAAAAATTCGATTGCGGACGTGACATTTTCTAAATGCCATGTACATCAATCATATTTCCTCGTCATTTCAGTAATTTGTTTTTGGTCCTTTTTGCTTTAGTGTCATCAAATGGGATTTTTGTTTCATACATTTCCTCGTTTTAATACGGTAAAAACTCCCTTTTCCGCATTGAAAATAGTTATAATCTGAATTCTTCCAGTTGTCGTGTTCAAACGAAACAAATTGTATAAACGCCAGGGATTTATCAGGTTGGGAAACCAGACTAGTTTTGCTGTGGCACCCATTCACGGATGTAGAATGGAGATTTTTGTTTCATCATATTCCTCATTGCATACGGTGAAAACCTCCTTTGCCGCATTAAAAATACTATTGCGAATATAAATTCTTCCAGTTGTCATGTAAATGCATGCAAACATTTTTAAAAACAATCTTTCAAAAAAAACCAAAAATCTAAGTCAAGTGTTTCTTGAATACTTTTCGAGTACTTTGTTTACTACCAAATATTGAGCCGTTTGTTGCCAACAAAACGAGACAAACATTGACAGTAGACAACAAATGAAGTCAGTTTTAGAAGAAAAAAAAACTTGGAGCTTTACGTGCATAAATATACTTTGTAATCAGAGTTTTGGGACAAGTACTCGGAAAGTACTCGGAAAGTACCCGGAAAGTACTCGGAAAGTATTCGGAAAGTACTCGGAAAGTACTCGGAAAGTACTCGGAAAGTACTCGGAAAGTACTCGGAAAGTACTCGGAAAGTACTCGGAAAGTACTCGGAAAGTACTCGGAAAGTACTCGGAAAGTACTCGGAAAGATTCTGATTGTCCAAAGTGTTTAAAGTGTTTACAGTCTAGTGTCTGTATTATGCAGCTTTATAATGTATATCAAAGCATAATAGCTGGTAGTTTAGTTGGTACTCGGAAAGTACTCGACTACAGCTCCGACTACAAATAACAAATCTTGAACTTTGACCATAACTCTCTATAACGTGTGCAAAATCATATTGATTTTGGAGGATTGAGGACTATAAGGGATAAAGAACCAATTCAGAAATGCGAGTTCTGATTTTATGGTTTCCTGAACATGCTGCAAAGGAAACTATGGCGGCGCTCTATAAATCAGACCACCCAGTGGCTGATCAGCCATGGACTAATGTCATGATACTATAGGTTTTCCCGGACGATATCGGAACATGTACACATTCATTTGTAAAAAAATGCAATAAATTTCGTGCCGATTTTGATAACGACGTATATCTAGTTTTCATGTTTTCCAAAACGAGCATTCGATTTCATTTTGTTTTATTCAAATGAATGAATGTGCATACCGATTCATTTCAACCAATTTAAAAACGTGATTAGGCGTTCGGTTTGAAGCATGCGTGGCTGATTATTAAGAAATGTGCGATCTATTTCGCAGCAAATTGATTCGTCATTGTGTCACGGCCTGAATTGAACATATTGAACGAATTAAATTTCGCATATTTACGGTTTAATTTGGTTGTATTGCGCATGATGTGGGAGGTTTGGTCGGGGACTAGACTTCATAATGAGTTAATATGACACAAAAAAGCGTTTAAAACCGGCTGGGCCATTTTAAAATAGGAAAATGGTTTCTAAAATAGTCGACTAATTGAAAACTGTCTCAGGTATTTATGATTTTTATTTTAATGTATTTTCTTTCTTATCTTTTAAGACATCGGGGATGTATGTCTGAGAATGGTTGTACCGTGCATGTAGTGCGTTTCGCAGGCCACCTCTCCAATGTTTAAAAAGACTAGACAACGTGGGGCAAATTTCATGGAGCTGTTAAGCACCACAAATATAGCTTAGCTTGAACATTCTTCCTTTGAAAAAAAACCAGGGTTACAAACCAAACTGCCAGGTGATGTATATTGTTAGTGACTGATTCGGCTGGTGTTTGCTTAGCATGAAATGTACATGAAGTTTTGGCTAGTAACCTGATTGTACTGAGCAAGAACTGTTTGTGCTAAGCAAAGTGTTGTGCTTAGCAGACCTCTTCAGCAGAGTTCTGTTGGTGTATCATAACGATACATAATAGGCCTAATAATGTTGTCCACGAATGACATATCTTCCCAGAGATTTTTTGTCATCGTTACAAGGCAATCTCCTACGGTACTTTTTTTTCCAAGTTTACATGATTCAGTGGTGAATTTAGCTGTCCAATTTGTGGACCTTGCTTTATTTTCTTCAAAATGACAGCATGCCAGAAGGAATAATTTCACAGGGAATTTAGAGTCATGAATATTTTTACATCAAGTAAGTTTTGAACAATATTTTGGTTGGTTACTTTTTGGATATCTGCAAAAGGTACGTTTATTTCAGTGGTTGTTCTTCTGGTGCCTTCGCTAAATCTTTATCAAAATAAACCAAATTCTTCGTAGTGAATCTACGAATACAATTCATAATAAAGTACTATTTTATTTCTCACAAGTCCTTGTACTGCCGAGCGGCTTTTCACCAACGATCCTGGTTATTTTTACCCTCATTGTGCCGTTTCCAAAGTTATTCATTATTTCCCTGTCAATAGCCCGCAGCTACAGGAGAATCGCTCAGTTGAATTTTGGAAATCTTTTCACAACTCCACAGAGGTCGTGACCTTTGCGACTGACCTAGCCTCGCCTCGGGCGTTCTACCAACTCCTACCACTGCATGCTATACCAGTGCTTTGAATGAAAAGAGAGCCGAATACCGGATTTGATGAAATGACAAAGCAAGCTGGTTCCAGCGTGTCTGGTACAAGGGCATTTCGTGGCAGGATAATTGATATAGGGAGTATTTGCATGGCGTTCGGGTATTTATTCGGGGTCGCTACTCAACCACATGATGGATTAAAAAAAAAGTCTAGTGAGTGGGTTGGTAGCACTTTCAAAAGACGACATGGTTCACGGCGCGAACGATGGCGGCATCGTGGCAGACTACATATACATTTCGTTACATCAATGTGAAGTTCCAATGCAAAAGTTTCAGGCCCCTAGTCACAATTATACTAAAGTTATTATACATGTACTATAATTTAAGCTGATGAGAAACAGACTAACTAACTATGCTATTTTACTCTTCAAGCTTATATACGTTTTACTGAAGACGAAATCCGTGATTGAACAGAACAATGGGCCGAATATAATAAACAACTAGCAATTGCTCATAAGCAGAAACAAAAGCAAAAGGAATTGCTTAAAACATTATAGATAACCTTTTGCTTTGACTAACACCTTTTTGTTAAGCTTGCCTACAGCCTAGCAAATGCTTAAGTTTTGAACAATATTGCTAACTGCTTAATGACAACAGCAAAAGCTTGTTTTATGTATATGCCTACATTTTTAAGCAATTGCTAATCTGGGAAATGTTGCTTGCAAGAAACAAGCTTTTACGGTTGCTTAAAAGTAGAAGCTTTTGCTTGCTGGCAATTTCTGATTTGTATGTATATAAATGTAAGCAAAGGCCTAGAAAAAGCAATTGCTAGTTTGTTGATGTATTCGGCCCGTATGTATATTTCTGGGATTCTATACGCGTTTGTCGCGTAGCCCAACACGGGCGGGCCCTCGCACGGTTATTGACCGACCGGATGTCCACGCTCCGGCCCCGGGCCGGGCCGGGCCCGTGACTGTGCCAACCACCAGGTCTCGTGCGTGATCCCTCACTTTTTTTTACGCAGAGGTAGTTTTCAAAGATAACGAAAACTCGTCCAAAACACACTTTTTTACACTGGGAATGGTTTCGAGTCTCACAATGAATATCCCATACTCGGCACACCTCCCTTAAAGTTACAAAATTAGTCCCAGGATTTGTGAATTCGTCTGCTTCTGACAAGGAGATTTGCAGTATAACATGCACATTGAAATCTTCCGTTCTGGCGTCACATGCGCATGACACTAACACGCAGATTGGTGCACAATTATGATAGAATTGTTCACAACTTCACATGGTGATACAAGCCTGAAATTTGGCACACAGTCAGAGTCAGTGTCATTACAAATATAATTTAACTATAGGGCCATCGCAGATTATACCTTTTTAAACATTAATATAGAATAACATGCAAAGGCAGCCATTTGAGTTTTTCGAAATTGCCAAATCTGCGATGGCCCTACAGCCAAATATATTTCTTATGACATACTATGATTGTGTGCCAAATTACATGCTTAAATTTGATTAAATAAGTTTTCACTAATCTGCATGACAAATTATATAGATTTATTTAAAAAAATAAAGAGCTATTATTAATGCGCGACCATAATGCGCGACCACTTGTGATAAATCGATGTGACATTACAATAGGGATTTAGCGTTGAAGACGAAATTATCGCGTAGCAATCACCTCTATAGATTATTAGGCCGTTAATAAGATGCTGGTTATAAACGACATTGCCACACGGGTATTGATGGTGTCGAGTAATCGGTCGGCTGTTTTTCCAGAAAATGTTCGTAAAGGGTTGAAACATACTTTTACAGAGGTTCAATCAATCGTTGTGCTACACTTTAATAGTGGTATGAGTAAATACAAATTACCCATTTATTTAAAGGTAGGATACACCATTGGTAATTGCTTGAATTATCACGAATGGGTGTATTTTGGGGGTTGTATTTTATCGTAAATATCGTTTAACTGACCTGTCCGAAGTTTTACAAAAATGGATGCCGAGAAAAGCAGGAAAGTAAGCGTTCTTTTTCAACCGGCCTCAGGCAATGGTTCTTATGTTGTTCTTGTTTTTTTCGCGACCGCAGTCTGGCGATCGCAATTTCGTTTTGAACAATTTCGGAACTCTTCTTTTGCTGGATGCCTACAACCATTATTTACCTTCAAATAAGTAAGATACTTCCTAATAATTGGGTAGTAAATGTGTTTGATATCTGCAAATAGTGTATCCTACCTTTAACTACAATAGTAATCTTATACGCTGGCCTATGAGAATTTAGTATAATTGTGTAGTACTGTGTACTGTAGGCCTATAGTACCCAAATGAATGCCGAGGACGTTAGAGTTAATTAACCATGTTCTTTTGAAACGGTAACATAAAACATTAGCCAGTCTTCGACAGATCCCCGCACGTGAACACAAACCAACATGAACACAATTCTCTTTACAATATATATTTTTTAAATCCTTGAAGTTAAAGTTTGATATAATTTCGGACTTTAATCGTCAGCCGTGTATTTATACTGACGAGCATGTACATTACAAAGGCCGCCCTCAGTCCCCACAAATGAAAACAAATACAAAATCAAATGGGAAAAATTTATCAGACAAATCGACTTAAATTACAAAACACTGTATATTAGCAACATGATTCATCAGGGGCTAATTCCATCATGGAGCTGCTGAGCACACACAAAATTGCTTAGCATGAAAATTCTTCCTTAGCACACACAGGGTTAAAACCAAGTACTTTTGACTGGTATTTGTTTGCTTAGCATGAAAAGCACATGTAGATTTGGCCGGTAACTTGTTTCACTGAGTAGACCTAAGACCTTTTGTGCTTAGCAAATTATTGTTGTGCATGACAGCTCCATAAAATTGGTCCCTGGTTATTTTATCAATCCTTTACTGTCACCCAGCAACACTCCCACAAACCTGTCTATAAAGCAAGAGTTATATAACCACAACTGATGACATTCGGGTACCAAAGAGACATTTTAATTATACCAGAGGTGCCAAAAGCCACCACTTTCACAGGAGAAAGGGGGGGGGGGGGTGTCGTCAAATAAGAAACGCCGTGAAGCCTGGGGCGTGTAGCCACCACACAATAGAAAAAGAGCCATCAAACTTTGACCATTAAACACAGGCCCTCACGCCCTGTTGCATACACATTGTCATCGTCCGTCTACCTTTTTTCATTCTTTCAAGGAACAGGGTTTGCTCCTTCACGGCTTGATAATTACCTCTTTATGGCGCCAGTGGGTAATTCTATTCCAAATCCAGGAATGATGGGGCCATGAAGCACCTGTAATGACACCGCTAAGCCTAACCCCAAGTGTTAGGATTGTAAAATGGTCTTTATTATGCGCTGGTCGATCTCTTAAGCTGAAGTGATTGGATTTGCACCATGGAGTTCTGTACCTCGGGGGCTTTATACTTCAATGTAAATACCGGTACATGTACTGTCTGTTAATTTCACTATGGTTCCATGGTTCCACTTTGCGAAACCTTACCGTTATCCTCCCGGGCCAATATGCTTATAAAAGCTTGCTAACTTAGCAGCCAGACATAGCAGCTAGGATGTAGGTTTAGCTGCTAAATTGAGTTAATTACTAAATTCGTATTCGTAAAACCTTTCTGTGAACATTGCTAGCTAGTTGCATACTATGAAATGCTATAGTCGCACGCTTGAAGACGAGTCACTGAGAATGGTTCATATAATACAATAGGGTGACTGGCTAAACTATACAGGGTGCCCACCCAAAAAACAACAACAACAACAAAACAGACAAACATATCTTAACGGACAAGCATTAGACCCTATTTTTTATAATGTGAAGTCAATGGTCTGTTCGCACCGAGAAAAAAATTAACCATTTCATGTTAAATTTGCAGACGCGGTGTATTTCTCAGCACGAAAGGACCTCTGATTGTAAGTTCTCCATCCATTGGTATAGGTAGTTTTGCCTTAGGGTAGTGGAAGTATGTATAACTCCTAGTCCAGTATTAAGATTTCTGGACATAGGCTGAGTAAGTCTATGTCTGAGTTGACATTGCGTATGCTGGACGCACTACCAACGAATTGTCAAAATCCTCCCGTAACACTAAGTTTAATATTGGATGGTTAATACAAAAACTGTACATAGTTCTTTGCTAACAAACTAACTCATGTCACACATTTCCAAATACAATAACCGTTTGAGTAGAAGCAATTTCATGGAGCTGCTAAGCACAAACAATTTCTTTTCATGAAAATCCTTCCTTGGCAAAAAAAAGTTACAAACCAAATTTTTAGATGATGCACATGTATATTGTTTGTGACTGGTATTCCGCTGTTTTTGCTTAGCATAAAACGTACATGGAGTTTTGGCTGGTATAGTTTGTTTTACTGAGCAATATCTGTTTATGCTAAGCAAAATAATTTGTGTGCTTAGTATAGTAGTCAAATTGGTCCCGTGTTATGCATTGGACCCTTTTCGTATTAAAGAATGGGATTCCGTTTATCCGTATAAAGAATCAACATAATTTTGGTCACAAGTCATGATTGCGAGCACAATTCGAACGTGAATTCACAGAATTGACAGAATACAAACTCTTGACACCATAGTTGAATAGGAAAATGCGGTACATAATTATTAGAATTCTAAACCAAACAAATAAACAATTTCTTATCTAAAAGTATATAGGCTATACATGCAGTTAACTACAATAACAAATCTCTCAGTGTATGGCCTACTTTTCGATGAGAAAATTCTTGTTTTGTTTGGTTCAGTCAGAATTCCAATAATTATTTACTGCATTCCTGTACTCAACTATGGTGTCAAGAGTTTGTACTCTGTCATGACAGACTAATCCACGGACGTATATAAAAGACCTACGATGTTTTTCTGCATTTATGAGGAGTTATAGAGAAGGACACAAAAGACCCGGTCGATAAGTTTTAAAAACCTCGTTAGTTGACCTCCAACGAGTCGCCGGTGCCACCGTTAAACCCACGTTAAACCCCAACAAAATTCCTTTTTAATAATTTATCATCGTTTGAGATGATCTATAGATACCTGGGTAGGTTTATTACACCTGTATAGAAAGAGAGAAGGTGTCCTTCGAATAAAAGTCCGGGGAAAGCGGTGTTGAAGGTTGTATGTCGCCATGGATTAAAATTATTTTTTATTTAGACCATGCAATACAAGTGTAGGCCTATACTTACACAAAAAATGGTATTAAATTAGAAAATAAGTCCAATTCCGGACATAGCATGTTGTTACACTGGGGAAGTCCCAGTTTGTAAGTTGGAGAACACTATTCAGGAATAAGAAAACTAACGTTATATGCTACTCTTTGACCATATACTTTTTCTGTCAGTGCCCATAGGTTTTATACACAAGAACTCAAATGATGTCCATGGGCCAATTTAAAAAAAAATCATGTAAGCACAAACAGTTGCTTAGCATGACAATTCTTCCTTGGCAAAAACAGGGTTACAAACCCAATTTTCAGGTGATGTTTATTGTTTGTAACTGGTATTCTGCTGGTTTTTCCCTAGCAAGAAAATTACATGGAGTTTTTGGCTGGTAACCTGTTTTTACTGAATAAGACTTGTTTGTGCTAACCAAATTGTTGTGCCTACGTGTTTTATGAAATTGGAAGAAATAAAAATGTCTCCCACACTAGCATTTTCACAAACAACTATTGTTTCCATATTTTAATCACTATTACAGAAATGAATATTTGGATCTTAATTTAATAGGCCTATAGCAGCATCAAGCAAAGGTCAAATTTTTAATCTTAATTTTTCTCTTTCATCCGATAATAGCTTCACTTAGCGTTGCACTTTTCTGCGCAATGAAAAGACCCGTAAATGCGCTGAACAGAAGGCTTGGTTTTCAGTTTCGTTAGGTATTGTTTAGTCCCCTTTTTTACAAAAGGAACAAATTATCAGAGCCGTATATACTTCGCTATGTATTCCCCTACACAATGCCCCTCCGTTGCTTAATAACAGGATACTCTACTTCAATGGAATCTAATCTTCCCTGGCCTTCTCGCTTGTTAAGGCTTTGAGGACAATACAACAAAACCGAAGAAGAAATCCCTATAGAAATGGAATACTCGCTAATGAATGGATTGTGTTCTGTGCATCTTCAAAGGTTCTACTTCTGCTTGATGTGTTATAGTCAAGTTATTCGCTCTCATTCAAGTCATTCGGATAAACTTGCCAAGGTGACTGTGCAGCAATGCTCACGCACGATAGCAATTGTCAGTTTTGCGAACATAAACAACAAAACTACCGAATTATTATAAAATACCGTACTTGACTGTATGTGAATAACAGTCTCAAGCATCCTGTAAAATCACAGCATCTGGGGTGGTGTGATTTTCAAGAAAAGTGGAATTTTGTATCAATTTCAAACAATTGCCGGCAGTTGTAAGAACCTAACTATTTTCAAACCACTGCCCCCAATTTATTTAATTCGTCTGAAGTCAAGTAACCAGACTTCAAGAACAGTACTTTTGTCTTGGTTTTTCCAGCTTCTATGAACACAAAACTTTAAACAGATTAGCCTCACAATATTCACTGTAAAATATGAATCCCGAATTTTCGCAGCGAAAGCTTTGTAAACGTCAAATTCGTGCATGAAGTATATGAAATGTAAACCGGTCTTAACCGGGTGTTTAGCCGCACTTGTTTTTAACCACGACCAACCACTACATTAATAAGGGTCACTACAGGGTCGTTCAGTTTTAGTTCCCCTTGCGAGTTTTAGCAAGAACAACAACCGTCTGAATGGGTGGATACACACGTTTGTTAGCCTTCCCGGTCTTATGTATCGCCCTCGGATCGGGCCGTGGGGAGTTGGTGTCTTAGTGGCCATGGGGTTATATAGGTACAAAATGCGCTCGGACCGGCTTGGGTTGAAAACCAAATTCTCACGGGTACCATCCGCGAGGAATAAAGTGGTTGTTCAGGGAGGCAGAAGCCGAACAAATGACACCCACCACGGGGGATGGCTATACACATGGCTGGCAGCCCAGGGTAAAACCAGCTCTTTTTTTTTATCCTGGGGCGAAAAATAAAACCTTTTGTTCGTGAAGTACGCTGGCCCGAGGTCAATGAAACTTGTTTGCCAAAAAGTTCATGCGACATAATGAAAATACGGGTCCTTTTTTTTCCTTGTGTTTTTGGTGTTAATACGTTAGTTATTGGCATCCCGTGGAACGTGCATGGCCCAATGATATTCGACTCGTGTGCGATAGTACACTGGTTCGAGTCCCGACGGGAACATGGTGATTGCGTTCCTGGGCAAGACACTTTACTGCAATTGCCTCTCTCCGCCCAGGAGTATAAATGAGTACCTGTGAAGTTAGAGACCAAATTGCGCTCATCTCGAGCTGCTGCAGAAATAGTCTCGTTCCTGATGAACAGAGATGATAATAATAATTGTAAGCAAAATAAGCTATAAATTCAAAAACTCTTTGGTTGTGCTCCTTGGTCAATATAGGGTCGTATGGCGGCTGTCTACACGCCATTTACTCGACCACGTTGTTGTAGCCGCATCCTTCGCAATTCGGCCTCTCGGCTGCCAGTAAGGATGATTATCCCTCAATTGCTTTCAGTAAACTTAAATTAGCCCATAAACGTGTCTATTTTCAGCGACAGCGTACAGACGTTGTTTCCACTCAATGTCAAACGCGACGTGTATTGTTTTGCAATACTGTCCAAAATATACCTCCAAATAGGCACTTAGGGAGACAATCCCATAGAGATGTACACAAACTTAAAACAGCCCTAACTTGTTTACCCTAACCCTTTTCTCTAAGATCTTCGAGATTTATGCTATTTAGACCAAAATCTGTCGTTCTAGGATAAAAATAACTCCCAAATATTTTGGTTTTTTTAGGGTAGCTAGACACTTAGGGAGACACTAAAATGTCTCCCTATAGTGCCACTGTCTCCTTATTACCTAAAAACTTACGCTAATTTGTCTCCCAAGTGCCTATTTGGAAGAATAACTAATACGGGAAAGACGGTTTAATCACAAGAGTGAAATCCTTATGATTGATACCTTGACGTATTTGACGTATAGGAGTTGTTGCAATCACAAATACCGCCTTGAGTGTCAGATGGCGAGCAGCCCCAAGCGAGCTACTGTCTAGTACATGTACGCGGATAGATACCACATCGGGCGAATCAGTCGCGTTTCATTCGGTTATTAACCTACGGATATACTCATTAAATTGTCAAAAAACTAAATTAAAACACCAAAGTTGTTTAGGTATCGTTCGATATTTCTAACTAATGACCTCGGGAGGAAGTGAGGCACATTATACGGGCCACAAAGAATGGATTAAATGTAGACATATGAGGATATTTAGAAAGTGACAGAAAAAATAATCCGATTACATGAAGCAATTTTTTGTTTTAGCTCACGTCAAATTGTGTTATCGTGGTTTAAGCTGTTAAACAGTTGACACGACTCAAATTCCATTGCTATCATCACCAATGTTATAAAGTATCAGCGAGTTCTACTGTAGTAACCGTAGGAAGAAATCTTCACGTTCATTATTACATGTATATCAAAGTGTTTACGGAAGAGTATCACAGAATGGCGAGGTTGGCAACAGGGACATTTTCGTTAGCTCCGATGCTTATCATTCAAACGATTAAGCATGCAAATCAACAAGATTTGAACAAATTTCGGATTTTGCTCGTTGTAGCGTGCTGGCCCGGGTGGCCTGATTTCGTCTTCTTTTGATGAAATCCTCGTTAAATCACAACCACCCCCAGTCATGTCAAGATCAGTTGTCAAACAACGTAACATCTTTGCCTAGCTAGACAGGCTTCGTTCCCCATTCAATCGGCTGTTTGAGTCCGTTACCGAGCGTATATATTGCCGTCCCCTTACGGGCCAAGCGACCCCAGTTTGTTTTCCCCGTCTACAGCGATGCATTGAGTCTTCCAACCGACAGTCGATAAACCTTAAGCAAACTCGGCCGCCGATCGATACCCGGCTATACCCGGCGGGGACCCGGGGTTTTGAAGTCCGCCGACACAATTTCATTTCCCGGTTATCCAATTTTTGGGTCTAGGCCTATCCCCTTCGCCACCCTCACAACGGAGACAGCGGGCTAAAAGGTGCGCACGGATGTAGCACATGTGTCTTATGAGAGATAACCGAAACCTGATGGGATAAAGACACTAATATTGCAGTGTGCTATCAGAGGTTGGAATCATTCTTGTAGCCCCGACAGGCAACATAATATCGATTCGAACGAAAACAAGGGTTACCCGCTAGCATCATGTGGTGAGTCACATGTACGCCGCGTTCGTACACATTCAGTACACATTAAAGTTTTCTGATAACAAAAACATTACCCGAAGCAGCTAGCTATATACTTCTTCAGACACGGGTGTTTTAATAATCTTCTCTAGATTATAACTAAGAAGGCTGGAATTCTGAAACAACTTAGACCAGTGTAGTAAGCGTACTTTACTCTAGTTTACGCAAGTTGTATTTTGTGGGGGGCGTTATTGGGTTAGTACCTGCCGTAGACAGGTGGGATGATATTGGGCGGGGGTAATATGGGGCGAGGGTGATATTGGGCGGGGTTCTTTGGCTATCCACTTTTATTTACAATAACTGTCGATTATAACACGATTTTTGTGATTTAATTTCGTGTGTTTTAACTGAAACTTCTAACTGAAGTTGAAAAGTATCATTTTGATAATTAAAATGTCTTAAGTTTCACAACGGGCTGCTATACAATTGGTAAAAACCTAATGTTTGCCAACCTCTTTACATTCAAGTTTCAGTGTGTAAATGAGTATACGACATGTAGAAAAAGATTGTTAAGTACTTTTTGTCAATTTATTTTTACCTAAATTCAATTTTTGTCTAAAAAACTTTGACCTTAACTTGAAAGTGTTATTTCAACGAAAAAAAACCCTACCTATTTCTAATATTTTTTCGGTTATTAAATATGTCTTAAAAGGTAGTATACATCGCTTGTAGACATACAAAACTACTAAATTATTATGAAATACCTTACTTGACTGTAAATTGAGTAACAGTCTCAAGCATCCTGTGAAATCACGGCACCTGATGTGTTGTGGTTTTCAAGTGGAATTTTGTATTAATTTCAACCGATTGCCGGCCAGAAATCGTTCGAAAAACGTATTTTCAAACACAGCCCAATTTAATAAAAAAAGAATTAAACGAATGTTGACCTTAACAAATTGCTATTGTATAAAATATTGTTATAAATGTGTTTTTACAGCAACATATGTGAGAAATAAAGTACAATACAAAAACTAATATGTGTTTTACTTGGATGATTGACTGCTAAAGAAAATGTGATGCTCCTTGTCAAACTAAAACTAAATGTACTCATTTCAAATCAACTGCTAGTTACCAGGGGAACCACACAACAGTTCGTTAAACAATGGGTTAAAACAAAATGAACACATTTTCCCCATAAAACGTTGGGTAAAAATGTAATCAACATTGTTCAAATTGAAAACATTATTACACAATTGGTGGTTAAATTGGCTGCTCTTTTGCCCAAATTTACCGGGAAAACCTATACGTGTTTTGCGAGTGTGTAGAATGCAATGGTGTCTACAGGAAACAACCGTCTGAACGAAAGCAATTGATTATTACATAATAGCGAAAGCGCCTTACATATTAATTTCCCTTCATTATCCGTAAATAATAAAACGTACATTTACACGTCTACTGTAGTCTCGTGGGTTTTGGATCGCCTCAATTTCATTACAATTATGATTCATGGCAAGCGTGTTGTTAGTAACACTAGCGTTGCTGCTGATGTCGCTATGGGCAGACCTCGGGGAGATTATTGCCACCATACTCAAGGCCTACAATGATTAGGCCTAATTCTTGATGGCTCAATTGGAAGGGACATTATAACACATAGTTCCATGTTCAAAATGTGACCTGTTTTTCCCTAACATTTTTTCCACGAAATTTGGTATTTATACATTTTGGACCCCACTCTGTCGATCTAGACTGTTAACAAATACAACATATTTCTCCTTCATGGAGTTAGAACCTTAGGGAGACATCTAAATGTCTCCCTAAAGTCACTGCCCCCTTAGTACCGTAACCCTTATACTAAACTGTCTCCTAAAGGGTACATTTAGCAAAATAATTGCGAAGAAATTAAGTTTGACACTTTTGGGATATGACAGTAGGCATAGGGTTTTTCAAATAGAAAGTCGTTTAAAGGGATCGTATACGTTTGGTAATTGGAACCCACTGTTTGTTTCAATCCTACATAGTTATAGATATCTACCATAAAACTAACCTGTACAAATTTCATTTCAAAAGGTGGAAGCGATTTTGAGATATTGCAGAAAATCTGGAGCGGTTATGTCCACGCAGGAAGAATAATCTACATTGGAATACACAATCTGAGAAACGTCACTGCAGTAACGCTTCTCAGATTCAAATTTTTGGGGATAAAAAGTGATATCTTTTTCCATAACCGCAGCACTTCGAAGTGAAAAGTTTTTAAAAATGCATTATACCACCCAAAGCTGCTGTACTTCTTAATTTTTATTGCCATTAATGTTTGGAGTAATTACCAAACGTATACGATCCCTTTAAATACAAACATTTCGCTTGTAACATAATGTTTTTTCTTAGAAAGCTATACCTGACTTGACGCTTATTTTGTGCCGTAATTTCACAGCCACACCAATATTCAAATCACACTTGCACATCAGACTCGGACCCAAAAATTAGATATTTACTCATTACGGACAAGCATACTTCTATGGAGAATCATTCTAGAAGACAAATTACACCAAGATATCTCGATTTTGGCTGGTAGTTTTAGCTCCCAGACCATATACAGTCAGAGGTCTTTTGCATTGAGAAATAACTAAACCGCGCCAGCGAACTTAACATGACATGGTTTAGTTATTTCTCGGTGCAAAAGCACCTCTGATTTTGCTTCACAAAATAGGGTCTGGAGCTAAAACTATACTGGTCCAAATCAAAATTTCTTGGTATCATGTTTTCTTCGACAAAGGTTCTCCATCCATTGGTATTAGTTTTTGCATCAGGATAGTGGAAATATGCTTGTCCGTCAAGGTATCTTTGTCCGTTTTTTGGGCCACCCTCTCTACTGAACTTATATACTTGTATCAATCGTTACAAAACCACTCAATGCATTATTACGGAAACGTTTAATAACATCGGGGTATAGACGATGTGCCTTCTGACGTCATGTGTTTACATCTGTATTCAAAATGCCCGGCAGTATGGGAAAACATCGTGTTTTACATAAAATTTGCTTAAAGAGTGACGTCGCAGGTCGGATCGCCTTTGAATCTTGTGACCTCTGATGTCATCTCTCAACCAAATTTATGTAAAACATGATGCGTGCGCATACTACCGGGTACATTGGAATACAGCTGTAAATAGAGGGCACATGGTCTATAGTCAGGCAGATTGGTGCACGACAGAATTGTTCACTTATGATAAAGGCCTGGAACTTGGCACACAATCGTAGTACGTCATGAGAAAGATGTTTGGCTATAGGGCCATTGCAGATTTGACCTTTGACAAAATATAGAAAGCATAACATGCAATGGCAACCATCATCTTTGAACATTTATTGCTTGTTATTCTACCTACATTTTGTTTTTAAAGGTCAAATCTGCGATGACCCTACAGCCAAACATCTTTCTCACGACATACTACGATTGTGTGCCAAGTTTCATGCTGTTATCATTAAGTGAACAATTCTTCACCAATCTGCCCTACAAGTAATTAGAATCAGAATCAATAGAATAGGAGGAAATCGAACATACCTTGATGTCACCATGGGTTATTCCTCCATGATGTCACCAATGATGAAGCAGTCGAACTCGTCATAGGATTACAATCATGTTGTTTCCTTCTAGTTCATCTGCAGAGGAAAACGTGAATATTTACTTAATATAACATCAAACACAATACAATTTTCCGAATTGTTTTGTAAGATGCACTTAGTGCCGATACGATGCACAAAATTAACAGATGTTATAGCATTACGTTTTCCATACTAAACTCATAGCCAGAATTGTGAAAAAAAATTAATCAAATGATAAAAGCATGGAATTTGAATTTCGTACACAATCAGAGTATATGTCATTAGAAAGATATTTAGCTGCAGGGCCATTACAGATTTTGTAATTTGAAAAGATAGAGTTAGTATAACAAGCATTTACCAAGAAATTAAAAATAGCTGCCGTTGCATGTTATTCTACATATATGTTTTCAAAAGGTCAAATTTGCAATGACCCTATAGCAAAATATCTTTCTCGTGACAAACTCCGATTGTCCCAAATTTCATGCTTTTATTATCAAACGAACAATTCTATCATATTTTGCACCATTCTGCATGCCTGACTTATTGTATTTCTGAGTTCTTCGATATTGATCCAAACGGAAGCTGATTTTTCAACGTTATTTTGTTTGAACGCATTGTATGGCGAATCGCACTGACGATTTTAATTCCGCATGCACTTTTCACAAGTTGTTAATGCATAACCAAACATCTTAACTGTAAAAGGAAAAGTTGGGTAAACCATAATTTGACACTGTTACTTGCCCAACATTAGTATAATCTATTATTACGTGTATATTGTGGGTTATTTCAGGTAAACACTGACTAACTATCGGAAGAATTTGCCCATGATTGTAGGCAGTTGATAAGTTGATTAATATTGGGCAAAATATCAACCAATTTCGATAAACTTACAGTATAACTAACATTAACATAGAGCAAACACAACAACGAACAAACAACAGTTCTCGCGTTTGATTTTATTTTCAAATTATTTTGTAACAATCCTAGAAATGAAACCACTCCAAATACTACAGAGTTATAATATGACACAAAGTATCAGCCCAAGCCATCACGGTGGTACATAATTCGTGAAAACTTTACCGGAATCAAAAAATTACTTTTTAAAAATCAAATTTCCGTCATTAAAATATTACTGAAGAGTTACATTTGTATTTTGAAAACACATGTCATCTATTCAGTGTAAATGTTATGAAATGTTTGGTTCAATTTGTTTATTGGAAAAACAATTTCAAGGTATGAAATTGTTTTTATCCAATTTGCAATTCTTTGTCAATTTCAAGTGACTTTTACGATTGAAACAGCCTTGGATTCATCTTTAAAAAAACTTGCTTGTTCAGAATCGAGGTTAAAAGTAATATTTGGAGATCCTTTACTAAAACCACGTTATGAGTTTAAAAGGGGAAAATATACATTAACCCTTTCTTTTGTTTACACTCCAATGCACTTCAAAAGTCGCCTAAAAAAACTAAGTTTATACATGGCACTGCAAATCACTCCACGGAATGCCATACCAAACCGCAGGTCAACTAGGTTAGGCTGAGCCTGCTGTCTATATCGCACTGACAAGCAATATGAGTCCAGTCACCAACTACAGAAGTGCAATTCACTGTACATAGAAATAATCGTTCAACGCACTGCAGCTGGAGTAATTTACCACAGTAATGTACCACTGACTTGCCATCAAGAAGTCTCATAGAGGAAAGGTTAAATAATAAG
Organism: Crossaster papposus; assembly: GCA_037893245.1. Lineage (NCBI taxonomy): Eukaryota > Metazoa > Echinodermata > Asteroidea > Velatida > Solasteridae > Crossaster > Crossaster papposus. The sequence continues at coordinate 1,690,746 of JBAIAA010000089.1, read as the reverse complement.
ATACAACAATCCACGAGGCAACACATAACATTTCTAAACACGTACACTAATATCACCCATCACTGCAAATCAAGGAATGTCATCGTAATATGTGCGTGTCAGTCTGGGGTAGCAGTAAACCTTATCTCAAAGCATTGATGAGTAGAACTACTGGGTAACTATTTACACCCTCAAAAACTATGGTAGGTTATAGTATCTGAAACCAAGACGATTAATTATCTTCCAGCAAAAAAAAGAGCGTAAATGCGCACTATGGCTTTCGGAGTCACAAAGTATAGAAACAACAATTTTTACTGGAAGATCAATTTTGAGATTTTAACAACTTTCCATTTGAAAACCCCTATTCTGTCACATCCAAAGGTTTTTAACAAAATCGTTTTTTGTTTGTGTTTTTGTTTGCACAGATCAACTTCGTTTTTAAATAAACACCAAGGAGTCAAAACTGTTGAAACTGTAAACGATTATATCGGGGGCTAGAAATGATATACCATAATAATCTAATTAAAGCTTGTAACCTGTACTTTCAGGAAATACCATCATCTTGATTTTTCAAATGTTGCTATACTTTACACCTATTTTGCGGTATCAGATCACATGAACGTGCATAGAACTAGAAGTATGTGTTGAACACGCATACAAATACCAATCTTTCATCTTAGAAAACATATAGTTCGTATATTAAATTATGCATAACATATGATGGCATACAATTTTATGTTGTTAGAGAAGTTAGGTATGTTTTCTGTACAAGCAGAGAGAGTTGTATCACACGCTACAGACAGTAGTTTGTCAAATAAAATGGCGACTGCACGCTGCAACGGTTTGGCCTTACCTCATGCATAGTACGCACACGAACTGTAACCAACCGTCCAGTGACGTCAGTTGATCGGCACACCCTCATTAGCAAACCGACCAGGAACCTTCCCCCTACCGCCTAAACGGTAACCAGTCATTCCCATGAAATGCTACCCGGAACAAACCCGGCCAGAAACAGCAGTAAAAATCCCCGCTGGTCGACAGAGTAATTCTCTCGTGCCGGTATACCGTACCGGCGAGACGTATCGTCCGCATAGATCCACGACTAGCGACCACACTGGGAAGCCTACGGAACAACCGTTCGGTTAATAATGCTTTTAGTTAGAAGGGGAAAAGAAACACGATTTGAAAAGAGAGAATAACGAATAAAGACTCAATCGTTGCAAGTTATTCAACGAAAATAATAGCACGCCATGGCTGTGCTTTGTGAGAATTATCCCCACGTATTGACCCTAGCCCATACAATATCGCAGTGTGCATGTATAGCGCATTCACACAAACCAAGCGCCACAGAACCTTGCGGAGAAAAACCCGTATTATTGGCTTTGCAACGCCCGATACAAAAAAATACTTTTCTTCATTTGTCGCTAAAAAACCATAGAGGGGTGAGGCTGAAAAGAATTGTTGAGGTGGCGAAATAATGCGAAGAAAGGACCATATTGAGTCTTACAGAACAAGCTAATTCAATGTATACGTATTCAGCACGGAACACATAGAAATTGAATCTTAACAATGGAGGTAGCGTGTTCTGAGATAAAGACTACGCCATCGGCTGGCTTAATATTAATAATGAAAGGGTACTTTGCTGTGAAGAATATTATGCTCTTATCCATGAAAATATCTCCTTTGTTCACGCCAATTACATTCTATTCAAGATATTCATTTGTGCATACAATATTTTGTTTCCATCCGACCTCTCAATATGATGAAAATTAATTACATGTTCTTACGTTGTTTGGCCGTGTACTACAAATTAAATTTGCATAATTCAATTTAGTATCAATTGTTAATAGTACAATTGAAGTACTTGCAGTGCAGTCGACCTCAACCAGGAACAACTTTAAAACAACTTTAAAATTATCAATTTCTTTACCCCACATTTGATTGTTATTGTAAATATTTTATTGAGAACACAAACATTAAACAAATCTACAGATTATGGCCAAGTGTATTTTATCGATAAATTGAAAAATAATACTACACGCGATTTAAGTTCGAGTCTCAAATAAAGTGATAGTGCGATATTAATCATATAATAATATGTCCATAGTTATCTCTGTTGGAATCTATTATTTACAAGACTTTTCTATTACAAGACTTTAATGCAAAAAACTCCATAGTTATAAGTGTTTTTTATTAAACAAGTACAAGCACAGTTTCCATGTAAAACTATAGATTCATTAAACACGTTAACACACATGTACAAACGCGATGTTCATCCATAATCTATATAAAAATCTAATACCCACTAATTCCAGGCCGTTTCCCAAACCGCAGCTTCGCCTCCGTCTGCGACATTGTTCATGCGGTTTGGTAATGGCGCCGGAAACGAAGCCTAAGTTGGGGTTTAGAAAACGGCCACGGTCAAATAAACAAGACAACAAAAACAATACACGGCAAGTAGAATTACAGGGCGGCCAACAAACGAAGGAAACAACTATCTATACCAATGGATGGAGAATCTTTCTAGAAGAAAAATGAGACCAAAATATCGTGATTTTGGCTAGTAGTTTTAGCTCCAGCCTCTATTATGCAAAGCCCCGTCAGAGGTGCTTTCGCACCGAGAAATTACTAAACCATGTCATGTTAAATTCGCTGGCGCTGTTTAGTTATTTCTCGGTGCCAAAGACCTCTGACTGTATAGAGTCTTGAGCTAAAACTACCAGCCCAAATCGAGATATCTTGTCGAAATTTGTCTTCTAGAATGATTCTCCATGGAAGTATGCTTGTCCATAATGAGTAAATATCTGACTTTTGGGTCTGAATCTAATGTGCAAGTGTGATTTGAATCTTGGAGTTTCTACACCCTAAAAACAGATTGGTGCACCAACTGATTGGTAGATATGTGTCAAGCCGATGATATTTCTAGAAGAAAAATTAGACCAAGATATCTTGATTTGGACTAGTAGTTTTAGCTACAGGCCCTATTATGCAAAGCACAGTCAGAGGTGCTTTTAGAGGTCCTTTCGCGCCGAGAAATAACTAAACCGCGCCAATATGGTTTAGTTATTTCTCTGTGTGGACAATCACAACTCAGTGCATCGCCATACTATAGTGAGGCAGATAGGGAAAATACTTGGGGGATTTGTGCCTTTGGTGATACAAGCATGAAATTTAGCACACATAATGTCATGAGAAAGATATGTGACTATAGAGTAATCTCAGGTTTGACCTTTAGGTATTATAACAAGCAATGACAGCCATTTTGAAAATGTGAAAATTGCTTGTTAATCTAACTTTTTGTTTTAAGGGACCAATCTGCAATGGCCCTATATACAAATATCTTTCTCACGTGTAAGTGCCGTGGCCTGTAGTGGTCCGAGGCATTGAATTGGTCTGCGGGTAGTTCTGCAAGTAAGGGGTTTGAGCCCAGCCTGGGCTATGACACTTCTATGCATAATATGGGTAGAGGCATTATTAATGTCTCGCTGTGGACTAGTTACCCAACCCAACCCTATTCATGCTGTGAAGAGATCAGATTGTCTTGTTTCAGTGTGAGTGGCTGGTTCTTCCACACTTTCCTCTAGTAGCCCACACCTCAAGTGGCCTTTGGCCTTGTAATGAACGATTTACATATTTTTGTTTTAATAACATACCGTGTGTGTCAAATTCCATGCTTATCCGCCGTACTATACCCGGATAATCTTGCTTTGAAATGTGGTATTGGGAGAACATTTATTTTCTCACGCAGTAATACCTATTGGACATTCCACCGTACAGTGGTAAACATTTCCCCCCCCCCCTCCCCCTCCCCCTCCCCCTCTTTTCCAAATCACACCATAGCGTTGATGACACACCTCACCACCTTTGATCCGGACCGGTAATTCACCTCGCGGTGGTGGGCAACCCACTGGGTGCTATTTCTCTCTCAATTTTGTTCACTCTTCTGCGATAATCAGCTTTACTCCACGACCCCCAAAGGGCCCACAAAGACCAGTGCAACAAAAGCAAGCTTTTGGGGATCCTAAATCCCTCCTTTTCAGGGTCCTGGAGCGTCGTTTGCGCCTATTGTTGTGGCTTCTTCTAATTATCTCCGGGACAAAAGAGGGTCTGGCAGTAGGGTCAGAACACTCTTGTTTGTGGAGGGAGGGAGGGAAGGGCGAGGTGAGGCGGGGGGGGGGGGGGGGGGGGGGGGGGGGGGGGCTTACTCTGCTAGTAGTTACCGGGGCTACTTTCCCAACACCACTAAGTTGGACGACTGAAGTATATTGACACCCACACACTCAACTCAAAGCCTAATTCGATTTCTGCATACCGTGTCTGCGGTCGAATCTCATTATCATTCGTGGATTAGAGAATTTGACAGAGCAATTATCCTTTTACGACGACGGCAGCGGAACGGCGCTATTGTTCTGCCGTGAATAGGACGATAATTTCGTTTGGGACTCTTCGCAAATACTAATACAAATGCCGGAGTCACCAGCAGACCTCACTTATGTTATTGTATTCGTAAATTCCAGCACACAGCTTACACCATTTGAAAACAGTGTACAATCGTTGGAAAAACCTGACTATTTGAAAACACTGCCCCAAATGTATTGAATTCGTCCGAAGAAAGTCAAGGACTCAGACTGCAAGAACAGCACTTTCCTCATGTTTTGTTTTCCAGTTTGAACACAAACCTTTAAACAGGGCATCACAATATTTACTATAAAATATGAATCCTCTAACCTATTAATTTTCAAAAATTTCAACAAAAGCAAATGATGTAGGGGCCTATGCTACCTTAACATAAATCCTGCGTTTTAGCCAAGTGTGAAGTGTTGGCTAAAACTAATCTTATATCTCGTCTGGTAATCGTACAGTTAGCAATTAAATGTGCTCCAATGAAAATACAATGTGTCTAAAAAAGGATGCAGCAAATATATAACAGAATACCACACGTAGAATGTATAACTAACATCGAAAATATAGATAGGGTTTCAGAGATACTGGTTTCCACTTTAAACAAGTCTAACGACTTGATTTCAAGTCTACACTTGCACAGTACCCAAACAAAATCGAAAAACTTGGTCCCATGGTCAATTTGACCTCTTGGAAAATTATTCATAACTCTGTCAAACATTGTTTGATTTAGACGTTTGATATCTCATTTTAAAGTGGAAACTAGTATCTTTGTAACCATATATAAATTATCGATGTTAGTTATATATTGTACGTGTGGTATTACGTTATATTTTGTTGCATTTTTTTGTAGACATCCTGTATAAGCAGATACTACAAAAGACATTATACGGACTCCAATTGTCACGTCTGCATTTTTTTGTCCGTGGCCTGTCACGGCATAACGTTCTCAAAATGGCCGTTAGAATCAAAATAATGTGCAAAACATTAAAAACGATATGCTCATGTTATAGGCAGGCATATTGGTGCAATTGTTTACTTGATGATAACAACAGGAAGTTTCGCACACAGTCAGAATATGTCATGAAAAAGATATTAAATGAATATAACTTTCTTTCCTCGGGTAAAATCGCTTTCATAACTCGCTCATTCCCACCTCAATTGTTGTTTTCAATAACAATCATCACAGATAGTCGGTTATTGTAATGTTAGTGTATAGTCATTCTCAACGCGGCTCACGAGCAAACAAAATGGTGCAAACAATTCTACAGCCTTTCCCTCTGAGCACGATTGGGGGCGTTGCGACAGAAGCGTAAACTGGAACCAATGCCAATATAATTGTACACACAAGTCAATAGGGAGCTGGGGTTAAACAATCTTAATTAACATAACTCCGATACACTGTCGGAATAGAGGGGTGTCGGAATAGAGGGGTGTCGGAAAATAGGGGTGTATGAATATAGGGGTGTCGGAATATAGGGGTGTCGGAATATAGGGGTGTCGGAATATAGGGGTGTCGGAATATAGGGGTGTCGGAATATAGGGGTGTCGGAATATAGGGGTGTCGGAACATAGGGGTGTCGGAACATAGGAGTGTCGGAACACAGGGGTGTCGGAACACAGGGGTGTCGGAACACAGGGGTGTCGGAACACAGGGGTGTCGGAACATAGGGGTGCCTGTGAGTGGTGCAAATATTTGGAATAATCTGCCCGAACAGTTGCCAACGTTGGACTCATTAAGCACATTTAAATCGGAGCTCCGACATGTCATCCGTTAGATATTATGCCAATTGCGTTGATCTACGGGGTTATAACTTAGTTGCCACTTCAATGTGGAGCCGGATGGGAATTTCCCGTTCTCTTTTTTCCCCTAAAGATTTTTTTGGCGGGTTTTCGCCTATGTCGTTAATCAGAATTAGTATTAATGTTTTTGATTCCTGTCAATATCCTTGTACGTCTGTATTATGTTATTATATGTACTGTTATTTTATTTGATGATGTATGCAGGGCCCCAATGAAAACCAGTTTTAAACTGTTTGGGCACACCCTGGGTAAAGAAATGGAATAAATAAATAGGGGTGTCGGAACATAGGGGTGTCGGAATATAGGAGTGTCGGAACATAGGGGTGTCGGAACATGGTGTCGGAACATAGGGGTGTCGGAATATAGGAGTGTCGGAATATAGGAGTGTCGGAAATTAGGGGTGTCGGAACATAGGGTTTGTCGGAACATAGGGTTTGTCGGAATATATAGGGGTGTCGGAACATAGGGGTGTTGGAATATAGGAGTTTCGGAATATAGGGGTGTCGGAACACAGAGATGTCGGAACACAGGGGTGTCGGAACACAGGGGTGTCGGAACACAGGGGTGTCGGAACACAGGGGTGTCGGAACATAGGGGTGTCGGAACCGTGTAAACCGTGTCGGAACACAGGGGTGTCGGAACACAGAGCAGTCACCAGAAATTCTAAACCTCTGCCTTCGGTTACTCATAATAATAAGCCCATGTGCCCTCGCCCGTCTGGTTATAACAAAAGGGGTTTACCGTGACCTACCAAAATAAATACAGGCGCCTCTGGCCAACTCCAATCGAGTCATGACCCCAACGAACAAAGCCTCCAGCCGAATTCTTCAGCTCTTCGTGTGGAGTTGAAGCTTTTCAAAGACGGATTCTCCTCCATTCAACCACATGGTGAGGCCCAGTCTAATCCTCATCGAGCCCATTCAACCCGGGTCATCGCTCAATACTACGGCTGCGCTCAGTCACTGTTGTTGTTACCAACAATGGATATTTCTGGTGAAACAAAATCATTAATATGTTAATTAGATCCAGACTTCACAGGTTTCAAGTCTCGACCAGCGTCTTAATTGACTGTATTGTCATATTTCCTGGAAAAGCTTGCAGTGACGTCAATTACAAAAAAATCTACTCTTTTAACCGGAATAGCCTTATATGTATTGATGACGTCACCATGTTTATCACATGACATTGCAGTTTTCAATGGCGGCCACCGCTCAACGTTGCTATACTATTACGTGCAAATGCCGACATACGATCGGTTTTCGACCAAAAGACAGTGCAGTGTCAGCCATATCAGTCGTGGGAGACAACACGGAGGAAGACCGGGCAATATGATTACCGGGTTGGGCATTTTTCTCGGGATCCAAAGAGTCGATAAAAGTGCATAGAGTGTGGAAAGTACAAGCGGCGGTGGCCCCCATCTTCCCCCATGATGCACCGCGGTAAACACCATCAATACATACATGTTTTGACATAATAATACAACTTTATTTTCAAACCTACTTTGCTTTTTCGCTTCACATCGTGTTACTTTGCAAGACGAAGAGGTTTTGTCGATATATACACCTTTGACTGTAGTGGGATTATAACCTGCAAACCGAGTCGTTCCAAAATAATTTCACTTTCTAAAGGTAATTGTTAATACCTTTCCATGTTTAAAAAAAACCCACCAAGATCCAATTATGTAGATAAGAAACAACGTTCGATAGATATCGCATGATATACGTGTGGGTCTCGGAGACGAACTAAACATCTGTTATAACCACATTTTGCACTGACCAAAACGAATACGGTATTCCAACCTAAGCCAGCATGTGTTTTTAAATCCCGTTGGATTTAACCCGGCCACTATATCGCCTTTAATGTGGATTTGGTAGTGAGATATCATCTGCCACAATCCGGTGCCGTGAAGGAGCGATGAATACTAGAATGCATCCGTGGATTAGGAAAGATCCGGCAGACCTTAAAGGGATAGTATAGCTTTTGCAACTTTCCAAAAAGTGACCAACTAAATTATTGTTAAAAAACTTGCTTGATGTAATGTGCGGTGCTTATATAGCGCTTTATCACAAAAGTCTCAAAGCGTTTAACATTATTACCCCGGTCATTGGGCCCATGAAACATTCTAAATATCATCTCAGCTCCCTGGGTAGTATACTGAAAAATCAATCACAAATAACCATCTCTGCCCTCACATGTACCCATTTACTCCTGGGTGGAGAGAAGCAATGAGTGACAAAGTGCCTTGCTTAAGGGCACACGCACCATAGTCTCTGGCCGGACTCGAACCCACAACCTGCAGCTTTACCCACAGATTACAAATTCAATGCTCCAGACCACGAGGCACTCCACGTAAATATATTAATGATTCTCGAAACTCCCTGTGAAATTATTCTCTCTGGCAGGCTGCCATTTTGAAGAAAATAACAGACATTTCCAATGGGTAGTTGGCTCAAACTTGAAATCTTAGAATAGTATTTTCTCGGAATATACAGCATTCACAGAGCTAACATTTTGTCAGGTAAGTTGTCAAGCACCATTCTTTAGATTTTGAGAACTGTTCATCAGCTTCAAACCATAAAAATGCACAACAGACAAACGGTATAGACCATGTGCCTTTGTTTACATCTATATTCAAAGGTGTCCGGCAATATGCGCACTATCGTGTTTTACATAAATTTCGTTAAGAGGCGACATCAGAGGTCACATAATTCAACGGTGGTCTGACCTGTGGCGTCACTCCTCAACCAAATTGTATGCAAAATACGATGTGTGCGCATATTGCCAGGCACATTTGAATGCATATGTAAACACTTGACGTCAGAGGGCCCATCGTCTATTCTATAACTTTAACAAGCTCTATGAAATTGACCCCTTCAATTTGAAAGTTGCAACGAATGCCCTTTAAAAAATATTCAATGTCATTAACGTGTACACAAATAATACCTACTTCAACTCTATGTCGCCTGTACATACGTTTTTGTATAGCTTTAAAAAATAATTTGCGTCAAAATGAAACCACCGTAAATTTAATGTATAATAGGCCTACATGAGATTAAATACATGAGATTTAAAGCTTTGCATGGTGGAGACTAGACTTAGAAAGATTTGCAGTAACACCATGTGAAAGAATCTCTTAAAGGATCTCTATAATTAATTAGCTTCTTAAAGCGGAAGTTCACCCTTGTTGTATAACAGAACAACACACGTTAACATAATCCATCAGTCCATGCATTGTCATGGGCGAGTCTATGATAACTTTATAATAAGCAACTTGTATTTATAGTGTGCTCTATTTCTCTCGTCGTTACGTCGGCAATTTAGCCAATCAATTCTTAAAGAAATCAGGGCTCTGACCCCATTTTCTCTGTCAATGAAGCGTTTATTTCATTAACTCGAGGTCAAAGTAATTTACGGCTGTGTTTTCTAGTCGGTTTTATTGATCATGACCCAGTAGGTAAAAGCTCTTATGATTGTCGCCTGCATCGGAACCTAACCCCGGTACTGATGTCGACGTATAGTCAAGAAAAAAACCATACATGTACTGCACAATAGTCAGTATTTTAGTACGGCAGATAGGTGATGGGATTCTGCCTTTGATGCTGCGAGCATGGAATATTATGGCACACAGCCAAGGTATGTCATGAGAAAGATATTTGGCTATACATGGTGGCCCATAAAAAACCGGACAAGCATACAAAGAACCGTTAAGAACGGCTGTCTCTGTTTTCCTTCCTATATGCTTTAACCAACTCGCCAATAGCATAGTTCAGTAGTAGGTATAAAGAGGTGAGCTATGGATCGAAAAGTCTGTGGTTCGAATCCGGCTATCGTTAACATCTAGATTTGTCTTCGCCAAATAGAGCAAAGCTGAGGGAAAACCGGGTTAGGTTAACTTAGTGCTTTGAAAAATACAACAAGAATCGCTATACGAGATAGTTTATAGTGACTTCCCAAATATGTCGGAACGAAAAAATGAACTGTGTAGAATGTTGGTATTCTCGCATGGCTGGAGTTGGTTGATGATGAAAGCCAACTATACAGAAAACCATTGCAACTCCCATTATGAAGGAACTATGAAGAAATTTGAATAATATCTGGTACACTGACTTGTTCACAATGCTTGGCACAGTTTAGCTTTAAATTCCCCAGACTAAAGACACTGTTGATATATCGCGTGATTCTGGGCAAGCCTCACGCTAGCAACCCCCAGCTCTGGAATGGTCTGGTGTTATGGGACATTTTCACTCATTGTGAACAATGTATTGGTGCTGAGCGTTTCTTACGTAACTATGCAAGAGCTTGCCCCGATCATGTGATAACAGCAACAGTGTGTTTGGTCTGGAGAATTTAAAGTTAAACTGTGCCAAGCTGTATGAACAAGTCAGTGTACCAGATAGCATTCAAATTTAACACACAAAATGGCTTATTATAAGCCGCAGTTCCTAAACCCGAGTGTTCTTGTTTGCACTAGCATTAAACAAATAGAAGGTGCTATAAGGCATGCAGTTACATATTTTAGAACTGTCTAATAGTGCAATATTGAGAATTCTTTGAAACTCATGAACATTAGCATGGAAAAAGTGCCTGATATAGTTCCGAGGCAGAGTGCTAATTGGACTTACGAAGCTTACAACAAAAATGGGAGTAACCATCTAAACGAAGTGTGGCATCCAGTATTTTACAATGAATTATTGAATGAAATTGTCCATACATCGCAAGAGAGGTTGTGTTAACTCTAAACTCTTTAGCACTAAACACTTTTCTTGCTATCACTTTGTAAACAAGCAAAACGCACGTGTACATTTCCTAAACCTCAATGTTCAATGGCTAAGCACTATCCATTCTCGTGCTAAGCATGTAAACATGTTTACAAACTGATAGGAATGCGTGTTTAGAAAAGTGTTTTCTCGCTAAACACATTTTTTGCAGTGAAATAATTTACATGTAGGCATAATTATTCACGATCTGAAAAGATTTTTATTCACATTATTTTGTTCAAAATGTTATGCGACTGCGAATTTAATCATATTTTCGGATAATGTGCGGATGAGATATTCCCAAAAGGAGTCATTTCATTAAACCATCTTTTCTGTAGTTGCCAAACCCACAGCACATTTTGCAGTGATGGAAGACATTTCCTTATATCTACAGCCAGCGTGCAGTACGGCATGAGATCGCGTATTTCGCGCGGCCAGTCGACAGTGGCACATTAGGGCGAGATATCGATGGGTTATCCAGTGTGTTTGGCAGGTCGTGTGAAAAACTCGCCGGCTTTCTCCCGGCCTAATTCACTATAGTGTGCCGTGCATGCACACAGACGCGGCACTCGCTCCCTTCCCCGACCCTGCAGGCTCCGTTGCCAGCCAGCATACACCCGGCTGAACTCGGCAAATTGGACCCCGAACTGTATCGTTCAATATGGTTTCATGACTCCCTCGCGGCAAATTAGGATGTCTTAGACGTGCTTGAGTTACGCTTCCTGGAGCCACCACGTCAATGTGCCTGGGTTATATGAGACCCGTGGAGTAGGTTACTAACAGACCCTACCTGCCACATATCACTGCTAAATTAACCATAAAACCTCCACGTTTGGAGAAGAAGGAAAAACATTGAGAAACTGGTTCCGTCAGCCAGGCCCGGTTTGCAAAGGAGAAACCGATAATTAAAAGGAAATTCGGCGTAACGTTGGCTCGTAGACAGGGATAGGGTTCTGGCTATATTGATATGAGCTCGGGCGATTTCCCCTGCGGGGCCTAGATCGCCACCTGCCCCGTCCCGACACGAAGGCTGGGACGCGCTCCGATCCACTAGCCGATTTGGAATGTCGCCGGGTTTTTTTTCTTGACGAGGCTTTGGCCTCGCATGACTTGCTTCCGCGGGTGAGTCCCCGTTTTGGCGCAGCGAGTGAAGGCGCGAGAGTTGTATTCGAGTCCCTGCAAGTCTTTGCTAGTCCATCGCAAGTCATTTTAGTCTCAAGTCATGTCACTAGCTATTCAAAATGAAATATTAACAAAAGCATTCCTTTGCCATTGTTCAACCAGTTACTTGCGACTGGCTTTATGGAAGGAATTGCAGAGACTCGATTACAACTGGAAGACACACACAAAATGTGCGGACATGTTTACGTGTCAGTCAAGGTGTCCTCTGTTCGAGGTTTAGTTAACTCTAGTAGTCACTCTTTTTTTCTTCTTTTTTCACAATAGCGACCATTGATTTGTACACGTTTTCAAATTCAGAGCGATCTGAATTCCTGTCCTCACTAAGGCAAGGTTCTTTCACACGTGTGTCTTCGATTTACACCATAAACATAACCAACTTAAATTTAAACACCCACAACATCAATATACGAGAAACACCGGCAATCGTGGACCCCCTATTGTCCTTCTTTTGTTTAGCCTCCTATAAGTTTTGTATACACGGTCGTATGGATAGTCCGTCAACCGTGGACTTCTTGTTTATGCCTCAACCCAATTGTCCCTAGGCCTAGTCCTCGATTGTCGATGTTTACATACTCGTCCATACATTACATACCGTGGACATTCCTTTGAATTCGTAAAGAATCCTCGACCAAATTTCACCAAAATACTACTGGAATTTCCTTTTACCCACATTTGTGATTGTGATCCTCTCTTTCGATCCTCACATTTTTAATCGTGTTCCCCTTTACTTTTCTAAATATAATCCTAACCTAATTTTACCTCGAGCACTTTTTTTTTCAAAAAGGGAGAAACCTTGTGTGGGTAGAGGACGTGGGCAAGTCCACACAAGGTTTTTCGACTTGTGTATTGTGTGGACATCGTTTGTTTTCAGGTCCACACAGCGTAGTTGTATTCGAGTCCCCGCCAGTCCAGTCACAAGTCCTTTCATAAAGCTAGTCGCAAGTAGCTGGTTGAACAATAACAAAGGAATGCTTTTGTTAACAGTTCATTTTGAATAGCTAATGACTGAAGAACTTGTGATGGACTTTTAGGGACTCCAACACACATTCGCGTTTTTGTATCACTGTGGAGACATGGCTTTGTTCTCGTGTACAAAATGGTTAAAAATTCGAGCACGTTTTTCAAAATGCTCCCATTTTTACCAACATTATTTTCCTGGGTTGAAATTTCTACCCAATATACCCTATATTATACCCTAACCCAAACACTAACCATATCCCACACCCTAACCCTAGTTTTTGAGTAATTTAAGTAAAATCCACAAATCTAATTCGTGAAATTCCTAGTGGAGACCTATTCATCTCTAGAAATTTACCTTCTGGAGACGTTTTGTCTCCATTGTACACATTGTGTTCATGTCTCCAGAGGGTACCGTATTTCGGAACACAACTCTACCACACAGCGTATGCGAGGTTGATAACGCAGCAATTTGTGATAACGACAATTCATAATGCTGGTTGTAATATGTACAATAACTCATATAGATCGCAAACACAAAGCCCGAAACGAATTAGCTCATCTAAACACGTCTTTGTTGAACTAATTGACATTTTTGTGTACAGCATCACTAAATTCATAAGCACACCAATCTACCAATGGAATAAACAGACACATCAATTTCTCTACACAATCGGATAGCCGAGTAACAGCTAATAAGATTGACCTTAAAGGGATTTGCTGCTCGACAAAGTAGATCAATTAAGGCGATTGTGTAGAGGCATTACCGTACGGAAATTTCGTTTTATATATCATATCTATGGCAATTCAATGGTTATTAATTATGTATTATCCGGTGTGGGGTACGTTCAAATATATTATTTAATTACATGACAACACAACACATTGTGGATGCATAATGTGTTCTTTTACTGCGCCACGTTGAAATGGGAACATTAACAACAGCTTTAAGACTCGTGTGGATGTTTAAGGTAGGATACACCGTTGCTAATTGCTCGAATGACCACGAATGGGTTGATTTGGGGGTTGTATTTTATAGAAAATATCGTTAACTGACCTGTCTGAAGTTTCACAATCACGGATGCCGAGAAAATAGCAAGAAAAACGGCGTTCGTTTTTAACCGGCGTCGGGCTGTGGTTCTTATGTTGTTCTTGTTTAATGTTGCGATCAACGTCTGGCGATCGCGATTTTTGTCTCTTTTTTAAAAACAATTTTTGGAACAATTACATGATATCTAGCGCAATCATTTTGCTGGATGCCTACAATCGTTATTTACTTTCAAATGAGTAAGATATTTCTTAACAATTCGGTAGTGAAAATGTTCGATATCTGCAAATTGTTTACCCTATACCTTTAAGTATATATACCCTGTCATTTGTATAACGAGAAAACGATTGAGACTATATGCTCAATGCTGGTACACACATATTTCACCCGATAAGCATGCACATGGACCATAAAGACATTGAACCCATACTATACTGTGCGGGTACCAGCATAAAATATGAGCTAACACATAACACGCTGACGATTTACGCTTTTCTGGTCGTATAATTATACAGACATTTCTTCAATAAAAAAAAATGGTCATAAAATTAAAAACAATAAATTAATACCTAGGGGGTTGCTTAAGGGGGAACGTTGTTATCGAATCTGACCAAGTACCAGCATTATATGAAGAGATTATAATGTTTTGGTTTGGTTTGGAGATTGGCCAATGTTTCTGAACAATCTATACGTCGGACTCAGGCTCGCTGGAACACATTTTTACCAGGGGATGCAGATTTTATTTAAAGACATTTTGTGCGAGCGCGAAACGCGAAGCCATTAGCGTGGGGTCCGGGGCCCGCTTAAAGGCCACGGGAGCTTTGAGTTTATAGATGCTCTGTGGTGCAATCTGAGCGTTTAATTGACACTTTTACTGCATTTGTAAATTGTAAAAGATATTTCAAAATTTCGTTTTTGGAGACACTTTTGAACAATTTTGTAATCAGACATACGGTTAGACATACGGTTGGTGGTTTTGGGGGGAAATTACTAAGCACACGAGCACGTAACAAGCGGTGCCGGATGGGA
Source organism: Crossaster papposus (assembly GCA_037893245.1). Taxonomy (NCBI): domain Eukaryota; kingdom Metazoa; phylum Echinodermata; class Asteroidea; order Velatida; family Solasteridae; genus Crossaster; species Crossaster papposus. Next base: position 1,675,590 of record JBAIAA010000089.1, on the reverse strand, counting down.
ACAATATTTTGACAGGTGTATTTATTAAGGTTCCTTTGAAACTGTTTTCATGTTCTCCATTGAAAGTTAAAATATATATTTTTTTAATTGCAAACAAAATGCAGTTGTTGTTAAAATTACTTTTGTGTCTTTTACTGTAAAGGGTTAAGAAGTACTTTGTGAACTAAAACACTTCCTGTTAAATTTATGACGGACACAAAAAATCTATATTTTAGTGACGCCAAACCAAAAAGTGTGTTTCCTATTCAGTTGTATAACACCAGATCTATCATGTCGGCTCGTTCAGGACTGCTTTTGTATCCGTTTGATATCTAATTTCCTTGTATTTTTGTTTATGGCTAGAGGCGCTTATTCGCAACAATTTCCTCTTGATTGTTAGGACCAAGTACCAGTTATATTTCCATTAAAAGGCTATGCCGTCTTGCACACACAAAAACGTAGAAAAATACAATGAAATGGCGACATGAAGGAAATTCTGTCCATATGCCATTTCCTGATATAAGAAACGAAAGTAATGGAACGGGAAATTGTCATGACAAATGAAAACATATGCCTATGCGCTTTTCAATTGATAGTTATATTCCTGCCAACTTTACAAGTAATTCTTTTGTAAAATGTCAGAGAAACAAGCAGGAATTCGTCCAGGAGAGCATCGTTGTGTATTGGTCTACCTAGTTCATTTGCACAACAAAAGCGCCGATAATTTTCTTCGGTGTGTTTGTTTCATAGTGTTCGGAAGGCACTGTTCGACTACAACCAAAACGACACCGTCTGTGCAGCTCTGGTAAATACGCTATTCAAAACGGGTGAAGGGTAAACACGTCACAAGCAAGGCGGGAAATATCTGTCAGCGACCGGCTCGCAACGAGCGAGCGAGGCCAGAAATATTGCTACCCACAGATGCCGGCCCGAACCCGCCTCGGACCGAGGTGAAAAGGAACCCCGCGCCTAGCTGGCCAACCCGGTCAATGTACAACAATTATTAATCCCTGCGCGAACTGGTTAACGGTACTTTGGTAGGTTATTTTTCGATAAGGTATAATGCTACAGCTTTAAGGCTGTTTAGAAAAGTCCCGTTGCCAGTACAGTAAACAGTCGTAATCTATTAGCTATATCGATACAGTACAGTAAACAGCCGTAATCTATTAGCTATATCGATACAGTAAACAGCCGTAATCTATTAGCTATATCGATACAGTACAGTAAACAGCCGTAATCTATTAGCTACATCGATCGCATGCGTCAACCCCTCGTCTCTGCAATAAATGCACCCCGAACACGAAGATCTTCTGTAACAATAAACAGCAGCATCAGTCAAGCATATCGTCTGGCTCCGCTCCATGGGATAAACCTGTCCTATTCCGTCTATACCTGTTGATGAGAGAGGATCACGGCGGCGGCATAATGACGCGCATCATCAGTCAACTAGAACGGTTTAACGAGGTAGTTGTCAAGACGAAGATGATCGCTATATCCCTGAAGGTTTGACGATTAATCTTACTATGTACGCACGGGCTGGATGAAGTCTTCGAGTCAGTTGACGCATGAAATGAAGGACAACTTTGATTTAAAACAAATACCCGACACTGTTTTTCAATTTTGTTTAATAGTTATCCCGTAACTATGTCGGCCGATTTTGTTTATCTTTTTGTTTTCAAATCATTCAAAACTGAATATTTGAAGTATAGCAGATTTTGGAGTATCGCAGTTTCAAAACAAAATTAAAAAATAGAACAGACCTTACAACCTCAAAGTTGATGTGTCCATGTTTTTAGAAGGTTGCATCTTGAAAATAGATTTTAAAATTTAATTGATAATTGTCTAGAATTGTATTTGTTATATGACTTTTTAAATGAGACATCCCACCCAAAAAAAAGTCGGCCACAGCGAGTAATTATTAACCTAAATAAGAATAAGGTTAACACTGCTGCAAACTGCTTACTGGCTGGAATGACCTGAAATATACAAATCAAATAAGTTAAGAGGGCCTAATATTTCGATCTTTATACGATCTTCTTCAGAGACTAAATGACTATGTACAAGAAACAAACATATAGGGCAACATACAGCATGATGCACAGTTATTAATCTAATTAGAATTTTCAATTAGGAGTGTCACGCTTCTAGTTTATTCGTATACAGTACATGGTCTTTCTTCCAAATTCGTTCGGAAGAGAAAATCGAAACTTTGAAAAAGCACGGTAAACCCAACTTAAAGGTTATCCCGGCAGAAATACAGCACTCGACAAAAACAATGAAAACACCTAGCAAAACTACACTAAATCTTATCGAACGTTGTACTTTAAGCCGACTTCACGATCCAGTCCGAACAATAACGGAAACATCATTAACACGGACACATCAACACTTTAAATGGATCGTACACGTTTGGTAATTGGAACCTATTGTTTGTTTCAATCCTATATAGTTATAGATATATACCATAAAACTAACCTGTAAAAATTGCCGAAAATCTGGAGCGGTTATGTCCATGCAGGAAGAATAATCTGCATTGGAATACACAGTCTGAGAAACGTCACTGCAGTAACGCTTCTCAGATTCAAATTTTGGGGGATAAAAAGTGATATCTTTTTCCATAACCGCAGTACTTCGAAGTGAAAAGTTTCTAAAAATGCATTATACTATCCAAAGCTGCTGTACTTCTTACCAAGTAGGTTTTTATTGCCATTAATTTTTGGAGTAATTACCAAACGTATACGATCCCTTTAAACGGATGAGTTCGAATCGCTAGCGCGCTATCATCGAATCAGAGGTAAATAACCTTGTGAATATAAACGTAAACTTGACTGTCATCGCTGTATTAAAGGTGTTGTACCGTTTAGGGATGAAAAAACATGCACAGCCGTTAGTAAGAGAAACACTGGCGATTCTGCAGCACGAGGCAATGCCATGTGGTTTATTTGCTACGAAATAAAACTAAGTTATTCATGAGCACGGCGAAACCGGCTGTAGGCGAAGCCCTGGTTTCTGGTTCCACGGACCAGAGCCGTTTGTCTTCGCCATCTGCCTTTGTTTTGCTTGTGGATCGCCCTCTGTCTTGACGGTATCGCATTTCCGCGGGCTTGATTGTTGGAGAGAGCAGCAATGGCCGGCGGTATATCGCCCCACTCGCTGTCCCGAATCAATAGCATGCAGTTGTATTAGCTATTCCGTCGAACTCCCTCAAGTTGTGTGTTCCCCTGCTGCCCTTCGGATCTGCGCGACAGTGTTGTTTTTTCAAACAGTCTCGATCGGCGAAAAGCGCCGGGGCAAAAACCGCGCCGGATCGGACGGCCAAAAAAAGGTGACACCCGCGTAATATAAAGCTAGCTTCAAGTGTATATCCGATCTTTACCTAATAATTGCGACCAAAAGAGCAATTTAACTGTCATTTACAACCGACAGTATGTCCAAAATCATAACGGGGATTTCGGTAGGTGTTTGGTACAATGACCTCCATTACAATTGTCTGCTATACAATCGCCACACGAGATGCATACGTAAAAACTCAAAGAGAGTGCAGATGTAGGTGTGAGCCTAATACAAATCATTACGATCAATCTTCATTAATTCACTTAACAAGTAATATTAAATATGAATATAATTACATGTAATTTTAAATGTTATCTAGTTTTAAATAAGTGACCTAATACGGGGTATAGCATACGTGTACACATTACTGAGTTTTAACAGGTAACACAACATTGAAATATGTGACACGATCAAACGGAATGAGTCGGATGTCGGGGAATCCCAAAAATGTTTTACTCAGAACTGTGTTCTTCGTTGGTATATAAACAAATTTACATAACTCGACAACAAAACATCGTATAAACATTGGGTTTTCAGTTTTTAAAACGTACAGATGCCCTCTTTAAAACTACATAATGTACATGAAAACTCATTGTTTGACCGGAGCCGACATCCGACCCATTCCGCTTGATCGTTTCACATAAACCAAGCGCAGACCCATTTTGTTCCTATACCTATTTACAATCCAGACTGTTACCTAACACATCCCTCTAGATATGAACATAATTCCTGAGATTCCTGGAACGCAATTACCACCACAAAGGAGAGGGTTCCCTCTGCCTCGTATTGCTTCCTAATTATAGAAACAGAGCGCGCTTGTACCACCACCCCGCGCTTGTACCACCACCCACCACCCACCACCCACCACCCCCCCCCCCCCCCCCCCCCCCCCCCCCCCCCGTTAAACCGAACTGGCGCCAGGTGCTACCGGTTTTACGCAAGGGGCTACCGGTCTTTCACATTACTCTAAAGCACAAACAAACACTAACGTTCATCCTTTACTGCGCGTGCGCAGATGTAGCAGCTGATTCCAAAAATTATAAAAATGAAATACTAACACATTATTGCCACCAAATCGTCCGTACGTTTTATCTAGGCTCTAAAATAAAATAGTTCTTTAAAATTGTTACAAAATTGCAGAATATTATGTTGATAATAAACCCGGTGATTGTTGGCTGAAAGTGGGCTTGCGAATTAACTTTTACTCATACTAGGAGTGATTTTATTTTGTAGTGAATTCGACGTTTTCAATTTGTAAATTTAGTGTTGTTGTTATGGCTGGTATAACAGGCATAATTGTAATACAAATTATTCATGTTGGCTTGTCTTGTATTGGGACTTAATTAACTTATTGCGTATACGTTAATGTTTGTGTCATATTTATACATTTATAATTTAAAGGCCATTAAGTACACATCGGGGGATCTCCGGTTTAAAAGCTTGGCTTTTTGGAGACCTCCTTCACTTGTTGTTGTTGTAATTAGCTTGACAAATTCCAATTTTTATCAATTGAAAAAATGGAAATAAAATAAAATGAACTGAACTGAAATTGTTTGAACATTTATTTTTTAATTTTTTTGGTCGTCTGTGAGTATTATTTTTTTCGATTTAGTGGTCAATAAACATTACTAAGCAGTAATTGTTTAGAATTAGCGTAATATTTTAGTACGAGTCATGATATTACACCAATTTAATTTGATGTTTACTGTTAAAACAAAAATTCCGTAACATTTACGAAAAATTACCTGGCAGCCATGGGTACCAACGATTTTCCGTAAATTTAACGATAATTCTTTGGCACCAATGACGCTGCCTGTGAATTTTACGTAAATGCTACGGAAATTGTTTACACCGTTGCTCTAAATTTGGTTAGTCTCTTAAATTTCCTTTCCTCTGATAATTCCCCGACGTCTATAATTATAAATTGCTCTGTTTTGTCTAAATGGAGTCAAATAACCAGACTACCCAAAAACAATATTAATGTTCTTGGGTTTTTTCTCAACATTTATTGACACAAAACTGCAGGTCAAAAACGGGTCAACGCCACAATATTTACAATGAATTTGAACCCCCTGTACTCAATAATTATTTTCGAAAACTCCTTTCCTCTGTCGCGTCATATACATGTACATGTACATTCCAACATTTCAAATTTTATAAAAAATAATATTACAAATCTTTTCCCATTTTTCCCTACTTGTTTGGCCCCTCAAACAGCTCGCAGTATTCGCACAGCCACTGCCGTTCGTAGGTTGCCGCCTTTTAGGTGCAGTTTACCACAAGTGGGGCACCTGCTACAGAGCTACCAAGGTCGAGTGTATACCGCGTTGGTCTGCAACATTACGGTACAAAATAGCACGCGGACGCCGTAACACAACGTGTCACAAATTGCCCGTCTCACTCACGGCTAAACACTTTTGACTGTAATTATATCAAGCGTGTTGATTAATTTCCCTGGGAAAAAAACAATAAGCGTTTGTGTGTACTAAGGAAAATTATGGACAACAACCTCACAGTTTAAGGAACACTCTTTGAATTAATGTTATTCTTCTTGGATTTTACATTCATAATGGCGCAGTTTCGATGATTTTAATTATGTTATAGGCCCTATATATATTTCTTTTGTTAAATTGGTATGTACATGTGCATGTAGTGATACATGTACATGTGCATGTACATGTTCATGTACATGTTCGTGCATTTAGGCCTATGTACACAATAGTGAAACAATGAAGCTTCAAATTCACAAATTGTTCAAACCAAACCTATTTTTTGACGATTTGCATGTTAATACTGATCACCCAAATATGACGGCGACACAATATTTCTTTACGTTTTCAAATTTCCTTCTTTTTCATTTCTCTCCCTTAGCCAGGAAGATTGGTGGACACCCAAAATGTTCAATTAAATGATAAAAGCATGGAATTTTGGCATTGAGAAAAATGAGAAAGATGTTAGATTATAGTGCCATCGATTTGTCCTTTAAAAAATATAGGTAGAATAACGTGCATTTTTCAAAATATTTCAAAATGGCTGGCATTGCATGTTAATCTACCTATATTTTTAAGGTTCAATCTGCAAAGGCCTATAGCCAAATATCTTTCTCATGACATATGGATGTGTGCCAAATTTCATGTCTGTATCATCAAGTGAATAATTATGTCATATTGTGCACCAGTCTACCTAACTTCTCTATTGAGACTTACAGATCGAGATTAGTTCACATGTAAACACGCAACAGCAATGATAACATGGTTTCTGGTGGTATAGAGATGGTCATCAAATCAATGCATCTGCATGTGAATGTGACACAACTATCTTTTATATCTAGATAAATTTATAGTAGCCGAAAATTGTTTTCATTAACAATAAACTATGCTACACGGAGCCACTGCGACTGTGTCTATTAGGGGCGGTTGTCGGCTCGTGATCGGACAGCTGTTGGCAGCGATGCTGCCGTCCTTGAGCAAGCCACTTCACCTGAAGTTGCCTCTCTCCACCCACCCAGGAGTATAAAATGAGAACTGACATTAGCTGGGGAGTAACCTGCGATAGACTGGCATCCCATCCATGGCCTAGGGGGAATCAAAATATCCTCAGTGACTTTGCTATACGTCCCAATTAAACGGCAAAGGAGCAATACTCATCCTTGCAAATTCCAACACCTTATGGCAAACTGTAACACACAAACGGTTGAACTCTGATTCTGGAGGTATGCCAAACCCACTGTAAAAGACAATCAGTTTAGGGATCCAGTACCCATCCCAACAGATTCCAACAAAACCCGGTGTTGGAGTTTGACTGGATGGAGAATGTTAGGGTAAATGTTAATAATTAGATTTGCAGAAACAATTTCGACAAAAGGGGAACATATTCCTATTCACTGATCCAAATTGTAAGTAACATCTTTTTTGTCTTCAATTTTTAATACAACTGACTAAATTTATTATTAGGAAATTACGGGCAAACCAGATGGAAATATAATCGGTCGACGTATCTAGAGTTTGCGACACGTGAAACAAGATATAATTCCCTTTAAAATATTACATTATCAATCGGACTGTCACGTTATGTCAAAAGTCAAGTCATATCATCGTAAGTACGAGCTTTCTTAAAATGGGAAGTGATCCAGGGGATTTATCGATCTTCCGCTCGGCGGTAATAACCTGAGAGAACACGGCCGCTGAGCAGCGTCTCATCCCGCGCTAGACCACGGTCCCGATGTCCTGAACTTCAGCATCACTCAGGCGATGGTTTGGTATGTCTGATTATTAACCGCCCGACGCACGGTCTATTAAAAGCTAGTCCGGTTTTACCCCGCAAGGGGTATTCCTTGTGATGTCCAGACTTGGCTCATAATAGGAAACAAATCCACGACGTCTTTACGTCTCAGGTCTATTGGGTTTTAAAAAGTCGCCAGATTATATATCTCTATTCGAAGAGTCTGGTGCTAAAACTGCATGCTAGCCCAAATCGAGATATATTGGAGTCATTTTTCTTCTCGAAAGATTCTCCATCCATTGGTATAGGTAGTTTTGGCCTCAGTCCGACGCCTCAGGAGTCCGACGCCTCATGAGTCCGACGCCTCATGAGTCCGACGCCTCATGAGTCCGACGCCTCATGAGTCCGACGCCTCATGAGTCCGACGCCTCATGAGTCCGACGCCTCATGAGTCCGACGCCTCATGAGTCCGACGCCTCATGAGTCCGACGCCTCAAGAGTCCGACGCCTCAAGAGTCCGACGCCTCAAGAGTCCGACGCCTCAAGAGTCCGACGCCTCACGAGTCCGACGCCTCACGAGTCCGACGCCTCACGAGTCCGACGCCTCACGAGTCCGACGCCTCACGAGTCCGACGCCTCACGAGTCCGACGCCTCACAAGTCCGACGCCTCACAAGTCTGACGCTTTATAAGTCCGACGCCTCATAAGTCCGACGCTTTATAAGTCCGACGCCTCATAAGTCCGACGCCTCATAGGTCCGACCCCTATATGAGGCGTCGGACCTACGAGGCGTCGGACCTACGAGGCGTCGGACCTATGGGGCCTTTATTTTGGTTGGGTGAGATTTTGTCAGACCTATGAGGCGTCAAACCTATAAGGCATCGGACCTATAAGACATCGGACCTATAAGACATCGGACCTATGAGGCGTCGGACCTACGAGGCGTCGGACATTTGAGGTGTCGGACCTATGAGGCGTCGGACTTACGAGCGGACTCCTGAGTAGCTATAACACCACACGGTGTCCGTATACGGGAGGCAGGGGCGACACTATATTATATGTTGGACTGCCGACCTAACTGGCCTGACGGCTTGGCATCCAGCTATCATCCGGCAGGTGCGAGCATGGAGCCCGGACCAAGCTCTGCCAAAGCAGACGGCTGTTATATAATCGTATACATGTACGTACATGTACAGGGCGAGTCCAACAAAAAGTTACCTCAGCTGAAAGAGATTGTATACGTTTGGTAATTTGAACCCACTGTTCTTTTCAATCCTATATAGTTATAGATATGTACCATAAAACTAACCTGTACAAATTTCATTTTAAAAGGTGGTAGCGATTTTGAGATATTGCTAAAAATCTGGAGCGGTTAATGTCCACGCAGGAAGAATAATCTGCATTGGAATACACAATCTGAGAAACGTCACTGCAGTAACGCTTCTCATATTCAAATTGTTGGGAATAAAAAGTGATATCTTTTTCCATAACCGCAGTACTTCGAAGTGAAAAGTTTCAAAAAATGCATTATACTATCCAAAGCTGGTGTACTTCTTACCAAGTAAGTTTGTATTGCCATTAATTTTTGGAGTAAATACCAAACGTATACGATCCCTTTAACAACAAAATATAAAAATAATTTCTATAATTATTTTTGTAACAAAAACCTGAAATAATATGAAAAAGCATATAATTGTTGGTCTACTGATAACAAAAATGACACGATTTTGAAATCCCAATTTCAAATTACATAAATATAATACCTGTAAAACGCAGGTGTCCATGGTTTTGCATATACCGTGCACATGTACTGTGTACGGGCACACTCACTAAAAGACGGCAACATTGCTATATCGAACGCATGGTGCACTGTGGATAACTGTGCAAATTTGTTTGTAACTTAAACGTATGCAACTTTGCAACCAAAGAAGTAAATTCAGAGATTCAAAAATGTGTACAAAGCCTATGTATTTATTCATCTACCTGTGTTTATATTTGTTAAACAAAATATTCTTCTAGAGAGAAACTTCTTTTTTACTCGCCGTGTACATGTCCTGTGCACTTTTCTAAACCTACCTAAAAATGCGGGGAGCAATTTACAATGGAAAGATCATCTGACTGAGACATAACATGACTTTAACAAACTTTCGTTTTTTGTGTGTTTTTGGGGTTTTTTTGGCCTAAAAAGTAGCATGCGTTCTCGCTTACGAAGATTTGATTGGTTAAACAAATCAAGAAACCTATTTCATAATGAGTTTAAAAAATACGCGTAGTACATAAAACAGTCGTCGGTCATTTTACGTAAAAGGCAGGTGATGCTGTCTCGCCGGGTTTTTCCGAATAAAGTACCGCATTTTACGATATGTTTTTCCTATCGTCCGAGCCTTGAGGTGGTGACGTCATTAAAACAACAGTTTTCTTTCCAAACCGATCACATAGATTCAGCACTACATTTGTATTCCCTTGGGTCTAACTTATTTTGGCAGTACAGACTGCGCATCGCCCAAGTTTGTTTTTGCAAGTTTAGGTCATATTGATAACGCCATGGGTAGTAGTGTTTTTAGCCACAAGGGTGGGTCAACAGTTATTTCCAAGCAGTAGGCTATAGGCCTCTAACTTTGCAAGAGGGTATACAGTCATCGGTGCACTTAAAGGTAGGATACACCATTGGTAATTGCTTAAAAGATCACGAATGGGTGGATTTTGGGGGTTGCATTTCATAGTAAAATCGTTTAACTGACCTGTCTGAAGTTTTACAACCATGGATGCTGAGAAACGCAAAATAAAAACGGCGTACGTTTTCAACCGGCGTTGGGCAGTGGTTCTTATGTTGTTGTTGTTGTTGTTGGTTTTTTTTCGCGATCGCCATCCGGGGATCGTAATTTTTTTTTTTACAAGATTACAAGATATCAAGATATCTAGCTAAATTATTTGGCTAAATGCCTACAATCGTTGTTCACTTTCAAATAAGTAAGATACTTTTTTAATAATTCGGTAGTAAATTATTTTGTTCGATATGTGCAAACGGTGTATCCTACTTTTAAATTGTGATCATATACAACATAATAGACAGACAGCTGCGCCGCAGTAACTTGTATTATTTCTCCCAAAAAAACCACCATTGCTAGAAATGCTCAAACATTTGTTGAAAATCAATCATGATGTTGCAGGTAACATTAGTTCGCTAAACATCTTAACACATAAGAACTCGAAAGTAAGTTGACAATCGTGTCACGACTCGTCTGTTTGTTTCTTTTTATGGTCTGATCTTTGTATTGTATTGTATTGTATTGTATTGTATTGTAAATTATCGTCTTGTATAGTCATTTGTCCTTAGTGTTGTTCAATGTTTTTATGTAAGTCAATTTTACAAAATGAACTTAGAAATTACATGTATATGTCCAATATTGTTGTCAGCATAAATAAAAGGAGTTTGGAGCTCCATGCTAACTAGAATATGATAAACAATGCAAAATTGCAAGCAGTAATCCCGATGGTTATGTACTTTTCCCATTCTTTTCCCATCCATATACAATTCACTTTTTCCATGATAATTCTTTCGTCATGTCTCATCTTTGACCGTTTTCATTTCCTTCGTCATATCCTGGTAGTACTCTCGCACTGCAGAGGTTCATCCCTCTCCCCCCCCCCCCCCCCCCCCTTCTTCCCACCCCTCCACCTCCCCCGCCACGACGTCCCGGAAATGAAAAATGAGGAAGCGTTTTTAATGAACTAACGAAGACTAGCATTTCGCTGGGAGTAGGCGTGTCTGGCTGGTTGTCAAGGCGACCACCTTTTTTTTAACGGGAAAAATAATCAATGCGCATTCTTAAAATATGCAGACAATCTGGCAATGGTGTAGTTTGTTTTCTCCTAACGACGTACACGGACAAAATCAGCTGTGGTTTTGCCGTCCAGATGATCGTAAAATAGCCACGAATGCCATTCCATTATGAAGTCACGAACGTTCAACTGTTTCTCGCGAGATAACAACAGAACCAAGTCCAAACACCTAATTGCAAGCCCAATATAATAAGACCCAAGCAAAAGAAGTACGTGTATAGAAAATAGGTTAACTCGGCTCCTTCACGGCATCTATTTCGTGAAAATAGTGTTTTATTCGAGTCCCTGCAAGTCCTTTCACAAGTCCTCTCACAAGTCCTCTCACAAGTCCTCTCACAAGTCCTCTCACAAGTCCTCTCACAAGTCATCTCACAAATGCAGTCACAAGTGCAGTAACAAGTGCAGTCACAAGTGCAGTCACAAGTGCAGTCACAAGTGCAGTCACAAGTGCAGTCACAAGTGCAGTCACAAGTGCAGTCACAAGTGCAGTCACAAGTGCAGTCACAAGTGCAGTCACAAGTCCATTCACAAGTCCATTCACAAGTCCATTCACAAGTCCATTTACAAGTCCAGTCACAAGTCCAGTCACAAGTCCAGTCACAAGTCCAGTCACAAGTCCAGTCACAAGTCCAGTCACAAGTCCAGTCACAAGTCCAGTCACAAGTCCTTCCATAAAGCCATTCGCAAGTAACTGGTTGGACAATGACAAATGAATGTTTTTGTTAACAGTTCATTTGAACAGCTAGTGACTTGACTTGAGACTGAAGGACTTGTGATGGACTTGCAGGGAGTTGGTGGGACTTGCAGGGACTCGAATACAACTCTGGTAATTTGTGGCCCAACTTATTTATATCATATCTCCATGGAAAAAAACAACAACAACAAACCGCACCCGTCACTAAATACTAAAAAATACTACTTGAGTAAACTGCAGTATAAAGTATACACTGGCCTATGTAAGAATTGTGGTAGTAGTATTTTGTGGTACAGTGAACTGTACCTCCAAATAAATGCCTAGACGTAAAGGTTAATTACTGTGTAAATAATACAAGATCATTCCATTGAAAGAAATTTAATTTTTTTTTAAACATCAACTGTAATACACATACACTGTACAAAAATCGTCACCAACGTGAAAAGTAACTACAGCTTACAATCACACAAAAAGTATGTACATAATCACTTGCTGTAATCTGTCGCGAATCTACAGTAAGAGGATTCTCCTCTCTTTAGACTGCCTAAAATGAAAGGCACATAACCTGCACATAACTACCCCCCACCCCCACCCCTCCCCTTAACTACCACCCTTACATGTACCCCACTCCTAGAGACAACCTCTGACTTTTCACATTTACCGATTTTTACCGATTTCTTCCGATTTTCCCCGATTTTTCCCGATTTTTCTTCACACACTCGCTACAGGCCTAATGTCACATAAGATTAGATTACTTTTGTCTCTTACGGCGATTCGCTAATTATAATTACGTATCTTTGAAATGCTTGGTGGTTAAATCACATAGGCCTGTTCCAGTTTCCTTCGTATAACGATTTCAACTTTAAGATGTACTTTTTTTAAGCCCAGATGGTTTCCTGCGGTATACCAGCAAGTATAAGGTCATATCTTCGAGATTTTATTGTTTTCACGAGGCGATGGTTTTCTTATACGAGAATCACAAAAATCAATACTGATTTCAAACAAGGAATCGACCACGTTGTTTTACAGATTAAATAAGATTGGTTGGCACCCAGTAATATTCTTGTGTCTGACCGCCATAGTCTTTCTGATGCAACATTTCCTTCATAGATTTTGTAATTTCTTGAGTTTTTGCTTCATTAGCTCTAATAATCAGCAATAACCAAGCACTGTTATAACGGTGACGTATTATGTTTCACCAGTGACACGCATGAGGCATTTATCGGTTCCCAAATATAGAAACAGTCTGAGAATGCTATAGTCGAAATCGCAAGAAATGGCTAATTTTAAAGGATGAATGCGATGTTTTGTATTGCGTTATATCCACGGTTTTCTTTCATTATGTATGTTGATCAAAGTGCGTATTAATAGCAAATGACTGACTGCGAGGATACAAACCCACGACTGTTGCGTGTACTGTTAAAATAAACCGAACGAATTGTTGAACATTTAGACCAATTTACGAATAGACCTATACATGTTAATTAAATTGTGATTAAAACTTGAAAACGTCATCGGCAAGATCACATTGGATTGTTTGTCTTCAAGGTTTGTGACGTTTTTTTGTGTATTGCTGTAAACGACAATTTTGGTCGGTTTTCGTTAAATTCACACAATGAAGAGAAGTAGGATTACGTGTCGGTAAAGAGTCGTCGGCCTGTGTTTGTTGGTGGCGGAAGTTGCCCGCTTATAAGGAAAAAAATCGAAATGTGCGGTTCGTTTGAATAATTTATTGCCAAACCAGGCACCAATTGTTTGGTCGTGTATCAATGTCCTCATCGGACTACTGACAAAGGAATAAACAGGAGTAGACGGTTGTAATTTTGAAAACTTAATTGCAGTTCATTCACATTTGACATTTTTTACATGTAATTCTATCGATACAGACAATAAACATAATTATATAGGCCTTACACTGCACAAATTCCTAAAGTTGTTCTGCCTTTTTGTGATCAAAAAGAGTATATTTATTAATAACTGCTTGTAGATAAATTATAAGGACTTGCTCGTTATGGGGATGGTTTGTAGCATCTTTAGTGTTTTGATGGGCAAGTTGTGTTTGTATTGGGAAAAACAGTATGACATTAAAGGTGGATACACCATTGGTAATTGTTTGAATTATCATGAATGGGTGGATTTTGGGGGTTGTATTTTATAGTAAATATCGTTTAACATGACCTGTCCGAAGTATTACAATCATGAATGCAGAGGAAAGCAAAAACAACGGCGTTTATTTTCAACCAGCGTCAGGCAGTGGTTCTTATGTTTTTCTTGGTGGTTTTTTGTTTTTGCGATTTTTTTTTCTTAATTCTCTTGGAACATTTATAGGATATTTAGCGCATTTATTTTGCTGGATGTCTACAATCATTATTTACTTTCAAATAAGTAAGATATTTCTTAATAATTCGGTAGTAAATTTGTTCGATATCTGTAAATGGTGTAAACTATACTTTCAATATACCAGAGCTATTCGGTGATTGAATAACTTATCCACGGAGACATCAATAGTGTGTTCTATTTGTAATACGATTACACATCTGTGAATGGATGCGCAAGCCAACTAGTCTGGTTCCCTATAACCTGATCATTCCCTAACCTCTACAAAATGCTCCGTTTTGTCTGAAGTAAGTCAAGGAACTAAACTACAAGAACAGCGATGTTCTCTTGATTATTTCAGCAAATATGAACACAAAACTTTAAAACATTCGGCATCACAATATTTACTATAAAATTATGAAACCCCTAACCTTACCATTTTCGAAAATTACAGAAAAAAACAAATGGTTTTTATACTGCTTTTAATAATTATTATTCAAATTGTGACTGTTTGTTTAAAGTTTTTTAGACGTGATCCCAGTTAATATGTTGCAGGTTATAGTCAGTCGGTACATCGGGCTTGCAGTATCGTTCGTTGATGCCGTCATAGGCCTACGTATACGTGAGATTAATTACCGACAATTATATCCCGGCATCAACCAAACACACACCATTTGAACCACGGTGTTTATGTGCCCGTCCACGCAGCAAACTCGTCAGCAAGCGGTGCATGGGTATTATTGATTGCGTGATATTGCCCAGCTAATTAAGTATCTAACCACAGGTTGGCCGCACGTGTTTACGGCGCAATATGTATGCATTGTGAAATTGCAAGACACGATGTATTATGATGAAACTGCACTGTTTACGTTTATGTAGACAGACAGGCCATCATCAGAGGCCAATTTCATAAAACATGTAAGCACAACAAATTTTGCTTAGCATGAAAATTCTTTCTTGGAGGGTTACAAATCAAATTCTTCGGCGATGTTTATAATAATCGTTTGTGACTGATCTTCACCTGGTTTTTGCTTAGCAATTAAAGCACATGAAGTTTGGGCTGGTAACCTGTTTTTACTGAGCAAAACTATTTTTCTGCTTAGCAAATTTGTGTGCTTACATGTTTTCTGAAATTGGCCCTTGTTGCTCCAATGGAAACCATCAGAGGCAATTATTATTTGGAAAAATTATATGTTGGTAATTTTGTTGTTTGTGTGCGTGGCTACAATAAATAATTTCAGATATCGGTACTTACAAAATATATATATTTATATATAAATTATATACTTGGGCTTGAAAAAACTGTTGCCTTAAACAAATTGTGGGCGAGATTGGTGGAGAACCGTTTACAGTATTTCAAAAGTTACATTTATAGTTTGATTTTTTTTTATAAGAATACAAATAGGCTTAGATTCATTTGCTTTTGCTTATTATTTTTTAAATACACGAAGTGCTCGCGTGGTACTTGCTCAAAGGTCAAAAGGTTAACACCGAATACAGAAAACAACTTTTTTTTTATAATTCATATATACACAAGAAACAAACTTTCAAAATGAAACAAAGCGCCAACAATTGTATATACATAAAACATTTTCGGGATAAAACCACTGGTCTTGTTGCCCAAGGCCCATTCTGATTGTAATTACCGCGCGTGCGCGTCGTTAGTTATCCCAAATGACCCGTGACCCACGCCATTGTGCACATGCGCAATTGAAAGACCAAACTGACTTATTAATACAATGATATTTTGTCTAAACCTCTTGAACTCGCTAACTGAAATGAACCATGACATAATGCCGATTCGGTAGTTCGCTTGCGCATGCGCCAACTAGACTGAACAATGAACTTTTAAGGATAAACAAAACACGTCATGCTGTCACAGTTCAATGGACGGCTATAGCGTTTAGCATGACGTGGGTTTGTTTATCAAAAAATATGTCCGATAAATCGTTGCAGGCACCAAATATCGAATTAACTTATTCATTCGACATTAAATTCAGTAAATCTCGATATACAGCGTACAATTACAATTATTTAAAAAACATAGCTCGTGCTAGTTCGGTAACACCCGTACTGCAAATTCAGGTTACTTTTAATACGAAAAGGTTCCCAAAAAAAATCTTTGAAGATAAAAGAGCATCGATATGATTTTACCATCCAATTCGACTTTACTGTTATCCGGACTGTTGTCCAACTTGCCCGTACTTTATTTGTATAGTTTTTATAGTGAAAAATCAACATAAGCATCACTTTTGTATTTGTTTATTTATTTGTTATTGAGGAGACAATTTTCTACTGTTACAACAAATGGTGGCTTCTATTGTAAACGTTTCATACTTTACTCACCATTCTAAGTTATAGTAGACATGCAGAGACATGTGGGCACATGACGTCATTGCAAGCACGGGACAAACCACATAAACAATCCACGTTGCATCGTGGTAGTTTGGAGTAATATCATCCGTATACTTCCTTCGGAAAACCAAAGACTTGCTAAAAACTAAAAAGCAGTACTGGGAAGAGATACAAACGCAAGCGGATTGTTGACGCGTGTTGCGTGTTCACTTGCTACTAGAGAACTAGTCTAGACCCACGCCTGACAGGCACTGCTATTCCTAATCAAAGAATTGAGCTTCATCGAGAGAAAAGAACAAAAATCCAACTAATAATGAGCCTTACACAATACGCACATAATGCCGATCAGCAGAGGGTTGTGTGCAATGTGTGCCACAACAATATAGTATACAGAGAGAAAAAATAACTATTGAATATGGCCGTCTAGCCCGAGTGTGTGCATGTGTGCATGGACATTCTCTTGAATTTCCATTAAAATAGACTCATTTGAAGCTTTTAAAATGGAACAATTGTGGCCTTCGTATTATAGAAAAGCGTGTAACAACATTGAGCGGGTGTTATTGAAATTAAAGCGGATATCGTGGAGAATGGAGCGCGTTGAGGCGACCGGAATAGCCCACCAGACGTGCCACCCAGTTTTAATTGTTCGCCTTTCTTGATATGGAATAATGGCTGGAGGGAGTTTCTCTGCTTCTCAATTTTGACCTAATACCGTCAACAAATTCAACCACCGTGTCAAAAACTCAGCTAATAATTTAATAACAGCCTTTTCCTTTGACTGGGAGCATTTCTATAATTATAAGTCTTGACACGTAATAATGATTAAAGGTATTATACACCATTTGCAAATATCAAAAAATATACCTTACTATTATGCAAAACCTTAAAGGTAGGATACACTATTTGCAGATATCGAAAATATTTACTGCCGAATTATTAAGAAATATCTTACTCATATGAAAGTAAATAATGATTCTAGGCATCCAGCAAAATGATTGCGCTAGATATCCTGTAATTATTCTGAAAAATATAATTTTATGAAGAAAAATTCGCGATCGCCGGACGGCGATCGCGAAAACCCCCAAAGATAACATAAGAATAACTGCCCAACGCCGGTTGAAAACAAACGCTGTTTTCCGTGCTTTTCTCCGCATCCATGATTGTAAAACTTCGGACAGGTCAGTTAAACGATATTTACTATAAAATACAACCCCCCCAATCTACTCATTAATGATAATTCAAGCAATTACCAATGGATATATCCTACCTTTAACAAACACAGCGAGTACATTTTGAGTTTGACGAAGACTTTGAGATAATATGGTCGAAAACCACATTGTTCATATGAGTTTAATAATATAAACCATCAATTGCTATATTACTTTTCAGGCTTTACAAAAAACAAATGAAACCTCTTGAAACTCTCTGGTTGAAAACTCAATGCGTTTTCCCGCTTTTCACTCGAGAGTGAAACTACATGCACCCTTTGGAAACCAAAAGAAGAAAAAATGGCGATCGCCGGACGGCGATCGCGAAAAAACACAAATAACATAAGAATAACTGCTCGACGCCGGTTGAAAACAAACGCTTTTTTCGTGCTTTTCTCGGGCTCATGATTGTAAAACTTCGAACAGGTCAGTTAAACGATATTTATTATAAAATACAACCCCCTAAATCCACCCATTCATGATAATTCAAGCAATTACACCAATGGTGTATCCTACCTTTAACAGTCTCAAACATTCTGTGAAATCACAGCATCGGTGCTGTGGTGGGTTTTTTTAAAGTGTATTTTTGTATTTTGGATTTCCAACGATTGCCGGCCGGCAATCGTTGAAAATACCTCATTTTTGTTTCAACACTGCCCCCAATTTATTACATTTAGTTAGTCCCTATTTTATTTGCAATACCTCTACACATCAGTGAACGGATACCAGCAAGCTAGTCTGGTTTCCTAACCTGAATCCCCGACATTTATAAATTGCTCTGTTTCGGCTGAAGGAAGTCAAGGAACCAGACTACAAAAAACAGCATTAATGCTCTTGGTTTTTTCTAGCGTCTGATTTGTTTTCAAATCACAAAATTATATATTTCAGTTAAACAGGTTGGGATAAAACCCACCAGTTATTACTCTTTCTGTCGCATGTATTTTCCCTTCAATGTTTTGGCAATGACGTTTTACACGACATTCACATTGTGCTGTAAAAACCATCCATCACTGGTTAATTATTTTGAATTAAGTAAATCAAATTAATAATATCCACGTAATCATTTAAGATATTGCTTGCATGTAAATTCCGCATTTGGATCCCAAGATATACATATATTATCTAATTTATTTTCATCCGAGCAGGTTATTGTTTTGAGACAATTTCCGTTAGCAGAGAAACGACCTTGAAAGTGAAGAGCACTTGTAGCGGGCTTGTGGGCAAATTTATGTGAGCGTTAACGACTTCGCCCGTCCCTATCGCTAGCCCGCTAGTCGCGCCGAACATAACGGCAAAAATGTGGTCTCTGGTAAAACATATTTCATATCCGCTATTATGATTTAATTGAAAGGTTGACAATGTTGCCCAAGGGAATGTTCAGTCCGGGAGAACTAATAAGCCAATTTTTGGAGCGATGTAATTATGGAACATGTGTTGAGCCTATAAAAGCTGCGGCGACAAAATGTCACTCAGAATTTACAAAGAATCGAACGCATATTTTGGCTAGGAAAGATAACGATTCCATTAATTTAATCAGTCTAGTTTATGCTGACCACACAAACACTCTTAATCCCTGCACAAACTGACGACAAAAACCCAATCCGGCGTCATTTTTGGTAGAGCGTGAAAATACATTTGAGTAATTTTACTCGTTGAAAAAACAAAACTCATTGAAAACTGCACACAAAACCAATTATCAAAATGACTAAGTTGTTCGAAGCTTTAAAGGTTGGAGACGCCATTTGCAGATATTGAAATTGTTTACTACCGAATTATTAGGAAATATCTTACTTATTTAAAAGTGAATAATGATTCTAGGCATCCGGCAAAATGATTGCGATATATAGATATCCTGTAATAACTGTTCTTACTAAAAACAAAACAAACATTTACGATCGACAGACGGCAATTGCAAAAAAACATAATTTCAAGGAAATTGATGAATATAATACACATTAAAAGAAGGATTTTAAACATATAAAGGTGATTTATTCTTTTAGGGCCTCCATTTGTGCAAGTCACAAGTTGGGTCCTAATTTGTGTAATGACCCATTTACGCTTGTATTATTATTATTATTAGGTATACAAAATACTGAAATAACCGCAGTACAAATTTTAAAAAAATTATCGAAGATCCAAAATTTAAATTTGGTCGTGGTAACAATGCCATTATATATAGGCCTACATTGTAGTTCTCTCTGTGTAAACACTGCAGTAATCCTGGTTTGCGTTACTAATTAACATAATTGCTAATTCAAGTGATTCGAATTATTCCATGTCGCATTCGAGAAATATCATGGATCAAACAATGTTTAATATCACATGACAATACATGTATTCCATTTTCTGTAAACAAAAAATTGTGTCATCGCATCACGATGAATGTGCATGATAACACTGGAATTTCAAAGTCATCTTTTGGGGGTAAATTGATTTTGAAGTTGAACCCTGATAATAAGAGCACTTTTAATACTGCTTATAACAAGGTCTGGGTCCTTTGTTTTTTCTTTGTTTTTCAATAACTGAAAATACCGGGCACCCGTTATAACAAGGTATAATTTGTAAAGTCGCAAGGACCTTGTTATAAAAGGTGTTTGACTCTATCATTTTACGTTGTTATATCAACACAATGTTTTAATACTATTGTTCATGTTTCTTTGTAATAAACAGCTAAATAAGAACTCACCAAAAGTCATTTCAGAGAGTAACGCCATCTGATGATTCTCATCACGAGACTGCGGGAGTTAAATAGAAGACGTCTTAGGTTTGCGCTATACACTATTGAAGTGAGAACACGGCTGCAAGCCACTCTCTGGAATGAAGCAAATTGCAGTAAAATATTCAGCTTATAGCCGAGGTGAACAATGGATCTATTGTGACGAAAGAGCAACGGCGGCAAACGCCATTGTAGCGAGAGGGTTAGGACAAAAGGCGACGGCCTTGGGAGGAGTTGGCATGGTTCCCCGCGACAACGGCTCCTCCGAACGGTAATCAACAATATATTTATCACCTGTGCTTGTCTTAATTAAAAATACAGAACACCTTACACTAGTTTCTATATATAATCACGTGTTGTTTCGTCTTGGTAGTTACCTTAATACTAATTAATTGTTAACCTTTTCTCTTCAACCCTGAGACTATATATTTATTCGCTGATTAAAACATGCATTGCAAAATGCTGTATGTTAGTATGGCAGATAGGTGATGGGATTTTGCCTTTGATAATACAAGCATGGAATTTGGCACACAGTCAGAGTATGTCATGGGAAAGATTTTTGGCTACAGGGCCATCGCAGATTTGTATTTTATAGGTAAACTAAAGGGATCATACACGTTTGGTAATTGGAACCCACTGTTTGTTTCAATCCTATATAGTTATAGATACCACCATAAAACTAACCTGTAAAAATTTCATTTCAAAAGGTGGTAGCGATTTTGAGATATTGCCAAAAATCTGGAGCGGTTAGGTCCACGCAGGAAGAATAATCTGCATTGGAATACACAATCTGAGAAACGTCACTGCAGTAACGCTTCTCATATTCAAATTTTTGGGGATGAAAAGTGATATCTTTGTCCATAACCGCAGTACTTCGAAGTGAAAAGTTTCAAAAAATGCATTATACTATCCAAAGCTGCTGTACTTTTTTATTTCCATTAATTTGTGGAGTAATTACCAAACGTATACGATCCCTTTAAGGTAAAATAACAAGCAAGTTTTTTTAATTTTCCAAATGGCTGCCATTGATTACTATTTTACCTATTTCTTCAAAGGACAAATCTGCGATTACCCTATAGCTAAATATCTTCACCGTCGTTTTCTAAACCCAGCTTCGTCTTTGTCTCAAGCTTCATTCATGCAGTTTAGCAATGGGCTGGAACTGGAGACGGAGCCAAAGCCAGGGTTTGGAAAACAGCCACAGTGCGCCAAATTCCAAGCTTATGTCATCAAAATAAGAAAAATGTTCCACATTGTAGCCATTATACACACGGGCCTTATATTCCCTCTACCTGCCGGCTAAGTTATTTTGATCCCCATGCCAGATACGTATTTTCTGTTTACCCCGCTGCGAAGGGTTTCTCCTAGAAATAATGCCTAATACGCTCTCGAAAGCAGACTACGAAGAGCTTTAGAAAAACAATGACGTCACAGCATTGTTACACTTTAGGAGGAGGGGGTGGATGCGTTAGGTAACAATAGTATAGAGAGTGTATAAGTATGGGGAACTAAGGTGGGAGTCGCTCGGTCCAATATCTTGCTGGGTATAAAATAGTGGGTTGAGCTATAGATCGAAAGGGACAACACATGGCACATCGAATGCCAAAGGTGCCATCCAAAGAAGAAGAAGAAGAAAAACAACAACAACATACATCGAAAGGTCCCTGGTTAGAATCCACTAGTGTCCGATTTTCCTGGTCATTTTTGTTTCCTTTGTGACAATTTTAAATAAATAGTAAAGACAACGAGAACATTGGGCACTGTGCTAGTATTATTAAAGTCCGTGGCAGTCCAGGTCGTTTTACAAACCCCAGCTTCTTTCATCCAGTTTGGCAATGATAAAGCCGGAGACGGAGCCTGAACTGAGGTTTGAAAAAAGGCCCTACTGTCAAAATTACAGGGGTGGACCATAAATAAAACCATTTTTGTATTTTGTTTAAATTATTAATTTTTTAATTTGTTTAAGAGAGTGAGGGGGGAGGGGGGGGGGGATGTGACGAGTGTTTTCTGTCAGATTCTTAATTATCATCTGCCACGGCGATCCATTGTTCTCAAAGTGGTCAATATATTTCCGATGCTTTGAAGAATAATTATTTTGGTCTGTTAAAAGCAAATTAACACACAGCGTTGCTTTAGAATGTCCACATATAACATAATTGGTTTTGGGTGCTTCGGGCAAATACGCCATCGAACACATGTTGCACAGGAGAAGTAGAAGAAAACGATTTGCATAATCACGCCCTCTGATTGTATCGTATACCACGGGTACAGTTACATATCCTATAATGTACATGTATAGACGATGTGCCCTCTGTTTACATGTGTATTCAAAATGTGCCCAGCAGTATGCGCACGCATCATGTTTTACATAAATTTGGTTAAGAGTGACATCGGAGGTCACATAATTTAAAGGCGATCTGACCTGCGACGTCAGTCTTTAAGCAAATGTTATGTAAAACACGATGTGTGCGCATACTGCCGGGCACATTTGAATACAGATGTAAACACGTGGCGCCAGAGGGCACATCGTCTATATGTTTTATTTCGAGAAGCCATGCTAAGAATAATGCCTAAGTATACATCATTTGAAAACATCAAAAAACATAACTACCGAATTATTATGAAATACCTTACTTGACTGTAAGTGAATAACAGCATCCTGTGAAATTACAGCATCATGTGTGCTGTGGTTTTCAATAAAAAATGCAATTTTGTTTCACATTCCAATGATTGCCGGCTGGCAATCGTTGGAAAAGCCCGACTATAGCCCCCAGTTTGTTATTATAATAATTAGTTAGGCCACATTTTATTTGCAATACAGCCACACAGAATTAAACCTGATCATACTCTGGTATTTACATAAATTGCTTAGTTTCGTCTGAAGGAAGTCAATGAACAAGACTACAAGCACAGCATTTCTTTCTTGTGGCCTTTTCGAAACCTTTGCTTCGTCTGAGAGCCGTAAATCGCAATAAAGGTAAGATACACCATTGGTAATTGCTTGAATTATTACGAATGGGTGTAATTGAGGGGTTGTATTTTATAGTAAATATCGTTTAACTGACCTGTCCGAGGTTTTAAAATCATAGATGCCGAGAAAAGCAAGAAAAACGCCGTTCGTTTTCAGCCGGTGTCGGGCAGTGGTTCTTATGTTGTTCCGGAATTTTTTTCGCAATCGCCGTCGGCGATCGTGATTTTGTTTTTGTATACAGTTAAATTTTGCGGAACAATTACAGGATATCTAGCGCAACCTCTTTGCTAGATGCCTACAATCGTTATTTACTTTCAAATAAGTAAGATATTTCCGAATAATTCGGTAGTATTTTTTTTCTCATATCTGCAAATGGTGTATCCCACCTTTAAGCCTAATCCAAAGACAAAGCCATGGATACGAAAAGGCCCATAGTTTTCCAGCATCTAATTATTTACTATAAAATATGAATCCCCTGACCATCCATTGTCGAGAATAACAGCAAAAGCAAACGGGTGTGTATAATATACCTTTAAGCAAAATAAATAAGTGGACGACCTATATGTAAATGTATTGTTTGTAGAACACATTTAACTGTGTACGTACAAACACAAATGGGTCAGTAAACAAAGAAAGCCGGATAAGTTCAACGATTCGTCTATACACGTCAAATACGCTATACGTTTGCACTGCAGTTGAAGTGAACAACCCACCAAAATTAGGGCAACGTTCATCGATATGAGCAAATCCCAGGCCGAACTGTGACTCCAAGCCCCGGGGCAGTTTCGGCTCAATCTTCCCGTTGTCAAGAGTCCCAATCCCGCTGCATTGATGGCAAATTAAACGCGATGTCCCCGAAAACAACTAAATCAATCAAATCACCATCAATCCTTTTGGTTTCCAAAGGGTGCATGCAGTTTCACTCTCGAGTGAAAAGCGGGAAAACGCATTGAGTTTTCAACCAGAGAGTTTCAAGAGGTTTCATTTGTTTTTTGTAAAGCCTGAAAAGTAATATAGCAATTGATGGTTTATATTATTAAACTCATATGAACAATGTGGTTTTCGACCATGTTATCTCAAAGTCTTCGTCAAACTCAAAATGTACTCGCTGCGTTTGTTTATTGTGTAAATGGAGGACACATGCCTGGCGACACGAAGGTGAATTGGGGTTAGGGTTAGAATCGAGGACGACCTCGATTGAGATTCGTGTACAAAACCAATGAGAGCCGTCGGAAAAAGTTCGAGTATACAAACAAAGGAAATTATCGAGAGGAACAAAAGAAACTCCTCGATTTACACCATAAACAAACGTACATGCAACGACGTCGGGTGAATGTATCGCATGTACTCTAACGTACTACTACAAAATACTACATGTAGTGGACAAGAATGTTGCAACCCGACGCTGTTTGTTATTCATATCTCAACTCAATGAAGGTCAATCAGTGCAAAAATGTCGAAAAGACATGAGTCTGGGACTGGGAAACATTTTAAATTTTGTTAGGAAATAATTGTTAGGAAAATAATTCCGACTCTTTATAGACTTTGTACACAACTGCTGAAGTAGTGTCAGATACTGGGCCCCAAATGAATGCCTATCACGTATTAGGGGTAATATCCTTTTAATTGAAAGTGATTTAATTTACGATGGTTATATTAAATTTATTACATAGCGTGGATTAGAAACATTACATAGTTAACATTTATGGCATCATGCTTAACATATATCATTTCCCATTTTTAATAAAATATTACCGGTAACCCTTCAAGTTTTATCGTTTCAATATTTAAAGACCAACAGCTTCAGGTTTTCACAAAGCATTACATGTGAAACGGTGCGCCACTTCAATTGCCGAGCCTATATGTTTTTTTGTTTCTCCATTGACGTAAGCCAACTTGACTGTCTTAATTGAAAACTCATTATGAGAAGCGACGGGCCAATGCGCCTGGAATTCCTAATAAGAAAAGCTGAAGTACTTGTATAGCTAGCTGCATCTCGTGATGTAACAACTCACGGGCCAATAATACGCGCAGGGTAATCAGAAATGAATTGGCACTGGGCCTCCATCCATCTTTCCCGCCAAAACATATGTTTTGGCGCGCTGTGTTATTAGCGGTACTTGGCACACACTAGCGCTGGAGGCGAGGCGCGTTCGGTGGCGGTGCAGATCATTCGGGCATAACCAATCAGATCCGACGGTAGCCAATAATGTGCCCGTTAACAAACCTCAACCGGTACCGTTTTCCAGCACGGGCAAATTGGTTCTTACCCGTTCGCCGATAGGATGTACATGTATACCGAAAACAAATAATTAATGCCAAAATTAATTTAAATTTAAGAAATAATTTGTGATTTTTTTTTTTTTATAGAATTTAAGAATTCCATATCTGAACATCATCCGAGTTCCTTTGTACACAACATGAGCCCCGACAGAGAAAGGGGAAACTTATAATGTTAGTTTTCTTATTCTTAAAGTGTGTTCTCCAACTTTCAAAATGTAAGCATCCTTTGTGGTAATAAACACTTGGACCTTGTCATAACAACATGCGATGTCCAGATATGAAACAATTCAAAATACATGTACAATGTTGTACATGTATTTGAATATAAGTGCTCAACGGACGCTTTGCGTAAACAAAAAAAAGTGCGCCGCTACCCTCTTTACTTCGTAAAAAGACCCATCTAATTCAAGGAAATTTGAACAAACTTTTCAATATGGGTTAACTATAGGTTAGCGAGTTTGTTGGAGACCAACAGGAAAATCGACTGGTTCTTTGCAATTTTTTTGTTTTGGGGAGGGGGGGGGGGGGGGGTAACAAAAATGACTTGTATATTTTTAAAGAAAGGATGTTGCATGCTGACGCCATTTTGTTTCTTTATAAAAATGATATATCAATAAAGGGGGTCATTGCTAAAATGTCAAGACATGATTCTGGGACTGAGAAACATTTCCAATTTCGATAGAAAATACTTTTGTAGACTCCATAAACTTTGTGAACAACCACCGACACGGTGTCAAGATACTACATTGTGCATTCTTTCTAATTTAAATTTGCATGCTAACTATAACAGTGATTTTTTGGTTGGAACGCTAAGTAAACAAAAAAAAAACAGAAATACGATTCAAGAAAGCACAGTCACATTTGATATTACCCTGACATTACAAATGGCATTCGGCCCGTTTATTTCTTTTAAACAAACCGAAGTCGACCACTTCGAAATGAAATCTGACAGAGCGCAATTGCAATTCGTTAGTAACATAGAAATACAAGAATAATCTAACTAGCTATAAGTTTCAGTTTTAGGACTCAAAGTGGTGTTTGGTCACAAAATTATTAATACAAAAAAAAAAAATTAAGCAAAATGATAGGTAAAACCTCCAAATAAACCACCAAAGTATATAACACAACTATAAACTAACTCGAATATTTTTGTTTTTGTAATGCACCGCTGAAAATGCGAAGCACCGTTTAAAAATTCGGAAACCGTTTACCTTGTTAATTGCATACAACTATAAACCACACGAGAGCGCGAATAAACCAAAGACAAATCATTGAAAATGTGGAATTTTAGCGCAAACTCGAAAACAAGTGGCTAACAACAAGGTAAGGGGTTTCCTCGTCCAAATACTGCTTTGTTTCCATTGTCATTCCGCCATTGTGAATGGAAAAAAGCGCGCCATTGTCCCCCTAAAGTCCATAGGTCCCGGCGATGTACAATATTTAGCGTGGATAAATATCAATGGTATACAGTCTAGCCTTATACAATTCAACCGCACGGGGTTGCCCAACGCCGTGTTGAATAGACGGCATAAAAGCAATTCTTCTGCTTTACAATATAAACGAGTGCTACGTCGAAACGAAATCTTAAGGCTTAAATGTTTGGCCGTTCGGGGATTTCCCCAAAAAGCATTAAGCAAAACAATCAGTCTGGTGAAATTCTGTACAACTTTGAGCTAAACAATTTTAATATTTGGGTCATCAGTCATTTCAAATTTTCTGTGTAAGACTGTGTCTCAGTGAAAGCAAACAAAAATCTAAATTACAACTGTGCAAATATATACAAAAATATGGTCAACTTTGGGGCCAATGCCCTTAAATTCCAACAAACAGTTATACAAAGTTAAACAAAAATAAACGGCAAAACCATTACATGTAGTTGGAAATTCTGTAGGCTTTTGAAAAGATATTAACAAACTTCACACGCGACTATAGCATAGCAAACTTTTTAACGGCCTTTTAACAAGCCAACTTTGTGTATAATGTGAAAATATATAGCCATTCTGGTTACTAAATAACACTCGCTTCAAACTCAACAGTCAAATGGTTGCCAAAATTTACACATAACTTTCCAAAGCCGAGCTTAAAATCCGAAAATCCAAGATAAATTAAATCACGGTACAAGCATCTTTAAAGGTGCAAATTCTTGTGTTAACATTTTATGTATAAAATAACACACGTCTGTGGGTTTAACTTTTACCCCGTGTACTCAAAAATGTTACAAAATATACATAGCGGGAAGACTCCCCCAAAACTTGCCTTTTACTAGTGCCAACCCGACCAAACTGTCTGCGTCGAAATCGGCAACGGCAACTCAAGTTCAAAGTTCTAGTGTCTTAAAATGGCGTTTATCGTGCCAGTTCACTACTAGTAGTATCACAAAAAAGTTTGTCTTACATGTGTGTTAATGGGACTGTCCCGTTGGCACCGGACACACTCTGGTGATAAGCTGCCTGCATGGCCGCGGCATGTTGTCTCTGTGTGTTTGGGTCGTTAGAGTCAGTTCCTGGCAGGTACATGCTAATCATATCTTTCAGTGAATCACTGGGCATGTTCCGTGCAGCGGCGACGGCAGCTGCCCGGTCCGACACCTGCTCTGCCTTGGACGAGGGCTGTTGCATTTGGACATGGGAGGCGTACGGTGTGGAGTAACTAGTAGGTGAATTCAGGTAGGCCGACCCCGGAGAGCACGTCATGGGTGGGTAGGCGATCTGCCCCGCCATGTCGTAGCGGGGATGGAGTCCCGTGTTACCGGCCATCTGCGAGCCGCTGAAGCTATGGGCCTGCAAATGCTGCAACTGTTCGTGCTGCATCATTGGATATCCCCCATTCATGTAACCGTTCAAGTGGTGGTAACCCTGCATACCCTCGGGGACTTGTCTCTGCATACCTGGTGGTCCCTGTCCTGGTGAAATCATGCCTGGTAGGGCGTACTTCTCCTTCTTCATCAGGGTCTTCGTCTTGCGCCGCGGTCGGTACTTATAGTCGGGGTGCTCCTTCATGTGGACTGCCCGCAGACGCTTGGCTTCGTCGATGAAGGGCCGTTTCTCCTCGTCCGACAGCAACTTCCATTCGGCTCCCAGCCGCTTGCTGATTTCGGAGTTGTGCATCTTGGGGTTGTCCTGGGCCATCTTCCGACGCTGTCCTCGGGACCACACCATGAAGGCGTTCATGGGCCGCTTGACTCGGTCGCTCGCCGTGTTCTTACCGCCACTGTTCGGGGTGTTGGGGGTGCCCACCATGATTGGAGTGCCGGGCGGGCCGTGGTGCCCCTGGCCGAGAGACTGCGCGGGGCTGGCCATCGAAGATACACCGATGTTCGGCTTCAACTCTGTCTGCTCCATCATTTCCGACGTGGACTTGTACATCGTGCTTTCAGCTTGGTAGTAAAACACAAGATTGTAAACGGTATTCAGCGAACGTGAAATTACTCACGACAGTACAGCAAGCCGTTCGTTGCACGGGAGCTACACTACAACTGCGACTGTTCAGTGTGAAACTCTCGTTATTTTTAGCCCTCTTTGGATATCACGTCCATGTGTAATTGATTGGCAGAGGAGAATTACTCCGGCTTTAGCCAATCAGCGCGAGCGTTCTTGACGACCGAAGCCCTATTGTTATACAAGCGCGCTGCTGATGTCATCCCGTTGACAGGTGACGTTGCAGAGTGATAATTGGCTGCGTTGTTATGATAAGCAGCAGTGAGGGTGTTCCCTTTGGAGCGCTATCAATGCGTACACAAAAGCAAGGGAGCCAACCAGCCAATCACAGGCCAGTTAGGCCGCCCTATGAATAGTTAACCAAGCCGGGTCGACCCGCCATGCCAACCATACTCAAATAAGCTGGAGCACCAGCTGCAGGTGCGCGCGCAAAAACTGCTATGTGACTGACATACTGCCCACGTGCCAATCAACTGGCAAAAATATCTGTAACGCGGGATGTTTGGCTGAGACAGCTCGAGTACAGAAATAAAAAAAAGTTAAAAAAATGGCCCCCATTCCTTCCCGGCAGTTTGGCCGTTTCCACGCGATGACATTAAAATGTTTCTGGACGAATTTCTCTCTACCCGTCTATATTATAAATCTTGTTTTAATTTACTTTGCCAAACTTGAGCTTTAGGACTGACAACAATTATATCGTCCGATTCGTTTATCAGGCTGTATTTATGTCTGAACAAAAACCACAATAAACTGTCAACAATATCCATTTGTACAGCATTTGTACAGAGTTTAAAAGCACTACATGGCCAATGGAAAGACCATTGTCCACGCTTAGTTACTTATCCGTGATTTGTTGGCTACTGAATTGACTTATATAAATGAACTTATCGAAGGGATTTTCTTTATAGCTTTTTCATTGCAACAACAAAACCTTTATTTTGTTTAAATATATTTGTTGTTTAAATGCAAACTTAGACGTGTTAAGTTCGTTTGTATCCTGAAAAAAAATAGAATAAGTGTTAAACTAAAAGAAAATATATATTTATCTATAATATGTTTACCCACAAAATGCCAGGGGCATAATTCGCCTACGGGACATTTTCCTCCGATACCATTTTTTTTTTTTTTTTTTTGAGGGGGGGGGGGGGGGGGGGGGTTGTGTCATGCTTAAACTATGGATGAAGGATATTTTCCTTCCTCCATGCTTAAACTAAGTCCTTCGCACAATACTTTCTTAACAATCTGATGTAGTCTTATGTAGTAGCATTTTAAGTTTTCTGAAGATAATTATCCATTGATAGTGTACAATATAATAGGTATTAAACTGATGTATATATCTCATTTCTGAACGCTCACCTGACTGAACTAATTTATGCTTACAATAACGAACCGCTTCATTTAATAATCTTTGCATAAGAGTACAATAACAACATTGTTCGTTTTAGTATGAAAAAATGTCATGCAAATCGGTCATTGCACTGCTTACAAAAAGTATGCATTTTTTTAATTTTATTTTCTGTACAAAAAAAACCCACTTATTAACATTATAAAAATTTGATGTCGTGGTAAATCTACTGTTTATGAAATACAAAATCCCGGTCCCTGTGGGTTTACATATGGAAATTAGACAATTTTATACGAGATTTTCTCTGAAATGGAAGTTTTACTGGACAATACCGAATGTTTTTTCCAGTTTTAATTTTCATAAATAATGATTACCACCAAAAAACCAATTGTTAACAGAAAACGAATTGAAAAACTATTCTTAAGACTGGATTTGCATCGGGGTAACCGTAATATCAATTGAATATTTGACTTTGCCCTTTATCAAAGTATTTTTATAAACGCAGTGTAATCGGTGTTTTTCTTCAAGAGGAAAGAAATAACTCCGGTGGGAGTCGAACCCACCACCTTATGTTTTCTAGTGCAGACGTCTCGCCACTCGACCATCGAGTAACCGGGTCTACCTGGCTGGTTTAAATCTTACATACATCGGGTACCACAACCAAACTATTCATAAATAGATTTTGCGTCGAGGGGTGTAAATTCAATGTTGTTTTTTTTCCTTCAACATATTTTTCAGAATTGTCCCGAGAATTACATGTATGAGGCAAACGGATACTTTGGCCGACCACAGAATTTGTTAGTCGTCTATAAGTAGTTTCTTTCATTGGTATCAATCTAAATATTCATCAGATTGGAGCCAAAGACAAACCCACTATTTGGTACTGCAGTACTGTTTAGTAGTAGTAACAGCGGTGTCGGTTTCATGCGGTATCATCCGATACGACGGGTAATTCGAGCGCGTGTGGGACTGACGGGGTACGGTGTTTTTTGTGGCCCTTGCGTCCCGCCCGCCATGATACGCGATACAAACATCGGGTTGCCAAGAAGTCTTCGCACGCGAGCCTGTCACGGACTCACGAGTCGGCCTCGGAATGCGATAACGTGAACAGAAAACATCCACACTTGATAACAGATTTAGAGGGTGATACCACCCCCGTTGGCTACCGATTTATATCGGCTGATTATCACCTTTTAATTTAGAGGATTAACAACGTCAAACTCCACTAACTTATTGCACATCGTAGCCCATTCGCCCATCCTTGCTATTCCTAATGCATCGGATTTAAAAATTCATTTATTATCTTAGAAAAAAACACCATTTACAAACTATTTTTTGTACTACACAAATCTGTATGGACCTAAATAATGGCATGTTATGCTGCTGGCCAACTCCATTCATTAAATGTGGAATTGTAACTGTAAGCGTTTACATAGGCCTTGTGTGCTGGTGGGTCGTGGTTGTAGAACAGATACACAATCGACCACAGTTACATTTAACACTTTTAAATGGGTGAGCGTACATCCATAAAATCGAGTGTTTGTGTATTATTTCAAGTTTCCATCGACTTTCACGATTGTGCGTTTAACGCAGGAGCATACCAGAGCCAATTTCATGGAGATGCTAAGCACATACATTTTGCTTAGCGTGAAAATTCTTCCTATAGTCAGTAGGCAAAAACAGGTTTACTTTGTTCAGGTGATGTACACGTATATTATTTGTGACTGGTATTCAGCTAGCTTCTTGCTTGGCATGTTTGTGCTTAGCAGCTCCATAAAATTATCCCCAGTTCTTGCAGCAAACACCATGTACTATACCACAGAGAAAGGACCGACCAAGGGGCTAAATATGATGGTGTGTGATTGAGCATTGCTAATCATTGTAGCTTTGCATTCTCTAAACGCTAAGCGTCAGGGTTTTTAAAACTAAACATAAGTCATGTGTATCAAACCATAACAGGCTCCCACTTAAAGTTTTGAAACAGCTAATGTTTACCAAAACTTCATTACATTATCATAGCCAGTTAACGTTTTCTGTAAAGCTTGTGAAAACTCTCCCCTTCATAAAGCCCTTTTCTGATTTATTCCCAGGTTAAAAAGCTCTCTATTCATGCCCGGGCTTTTTACCCGTCTGGCAATCCATTCATTCCTTTACATCAGACCCTATTCATCACCGCACCCTCTCAATGCGGCGAACCATTCAATAGGCCCAGGGTCTTTTCTGGCTATTTTTCTCGGTAGCCATTCAGGCTGCCCGCTGGACCAAAACTGCCATTCCTTTGACTGAATTGTGGATTAAATTCCCCACCAAGAAAACAACAATGGTAAGCAACCAGTCATCTTTCTGGCACTTATCCACGAAATAAATGAGATACATGTAATTACAAAATAGACCGACACACAAAAATCGTAAAGGTAGTACATGTATACACTATTTGCAAACATCAAAAGACACAACTACTGAATTATTATGAAATACCTTACTTGACTGTCAGTGAATAAAAGTCTCAAGCATTCTTTGAATTCACGTCAGGCCTGATGTGATGTGATTTTTCAGACAAGTGGAATATTGTATCAATTTCAAACGATTGCCGGCTGGCAGTTGCCCTAAAAACCCGACTATGTTAAAAAACACTGCCCCAATTTATTGAATTCGTCTGAAGGAAGTCAAAGAACCAGACTGCAAAAACAGCACTTTGTTCTTGGTTTTTTTCTCTACTTTTTCTTATGAACAAAACACTATAAGGTCAGCGTCACAATATTTACTATAAAATATGAATCCCTTAACCTATCTGTTTTCGAAAATTACAGCAAAAGCGATGATGTATATATAGTGTTATACTGCATTAGGCCAATTTAGAAAACTGGACAAAAAATTGGTCTTGGTCAGGGATGTAGTCGAGTCCATCACAAGTCCCTGCAAGTCCCTGCAAGTCCCTGCAAGTCCATCACAAGTCATTCAGTTCCAATTCAAATCACAAGCTGTTCAAATCAGCTTTGACAAAGGCATTCATTTGTCATTGTTCATCCAGTTACTTGTGACTGCATTTATGAAGGGACTTGTGACTGGCTTCACGAAAAGACTTGGGAACGGACTTGCAGGGACTCGACTACAACCCTGGTCTTGGTGCACCAGCGGGATAATGTCAGCGAGAGCGAATAACCATCATGATAAGATAGAACACACAGCCGTCCTTATACTGGATATCCTTACAGTTCGGATTCCAAAGTGAATTTTCACACGCCCTATATCCCAGGTGTAACAATTCAAAATATTAAAAACCGCGTTTGAAACTTCCAATAATATCAGGCAATTTATTCATGGAGCAAATTTTATGCGAAGACTGCGTAAAGATCTGCGATATAAACGTTTCAGTTATTTAACATCAGTTTAATGTTAAAACCACTTGATTTTCCCCTTTTAAAATTGATCGTTCAGCCTTTTTCTTCATAGCTTAGTGTAAAACAACTCTTCCTTCACGAGAGTAAAATAGCTAGATCTTTTTGTAACATTAAACGAAAATGGTTTTAAAAATCCACTCTCTGTGACCAGATATCTTAATGATATCTACACAACATTGCCACCTTATAGTGATTTCGTACGTTTCCTGACTTATTTTTAATGAAGCTGCGAGCATTAATGTAAACAAAAACTCACAGTTAATAGCTGCAATGTGCATGTATACATTACAAAGCATCATGTGTTCATTCTCACACTAAACCTCCATAGAAAGCCCAGTAGTTTCCGATGTGTACATCTATACATGAACTTGTAAAAACACTCTTAAGTACTATTGACAACAATGGCTTAGCTGCATATTGTCACTGAACACTGATTTATTTAATGTCAAGCAGTATCTCTAGTAAAAACCGAAATGGTGCTTAGTATTAAAGGGATCGTATACGTTTGGTAATTGAAACCCACTGTTTGTTTCAATCCTATATAGTTATAGATATATACCATAAAACTAACCTGTACAAATTCCATTTTAAAAGGTGGTAACGATTTTGAGATATTGCCAAAAATCTGGAGCGGTCATGTCCACGCAGGAAGAATAATCTGCATTGGAATACACAATCTGAGAAACGTCACTGCAGTAACGCTGCTCAGATTCAAATTTTTGGGGATCAAAAGTGATATTTTTTTCCATAACCGCAGTACTTTGAAGTGAAAAGTTTCTAAAAATGCATTATACTATCCAAAGCTGCTGTACTTCTTACCAAGTAAGTTTTTACTGCCATTAATTTTTGTAGTAATTACCAAACGTATACGATCCCTTTAAACGCAACAGTACAGCAGCAAAGAATATGTAAACAAGGTCGGCAGCTATTTCATTAAAATAAAGTCGATTGTTTCGAGCTTTCTGCGTAGTATTTTCCCTAAAGTTTAGGACCACCATGGTTGTCGATTTTATTTATTTCCTTTAATAAATGTAAACTAAAAAGCTCTCGTCGTATTTAGGATGCTATTTCATGAATCCACTCATGTTTTTTCATTCTATAGCTCAGTGTGGAAAGTGAATGGAGCAATAATAATATGACTCTTCGAATATCTTGTCTAGCCATAAGACTAATTAATAATGTTTGTGCTCCACCACAAATGCTACAACTTATATCTTTGCTCTAATTTTGGAGCCCTTCGACGTGTAATGTACTTTTTGACTTGATAATGACATATCGACCGCGGTTGTACCAACTACAGCGTCATGCATGCAAGTCTTCTTCGGATTTCAGTCATTGCGTCGGGAGGCAACCGAGTATTTCCAGTCTAGTGCGCACAACGCCACTGAATTCACGGGGAGATATTTCACCCAAACGCCCGCCTGTCTGTCTCGGCGGCCACGCTGCTGCGGCAATTCTTCGCACGCAACCCCGGCTCTCGGAGGAAAAAAAACCAACAACAACAACGATTTCCTCTTTTAGTATCTGAAGTCGTTACGTTTGATTCTGTAACTCAGATGGGTTCATTTTCAAAATGCGTATTCATTTCCTGGTATAGGCATTCCGTGGGTATATTCGATCACTGTTCTGTCGACCCTGAATTATTGTCTGGCAATGTACTTTTGTGTTCATTCGGCAAAAGTCTCTCGGCATTGAGACTAGCAACAACCGCGCCAATGATTAGTAACGTGTTGTGGGGCTGTGGAAAGGCAAAAAGGTTTATTTGGGTCTCGGCAGGTTGTAAAAGGGTGTATTTTGTTACAGGAAGTTATGAAGGATTTTGCGGTTGGTTAGATGGGCGTCATTTTACCTGTGAGTTATACATTTGGGCTTGGAATGGGGTTATTTTATCGAGTCCAATGCTGAGCATGCAATAAACTGTACTTAATAGTTGATTATAAAAAAAGACCCCAAAATACTTTGGCAACCAGGAAAAATGATGTAGGAATAGAGGTCTATATACACAACCACGCGGTTAGTCAGACATTTGGCGTTACATGTATACAACCAAAATCACGACGGAAGAAAGTTAAGATAAATTACATTGGTGATGATTTTAAAGGTAATTCTAAAAGGTTCTGAGAGTACCATTCATTTTAAGTTGTACGGATGTCCCTAAACAGTAGCGCAAGTTGAACGCGTCATTTTGCTCATTACATATTCAGCATTTGCCATTGATGTTTGTATGAGCTTCAAGATAACTAAACTAGCTTTCAAATACCGTTTGTTATATACCCTCTTTGCTTTTGTCAATTCAAAGATCCACCACACTCAAAATCGAGTGTGCGCCACTTTCAGAGAAAGAATGCTTCTGAGCGCCAAACGATAACAGCATTTCACACACACGGGTGATTGTATAGAGAGAATGTATAGGCCTAATGAACATGTTCTTTCAAACCTCTTTAATTAGTTACCTCAACCCGTTTAATCTCAAGATCAATTGGAGCTATTATACATTACATTTTCACACCTTTCTGATCTCCTTTGAAATCCGATCGTACAGGTGTAAGATATGTTTTGTCTTCGGATTAGACCTATAATTTAATCAAAATGGAAAGTGGCACAATATCGATTGTGCAGGCATTGCACATATTCTAACAAAAAAGTAACTGTAAATAAATATAAAATGAGGCTCTAATCGTCAGCGAATGAATTTTGAGCAAAAGGACAAAATCATACCGGGAATATACAATCAAAGTGAATGGTAAGTATGGATATAGCCACAATCTTTAAAAAAAAAAATGTTGGGCCTCAACTCTCAATAATTCATTGGTCATTACATGCCACTTGATCGTTAAACCGACTGAACAAACTAAACGATCGTAGAACTACATCGCATTCAGAAACATAATGCTCGATTCTGTTTATTCGCGAAAAATTGTCTTTGCACATAATGTCATAAAATAATTCAATGAACACGGGTTTTGTGTTAAACAGTTCGTATAAAATTAACAATGTCAGATCTGTGCGTGATATAGCACGGTCCTTTGCGAAGTGAAACTTTTAGATAACTTGACATACATTCCAACTTTGGCATTTTATCTAACATAACAAATCCAGGCTATGAACCATGATCTGGCTTCCCAGCTCTGTCTACGATGTGGACATCAAATACATGTAAGTTTATTGAATAAACATGCAGTTATTGGGTCATGTGTATATTTAGGATAGACCAACATTGAAGGGAAAGTGTTAAAACTAAAGTCGGTCTGAACATCGACTAGTGGGAAAAACAATCCTGGATAGCCTATAGCAAGCGTTGTTTGATACTTGACTTTGTGGGGTCAGCTTAGCTGCAGGTCAGAGTCCAAATCGCACTCTCAAGTTTGAAGTTGACGAATTTACTCCCCCCCCCCCCCCCCCCCCCCCCCTTCATGACGATCCACCTGCCGAAGTGGCCGGTGCGTGATCGCCCCATCAACCGGCATAATTTAGTCGGGGTTGGCCCCATGCGTGGTGTGGCAACGGGGCCCTCTAAACACCGGAGATTAAATATCGGCCCGGTCGCTTCGTTTACTCAGTGTCGGTGCTTGAGT
This sequence comes from Crossaster papposus, assembly GCA_037893245.1. Classification (NCBI taxonomy): domain Eukaryota; kingdom Metazoa; phylum Echinodermata; class Asteroidea; order Velatida; family Solasteridae; genus Crossaster; species Crossaster papposus. The sequence goes on along the minus strand of JBAIAA010000089.1, from coordinate 1,637,913 downwards.
GTCAGCCGTATCGTGAGAGAACTACGGCCGTGTTTGCTTGGGCGATTATCAGCCCCGATACGCGGTCCCAGATACAGGAGTCCACGGTACAAAATGTACCAACAAAAGTCAGAAGAGGTGACGGGCCCAGCATGTTTTTCTCTCCCAAAGTTCGACTTTGAACGTTGAATAATAAGATAAAGCAGCATTGATTGATGACAAGTGGAATATTATGTTCCGATGGGAACTGAGTGAAGCTAACAAAAACTTAAATTTAAAAGCAGGTTTTTCAAAGGTAAAAATAAAAAACCACGACAATCCATACAAAACTGCATGGGTACGTTCCCATACAAAAATCATGGAAAGTCATCTGTTTACTTATGTAGTATATGATTTTTTTTAACACAAAGTAAATGGTTCATCGTGCCTCTGGGGATAATTTAATTGAGCTGCTAAGCACAACAGAAAATGCTCAGCATGGACATTTTTTCTTGTTAAAAACAGGGTTACAAACCACATTTTCAGGTGATGTAGGCCTACATATTGTTCGTGACAGGTATTCATATTTTTTTGCTTAGCATGAAAAGCACATCAAGTTTTTGCTGGTAACCTGTTTTTTACTGATCAATCCTTTTTGTGTTAACCAAATTTGTGTGCTTAGCAGCTCCATGATATTGGCTCAGGAAGTGGGCCTTAAATGGACCAACTACACACAATTTAAAAAAGTGTTTCTTCGCTAAACACAATATGAGTGTAACGAGTACATGAAACCGTGGGATCAATTTAGGTTTTCGCCCCCACGGTGTTTTTTTCCTTCTTTTTATTGCTTTTCAGAAAACAAAATGAAATTACGGTTTTGTTTTCATCTATTTAACTGATGAAAGTATACAGTTGTAGGTTTTGCCTGTAGATTTCTAGATTGGGTGAAGGTAGAATCCAATTTAGACATTTTCGAGCGATTATGTTGACTTCAATATACTAAAGTTAAGAGTGTTCATTGTTTTCCCTGTACAGTATACGTGTACACCAACACTTGTTCTAAAGTATACAAATTTCGATGAAAGTGCATGTTCTCAGTTTAAAAACAATTTTGATAGCTAAAATGTTGCACCCGTTCATACCTATCGTAGGTATCACTCCACAAAACAAGGCGCCCATGTTACACCCGTAGTTTGTTTGTAATGCCCGTGTGGACCTACAGGGCGAGGCGGCGCTGGTTAACTACACACTTAACCCTGTGGAATTCGGCAAACACAAACAAGGGCCGATATATCCGGCCCATGCACCCAAGCCTCATGCCCCGTCAATCAAGTCGTGCTGAAACGACGGTACAGCTAAAGTTGTCGTGGGACCAGCCCGGTACCACAAGGCTTGCAAACGCGGCAAGTTCGTTGTAGACTCTGTACTCAAAAAATGTCGAAAACAAACCTCGCACGCTCTCCACCAAGCAGCTGTTTAGGTACCGCATAAAAGTGTGGTTAACAATTTCACAGTTGTAGAACCACACATCTCTCTACTATAAAGCTGTGTGCCACAAACACCAAATTCAGTAGTCACCGCCATTTTCTGACTAAATCATAATGGCATCTGATTCGCCATGATACTTTACGAAAGGTTGACTCAACACAAACTAACCGTGGTTGGGGAAGCCCTTTCTTTATTATACACTATTTACGCTTGTTTGTGCTTTATTACATCACTTTATTAAAAAAAAGTGTCAATGGTCCAGGGTCGATTCATGCAGTTACTATACCAAAAACAAACTAGCAATATAATAGCGAACAAAGGATAGTACTTCAGACCCACTATAAACTCCTCCAGATAATTTTGTGTCGGAATAATAATACGGAGAGCATTTTGAAACCGTGCCTTTTGTCGTGCGTCTGGGCTTTACAAAACGGACCAATGGCGGTTATTTGTACTGGGAGTAAGGCAACGAAGTCCCTTTTCTTTGCCGTTCTTTGGGTCTTCAATGGCTGCTAGATAAAGGCTGTCCTTACGTGAACTTTGAGGAACAACAACCGTTAACAATATCAAGCATGAATTTCAGACAACACTCCACTGTATACCTGTAAAGTATTATATTTGAAGAACACGACTGAGCGATATTGATAAGGATTTAATAAAAGAAGATTTACACAGTGAACGATCGAGATCTATTCTGGACTTCGAGTGAGTGCTCAAAATGTAAAGAAACCAAAATGGTACTTGTTATCAATAGTGTGACACATATTTGTGACAAAACTTCCGCAGACATATTGATATACATATTGATATACAATAGAATAGAATAGAATAGAATAGAACATTTATTTCCACACTCTTACTCTTAATTACATTGAATAATACATGTACATTACAAAAAAGGGAGGAGGCATCATCCTAAAAGGCTTGTGGGGGATGTGCCCTACAGAACAGGGTAAGATAAGACAAAAACACTGATTACAAGATTTAGTGGTGATCACATAATTAAATAATACATGGATCGGTTAAACATGTTAAGTATGGACTTGATAATAAGCAAGACGGATTACAGTCAAATATTGGCTAAAATGACTTAGCAAATGACAATAAATTAAGTACTCTGGGAGTAAGTAGGAACGATTTCAGTTTACACTTGAACGTATTGAATTGGTTGCTAATTGGGCGTTACAAACTAATAAACATAAAGTGGCCATGAATTTCAGATGATGTTGATTCACTCTGTCACCCTCAGTTTTGATCAATACAACCATATGTCCTAACGGTGATCATTTTCGGTTAATTGATAAAAGATAGCGACTTAGGAAAAGTAGTTTATCTAATTATAAAATACTTGCACCAGGACAAACTCAAAGAGTTTCACTAGTATCGCGTTATGACGCACAATTTGTGTATGCTTAGCGCTTATGCCTACTCATATGCATGTAAACAAACATTGTAGCGGGAACGCAATGCTAACAATATTGTAGTAAATCCAATTATGAATAAGTGGATCGTCAGATCAGTAAAGTATTATGTGGTTGGCCGGTTTTAGAGTTTAAAACCGGCTCATACTAGTCCTGAACGCGTTAATGCCCAAACCGAAGGCGAGGACATTAACCATGTTTAAAGGTAGGATACACCATTGGTAATTGCTTGAATTATCATGAATGGGTAGATTTTGGGGATTGTATTTTATAGTAAATATCGTTTACCTGACCTGTCCGAAGTTTTACAGTCATTGATGCCGAGAAAAGCACGAAAAACAGAGTTTGTTTTCAACCGGCGTCGAGCAGTTATTCTTATGTTATCTTGTTTTTTTCGCGATCGCCTGGCGATTGAGAATTTTTCTTCATACAATTCAATTTTTCAGAACAATTACAGGATATCTAGCGCAATCTTTTTGCTAGATGCCTAGAATCATTACATATTTTCAAATGAGTAAGATATTTTTTAATAATTCGGTACTAATATTTTTGATATCTGCAAATGGTGTATCATACCTTTAAGCCCATGAGCCGGTTTTAAACGTACATGACGGTATTTGTTCAATACCGGCCAACCACATGTGACCTGTCGCCACAAAATAAGCTCAAAGTCGGACTTTCTAAGAATTTAGATATTTACATTTCTGGACTATGTAGAACGAGAGCTTTCTAATGGTTTACAACATTGAGGGGTGCGAGTTGAAATATAGACCTCCAACTTACTTTAAGTGGTAAAACTTATTCTTGAGAAAATGGCATTTAAAATCTTACAGTAAAATGTATGACAACATAAACAAAACGGGATGGACAAGGTTTTTAATATGTTTGACAGAATAACAAAATTGGAGAAAGGTAAAACAGGACTTATGAATTAAGGTTCACATGAAAACAAAACAATCGACTTTAACCTCATTTTGTGGTAATCGACAGGTAACATAATTATTTCCATTCAAACATTTTATTTCGTTGTTTTTGAGGAACACTGTTTTAATGGTATCAATGAACCTCACGCACGATTGACGCGCGCGTTCCACCTGCTGTTTGATGTGTTGTGGTGCCGAGTGAATTAAGAAGACTGATAGTGTACGGAACAGTCCAAATGTAATGCGACACAAAAAAAGGGCTTAAAACTGGCTTGGAATGTTTTATTACTATTGGCCGTTTAAAACTACCCACTTGTCGGGCTCTCGACCAACAGGAATGGCTAAACAGTCTCAGGTATTTATGAATGATTATTACAACACTAATGATGATTAAAACACTAACATGGGTATATAACAAGGCGGGAATTTATCTGCCATTTCTCGAACATTTTAATAACGCCATAGGGCCTTTTCGAATCCCTGCTTCGTCTTCGTCTTTGGCTTAAGTTGATTTTTGACTCCCAACTGCAAGATCTCCAGCCACATTCTGACGCCCGTTGTGCTTCAGAAACATTCACTCGATTGATGTGAACCCAAAAGTTAGACTATTTCAATTTTCTTCCATTTCTATTTGCTTCTCAGTATTTCGGAATTCGGAGGCGAAGCCAAAGCCAAAGACGAAGCAACGGTTTCGAAAAGGCCCCTAGTCTCTGGTTATACAATTATCCGTTGTTACATGTAGTCCCGTATACTCGTAGACTACATGCAACAACGCGCTCTGTGAACGCTTCAATCAAACACGATCGCTCGCGATATAAGCACAGAGGGCGCTATTTACAAACGTCTGCTGTTTCTTAGTAACACCTGCACCGCAAGAAAAAAAACCTCTGTAATTTGCTTACATTTAGCTTAGACAGCTAGACTGCGACCTGTTATTAGAATATGAGCTCAAAGTCGGATTTTGTTTAAATAACTGAGATATTTTGATTTCTAGATTCTGCAGAACAAGAGCTTTCCAAGCAGATATCGAAAACTTGTATTAGCGAATTATTAAACAAAATCTTACTAATTTAAAAGTAATAAATGATTCTAGGCATCCAACAAAATGATTGCGCTAGGTAACCTGTAATTGTTCCGAACAGTTGAATTTGATCCCGATCGGCAGACGGCGATCACGAAAAAACAAAACAAGAAAAACAAGAACCACTGCCCGACGCCGGGTAAAAACAAACGCCGTTTTTCTTGCTTGTTTTTCTCGGCATTCATGATTGTAAAACTTTGGACAGGTCAGTTAGACGATGTTTACTTAAATGGATCGTATACGTTTGGTAATTTGAACCCAATGTTTGTTTTAATCCTATATAGTTATAGATATATACCATAAAACTAACCTGTAAAAATTTCATTTCAAAAGGTGATAGCGATTTTGAGATATTGCAGAAATTCTGGTTTCGTCCACGCAGGAAGAATACTCTGCAAAAACACAATCTGAGAAACGTCACTGCAGTAACGCTTCTCAGATTCAAATTTTTGGGGACAAAAAGTGATATCTTTTTCCATAACCGCAGTACTTCGAAGTGAACAGTTTCTAAAAATGCATTATACTATCCAAAGCTGCTGTACTTCTTACCAAGTAAGTTTTTATTGCCATACATTTTGAGTAATTACCAAACGTATACGATCCCTTTAAAATAACAACCTCCCCAAATCCACCCTTCCTTATAATTCAAGCAGTTACCAATGTTGTATCCCACCTTTAAGGGGGTACTGAGTTCAATAATGGAAAAACGGACCACATAACTTAATTGAAGTGGTAAAATTGATTCTTAAGATAATGACATTTACAAATTTTGCAGTTGTGTTACGTGAATACAGAGTCAACTATTACAATCAGGATAACATTTGTTGAAGAGACGTTTTGCAGAGAACAAAAATGGAGAAAAGATAGCACGGAAGTAACAAAAAAAGATTAACTAAAAAAAATATTTAAAAAATAAAAACTTTTTGCTTTAACCAATTGTCTTGTAAATTAGCAATTTTACCAACTTTCAGCTCATTTTGTAGAGTCCGGTAAAAACAGCCGAGAAAAATTTGAAAATCGAAAAAAAAATTACAAATCGCCCATCAGACACTTCCACTCAATCTTTTCTGACCGTTGGCGCCGTGAACACCGTCACATGCTGCGGTCAATCTATACTGGACAAGTGCATTTAGGCAACGATAATTAAATTTACACCGAATTATTTCATTCAGGTCACCTCGTTTTGATTCAATTTAATTTGTTCACCTTGTCCATTAAGAAGATTTTAAATGGCAACGTTTTGTTGAGGCGGTTGTTTTGCACATAAATACACTTAAAGTAATAAGGGAAATGACTTTATAAATCACCACTTTAGTAAGTGTACAAAATAATGTCTCTCTACAAATCAAATTTAAATCTTTGTTTCGTAAACTACTTTGCTTGTATGTTATGAAAACGTTTGGATGTTCTCGTATGTCACATTTTGCCCCTGTAAGTCCATGTAAGTCCCTGTAAGTCGATCGCAAGTCCTTCAGTTCCAATTCAAATCACAAGCTATTCAAATCAGCTTTGACAAAAACATTCCTTTGTCATTGTTCATCCAGTTACTTGTGACTGCCTTTATGAAGGGACTTGTGCCTGGCTTCACAAAAGGACTTGTGGACGGAGTTGCAGGGACTCGACTACAACCCTGACATGTTGTATATGTGAAGGGTTCTGGCAAAATGAGACAGAAATGGGCAGAGGTTGAAATGAAAATTCTCATGTATTGGAAAAGAAGACAACATTCTCCTCACAATGATGTTTGTTGCGCTTCAATCGGACATTCCTTTAACAAGTTATGGCTGTTTAACGTTTGCATTTATCAACATGCCGCAAAAGTAAAATGTTGAGAGAAAGGCCTTTGAAATTTCCAGTTTTGTACATAAACAAATGTCAATTGTTTTTCCTTAAAAACACTTTTATTCCACTACTTCCATACTATTTCTTAACAAAATATAGTTAGTAGGCCTACCAAAGATTACAATTATCAATAAATCTGAAAAAAATCTACTATTATTCAATATTTTGCAGTTTTCTCCACTATGCCCTGTACCCAGTTCCGTCTCATTTTGCCAGAACACCTCACATTATGTCAAACTTTTTGTAATACATGAGGGCGTGCTATCACATGAAAGGGTGCGCGTGAGGTCCTTGGAACATCCACAGGGGGCCAAACCCAATCACTTCAATGGCCCAATACATGTACGTCGTTCCAGTAGGCCACGCCCACCCTAGCAACTGCCTAGTAGTAGCGTGACGCGTGCCTGGCCAATCACGTGCCCACGTTAATATGAAATTGGAGGGTACAGGTAAAATACAATTTAAATCAACAAAAAGTGTGCGGTAAAACCATGTTGAAGATTGAACAAAAAATTGTTGAAGGGAAGGGGGGGGGGGGGAGGGGTGTCCTTTGCCACGTATATCTTACTTCATGTCCAATATAAAGTATCTCGTGTAGCGATTTTTGTATTTTTTAAGGCACTTGAAAAGGTAATCCAACCCAGTTTTCCCTCAGCTTTGCTTTATGGTTTTTAAAATAATCAACAAGAACATTTGGCGAACAAAAAGATAAACGTTAACGATATCCGGATTCGAACTGCAGACCTTTCGATCCATAGCTCACCTCTCTAACAACTTGACTATTGGAGAATTGATCGAGGGCAGCCGTTCTTTACAGTTATTTAATGCAGCCGAGTTGCCATTGTTCTTTTTATGAATATACATTTACCCACTACCTAGCTCCTGAAAAAAAATGCGAACCTCTACACGGGTTAGTATAGACGATGTGCCCTCTGACATCACGTGTTTACATCTATATTCAAATGTGCCCGGCAGTATGCGCACACATCGTGTTTTTCATAAAAGTTGCTTAAAGAGTGACGTCGCAGGTCAGATCGCCTTTGAATTATGTGACCTCTGATGTCATCTCTTAACCAAATTTATGTAAAACTGCCGGGTACATTTGAATACAGATGTAAACAGAGGGCACATCGTCTATTGTGTCTTCCGATATCATTTTTAAAGGGTTACTGTGTCCTGAAAGAGCCCAATTGGGCTTCACAAACCGCGTTTTGAGCCATAATGTTTGAAACAGAACAAGTAAACAATCCAAAACATTATTTGTTGGTGATTTCAGGACATAGCACCCCTTTAAATGTCCCCCATTGCCCGTGCACCCCACCATCCGTAGTTATACGGCACTTGGAATTCAATTTGTCTTCACAACGGCGGTGGGAACCGCACGCACACGGTGCAGCTCGCGTTGGGGGCAACGCGTGCCGTACGAGGTAATTACCACCTCCAATCAGGGAGAAATAATGCAAAACAAATAGACGTATGACCACTTTCAGAATCTATCCTAGCGCCTGATTGCGTAAAATAAACAAGACGTGCTAATGACTTTATACGTTTGCCTTCAATTTCATAAAAAAAGCGGAGGACATGGATTTTTGTCAAATTGGTATTAAAAAAATATATATATTCCACACCGTCGCTATTTTGAGCTATGCACGTTTATTAATGTGTACTTAGCGTAAAATGTGATATCGTTTAAAAACATGAAAGTTGTATTTTGATTAGGAGGAAGCAAGAGGAGGGGGGGGGGGGGGGGTTGCTCGGGAAACCCCGCGGAGAGCAATTCACACAAAAGTCTTGCTCAGCCTTATCAGCTTTTTTAGGTGTATTTTTCATGTTATACGAACAATATTGTTTTTATGTCACCTAAAACTTAAGCATTTCGTCTGTAACCCTGTTTTTTTTTGGCAAGGAAGACATTTCGTGCTAAGCAATTTTGTGTGCTTAGTAGCTCCATGTAATTTACCGTAGTAATCGGACAATCAGGATATGCCAAGTACGCATTGTCGACATCTTGTCATCGCTAAATGAACTAATTTACTGTTCCACGGGTGCGTTAACGTTCTGGCACACTACACATTATACGGTCGGTAGTTCTACACATCTAACTATCTACTGAGTTGATGGTTGCCACTATAACATGGAGCCGCAATTTGTTTCCCCAAGGTTTTTTTGCCGGATTTTGTTGACCTTAAAACAGGACTGTTCTAAAACTAAAAGTTAATGTACAGACATACCCAATTAAGTATCAATGTTGTGTATCCCTGTAAAAATTCTTGTACGTCTCCAAATATTCTGTTTGCATTTGTGTGTAAAATAATGTTGTTGTATTTAAATTATTTTAAATGTACTGTTGTTAGTTTACGGTTTTGTTGATGACTTTTGATGCATTTGTTTATCTATTTTTATTTAATGATGTATACAAGGCCGCAACGAAAACCAGTTTTTAAACTGTTTGGGTACACTCTTGGTAAAATAGATGTAATATAAATAAACTATAGCTTTAAAGGAATCGTATACGTTTGGCAATTACTCCAAAAATTAATGGCAGTAAAAACTTATTTGGTAAGAAGTACAGCAGCTTTGGATAGTATAATGCATTTTTAGAAACTGTTCACTTCGAAGTACTGCGGTTATGGAAAAAGATATCACTTTTTATCCCTAAAAATTTGAATCTGAGAAGCGTTACTGCAGTGACGTTTCTCAGAGTGTGTATTCCAATGGAGATTATTCTTCCTGCGTGGACAAAACCGCTCCAGATTTTCGGCAATATCTCGAAATCGCTACCACCTTTTGAAATGAAATTTTTACAGGTTAGTTGTATGGCATATATCTATAACTATATATGATTGAAACAAACAGTGGGTTCCAATTACCAAACGTGTACGATCCCTTTAAGGCGATTTGTGACGGTTCGACGACAAATATATCTTTTAGCGAAAGATATCTAATAAGTATTATTTTCTTCAACTTGATGAGAGGCTTGTGGGAAATAGTATACGAAGACACTAGCCGTGGGGCTACAGTACACTGTCAGTATAAGCAAATAAAGACAGGTTTTAAGAAGAAATTGCAGGCTTTTGCATGGGGGAGTGTTTACGGCCGATATAACCTTTTCTCTGGCGTACAATGACAAGCCAGCCGTCCGAAGACTCCCTACACGCACGATATGCTTCACAATTGCCCGCCTTTAAGAGTCAGTGGTGCACGTAATCTCTCTCAATGTCATTGATTGAAATTCAATGTCAGCCATGTTCATTATGCAGGCGATGTCGCACTCTTCATGAGAAAATAAATATCTAATCATTATGTTGTTCGGATTAATTTTACTTTCCGGACAAAATTTCTATCACTATTTACTGATTAATTCCGTTAATAATTTCGGTGTATTGGTTTTGTTAAAAAACATTGTTGTTTTTTGTTTGGGGGGTTGATTGTTTTTATCTTATTGGTTGTTTTAAAAAGAATATACATCATTTACTTTTGCTGTAATTTTCATAAAATGGATGGATTTATGAGTTTGTATTGTTTAGCAATTATTGTTACACTGATTTGTTTGAAGGTTTGTGTTCGTAGATGCTGAAAAAAACCAAGAAAACATTTCAGTTTCTCTTGTAGTCTGGTTCACAAACCCCACTTATTGATGAAACTAAGCAATATTTAAACGTCGGTGAATTGAACAGTCAGGGAACCGGTCTAGCTGGCTTGTACCCGTTCATATCGATTGCTAACTGATAGGGGGTAGTATTAAAAAAAAAGCAATGGCAGATTTTTCCAACGCCGATCGGCTGACCAACGTTGGAAATTGATATCAAAATACAAATTTGTGTTTGTTGAAAATGAAGTGCCATAATTTTACAGGATGCTTTCGACGTCATAATTATTTCATAATATTTAGGTACTTTTTTATGAAGTCAAGTTTTGGAGGTGAATGGTACAATTCAAAAAAAAAATTCAAAAAAAAAAAAAAATTAAATAAAAAAATTAAAAAAATTAAAAATAAAAAATAAAAAATAAAAATAAAAAATAAAAAATAAAAAATAGATCTGCTTTAGCTATATACCTTCCCAAGTGCCCACTATTCAGGCAAAACAGTGTTCCTTGTCCACACCACCGTCTGTGCCAATTTACTTACCAAAATCCCCGAGGTAAACACGATCGATAATGGCTTTGTGTAGTAAAACATATCCTTTGGTAAACACGCCCTGTCGCACCGTGATAATGAAAGTGATGTACATGTACATGTACATGTACATGTGTATACGTACAATATACCACTTGTTGGACTTGACGTTTTTACTGCAGGTAGTGGCCTAATTCGTGGGGAAAATCATGGCAAAACGGTTCTCACGTCAGGGTAACTGAGGGGTTATAATTGTAGAAATACTCAAGTTCCTGTTATAGTATCTCATGTTTTTGTTAATTTGTTATTGTGCTAATTAAATTATGATCAACTTACCATTCTATTTATTCACAGTTGGCGCTGCAGGACCATTCACAAAAACATACTGGAGTTCATGCAAAACAAATGAACTTGTTGTAACTTCGTACATGTAGTTTATGTGTACCACAAAAGTTCAAATAGGGCATTTTATTGAAAATTTAAAAGAGTACAAACATTTATAATTTGGTAATCTGTGCCGTGTTAAATTTCAATTGTTGTATACGCAAAATTTAATAACTTACGTTAAATATTTCTTTGTCTTGAACTACACGTTCTATTTCGTATCTCCCAAAAAGGCGGGCTTCACGGCCGGCAGTGCCTGCCCAATTCTTTCAGGTAACTTTGTCATAATTTGTATTTGTTAACATGATTTGTATAATTGTATCGCTTATTTTTCACAAAATAATGATATTGTTGTTTGTCATAAACTTCCTTATTTTAACCGTTGATGAATATAGACTGATGTGGTGGTATTTTAGAAGAAAATTAAGAAGTCTAAGTAGTGATTTTTGTGAGTTGATTTCGGGAGCACAATGACAAAAATGAATAGCGTGACCACGTACGTGCGATGCACGTATACTGTACACAGGCGGTACATGTATAACGTTGGAGTTGATTGCGATGTACATGTATGTCGAAGCTAAGTTCCGATGACAATTTTGGTCGATAATCCATGTAGGAGCGGGTCTTGTATTTACAATACTTATATTTTATTAATGATGTTTCTCTGATGGAGACCCTGTTGTGCAATTATGGACGGATTTTGATGCATGTGATGAGTGAAAATGTTTGAGAGTGTTGGTCAGGCAGCGCGCGTGGTCGATTCGTGTAAAAAAAATATGCGAGTTTCGTCCTATAATAATATTGTTAAACACAGTCGCCATGCCTTGCCTACAAAAATATATTTGTGGTTAAACTTTGTGTTGGAGACGGCTCCTGTGTAATTCATTCTCGTTGTCAGGTCTAAATTGTATCTGTAAAATTGTAAGCATTTTTATTATCTGGTTTTAAATTTGTGAAATGAAACTTAATTAATAGTGCCTGCTTAATTCTTTCATGTGGCCCCATGGCATGCAGTGCACGACAATAAATCTGAGAACGGAATAGCAGGGGCCAATTTCATAGAGCTGCTAAGCACAAACATTTGCTTAGCATGAACATTTGTCCTTGGCAAAACAAGGTTACAGACCAAAATTTCCACGTGATCTTTATTGTTTTTGATTGATAATCAGCTGTTTTTTTGCTTAGCATGAAAAAAAACGTACAATTTTGGCTGGTAACCTGTTTTTAATGAGCAAGACTTTTTTTGTGCTAAGCAAATTTTTGTGCTTAGCAGCTCTATGAAATTGGCCCCACGAGTCCACTTCTTGCTTGAACCTGAGTGCCTGCCCATCGCTCCTTGCCCCGTTTTTGTTGCCCTCTTTAGGTGCTTACCGTAAAAATACTGGTCCTCCATAATTTGCTCTGATGGAAGCAAATAGCCTTGGCCTAGCTGTCGGGGGATTGTTAAATGGCAAATAGTGTTAGCCTTGTTTGCAGTTGTATTTGCGTTTTATGTTGACTGACCCAAATATATAGAAGCACACTTGTAAGTGTACACTCTCTATTCAGCTATTAATAAGCGACTGCACAGTATAGGTTAAAGGTAGTATTATACAACAATTGGTTTTGCTGTAAATTAAAAACAAATTGATGGACTATAATTTCGGAGATTAATATTTTATATCAAATATCGTTACAGTTACACTGACCTTTTAAAAGTTTGTGTACATACATGCTAGAAAAAAAATCTATCTTAGCATGCTGATGTTAAAGTCTGGTTCCCTGACCCTACTTCAGACGAACACAAAATCAATTTCTGTCAAGGAATATGAAACCATACATACTGGTGCACACATTAGGCCTAATAAATCTTAAACCGACTGTAAACGAAATGTTGACTTACTTAATTTGGAATCGGGGGCGGTATTTAAAAATTGATAGATTTTGTTTTCCTTGAAAATGACAGCACACAGTAACACGAGTTCACAGGATTCTGAAGACTATTATTCGCCGACAGTCAAGTAAAGAAACTTCTATAGCATTAACGATTCATCCACAAAATTCAATCTACAGACGATGTTTACATTTGTATTCAAATGTGCCCGGCAGTATGCGCACGCATTATGTTTTACATAAATCTGGTTAAGAGATGACATCAGAGGTCACATAATTCAAAGGTGATTTGACCTGCGACGTCACTCTTTAACCAGTTCGCGCCGGATGACGTATATAGACGCAAACATTTCCCCAAATTCAAAACTGATGACGCATAAACACGCCAAGTTCAAGTTCGTAAATGTATGTCAGCAGCGAGCAAGGTCGGAAATGCGTGGGTGTGCTTCCCAGCACTATCAGCCTGAACCCGCTTCGGATCGAGTTTCGTTAAAAACAATCCCGCCCGTGGGCTCAGCGATGTTAAAATAATCCCGGCGCGAACTGGTTAAGCAAATTTTAACTGACCTGTTCGAAGTTTTACAATGATCATGGATGCCGAGGAAAGCAAGAAAAACAGCTTTCAACCAGCGTCGGGCAGTGGTTCTTATGTTGTTTGGGTGTGTTTTTAGATCGCCGTCTGGCGATCGTGATTTTTGTTTAAAAAAAAGAAAAAAAAGAATTCGGAACAATAAATATAGGATATAATTTTGCGCAATCATTTTGCTGGATCTCTACAATCATTATTTACTTTCAAATAAGAAAGATATTCCTTAATAATTCGGAAGTAAAATGTTTCGATATCTGTAAATATTGTATCCTACCTTTACATTGTACAGTTGTTTTGGGAGTAGACCTACGGCCTGACACTGGTAGGTCTACTGCAGTTGTTGCAGTGTATCACATTGTTGGTGTTTGATGTACATAGATGAATGAAAGGCACCATACTTGTGCATTATACCATACCAATGAGGTTTATCGTACATTATTACACATAGGCATATTGCCCTAATCTGATTGTGATGACCCGATTTATAAACATGTTTTGTTGGATAAACAATGCGACAGACTAACAATAGCTTCTACAGGATGTATCCACCTTTTACAAACAACAACAACAGCACAATAGCACTTATTATTGTCTAGAATTAGACAGCCAGTTATTCCTTTCAAATTATGTTATTCGACGCAGTGCCAATGACTTCGCCTGATCATGCCCGACTGAAATATTAATGATCACACCGCTTACGACTTCTCATGAAATACTAAAGCGTTTGCCCGTGGTGAGCCGGAGTTCATACATAATTGAGACGCTAGCACGGAGAGATGTGATGGATAGGAAGAGAATCAATTTACGCCACGGTTGACTTCGAGTCAACACTGGCTTGGTGGCGAGTCAATCATTGGTTTTTTTAGCCCGCTGTATACGTTCTTCTTATTAGCGGCCTTTATAGCTTGTGATACACAGCGGCTATACTGAGGCTACTGTTCATGTAAACAAGACAAGCTATAAGATTTAAAGCAAGACATAATTCGGCTACACTGATTTGTCGTGCAACATAGCAGATGGCCATTATCCGTAAAAGTGGCATTTTTTGTGTGTTAAAAGTACCATGGTCTAGTGGTCTGAAGCATTGAATTCGTGATCTGCTGTAATTCTGCAGGTTGTGGGTTTGAACCCAGCCTGGACTATTTAGCAGAGTTGTATTCGAGTCCCTGCAAGTCCTAGCACAAGTCCTAGCACAAGTCCTAGCACAAGTCCTAGCACAAGTCCTAGCACAAGTCCTAGCACAAGTCCTAGCACAAGTCCTAGCACAAGTCCTAGCACAAGTCCTAGCACAAGTCCTAGCACAAGTCCTAGCACAAGTCCTAGCACAAGTCCTAGCACAAGTCCTTTCACAAGTCCTTTCACAAGTCCTTTCACAAGTCCAGTCACAAGTCCAGTTACAAGGCCAGTCACAAGGCCAGTCACAAGG
Source organism: Crossaster papposus (assembly GCA_037893245.1). Classification (NCBI taxonomy): domain Eukaryota; kingdom Metazoa; phylum Echinodermata; class Asteroidea; order Velatida; family Solasteridae; genus Crossaster; species Crossaster papposus. Next base: position 1,622,812 of record JBAIAA010000089.1, on the reverse strand, counting down.
CCAGTCACAAGTCCAGTCACAAGTCCAGTCACAAGTCCAGTCACAAGTCCAGTCACAAGTCCAGTCACAAAGATATAAGTAACTGGTTGAACAAAACAAAGCAATGCTTTTGTCAAAACATATTTGAATAGCTTGTGATTTGAATTGGAACTGAAGGACTTGTGATGGACTTACAGGGATTTACAGGGATTTACAGGGACTTACAGGGACTTACAGGGACTTACAGGGACTTACAGGGACTTACAGGGACTTACAGGGACTTACAGGGACTTACAGGGACTTACAGGGACTTACAGGGACTTACAGGGACTTGACTACATCCCTGCTATTTAGTGTTGCACTTCTAAGGTTATGGGTAAAGGCATTACCAATGCATTGGAGTTGACTTATTTATCCGCCCCAATCCTATTCGTACTGTGAATGGATCAGATTGTCTTGTTTCGGTGTGAGGGGCTGCGGCCGATTTCACCAATGCTAAGATCAATCTTAGTCAGAGTCAGGGATGTAGTCAAGTCCATCACAAGTTCTTGTAAGTCCATCACAAGTCCATAACAAGTCCATCACAAGTCCATCACAAGTCCATCACAAGTCCATCACAAGTCCATCACAAGTCCAGCACAAGACAAGCACAAGTCCATCACAAGTCCATCACAAGTCCTCCAGTTTCAATTCAAATCACAAGCTATTCAAAAGAGCCTTGACAAAAGCATTCCTTTGTCACTGGTCAACCAGTTACTTATGACTGGCTTTATGACTGGACTTGTGCCTGGACTTGTGCAAGGACTTGCAGGGACTCGAATACAACTCTGGTCAGAGTAACTCCCCCTAACTTGCAATAGGTCCAATGCCAGTTAGGATGAGTTTAGTCTAACTGAGATTTATCTTAGTCTTCTGTGAAATCGTCCCCTGGTTCTCCCGTACTTTCCTCCCAGCCCACACCTCGAGTGGCCTTTGGACTTGTGATGGGCGATTTGTAAATCTTTTTTTTTAGTACTCTGCTTAAATGGTACATTAGATTGGTCGAGGAAGTCACGTCAATTTCTATGACTTAATTTGGTTTCCTTCGGTGTCACGTATTCGACTATTTAAACGTAGGAATGAATTATCCGTGCCAAGCGGAGAGTTTAGAAGAAAATCAACGAACAAAGTTTAATTTAGAGTACATGTATAGCGCTACTTCAAGACGTTTCCAGTCACAGCTAAGTAATTAATCACGTTTTTACCATCGGCTGTAAATACAAAAGCTTCCGTGTAAAATCACGGAATATATCTTTGTTTTTGAAATTTACAGTAAGCACGCGCATGATGGAAATAAAAAACTAGAAGGAAGGAATTCAACACACGGGCATCACTTGACATCCTGGGGCCAATTTCTTAGAGCTGTTAAGCACACAAATTTGCTTAGCACCAAAAAGTCTTGCTCAAAAATAACGGGTTGCCAGCCAAAACTCCATGTGCATTTCATGCTAAGCAAAAAACAACTGAATATAACTCAGAAGTATTTTATGTTACCTAAAAATTTGGTTTGTAACCCTGTTTTTTGACAAGGAAGAATTTTCATGCTAAGCATTGTTGTGTTGTTGTGCTTAACAGCTCTATGAAATTGGCCCCGGTTCACAAACCCTATATAAGACTATATAATGCTTTGATATTTTTTGAGGTAAATTTGACTTTTGTTGACATGTTATTGCTTTCCTGTTTTCAAAATCACTTCAGGGTGTCATGTCATTCCGTCCATGTCCCTGTTTCTCAGATAAAATATTAACTCAAAGCTTCCATTAATTTACGGTTGGAACCCCTATGTTCGCCTTAGGCACTGACAAAAGATTATCTTTCGATATAAAGTTACATTTACGTGAATAATACATAACTGTACCCCCAAAAAATAAAATGCGATTTGTCTTGTTCCAAGCATTAATCCTACAGACATATTTATATTTTATTGATTAGGGATGACAGATTATCTGTTCATAAACTTAGCCGCGGGTTTCATTTACCACCTGTGCGGGTGGAGCTGAACGCACGTGTCCAACTTCTATAAACATCACTGTTCAATATCTTAACACTATTCGTCTCCGTGCTGAACATGTTTAACATTACAAGCTGACAGCAAGAAAGTGTTTAGAAAAGTGTTTACCCGCTAAACACAATTTTGGCATTCGGTGCTCTTGTTTCCTTTTGCGATCGAAGATCGAAACACAAAAGAAAACAAAGGGAACAAAAGATGCTCGAAGGACGGTTTTTTTGTCCTCGATCGCTCCGGTAAGCGCTAGGCAATGGGGTTAGGTTACAATACAGGAATAAAGGAAAACACAATAGGGGATCCTCGGTCGTAATGGCAATTCACGAACTTTTGTGCAATGGGAGTGTATATGCGGCCGCATATTATGGCAAACAAATCATAGTGTACACTGTTGTTTCTAAATTCGCTACCTTGTGGAGACTGACAACGATAGAGGACAGCAGATTAAAAAGGTCTCCACAAGGAAATTCAGTGGGTTAGGCTGCGTCCGAATCTCTTGTCTATGGCTAATGTCTAGTTGTTCGCTCATTACAACTACGCTTGAGCAGGCTGACAATATACGTAGCCGTAGCTCTGGAAGCCCGTTTCGGACACAGCCTTAGAATGTCTCCACAATAAAATGTTGTGTACAAAGTCTATTGGAAAATGCTTAAGTATACAGGAACAAAGAGAAGGGACAATGTCGCACAATGTCGCACAATGTCGTGTCTTCACCAGGATACCAATATAAAGATTAATGAATATAGACCTGTTAAAACGAAAATAAATGCACCGAAACTTGGTAATGACGTCTGCTCACTAAATTTGTTTATGGCGAGCCCATTAACATTTAAATATTTATGTGATGATATTTTAGACGTTATTAAGATATATCTCGATGAATTAATAATGTCATAAATAATTACAGATTTCTATAACAAAATTAAATATATCTCCAATTTATTTAGAGATATCACAAAATTAAATATATCTCCAATTTATTTAGAGATATATCTAAATAACGTCTACAATATCGTCGCATAAGTATTTATATGTTAAATAGGCTCGCCATAGGCGAATCTTGTGAGCTTACGTCATTACCAAGTTTTAGTGTATATATTTTCGTATTGTTCTTTTCTTTGTTTCTGTACTTAAACATTCCCCGCATTGTCGCGTAAAATAGGCTCGCCATAGACAAATCTTGTAAGCTGACGTCATTGCCAAGTTCAGGTGCATTACTATTTCGTCGCAACACAGTACGGTGTAATTCCAAATACGGCATCCTATTACATATTCATGATTCTGGTCACATGGTACCACACCACCAATCATTGACAGCAAAAATGACCGAAGTTTGAGTGCGGTTGTTTTTGCAACACACTTTATGACTGGAGTAATCTGTAGCGTGCGCGTGATGTCATTTCTATAAGCGCGCTGATTGGATGAATGACGTCTTCATGAATAATGAACAATGAGATGCGATTATTGGGAATTACACCGGACTGCAACAGGCCTGTGCTATGTTGGCTTAACAACACACCAATAAAACTGAAAATAGTCTTGGCAACATGCCAAAAAAAACAGAAAAAAAAACTTATCGGGGTTGAGAATAACTGATGTTCTACACTGATGTGCAAATTAGGACTAGAAAATATCGCTTCAAATGTCCCAAAGAATAAGTACATTCAGTATACGAGAGTGTTGTCTTCGGTCAAATTGGGTTGAGCTGATTCGGTTTCCAAATTAACCATTAAACCAACTATAACCATCAGACATTCATCATATGGATCACCACTTAGGTGTACGTGTCCACTCACAGGCAATTATATATTTTACTGCCCCCCAATTATCTCCCCAAATCCACGCAAGCGTGAACAAATTAATTTAGAAAATGGGCCTCCCCAAAATTGAAAACAATTAATATTTATAATTGGTAGCCAAATATCATTAGTTGAAAATTGGAGTGCCCGGTAACAACATGTTATGATGGATGCTTGCAATTACATATTTCTTTTTCGAAGAAAAACAAGTAAATCTAAACAATGACAAAAACACAAGTAAGTTTACGAAATGCGAGTAAGGGGGGAAATACTATAAACATTCAAATGGTGACAGGACTCGGTTTAATATACCCAACTGATGTGCCACTATAGTCGTTATACCCTTACGGCGTCAATCCGCTAGAAGAGTTAGTCAGCCATAGGTTAACGTTACGAGGATAACATCTGCATCTAAAAAAGAGGCACCCTATATACAGGGTAGCCCACCACACACAAAAAGAACAAGCACACCTCCACCACCCAAAGCCAAAACTATCTATACCAATGGGTGGAGAATCATTCTAGACAAGCACACCTCCACCACCCAAAGCCAAAACTATCTATACCAATGGGTGGAGAATCCTTCTAGGCAAGCACACCTCTACCACCCAAAGCCAAAACTATCTATACCAATGGGTTGAGAATCCTTCTAGACAAGCACACCTCTACCACCCAAAGCCCAAACTACCTATACCAATGGATGGAGAATCCTTCTAGACAAGCACACCTCCACCACACAAAGCCAAAACTACCTGTACCAATGGGTGGAGAATCCTTCTAGACAAGCACACCTCCACCACCTAAAGCCCAAACTACCTATACCAATAGATGGAGAATCCTTCTAGACAAGCAAACCTTCACCACCCAGGCGACCATCCTTGGAAATCGATACAACAAAATTAACTTTTCATAAAAACGACGGCACACGGATGACAGACTATTTTTCACTTACAGCCAAGATTGTTTTTGTTTTAATTTAGTAAGATCTGAAAAGAATGATAAAAAGTTCAGCCCCGTAATAGTAATAATCGTGCTTATATAGTTCTTTACAATAATTACTACCCCGTTCATCAGCCTCTGGACTACGCGGAAGCCGTTTATAGGCGCTCAATCGGCCTCGACCCTCACAGGTACCCATTTATACTCCTGGTTGGAGAGAGACAATAGTTAAGTGTCTTGCCCAAGAGCACAAACACCATGTTCCTGGCAGGGTTCGAACCCACGCATCATCGGACATGAGTTGAACACCGTAACCACTGGGTCATGGCAATCTACAGCCAAGTGAGCTTTGGGCGTGCAATCACAACCAATGTTTCGATAGTTAAAAAAAATATCCATGCGGCCAGACATCTGCAGCTGAAAATGATCAAACCGAGGGTAAAAAAAAAGAGTGATGGGCTAATCAATAAAATTAATTATTAACATTATAGCCGGGTTGGGAAAAAGTGCAGGTTATCACCAGGGCTGGACCCGGAAAAGTGCAGAAACGTATGGTTTTCAGCGCTTTCCCCCGGGTCTGTTCCCGACCAAGGGTTGCCTGGGTCAAAACTAATATAAAAAGTGCCAATTTGCTAGCACGAACGGTGTAGCCCCGATGTGGCAAAACGACGTTACCGCACCGATGCCCGCGGTGTAATAATATTCCGAGCGTACATGATATGGTGGCCGGTTTACCAGGTTCAACGTGCGGTACTTATTACTTCGCTGCGGTGCCAAAGCTGGTGTGGTTGCCGAGACTACGTGAATTTGTGTCGGGTAATTATACCATGAAATGTATGTACATGTACACCTAACAGTAATATCGTACGTCCATGCAGAGCGGTATAGACTCACGTGTTTGTAATGCACCGTGTTATATCATGGAGCAATTAATACAGACCGTGTAAGTCTCGCGAACAAAGGTCACGATTGAACTTCCGGGCAGCGATAATTTTTTCTGCAGGTAGGTTGGTACATTAGCCAATCAGAACACAGATGATGTTGACGTCATCGATGATGTTAGAGTTGTCTGGGACAAATTAACCCTAACCCCTAACCCTAACCCTAACCATAGAGAAAATTCCTTTCTCTATGCCCTAACCCCTAACCCCTAACCCTAGTCAGATCCCAGACAACTCTAACATCATCGATGACGTCAACACCATCTGTGTTCTGATTGGCTAATAAATGTACACTATGTACCAACCTACCTGCAGATAAAATTATCGCTTCCGGGCACAACCGAGTCGCCGGCTATAGACTTGTAAGGTGGTTGATTTTGTTTTCTATGATGACGTTGTTTTTACGAAGATCTGAACCATGAAACGGACATAAATATTGATGATAAATTTAAAATTAATTTTACAATATATAAAAACATGAACTACTGTCTAAATTATTAAAAGAAAAGCAGAAAAAAACCTGCTTGGCCTGAGCGTACAAGTTGCAACGTGGTCCATCATTGCGGGAAGAGAAAGCTCGGCCCCCCAAATCCTTGTACTGCATGTCGGTGCGCTGACGCGTGTGGACGTTATTATAACGACGATCGCCTTATACTGCATGTGATCTAGCCCATGAACGAGAACTATGAAATAACGTACGTATGGAGTAACTACAATCTGTCACTCTCATTTTATATATTGTTCACATTTAGTACAAGGAAATTAAAAATAATATACCTTTCAGTAAAAAAAACAGCGTCAAAACAACAACAACAAAAATTCAAGAAAACTACTCGCTTTACACGTTGAAGCTCTTAATCGTAAACGATGGTCCCGAAAGTTTCTCGGTAGAACGCGCGCCTCACTCTCCATATAAGAGTGTGTGCTTGAGGCACATAGCTGGAGGGGTGTTCATCAAAACACGAGGTAATTTTTTTTAAACAAATTTGTTGGAAATTCTCGAATGTGTTAATATTTCAGGGAAGACTCTAGCGTACAAATTACCTTCTTCATATAACCCCAGTAATTGTCTGAACGTGTGTTCAATTTCAAGTATGTTTTTTACTCAAACCACGTGGTTACGAAATCAAATAAATGCCGGTGCAGATGTCGCGTTGGGTTACACCTGCGGCCGGGGTTAGCTAGGAACTCAAGACCCGGGCATCCGCCTTGTTCACCCGGCCTATAAGCCACCGGATATGGCCGCTACTCGACCTAAATCACCTCAGCCCTATTCGTGTTATCCTAAATGGTCCAAAATAATTTTGTTCTTGAATTACAACTGCCTGTCTTCATTTTTGGGAGTGCTATCGTATGAAGAGATGACTGGTTATACAATAGAAACATGCAGTGCTACTGATGATGATGATATGATAAACGCAGAGTTGTACGACTCGACTCGAGTCTGACTCGAGTTCCGACGGGTAAATGACTCGACTGGGCTCAAGTCCCTCGTCAGAATTACTCGAGTAAAGGCTAACTTCCCTTAAATAAAAGCAAAACTGTTATAATGTATAACAGCAACTGAAAATGAACATGATCTTATTTCTATATAATCCCCCCCCCCCCGGTTCGTGTATAAAAACAGAATTTTAGTTGAAATTGAGAATTTAATTTCACTTTAAATTTCATTGTTTTTTCCCATTCATCAGCAAAATTTACGAAAGCCGAAATTCAATACGCAAATTCGAAATCGCCAAAAACAAAAACAAAACGCGCGACATGAATGCGCGACGACATCGTCGTCTGCTCATAATTATTTCCGAAGGGTTCCTATAACCAAAAGTACAAGGGCCGTTGGCCATGTAGTGAGTGAAGCAAGTATTCAGCGTGCAGGTTGCCATAGCCCCAAGACAAGTACATATCACCTGCCGTAACCATCTTCAAATAAGCCAGTTCCAACTGCGCATGTGCAAAACAAGGTGGTTGGGGTTTTTTCTTGGGATAAACGCGGCAGATAAATGCACACAAGGCTATGGGGGGCGTGTTAACCGAATTCGTATTTTGTATTTTCGTAAGACGATGGAAACTTGTTCGGACAAAGGTTTGGACACACTACACACCTGAAAACACATTAATGTCCAAACGTGTGTTTTGTTAATGTTACCTATAGTGACTCGACTTGAGACTGAAGGACTTGTGATGGAATTGCACTTGCAGGGACTAGAATACAACTCTAGTTCATATCGGGGGTTCATATTTTATAGTAAATGTTGTGTTCAAAATAACTGGGGAAAACAGTGCAAAAAAGCTGTTCTTGTAGTCTAGTTCCTTGACTTCCTTAAGACGAAACAGCAATTTATTGATGTCCAGGAATTATCAGGTTATAAACCTGACCACATGTAACTGGCTGGCACCCATTCATGGATGTGTAACTATATTGCAAATAAAATGTGGACTAACTGAATTTAATAAATTTGGGACAATGAAAACTACAGCACATCAGGTGCCGTGATTTCAAAGGATACTTGAGACTGTTATTTACTCACAGTTAAGTATGGTAATTATAATTTCAGTAGTTGTTTGTTGTTTGCAAATGGCGTAGGCCTATACTATACTACCTTTAAGGCTAAAGCTGTTATGTATTTTAAGACTTAAATAAACTAACATTTTGGGTCAAAACATGAGTATTATTAATACATTCATTGTATTTTTTTATCGAGATAAACATTCTATCGTATGCGTGCAAAAGCATAGAGGATACCAACAAATTATAAAGAGGTCGTGTTATGAACTATTCACGATCAAATGAACTGTTAACAAAAGCATTCCTTTGTCATTGTTCAACCAGTTACTCCCGACTGGCCTAATGAAAGGATTTGTGGAAGGACTTGCAGAAAACAACTCTGCCAAAACCATCAATTTTCAAAAATAACAGCAAAAGCAGAATGGCGTATACATGTACTATACCCTTAATAACGATGAGCAGCTTCAAAACCTCAAACACGTTCCTAGCATGAGCTTAGTTTATTAAACCATTAAAGGGGTCGTATACGTTTGGTAATTACTCCAAAAATTAATGGCAATAAAAACTTACTTGGTAAGAAGTACAGCAGCTTTGGATAGTATAATGCATTTTTAGAAACTTTTCACTTCGAAGTACCGCGGTTATGGGAAAAGATATCACTTTTTATCCCCCAAAATTTGAATCTGAGAAGTGTTAATACTGCAGTGACGTTTCTCAGAGTGTGTATTCCAATGCAGATTATTCTACCTGTGTGGACATAACCGCTCAAGATTTTCGGCAATATTTTAAAATCGCTACCACCTTTTGAAATGAAATTTTCACAGGTTAGTATTATGGTATATAGGGGCCTATCTATAACTATATAGGATTGAAACAAACAGTGGGTTCCAATTACCAAACGTGTACGATCCCTTTAATGAAGACGGTGGCTTAATTTTCTAGGCCAATTTCTATTTATGAATGTACGTACGGACCGAGATTGTGTTGGGCTAACTTGTCCAGTCGCACGCGAATCGTGTTTGTGACTGCACAGCTGCCCGTGTGCGCCGCCGGGGAAGAACAGATGAAAAAAAAAGCATCTGGGAGGAGGAGGAGGGGAGAGGCTTCCGTCTTCGTCTTCGTAGACTCTCGCCACTCGAGTGTGTGTGTTTTTTTGTTTAATGGGTGAAGAGTTTGCGAGGGAAGCGATAAGTGCACCGATAAAAAAAAAAATGTGAGTAGACACACTTTGAGTCGAGTGCGTGAAATTGATGAAGACGTTTGACTGATGTGAGAGATTATAAGCATTTCTTATGAATAAGCCCGTGTAATTATTCACGAACATAAGTATTTTTATTTACAATTGTATTTATTTTTGTCACAGCGACGATATTTAGTGCGATATGTTTACGGAGAGACGTCATTAAATTTAGGCCAACAAGAATTGATTTTTAAAGTGATGACCATTTTTTATGTGAAGAATTATAAAGTGCCTATATTTAGTGCGGCAGATGGGAAATATTTATGGGAAATTTGGCACACAGTTCAAAGTATGTCACGAGAAAGATATTTGGATAAAGGGCCATTGCAGATTTGACCTTTGAAGAAATATAAGTAGAGTAATGATTCTGAATTCGAGTGCGTAAAAATTGATGAAGTCGTTTGACTGATGTGAGAGATTTTATGATTTTCCGAGGAATAAGTCCGTATGATTATTCACGAACACAACTATTTTGTATGTACAATTGTATTTGTTTTTTTCATAGGGACGATTATTTTGTGCGATATGTTTACGGAGATTAACACGGCATTAACAACATTAACTCAAACGTCATATAGACATTCACTGTGGGGTATATACCTACACTGTAGGCCTACTACAAAATACTACGCAAGTTATGCCAGTGGTGGTACTGCATACTGCAGTTTACTCAAGTTGTATTTATAGGTGATGTTAGGGAGCCAACAGCTATTAATTTATAAAATGATGCCCATTTGTATGTGAAGAATAACAAGTGTCTGTAACGACAGGTCTAAGGTGCTTTTGTTTCATCAGCGTTATCGGTATCTCCTTGTGCTTTTACAAATCGGCAAAAACATATTTCAGGTGAAGTCCTCCAATTACAATGCAAAGCATTGACCTTTAATCATTGATCAATACATTTGGAGAAAGATATTTTTTTTACATTTTGATATACTATAAAAGTCTTAAACACATTTCTTTTTCTTTTTTTCCGCCACAAGCTTTGTAATGTATTTGATTTGTAAAGATATTGATCTATTTTAGAATAGGCCAAGTTTCATCAATTACGTACATGAATTTACCAAGCCCTCTGCGCCTAAAATCTGACACCCGCTCAAGGTATGTAGTTTGTAAGTCACGTGCATGACGCGTGTGACTTGACACATCTTCCCGCGTTTAATTTCCCTCATCTCTCGTTGACAATCGAGACCAGGCCGCGTCACGTAAACCCGACCGTCTATCGGCGCGATTCCCCCCCGAGCATGCTTCCTGTTGCAGTCACCCCACTTCCTCCGTACGACTGCCGCTATATATACACCTACGAGTTCCAATCATGTGTCACCTCAGGGTAGGGGGAAGAGCTCTCATTTCGTGTCCGGCTGCTTCACTTTGATGAATTTAAGTTCCCACCTGTCTTCTCTTTCCTTTTTTTGGTCATCGGAGACACTTTGGTCTTACGACATCATGACAGCGATTGTCACAATATAACTACAAATAGTGCACCCGTAGTATACACCATTTTGCAAACATCTAAAAACAAAACAACTTAATTATTATGAAATACCTTACTTGACTGTATAAGTGAATAACATGGGCACCCTGTACAATCAAGGCACCTAGTATACTGGGTCTTAACAAAAAATAGAATTTTTCATCTATTTTCAACGATTGCCGGCCGGCAATCGTAAACAAAAAAACGACTATTTTCAAATCACATTCGTGAATGAGTGTAGGCCAACGAGTCTGGTTTCCTAATCTGATAATTCCCTGATGTCTATAAATTACTTCGTTTCGTCTAAAGGAAGTTGAGGAACCAGACTACAAGAATGGTATATTTGTCATTGGTTTTTCCAGCTTCTGTGAACACAACACGTTAAAACAAGTCCGCGTCGCGTCACAAAAAATACGAATCTCCTAACCTATCAATTTTAGAAAATAACAGCAACTAAACAAATCATACCCAGCACGATATGAGACCGAGGAACCCGACCCCCTTAGTACCCCATAACTATACACTCTCTAGACTATTGTTACCTAACGCACCCCCCCCCCCCCCCTTAAAATTCTAAAAAGAATTCCTGAAACCATAACATTCCGCAAGCACACCGGCAACCACAAAAGAGGGGGGGGGGGGGTCCCTCCTCATATCTTGCTTCTTGCCCCTTGATATCTGAAAGGAATTCCTGAGATTCCGGGATCACAAAGACTAACGCAAAAAGGGTGGCGGGGGGGGGGAGTTCTCCATGACTTGTATATTGCTTTATAATGCTATCGATATTGTCCAGATAATTCCCCAGGGCAAGAAGCTAAATATGAAGCAAGATATAAGGCAGCCCCCCCCCCCCCCCCCCCCCCCCCCCCCCCCTCTTTTGTGTGGGTCATTGTGTTCCGGTAATCTCAGGAATTCCTTTCAGATATCCAGGGAATTTACTGAGCATAGGGGGTTTTTTTCCTTAAGCAATTTCTGTGCTTAAAGCTTAAAAAAAGGTCCCAGATCTCCCATATGAAGCACGATATGTGGCAGAGAACCCCCCTCCCCCCTCTTTTGTGTTGACCATTGTGTTCCCGGAATCTCAGGAACTATTTTTAGGTCTCAAGGGGGGGGGTGTTGAGCGTGTATACGGTATAGGGATAAGAGGCCCCTCTGCCACATATCGTGCTGGGTATAAGATCTCCAGAGACAAACAATGTTTCAAGCACATTGCCACAGAAACCGCAACGATCCAGCATCAAGAGTGAACCGTCTCGCGTAGACTTGTCTCCAGCCTTCGGGAACACATCCATAACATAAGCGGCGACTGCTAGTACTTAAAGCAGCACCTAACATTGATTGGCATTCACGGCCTAAATTTGCTTTGAGAGGAAAGAGGATGTTTACATCGGGATACCCCCCCCCCCCCACCCCCCCCCCCCCCCCCCCCCTCCTCCCCCCCCCCCCCCCCCCCCCCCCCTCCTCCTCCTCCTCCTCCTCCTCCTCCCCAAATGAGTGCACGGGGAGCAATACGATATGGCACACAACCGAGTTGTTCAACTTTATCTGAGTCACACTCGACGCACCCGATGAAAGTCGATACTGGCGGCAGGGCCAGGCCAGCCAATCGCCGGTATTCGACACCCGAAACCACGGGCACGCAATCGCTAGGAGTTATTAGTTTTCGCGGTCTTTTTGGGATCCCAGTGTTTACGAACACAAACCGGCACAGTGCTGGCGCTATTACAACTACATTTAGCGGTTGTATTCGAGTTTGTGTAGGCACCAACAAATACAATAATTGGAAATGTATAGACGACATGCAAGATGAACTGGCCAGCTATAAAAGGATGACAGCTGTTTGTAAATACAATAGAATTCTATCAAAAAACAATTTTCCAAGTGAACAAAGAAATCGGCAAGGCTGGACTTGAACCTGCGATCTCAGGAATACCGGACCGGCGCTCTACCAACTGAGCTATCTTGCCCTATGTTGGCGGTCTCCCAAATTGTCAGTATCTTTGTTGGAGGGCGCTCGTCAGAAGTCAGAAAAACCAAAATGCCCTTAAAACAATGATTTAGAAACCTCGCCAACAATTGATATTGCAACGAAATTAGTATCCACCGAATTACGTTAGCTCACAGGATTCGCTTTTGGTGAGCCGATTTTGTATTTATTTTTTACTTGCGCGAATATATTTTAGAGTTATTTAGAGATACTAAATGAATTAGAGATATCTCTAAAATTTAATCTCTAAATAATTTGAGATACCCTGAAACAACTGGATATAATTATAAATAATCAAAGATGTCTCTAATTAGATGTAATGTATAACTTTAAAATATCGTCGCGTAAGCTTTGTTAAATAGGCTCGCCATAGTTACACTAATTTTGATCAATACACTGTCAGGGGCCAATTTCCTAAAACATGTAAGCACACAAATTTACTTAGCACAAAAAAAGTCTTGCTCAGTAAAAACAGGTTTTCGGCCAAAACTCCACATACTGTTAATTCAAAGCAAAAAAACCCAGCTGAATGCAAGTCACAAACAATAAACATCAACTGAAATGTTGGTTTATAACCCTGGTTTTAAGGAAGGATTTTCATGCTAAGCAAAATGTTGGTGCCCACACGTCTTATGAAATTGGCCCCAGATAACAATCCAGTTAAGCAAAATAGTACAAATCATCAGGGGCCAATTTCATAGAGCTGCTAAGCACAAAAAAAATGCTTAGCATGAAACTTTGTCTTTGGCAAAAACAAGGTTACAGACCAAATTTTCACGTGATCTTTATTGTTTTCGATTGATAATCAGCTGGTTTTTGGCTTAGCATAAAAAAAACCATAGAATTTTGGCTGGTAACCTGTTTTTAATGAGCAAGACTTTTTTGTGCTAAGCAAATTTGTGTGCTTAGCAGCTCTATGAAATTGGCCCCAGCTTGCAACTACGAAGGAAATGTTAGACTTTTCTGACGTGATGGCTGCAACTTCTTATACTGACTAGGCGCCAATTGAACTTCAACAAACCAAGGCTCAACTTCCGAGAGGTATCCCGACTGGACTCAAGTGTCGTCTGCAGGAGAGTCCTCAACGCATGTCTCACTGTGTGGTATTGAGAAAGTGAAATTCATCACAAAGTTTGTACGTGAACTTGCTCGGACGCGGTATATTTGTTGATTTTGGCGCACGCACTGCAGCGCCGAGTACATAAACGGACGGCTGGCGTGGCAAGTCCCCACCAATAACAACGACTTGGATTTCCAAACACAATTGACACGGGAGCTAAATAGAAGGTATAATTGGATAGGAACGACTAAGACACTGGAACCTTAAACACACAACCATGAGAGACAGCGGCTTTTGTGTGAAAATTACCAGCAAAGCAATCATTTCGTACAGCATAAAAATGTATACTGCAGATAGGTGTTGGGATTGTGCCTTTCATGATACAAGCATGGAATTTGGCACACAGTCAGAGTATGTCACGAGAAAGATATTTGGCTATATAGACCATCGCAGATTTGTCCTTTGAATAACAAGCCATTTTTTTAATTTTCAAAATGGCTGCTATTGCTTGTTATTCTACCAATTTTTGTTCAAAGGACAAATCTGCGATTGCCCTGTAGCATATCTTTCTCATGACATACTCCGACTGTCAAATTCAATGCTTGTATCATCAAAAGCACAATTTCCCCCAATATTTCCCCTATCTGCTTCACCATACGACCCAAAGGACGAATACAGATACCACTTTGCAGGGTTGTAGTCGAGTCCCTGCAAGTCCTTTCACAAGTCCTTTCGTGAAGCCAGTCACAAGTCCCTTCATAAAGGCAGTCACAAGTAACTAGACGAACAATGACAAAGGAATGCCTTTGTCAAAGCTGATTTGAATAGCTTGTGATTTGAATTGGAACTGAAGGACTTGTGATGGACTTGCAGGGACTTACAGGGACTTGTGATGGACTCGACTACATCCCTGCCCCTTTGCAATAAGAAATGGAAGAAGAAAAATACGGTATTTGTTAAAGAAATGGTTTAAACGTATAGCAAAGTCAGATCCCATTCTGGTCAAAAATTAGCCTCGAAACAAGCCTGCTGTGAAAGATTCACGACTACAGTCAAATCTCGCTGAACGTCGGTGTAATTATTCATAACATGCTGCACATCATAGTGCACACATCAACAGTTCTGCCAAAACTCCCAAGGAAATGAGCATGTCCATTCAAACATTGCGGCCACCAAGGCAAATTAGTTCAGTTTCTGGTGTCGTCTTGTACACATGCGCGGAGGCAAGTTCGGTGTCGGATATCGTACGTACAATGAAATTACAAGACACCATACCTAATTCGGAATGGTAGCGCTCATCAATATACTGCCAATGTTCGCGTGCAAGCATGAGCGGTATCAGACGGCTGTTTTTATATTAGTGTTGTCTCTCGCCCTCTCTGGCAAAAGAATTGCCTTTTAAACTGACAGCAGTCTTGTTTCTAACCTTCAAAATGATCAGATATGGTGAGAGGACGCCCAAATGGTCAGCTTTCAGAAGTAAGACGACAAAACGTAAACTGGCGCGACACCGCTGGCAAAATTCCCTCAGTGAACTAGATGACCTTTGACCTTAAGTCCCTCTACCCAAAGACTATTGTCAATAAAGAGTGGTTGAGATTGAAGTATTTTCATACGACAGCACCAAACAAACTAACAAACATTAACAATGACCTCATGTGACCCCCAGATGACTTTTGACCTCAAATCGGTCAGGTCATCTGAATCCTTCTACCCAAAGATTATTGTCACCAAGTTTGGTTGAGATTGAAGTTTGACTTTTCATAGGACAGTACTAAACAGTTAACCTAACCAAAGTCTAACATACATACAAGCCAGGGATGAAAACAGTGGAATGCCTCTCGATGACGCATTTTAATAACCGAGAAAGAACAAAATCAACAGAGAAAACTAGAAGCACTTGTTCGTTGGTTTTTTTATATAATTTTGTAGTATCGATTCTTCTAGTTTTTTGACACCTGACAGATACCGTCTCCAACCACACTGCAAGCGTCGATTAAGTCTCAAGCGACCGCCGCACAGCTAGTGGCACAAAGGGCACATTTCAATGTAACATACGTGCCAACAAAACCTACACCAACAACAACAACAACAACAACAACAACAACAGAAGTCTTGTGATGGGAAATATGTAATTAATCAGCGTCGACACAAACCTCCAAATCAAATATTCAGGGAGTCCCTAAAAACGGTAACTCACAAACAAAGGGAATAAGTAACATCAATTTGCATATAATATTATGACAATTTTGTCGAAACTAACCCAAAAATGACACAGGCGGATAGTGTATCCTACATGTACGTAGTCTCTTTCTGAACTTTGTTCAATTGAGACACACATTTTACGAGTCGGATTCCCTTTCACCACGCGGAATACTAACGGTGCCCCCCGGCACTTCGATTTTAAGTTACGCCAACTGCCTCGTCCCAACAAATCAACAAGAAAACTTCACTCAAGGTTACCTAAGAATGCAATTTTCTTAATTTCTCGCTCGTAATTTTGTTTAGTCCAAAGAGCGCGCGCGCACTAGACGAGAGAGGCTTTTTCGCCGGTACGGTCTGCGCTGTTCTTCCCTTGGGCTTTTACTAAACCAGCCCGCTGAATTTCCGGGCAGGTATAGTGCGTCTTTTTTTACGATTGGTCCCGACTGAACATCATAAACTGCTGTTTCTTTCTATGTTTTTTCTTAACATCCTCTTATTCTTACTTTTCTACCCCTGTGGAAGTTGGGAACGGAGGGGATAAATACAACCATTGCCCGAGGGAATTCTAACGATCTGTCGCCGATGTTTGTAATTTTCCCGCAGGGATAAACATGGCCTTGAGAAATTGTTTGTATACATTTTTCAAGTTGAGATATAATTTGGACCGAACTTGAAAATGCAATGATGCGCGAGTGATGTTGTCAGCGGTTTTTTTCCAATGCGCTCGGTCCGTTGAAGGAGTAATGCTGTATAAGAAACGACCCGTGGTGTCTTTTATACGCACAAGTACCACGATTCCGGTCGCTGTTTAGCCGTTCAAGCTTGATTTCACCGGCAACGTAATACTCGTGTGTAATTGGTGTTAAAAGTCACATGTCATGTTTGGTAAAGAATTGAAGCCAAACAAGACGGGCATAACTACTCAGACATACAGTGTAGGCCGTTGTGCATATTGAGTAATGAGTATGTTATCTACTCTGATATGTAAATCGTTTTGTTAAAAGATAGGATACACCATTTGCAGATATCGATAAAAAAGGTACTAACCGAATTATTAAGAAATATCTTACTTATTTGAAAGTAAATACTGATTGTAGGCATCCAGCAAAATTATGCTGTTATCCTGTAATTGTTACGAAAACATGAATTATGAAGACAAAAATCACGATCGCCGGGCGGCGATTGCGAAAAAAAAAAGAACAACATAAGAACAACTGCCCAACCCTGGTTCAAAACGAACGTCGTTTGTCTTGCTTTTCTCAGCATCCATGATTGTAAAACTTCGGATGGGTCAGTTAAACGATATTTACTATAAAATACAAACCCCAAATCCTCCCATTCATGATAATTCAAGCAATGGCCAATGATGTATCCTACCTTTAAGTTTTCCGGCATTTTGTCAAAGAATAAACGAATCTTTTTATGTTCTTAATTTTGTGTCTTTAAATGTTGGTCTTCCATTGTTTATTGATGCTGTAATTATGCATAAAATGTCTGATACAAAGTAGAGGGGTGATACATGTATATTCTTATTTGAATTGGGTTATGTACCAGTAAACCTATAATATGGATCATATCAATAAACCATAACAATAAAGACGACCAACTTGCCATGAAATTCTTAAGCTATGGGTAGACTTCAGGAAAATGTCATGTTGCTAATACAGATCACACGACGTTAATACCTCTCACGGCATGACAATTTGTCTTTTAAAAAAAAGAGGTTTTTTTCACTAAACAGATTAGTGTAGGTGAATCTATTGTTTTGCTTTTCGCTCGTGCCGACCGCCCATACTGGGCCCTGGTAAGTCCCCACCAATAACAATGACTTGGATTTCCAAACACAGTTGACACGGGAGTTAGTTTACGTTAGAATATAGGGTATAATTGCATATGAAAAAATTAAAACACTGGAACTTGAAACACACAACCAGCGGCTTTTTTGTGTGTGGAAATTAGCAGCAATGTAATTTTGTATACAGCATAATAATTTATAGTTGTACAGCAGATGAGAACGGGGATGTAATTGGGCACTGGGAAGGTCTGGTGCGCTTTGAGCTCTGATTGGCTAGATTGCATAGATAATTTGTATGTGACCTGTGCACTGGAGGTCACCAGTTCCGCGGCTCAGCTTCACTGCATATGCAATTCAAAGGGTCTTGTGTGCTACCCAGAATGCCGAGCGTTTCCTTCACAGACATCTGTACAAACCTTCGCAGCGTCTAGTAAGGGCGGTCGGTAGGGGCGAATTTTGGCGCGAAGCTTCGTATAGATGATGTGCGCGGACACACACTTCCCCCAGAAACTTGAACAAAAGCCGTCTCGGTTACTTGACCGTGCTCTCACCCATGCTCTCTGCGCTGACACACACGCACATAGCGCGCGGCATGACGACAAAAAGAAAAGGGTCGCTAAAGTGCTTTTTAATGGTCTAAATCAAGGAGCAAATTGGACGCAGTGAATTTAACGCTGGTCGTGATAGCCGAATGATAGAGTCGCAACAGGGGGAACGCCTTTGCGCGCCGACAACTCGAGTAGGTTCGGGAGCACTAGACCGTACGCCCCGCGATCAACTACCGCTCCACGCCTAAAGCATTTATCAACTCATTTACTCCTAGTAATGACAATAACACATCGCCTTGCCGTTTCTTCTTACGTCTTGTCATCATCCTTCTTTCATATTTTATTGTCGTCTTGTATTTGTATATACGTGTGGGGGTGGGGGGGGGGTGGGAGTGTTGCATATGGGAGACTGCGCATTAAGTCAGTCGGTCGGGGAGCTCTTACACGATGCAAGCGTTCTGCTCTTGTTCACGGTAGATTAAACTATGGAGGTAGAGTTCTACCTCCATCGTTAAACCAAGAAGAAGACGGGCTCGAGCACTGTACCGACACGGTGAAAAGGCGCGAAATAAATGCATCGGCTCCGTGGGTCTCTAACGTACAAATTAATTTTTCAATAACATCACTGCTCTGCGCGATTCGGTAAACATTTGTATTGCATTGTATCCACGGCGAGGCAGATAACGTTGAATTAGCTTGTAAACGGGCAAAACTGAACGTGAAGTGAAAGGTGAAAAAAGGGAACGTTTAGCACAAAATACAATGATTCAGTGTATTCACCAAGCGAAGATATACATGGTGGGCAAATAAAAACGCAACCTCATAATTTCACTATTCAGAGACCTACACTTTTAATATTTATGGATAAGAAATTTTGTTGGAATGAAATTGATCCCGATTCGGTTCATTAGTTTTGATTTTAGCGCCAAATTCTGTGCTCAATTATGATAATCGCACTCGGTAAAAAAACAAGACCAAATAACCCCTGACCTTAGGTCACCGTGAATTATTAATAATAAAGAATTTGTCGCCATAGCTTTAATGCATGTAAATGATAAAACCACGGACAAATTGCGACCTTGAGTGCATAAGGTAACAATATACAGTTAGTCAACGCCCAGTAATTATATATCAAAATTATTCCAGATTTTTAATAATTGTTGTTTGTTAAATATTGTGTATAATTTTGTTTATCTTGTTAAAAAGGTGGCATGTTCGTTCGTAACAATCGCTGTCACCTGTAATAAACCGTGGAGTTTTTAACATCCAAATTCATGTTTTTGCATCAAAACTTTACATCAAAAAAATAAATTACAATTTGACTTCGTTGTGAGCAGTGTTTACATTAAGAATAATTTTCTTTGCTGACATACTCGTCGTTAAGACATTGAAATTCATAAATACATTATGTCGCCGTTTAGAATTCCAAGGGATGAAAGTCCTGACAAAAATACATTTACCTCGCACTCCATTAAAATTATCTCTTAAAAACATTCCCATAAGCAATTACACAATGGTTCTTCGAGCGACATCGGCCTTGGATGGTTGTATAATCACGTTTTACAATTTACTTCACAAGTGGGGCTGTAAGTATGGACTGTTTAGACGTCAAGTCAGGCACGGCCGGTCTATTGTTCCTAAAATATCCTCTCTTTTTTTGTTCTCTCATAGAAGGGTTTCTTTTGATATGAGCTTTATGAATTGACAGCGCCTAGGGGAAGAAATGTGCGCAATGAAAGGGACTGGCAAATTATGAAAACACGCTAAAAATGAACATGGGCGGGAAGGAAATACAAGTGATGTTCTTGTTGATGGGGGGATAGCGTGCGGCCAGTGGGACTGTTATGTGTGTTGCATGCAGCTTGGGTGTGACAGGAATGCAGCATGGCTACCAAGAACCCCGGGGCCCAAACAAGTCGACGAAAATCGCAAATCAACAATGAGTATTTTTGTGGGCAATATTTTTGTTTAGTTAGTTATAGTTCAGTTTCCATAGTTTACTGACTTCGCTCTGCCCCTCCGCTTGTTTCTATCTAGCGTTTATTTCTTCTGGTTTAAGTGCGAATGCTTAGCCAGATGTTTTTAAGTCCGACTCAAGTCACAAATTATTGGCGCTCGACTCGAGTCCCGATGGGTAAATGACTTCCTCATCAGAATGACTCGACTCGACTCGACTCGAATAAAGGCTAATAAGACTCGCGTCCCAAAAAATTAGAGCAAAACCTTGCGACAAAATTTTGCAATAACTTTACGCCAGTACCGGTTTATGTACATGTACATAATTAAGTACATACATGTACATGGTGTACATAATACAGCAGCCGTCTGTTTTTCTTCGTCCATGATACAACAAACACATACACACAGTCGTGGACTCCCACCTTGTGCTTCTGTAGCATGTGTTTATATATTGTATCATATTCACAAGTTTGTGACTCGAATTGACTCGAGCTAAATACATGACTCGGCTACACACTATGACTCGACTACACGCTATGACTCGACTACACGCTATGACTCGACTATACACTATGACTCGACTACACACTATGACTCGACTACACACTATGACTCGACTACACACTATGACTCGACTCGACTCGACTCGACTTCCTTGACCTTCATAACTCGACTCAGCTCGAGTCACCTCTTTAAAATGACTCGACTCGAGTCGAGTCGAGTCGAGTCACACAAATCGGTGACTCGTTACAAGTCTGGGCTCTGCAGTAGCAACTGCACCGTAGGCTTCTCCTCAAGTTGTCGAGAAGAGGATCTAGAAAAGTCTACCGATTTGGTACCAAAAAATCAAGAAAGGCACCTTAAAGTCTTTAAACACAACCCGGTTAATTGTACTCTTATTCACAACATAAACATTCATCACGACGCCATAGGCCAACGACGTGAGACCATTACATTTGATACGCGTATGAGATTCGTACATGCAGCTAAAAAAAGTTGCCTATTAAAGCACCATTCTGCGTTGTTATTTCATCTGGTAAACTACCGGCAATTTAATTCTTATATCGAAAAGTTTATGTATAATCTAACATTATAACGCACAATGGTGGTTTCATAGGCGTCTGTTTTTATGAGCCGCATCCCGTACCAGTATCAAATGTAATGCTCCCTATCTTAAAACCAGTTCGCGCCGGGATTATTTTAACATCAACGAGCCGACGAGCGGGATTATTTTTAACGAAACTCGACCCGAAGCAGTTTCAGGCCGCCAGTACCGGCAAGCACACCCACGCATTTCCGGCCTTGCTCGCTGCTGACAGACATTTCCGGCCTTGCTCGTGGCGTGTTTATGCGTCATCCGTTTTGAATCTGGGGAAAGGCTTTGCGTTTATATACGTCATCCGGCGCGAACTGGTTAAGAATATACACATTGGATGTCTTCGTTACCGTCTTTTAAGATTCACATACAAACCAATTAAGATGTCCTACACTATACAACGCCGCCAATCATCATCTTAAAGCCCAATTCAAACGTTCAGTGACAACCCTACGATTTACTCCTACCTCGATAAGTTTGCCTCACTTGATTACAAGCGATCGTCCCTGTAATTCTCGGTTTCCCTTGGTTACCTCCCAGCAACAACCTACACACGTCCGTTTACGATTACCCGCCGCAAGCATGTCAAACCTCGTACATACATGTACATGAACCCTCGCACACCGCATACCGCAAATCCCGTTCCAAAGTTTGTTACCCGTCGCAAGTAATTGTTTAGGCTAAGTTTTGAATCCGTGAATTAGTTTTGCTTTTTTACGAGTTTAGAGCATTGTTCTGATCCTAAATGGCAAACGAAACATTTCCCGAGATTTAAATAGGATACGACTGCCTTGATACGCTGAAACAAACGCGAATCGATTATTTAAAGAATAAACACGAATATGACAGTATTTACTTCAAAACGAGAAGAGTCTATAATACTCACCCTTCCTCCAGCAGCGAGTATCAAGACGCAACACGCCCTGGGCGCTGACACTTTTTGAGGGCAACGAGCTTCGACCTGCCAGTGACCACATGAATAATTCCCATTTAAAGTAACGTTCCAGCACTAATTTACCAAACAGATTATCAAAACTTGCCGTGTCCAGAATCATAAGTAATCACCGTGCATTAACTGTGACGCCATTACTCCTTGGACTATTCACCAAGTTCAACTTTGCCAGCCTGGTAATCGGAGTCGTTGCTTCCCCGTGAAATCATTCCGAAAATCTTTGGATCATGGCTGCCACTATGATTATTCCTACCACACACATACACACACATTGCTCATGCCCTATCCCTCAGTTCCCTGACTACTCCGCTGCCAGATCAAGTCTAACCGACTGCCGCCCGAGCTACCGGCTGCCGTCCACTTATATTTTCAATCCTGCAACCAAACGGCATTGTCCAATTCAGCATTGGATACAAAAAGAAATATCAAAAGGGCCTTCTTTTCAATTCTGAAAACAAAATCATAGGGAAACCAAGGATAGCGACAACCTATTCTTCCTTTGCCCTGGACCATTGTTGCACGTATAGATTTTCACGTGGTGAACAATGGCCGCAAACATTGCGTTGCCCCCAATTCTCATGTCGATGTCTATTTGATTTATTTCAATACATCCGCGCACGCAGTGCCGTCGTCGCTACATTCGCTGGCACTCAGAGGAAGAAAGGCCACTTTTTCAATTCATAAAAACGAGTTCCCTCCATTTTAGTTCACGCACACAAGAGCGCGCCTTTATTCTTACGTACAAAAAGGCTTCTTTTCTCTAAAAAAATGCCTGGTTTCTTTGACGAAAAAAGAAGAAAAAAGATACCTCACTTCAAAATAGATTCACCTGCGATCACTCAAAGTAAAACACTACATATAGGTTACAAAAGCAGCGACTTTCTTTACCCTAACAAACAAAAACCCATCAGTGGCTGGCGCTTGACAATGCCCAACTTCTCAAACTGGAGAGAGAAAAAAAAGAGAAAAGAATCCGTTGCAAATTTTTCCTGAAAAAATGTCGCCTTTTTTACCGCGTGGGAAATCAGGCGCAATGCGGCGTTTTTACTCGGACAATCTACTACAGGACCTGGCTTGTTTGGGGATTCAGATTGCTTGGTGCCTGCGATATCAAAGACAGCGTCCCTAGGGCATACGTTCAAAGGAGCTCATCTGGGGAAATTTGACTGAGTGTTCGACTTGTTCCTGCCTTAGCCTCCGGGCTACATCTCGGAGAAGAGCAGCTAAACATGGCTCAAAAAAACACAACCCCGACACGAGAACGTGACGATTTGTAAGCGGACACCTGAATTGGAACCAAACCGCACTCCGGCATTCCTGTAACAGGCGAAACGCAAAACCAGTCCTATAACATGACTCGTTTTAACTAATTACTTACATGCAAAATCAGCTGCTTTTCTTTCTCTCTGTAAAAATGTATATTTTTTTGAGAGAATTCAAGCACTGTACGGAAATGTTTAAATCAATATTGTAACAAGTTGTACAGGATCTCCCACGTACTATAAACAGGTGCCAAGTTCGCGATAAATCTAAAAAAGGATTAACAATACAAATCCATATTGATTTATTTTGAAATATAAAAATTGTTTCTCTCACACATCAACCCCTTAATTGTTGGTGTTTAAACGACCCAGCAGAACGTGTCTGTAATGGTAATTAGAACGTAATTAAGACAACCAATAAATCTTTAGGCATAACCTTATTTTGCTTGCTACACTTCTAAAAACAGATTGGTTAAAATAACCAACTGATTGGTAGATATGTGTCTATCCAATAATATTGGTCAAATATTAACCAAGATAGTGGTCTAAATAACCAATGACAAATATATTGACCAATATATTGGTTGCGCACATACACGTATCTACCAATCAATTGGTTATTTTTAACCATTCTGTTTGTAGGCTGTAGCAAAATGCTTACATGTTGTATAATATTATTTCTCGGTCAATTTCAGCAAATAAGCGTCCAATTTAATCACCGCGTCATTCAGTTTCGCGCCAATTTGATTGCTACTCCAAAATCATCTCTTGCGCCATGCGATTTAAACAAAATTAACAATTCAACCAAATTAACAATTCATGCACTCAAACAGGATTCAAATTTGCTAACGAATTTGAATGTCGATCGAATTCAGTGAATATCTCTAAACAAATCTGAACGCCGTAAAAGTGAATACTTACCACCGAATTGGCACCATGACCAAAATCGTGTCGGCCTGAACACAATGGGAGTCAACAGGGCTCCACAGGGTAATTTCTAAAGATGAATATTTCTCCACAAGAATTTTCACGAAATAGATTTTTAAATTTTACTCAAATTACTCAAAAACTAGGGTTAGGATGTGGGTTAGGGTTAGTGTTTGGGTTAGGGTATAATATAGGGTATATTGGGTCAAAATTTCAACCAAGGAAATTAATGGTGGTTAAAATAGAAGCATTTTGAAAAAGGTGTTCGATTTTCTAACTGTTTTGTATACGAGAACAAAGAGATGGATCCACAAGGATACAAATTTGAGGAAGGGGGTAGTGGAAGTATGATTGTATAATGAATGTACTATATATTGAGTACATTAGTTCGTGAATTGCCATTACGACCGAGGATTCCCTATTGTGTTTTCCTTTATTCCTTTACTGAAACCTAACCCCATTGCTTTGCGCTTATCTTGCCGATCGAGGACAAAGAAACCGTCCTTCGAGGATCTTTTGTTCCCTTTGTTTTCTTTTGTTTTTCGATCCTCGATCGCAAAAGGAAACAAGCACATGCAAACAGGCACCATCTGAAATCAGCGCCAGGTTTGCTAGGCGTTCTAATTATGAAGACTGACCGATTCTTCTTCTTCTTTTTTTCTCCATCCTTGTTTTTGCAAACAATAAACATCAGTCTGTCTGCGTTTGCTTGCACCACACAGTAACCAGAGAAGCAACGGACAGACACGAGTATAAAATAATAGGCTTAACTCAAAGCCAAAACTGCTCCCCGGCAAGATAATGAAAAATCGATTGGAATTGATATTATCTTCTAGGAAGGCTGCAGTTCTGATTAAATTATTATAATGTAATAACAAGAGAAAGAATGTCGAGTTTCCCCTTTTAAACGAATAGGAAAACTAAATTGCATACAGAGACAATTAATTGCTCCAGATTCAGTATTAATTTTTTACAAACAATTTAGTGGATAGAGAGAAAATTTCATCTAAGGTAGATCAATTTTTACAAATATTATTTAGACTGTAATTGAAATTGTCAAACGTCCATCATAGATGTTGATAAAGGTTCTATACTGTGAATATGTAATGCCGATTAGTACGGCATTATAATGTGATTGGATTTTGCCTTTGATGATACAAGCATGGAATTTGGCACACAGTCAGAGTATGTTATGAGAATCAATTTTATAGAGGGAACCTCTTTTTGATTCACCAGGTAGACACAGCACGTCGCTGAGCCTAAATAAAACATAGAATTAGACACCCAATCAAAGCTGCATAAAATATCTATATACAATATATATTAAATAAATTCTTATATAGGGCACTTCTCTTTGACTCACTGTGTGTTCCTGATTAGTATTGATGGGAAGAACATGACCCAAAACACGAAACACCGAACAGAAATTGACAAGGCGCGGATTTAGCGCATGAGGACGGCTACTGCGACCCCGCGGCAAGCTCCTATATACGGTACTAGTGGCCAGCAGGTTGATAAACACAAGTCCGTAATGAGGATTTTTTTTCTCCAGCATTTCCTGGATTCCTATAGACAATTTATCAATTGATTAGTGGTTATTTGATCAAAAAGTGCTCAGTAGGTTTTGTAGAACCCGAAGTATTTTTTTTTTTTTGGGGGGGGGGGGGTGGTTGTATTAACTGGTTACTGTTGGCATTTAAAGGACAGAAATAAGACTCCATGGTCGGTTATACAAAAGAATAACAGACCAAGACGCAACCAAAATGAGTTACCAACACATGTGGTTTTGGTGTCACGTGCTTTTTCTCTGCTTTCTAACATAGCTAAAACAACGGGCAATTGTACCTCAACGGACAAGCATACTTCTACTACCTCGAGGCCAAAACTACCTATACCAATGGATGAAGAATCTTTCTAGAAGAAAAACGATATCAAGATATCTCGATATTGGCCAGTATAGTTTTAGCTTCCAGACCCTATTTTGTGAAGCAAAGTCAGAGGTCGTTTCGCACACAGAAATAACTAAACAGTGTCATGTTAAATTCGCGGGCATGGTTTAGTAATTTCTCGGCGCGAATGGGCCTCTAGCTGTGCTTCACAAAATAGGGTCTGGAGCTAAAACTATACTAGCCCAAATCAAGATATCTTGGTAGCATTGTTCTTCTAGAAAGATCACCCATCCATTGGTATAGGTAGTTTGGGCTTTGGGTGGTGGAGGTGTGCTTGTCTAGAAGGATTCTCCATCCATTGGTATAGGTAGTTTTGGCTTTGGATGGTGGAGGTGTGCTTGTCTAGAAAGATTCTCCATCCATTGGTATAGGTAGTTTTGGCTTTGTGTGGTGGAGGTGTGCTTGCCTAGAAGGATTCTCCATCAATTGGTATAGATAGTTTTGGCTTTGGATGGTGGAGGTGTGCTTGTCTAGAAGGATTCTCCATCCATTGGTATAGGTGGTTTTGGCTTTGGATGGTGGAGGTGTGCTTGTCTAGAAAGATTCTCCATCCATTGGTATAGGTAGTTTTGGCTTTGGGTGGTGGAGGTGTGCTTGCCTAGAAGGATTCTCCATCAATTGGTATAGATAGTTTTGGCTTTGGATGGTGGAGGTGTGCTTGTCTAGAAGGATTCTCCATCCATTGGTATAGGTAGTTTTGGCTTTGGATGGTGGAGGTGTGCTTGTCTAGAAAGATTCTCCATCCATTGGTATAGGTAGTTTTGGCTTTGGGTGGTGGAGGTGTGCTTGCCTAGAAGGATTCTCCATCAATTGGTATAGATAGTTTTGGCTTTGGATGGTGGAGGTGTGCTTGTCTAGAAGGATTCTCCATCCATTGGTATAGGTAGTTTTGGCCTCGGGGTAGTGGAAATATATGCTTGTCCGTTTTTTGAGGGCCATTTGTATTTTAGGCAAAATATAATACGGATATAATATTTATATGGATTTTTGAATGTC
Organism: Crossaster papposus; assembly: GCA_037893245.1. Taxonomy (NCBI): domain Eukaryota; kingdom Metazoa; phylum Echinodermata; class Asteroidea; order Velatida; family Solasteridae; genus Crossaster; species Crossaster papposus. The sequence goes on along the minus strand of JBAIAA010000089.1, from coordinate 1,595,154 downwards.
TGAATCTACTAATTTAGTTCCAATGAAGTTACATGCATTTAAGTGAGCCTACCCTTGCTAAGTTTGCAGCTGTCTACAGCGTACCATGAATTCTAAATGTCTTCTTCAAGCGAGTGCGATATGGTATATGCACAACCATTTCAGGTACCATTATCCAATCGCAAGTAAGTTGAAATTGGGATTAAAAATGTCACAGCAGGCCACAAATTAGATGCACTTTCAGGAAACATTGTTTTGACTCACCATTTCCTACCTCAGTCAATTTCGTCAGCTCTAAATATCTTTCCTATACTTTGAACCAATTATAATGTTAGTGCAAGTGTTTATAAATTCACTGTAATAGACTAGATAGATCCATTATTGGATTTTAAATACACCTTGATTTATTATGCAATAAATAAACATCGAGTAAACATCTTTCTCCTATTTTCGATCAATTTTAAGTTCACCTAGAGAAAAAACAAAATTGTTTCATAACATTTGCCAGCTCTGCGCATCGCAATGACATAACCTTATATAACAGCTTTATATAACCAACAACCAAAAATGATCTGAAGTAAGCGCACGCTTTGCTATAGCCTACGGGTACGAAGGTACAAGGTAGCTTGCCTGGCGAATTTTAAAATTGATCAACTTCTATTCTTGTTTTTCCCGAGATTTCCGGTCCAAAAGCAATCCACTACAGAATGTTAATGCTGCTCTCTTCATGGGGAAAGAGAATCACCTTCTGGGAGACCAGCCCACAGCCGGCTGAAATCTGCTTATCTTGTGAATTCCTAAGAGAAATCCTACGATCTAATTATACGTCTATACCTGTGCCAAACAAGATATGCTACTGGGGTTTTGGAGTTGTTGAGCTGATCGTATAAGACGAGGCCCGTGGGACCATTCCACCGTCCCCCTCTCCCCTACCCCTACCCCCAGGTCGGGCCCGCTAGCGGCCAGCGGGCCGCGCTCGCTACAATGCCCCGGCAAGCCCCGCGCCGTCCACCGTACCGGTGCGCGTTGTGTCATGCTCAATCCCGCAAAAGCCAGCTCTAAGTGGAAATAAAACGTTGAATAATTCGTGAGTCCGAGGACGGAGGCAAAGCTTACGATGGCTGCTCTCTCGTATCGAAAGATCCCCAAGCGACAAGCCGGTAACCGGGGCATGTGATACACGTACGCGCGTGATTAAATTGGTGTCGACTCTAGAGATCAGAAATACAAGGAATATCTAAGGGATGTACATGCTGTTCTAACATTTATTGCACGACGACTGTTTTATCATCTTAAAGTCGGTTTTCATCCGTTGTTACGAAATGTAACCGAAGAGTTGAATTACAGGTTAATCCACATTTTGATTAAATTTGTGACCCACTCCACAAAAATGGTCGTTTTTTCTCCACTTCAGTCGTCAATTGGCGCAATGATAACAAACACTTTTTAACAATGGTATAAAGGCCTGCCAATGCAAACAAATCTAATTGATTCGTATAAAGTACATGGTCTTCTTTCAAAAGTCGTTCGTTTTTAAAAAGCACGGAAACACTAACTTTAATCACTGGGGGGAAAAATAGCAAAACATCATCAAAATGTATAACTATGTTTAGAGCTAATCTTCAACCTGAACATTACCTGAAGCATATTTTATACCCTTGACGCCGGAGAGCGGTTATATCCGCGGCCCGCTAATCCATCCAGAATGCTGCGGCCAGATGTCCTATGTCGTGGAACATGGCCTGTGTGGCAGCTGCACGCTCGGTCCATTGTACAGTGCAGCTACTGGACAAAGGCTGCTGTGCAGTTTGTGTATAATTCGGTGCGGTGAGAAAAAACGCTGGTAATACAGGAGTCAAGGGGTTAACTACTAATTTTAACTAATTTTAGGATTACATACATGCTATGTACTTCATACTGTGGGATGGATCTGTTAGCTAGCCTGCTGTCTCGCATTCCATATCCGTCCACAACGAAAGGGCTGTAAAGTAGGCATCCTGACGTTTTGAGATATTTAGAGAAATGAAATCTACAAGAAATAAGCTTTAAAATGATGTATTACAAGACATTGGTGTAACACTAAATATACAAATTATTTGTTTGTTATTGTTTTTCACATATTTCAATGGTCTTTTTCTCAAAATAAGCTCTGGCGACTTTACAGCCCTTTTGTGGTGGTTGGTCACATATTATTGTAATCCTATTTTAGTAGCATCATAACAAACGAACGAACATTAGCCGAACGAACGAACGAACGAACGAACGGTAGTCTGGTAATGTTACATCAAAACATACGGAGTTAGACATAGGCCTACAAAACAGTCGACTCCTGTCCCATGAAAACAAAGACGACGTGTTACAACCACCAAAGCTTAGCGGTTGGTTTACCCGTCAGAGAAGTCGTGTCAGCAGCTACTTGGGATATGACATTGCTGTTGAAGGATACAACTATCCTTGTGGGTAAGACAGGCACGGTCAATTGACCCAAGAATCTTCCCTTCGATAGTCTTAGATTTCTACTCGGCTGATGCCTAGTAGCACTTAACACAAATACACAATGTAAACGGATTCCCAGGGGAAATGAGGACAACAGTCTTGGTGATGGAGCAAGTGTTCTCGACAAGCGCCATTACAATCCGGACCAATGCACGCAGCCCTCAATTTTCTTAATGCGCTGGTTATTAGATAAAGCCGCCGGTCCTGTGTGGACTTCATTCAGGCACTGCCCTGATTCCTGTAGGTTTGTTGCCCGCCATCGGCAACAATGTCACTTTTGCTAATGAGGAAAGCCCCGGAGTAGAGCGGTTTCAGGGTAGGGTTTTATGTCCCCTGAAGACAAACTAACGGGAAGGTGAATATTGCAAGATGGAGAAGTAATCACTGGAAACACAGCTAGTGGCACTAATAGATAATGAGAAATTAATCAATTAATTCTCAGCGGCATGGTCCATTTTGTGTCGGGTTCTGAATTATTGATCTCTGCATGTGCAAGCTCAACGCGGGGCGGTATAGGTCGTAGTTATACCACCGTCACATTTATATGTGATAAAACACAATTCGGAGAGAGAAGCTTTAAACAAATTTGTGAGTTTCAGCTCAGCTGTTTTTCTAGCAGGATTTTGTCATTAACTGTTGAATGAGACACCGATCAACTCCCGCTAACAAAAAAATACAATAGAAAAATACCTATTAGGTGCATTTCGTGTTTCAAGGTTAGACAGTTACAAGATGTGCTCATTTTTGTTCTTAGTCTTATAACACAAAGCGGATGATCCGGTTGCCCATCTCCCGATAAAATATTGAGGGTATATCACGTTCGTGACGCCCACCCTTACCACAAACAGTTGATATCTTATGATTGTGTCTTACAGAACTCAACCATAACCCCATGTTAAGATCAACATTTAGAGAAAGAAATGTACGTTCGTTGAACTTTCTTCAGAACCCACCGCACCTTGAATCCTTATATTTGCATTTAATATACATACTAATCTGCGCCTCTCAATCTTTACAATTTATAACTATTGTTTGAAAAGACATCACTTTAAAATGAAAAGAGGAAACTTCTAACAAACGGGACAAGCAAGCAGTCCATCTACTATTCTCTTGAGATTTGACTCGGATTTTCCGTTATAAAATCAGATTAATGTGCATAAGTATACACGAAGGCCTACACTTTCTGTTTAATTCAATCATCATCTTCTTGAATAGCGCGGGACAAGCGCAAAAATGAAGAAAGCTATTTGTCCCGGAAAGACAGACATTATTATTTGGAGAGGAAAATAAAAATAAGGGTAAAGCCTGCTTTCGGGACAGGATTATAGGGAAAAGTTCCTTAGGGATATCCTGTTGAATACAGAGCAGTTGTATCAATGCCTTGTCAAGGGGCTCTTTCGTAAGGGGGAGGTAGGCTGTACACTGTCCAGGCTGTCCCACAATGATTAGTACCCATCGATGACCAAAATGCCATTATCGTGGATATAAATGTAATTATGTTGTTTCAATAATCATCTTTGGCATACAATAATTTTTCATAAGACTTTAAGATCATGAAAAAAGGACTTATCAAACTGAAAATACACTCAATTTTGTTAGATATTTTATACTTATAGGGGAAAGGAAAAAACAAACGGGTATCTGCTAAGTATGATAAACAGAACCAACAACCAATACTTTGGAGCCACAGTCGCAGTTAAGTTTGATCCCTTCAAAGTGTATGCATAAATAATCAATAACCCGTAACAGTTAGAACAAACGTGACAAACGATTAGAATAACAGATAGGGATTTTTTTAACGTAATTTACGTTTTATTGACTTGAAAAAAATACTCTCTGTTTTATTTATGTTAACACCCAACAGCGATTTTGCGCCAATTATATGATGGTTATCAAGTGAGAGAAGACAATGTGAAGAAGTTACAGTTGTAGAGGTTGGAGGAAAACGACAGAAGAATATTCTGTGAAAAAACCCACGGAGTCAGGCAGGGACAGAAAACCCAATCCACATATTGGCCCAGGCGGGATTCGAACCCGGGTCATAAGGGTGGAAGGCGAGGAAAGAACCGCTACGCCAACCTGACTTCCTTTGACTTTTGCTCTGTTTTTTTGGGGTTAGTAATCCATTGTCCTTGTCTGTATAGCTTCTTATAGCCACAAGTTACGTGTGCAACATACCAGGCACGCAAACGTTGCCCCAGCCGGTATGCCATATGGAGCTATTTGCCAATACAATCAGGTGAGTGCATGGCATGGTCTGGTCTGGGCCGGCAATCTACGAAATGAAGCCCCGTGTCTGATGGCGTATCATTTGAACCCCACCGTGCCGTTCCCTCGGCTTGTCTTTGCCGGTCTGCCGGTCGGCCTGGCCGCGAGTAATTCATTAGCCAGTCCATGGTACCCATACAATCCACGTTGGGCGAGAATTGAGAAGAATAATTACCGATGTAAAACACGCTCGACGTGTGTCGGTTTTGAGTTTAACGCGCACGGTGGGACCCTCAGGGACACCGATATAGATATTGTATGCAGCATTGATTGGGTGTCTAATTTCATGTTTTATTTAGGCTCAGCGGCGTGCATGTGCCTACTTGTCCAGGGCAAGTCAAATAGAAGTTCCTTCTAGGAGAATATTTTTTTAAAAATAGGCAAATATACATAGGTAGAAGAAAAATTAAATAGACAATGTTTTGGGCTTTTTACAGATATTTTAATTTCTGAATTTACTTATTTGTTTCAAAGTTACATGAATTTAAAGGTAGAATACACCATTTGCAGATATCGAACAATCTTACTACTAAATTAATAAGAAATATCTTACTTATTTGAAAGTAAATAATTATTGTAGGCATTCAGCAAAATGCGGACGTAGCAGAACGTACACATTTCCATAAATTATATGGCGAAAAGCGCCTTATACTGCATGTGGTCTACGCTTTACAAAGACTAGCGCGTGAACGAGAGAACAGTGGAATGGCGTACGTATGACGTAACTGTAGTGTTTCGTTCTCCTTTTCCCTAATTTGATATATCGATTACATTTTGTATATCGAAATGAACAGAAATATCTACCTTTCAATAAACAGAACAGCGCCAAAACAAAGTATTTCAAGAAAACTGCTCGCTGTACACGTTGAAGCTCCTATTTGATGTTCCCTGAACTCGGTTTTTTCGTAAAGTCTTGTACGTTCTCGAGGTCAACATACACGCTCTATTGGCGATTTGGGGTGGAGTGGGCGTGTATGGAATGTGATGACAAAATATCCAATAGGTCGGGGCGGACATCCAGGAACCTTCACAATAACGCGTCTTAAACTACTCTTGTGACGTCACTCTATTCAGAAAAGTGTCGATTATTTTAAAGAATGTACAGTTAACTGTACATTCTTTTAAGAATTAACAGAAAAAGAACGACTCAATGGACACAGAAATTGCTATTGTTATATTTATTACAACTTAGTAAGAGCTATGTTGACAGTTTCTCTAGAGCTCTCAACATTTGTCTTGGCGGTCTCTTTGCTGTGTCGACGCGCTTATGCGGTTTCAGCCCGGCTGACTGCTCTCCTATGGTCCTCACTGGTTCTGGCCACCGAAGCCCTTGTTGTAGAGGCGAGATGCTGCCATGCTCGATCGCATGGAGTGGTTCGTCCAAAAGCCTTGTTGCACAGATTTGCCACAACCTGGAATATCAACAATAACAGATATTAAATAAAATGGATGTGCCAACCCGCATGTAACAAATTGCATGTAACAAAAGGTTTGTCTAAAACATTCGAAAATGAAAATGGCCCAAGAACTTATTACGACTAAGAAGAAAAAAAAGGGGGAGGATAAACATTTGTATTAGCAAGGTCCAAGCGATGGTTTGCAATTTAAAATATGTACATGTAAAAGGAATTGATTTCTTGTAAATGGGAATAATTTTTGACGGAGATAGGCCATAGTTATGTCATAAGTTCGAAGGTCCTAAAAAGTGCTACTAATGCACAACTTTAGGGCTGGTATACGTACAACACGTACATGTACTTTACATTCGCTAACTCGCCCATGCTGTCCTGTCGTATATCCGTGTAGCAAAAACGGCAGAAAAACCAACGGAAATTTGTTTCGTTCCGAGTCTGGTTTGACATGTGATAATGAAACCGTTCAGGGTTTAACAAAAGGCTGGTATAGTTTTGACACGGAATAATGACTACTGACGCCAAGTTACACCATAAAAAACGGGCTAAAAATAATAAGCCAAATTGAGCTGCTGAGAGATATAGCCAAATGTTGGGAATAAAAGTTCTTGTTACCTTTTCTTGCTTATTTTCCATCATTACCTGATCTATTACAAGGGGTCCAAATCAGCCACGAGTGTATGAAGTTTCTTCACCTCTAAATCTGCCGCTTTAGTATAAATCCTCATGGTAGTATAAATCCTCATCGAATATGTCCCAAAATACTGGTTTGAATCATCATCAAGTAAATTGGCGAGTCAGTTCTTGAGGTGACAAAACATACCGGTATCTCCCAACGTATTCCCACTTAAAAATATGTACAGATCATCACTGGAAGACATTTTAGCGGAGTTAGCAGAGACACGCCCGACGCACAAGAATGTATGGCATCAAATGACTTCGATGTCGAATGTACTGGGCATTTTAAACCCTCTTATTTAACCCAACCTTTATTCAATTGTTTGGTTACGCAACACGGAGACCAGACAGGACAAAGCTTTCACATTCCTTAGTAGCTTGTACCACTGAACAATGGACTTAAATCATATCATACTTTAAAGCATTAGTAAGAATTGATACTTGTTGTTCCTTTTAAATATTGACAATGGGTGTGAAAGGGACGTAGTTTAAGTCGGAGAAACGACTCAAAAGGTGGGCATTCTTTGATTCAAATTGGGCTCGGACGCTGCGCGTCCTCGCCCATTCGAATCAAAGAATGCCCACTTTTTCGTCATTTCTCCTTAACATAATACGTACACCGCGCCGATGAAAACGATAATCGCGCGTGCAGTCTTGTATGCTTCAGTGCAGTGTCGGCGAGCATTGTTTTCATCGGCGCGCTGACCTGTGACGTATGTCCGCGGCGGTCAATAGTTACCCTAGATCAACACTAACTTTAGTGAGAAACTTATAATGTAACTAGCGTTAATAATATTGTACGAATATCAATTAGTTACTAACTGTTTGTTTAGTAAGCAACTTCAGGCCTTTTTAGTAACCGACGAGGCTTAATTGGTAAGGCTTCATAATATGACCCCTTGACTATAGGAATCTACGTGGTAGATATCCGTGTTGGTTCTCGGAGTTATTTAACTAAACCACATGCCCGATTAAAGTACAACTTTGAGGTTTAAATATTTACACTGGTGGTAACTAAACTTGCTCACTTTTACAGGAATTGTTGATTTATTCATTGTTTTTCTGTGTTACACCAATTTTACAAACTGAAGACAAATCACAACGGGGTTATTGTCGCCGTAACTCGGGTGGCAAATACCGTACGCACGTCCCCAGTCCGACGGCAAACAAGCTAACGGTCAAATTTGGCCCGTCCTACCCTCCTCGCGGTATTGTTCACCGGGCGTGTCGCCATATATGCACTTCCAATCAAAATCAGACATACACGTCCAATGCGACTCTGTCAACCCAATATGATATTAAAACGTGCATACCAACAATGGACGGAGATAATGGGAAATAAAGAGAAAAGGACGTACCGCCCTTCGGTTCCATGGCAACGCTCTACCACAATGAAAGGTACTTCAAGTAGGGCTATAGTCTTTACCTTTGGTTAGACTTCTTATCGGCCGGCGGCTGTTTAAGTATTACTGCATCATCTTTGTTTTCTGGTGTCAATGTAGGGAGAGGTGGTTGCTGATTGATAACCGTATTGTGCTAATTGGCCATAATTACATGCAATGCTGCAATTTATGTAGCGCCAAACTTCGTCTCAGTCACCTCAAAATATCAACATGATTATGTTCAACGCCAATTTTTTGTTCATCTTTCTTGAAAACCAAAACTCGTTTTGCAAAATATCATCATCTGTATTTCCTTGGACATAGTTTACGTTGTTCAAAAGTGAAGGATATCAAGTTAGGAATGGTGCAATGTCAATGGTAAAGGGCTGGAACATTTTCTGTAAAAATGCTACCATGGGACAGTCGTTGGGTCATTAATATAAAACACGGGTTAACTCAGTGTTGTTAAACAAGCTGTATGTGTACGGTCACTTCGTTTGTTTCGACTGATTTTTTGAGAACGTGTTGACTTCGATGCGCGTCTAATAACGGCTAGACATCACGAGTGCACGTACTATCACCGGCCAAGCGAGCCAAATTTGGAAGGCAAACGGAGTTTAGTCACATTCCCCGGTATGTTTGGAAGACGGAGATTCCATTATAGGCTGCCAATCTTGAAATGAGTTTGGCCCTCAATTGTTCCTTAAAACTTGTTCCAAGGCAGTTATTATTTTCCGACAAAACCTCTTTTAGTGAAGAGGATAAAACACATTACACGTATACAAATATGCATGGGTAAGAAATACAGCCAGAAATTATATTTAAGTTAAAATCACGTTTAAGTTAAAGGGATCGTATACGTTTGGTAATTACTCCAAAAATTAATGGCAATAAAAACTTACTTGGTAAGAAGTACAGCAGCTTTGGGTAGTATAATGCATTTTTAGGAACTTTTCACTTCGAAGTACTGTGGTTATGGAAAAAGACATCCCTTTTTATCCCAACAAATTTGAATCTGAGAAGCGTTACTGCAGTGACGTTTCTCAGATTGTGTATTTCAATGCAGATTATTTTTCCTGCGTGGACATAACCGCTCCAGATTTTTGGCAATATCTCAAAATCGCTACTACCTTTTGAAATGAAATTTGTACAGGTTAGTTTTATGGTATTTATATATAACTATATAGGATTGAAACAAACAGTGGGTTCCAATTACCAAACGTATACGATCCCTATAACATCAGGATGACCAGACAGACGAGCACGGCTGCCCAGACCATCCAGACAAACCAACGGACTGTCAAAATGAACTAAGCAGTCGACCAAGAGTGTCAAGATCATCATTATCAAGAAATTCGTTACGATACAAAACTGTCTTTACACTATCACAAATACCATGGTTGACACAGTCTACCTTCTTGAAGGAACAAAAGAATCTTCGTCCAAATGATGAACTAACAATGCATTTCAGCAACGAAAAATCAGCATGCATGTTAAAACAATGTGGACTCTGTGCTTTTTCTTTTGTGTTTCTTTCGCCATCCATGATGTGCATCATGCTGTATGTTGTCCTATATGTTTGTTTCTTGTACACAGTCTTTTAGTCTCTGAAGAAGATCTTGTTAAGATCGAAATATTAGGCCCTCCTGACTTATTTGATTTATGTTAAAACAATGTTTAACTCTACAATCATTATTTACTTTCAAAGAAATAAGATGCTTTTTGGATATCTGCAAATGATGTATCCTACCTTTAATATAACAAAGTGGGGATAGGGAATTAAGATGTACATGTACAATTTTAAACCATTGTTAACACACCAACAAACTTGATGGCAGATAAGATTTGAAGGTTTGCATGGCGAAAAGACATTAAGATATAGTAAAATAGTTTGCGGTAACACCAAGGTAATACTCTTCAGTGAGATAAACTCCTTTAGTCGTAAACTTGATGACGATTTTTAGTTGCCTTCGCAAACTACGTTATTAGTCCCTTCCACCAAAAAACTCCGTCTGAAAACAACCTGAGATTATGAAAATCAGGAAAAAATCCAAGTGGCACAGCCCAGACATAAGACTGAGCGAGCCTGGAGCATCCCACCGCTCTTGAACTTACCCACGACCAAACAATGACGGCCCGCTGTGAGCCAACAATCCCGGAAAGACGGCCATGAATAGAGAAAGTCTTTTTTCTTTTTCTTTTTTTTTCCTACCCCAGAGTACAATCTTTTTTTAATCAGAAAGAGCCGTCTTCTTGCCTATTCTTCTTGGTCGTTTACCTATTCAGCTTCGCCGTTGTATAACTCAATTCCGGATGCGTTTCGTAAGGGAAGGACGGAGTTCGTTTAAATGAGAGAAATATGAAAAATAAATCTCCAATATAGCTTGCGAGTCAACAATGGTCGACCGAGCGGTGAATCTTGTTTGTTTCGTTAGCGGGAGCACAATGTAATTTTGCGACAGTGCCTGGTTAATTATTGTCGGGGAATTTCATATTCCATTCAGATGCGATGTAGTGGAAGTGTCGTGCAATGGCATTTGATTACTACTTACGTTCACAACCACGCCGCAAAAAGAACACCAAAAAAACAAAACAATTGAGGTCATGTAAGTTGTATGTCACCCCGCCGTATAACAGCTATTCACCAAAGAATAAATTTAGACTGATAACAAATATGTGCTAAACATTGGAAACAGTTTTAAAATAGATCAGAATTGTTAATATGTAAAAAATAACAATGGAAAAAGAAACGTATTTTTCGGGAATATTTGGGTTTTTTTAATTTTCGTTCAGTTTCGAAAAAAATCGGCTTTAGATTTGTTTGAAGAAGGGCAGATGTATAGTTAGGTAGATTGGTGACAAAATGTTCCATCAAAAGATACAAGCATGTAATTTGGCACACAATCGTAGTATGTCATGAGAAAGATATTTGGCTATAGGACCATCGCAGATTTGTCCTTTGAAAACAATATTATTTTGAATAACAAGCAATTTTAACAAAATTCCAAATGGCTGCTACCTATATTTTGTCAAAGGACAAATCTGCGATGGTGCTACAGCCAAATATCTTTCTAATGGATGACATACTCTGACTGTGTGCTAAGTTTCATGCTTGTATCATCAAAGGCACAATCTCATCAACTATCTGACGAACTATAGAGCTAATTTAATGTATACTTTTTGTATAACATACAATCTTCGCCCCTTGAAATAAACGTTCAAACTGCTTGTGCATGTGGTGAGAATCCCTTTTGCAAGACAGCAATTATAACTCATAAACCTACGAAATCGCACGTCGTCTGGACACATAATTAAACGTCTCGCAGTGCTAGAATGGGTGACTGCGTAAACTGGAGGGCATTTTAAAAGAATCGGTAAGACAACACTGATAAGTGCTACTGTGCGACGGGCAATGCCGTAAGTCTCAGTATAGACGATGTGCCCTCTGTTTATACATCTGTATTCAAATGTGCCCGGCAGTATGCGCACGCATCATGTTTTACATAAATTTGGTTATAAGAGATGACATCAGAGGTCACATAATTCAAAGGCGATCTAACCTGCGACGTCACTCTTTAAGCAAATTTTATGTAAAACACGATGTGTGCGCACACTGAATAATAATGACGCGAGGGGTCTAGAGCCGCCCATTTTATTACAATTACCCCTGACCATCCTAGGGAAAAGAAATCTACGCGTACGGGTGACGACGGTGACAATTTCATAGCGCCCTCAACACATCCCTCCTCGCAACCACGGCAAGCACAAGATGGCGCACTTCTTTTTGCCGTCACAGCTAGCACGACATGTCTTTTTAAAACGAGGTCATTTTCACTTAAATTTAGGTCAGAAAAGTAATTATTTGTTTACACAGGCAAACTTCACTTCAGTTTATTGCAGTCTAAATCTTTTTCGGTAGTTAATAACATCTACATGTACAGTAGTTTTAAGGTATTGAGATGTTAAGGTTCATTTTGGCGCCAGTACAGTATTATGAAGGTGAATGCACTCTGGCAATCGTGTAGGGGCACGAAACGGTTTATTAGAAACTGGATAGCGACACGAACCTGCAGAGTGCATGTTTCATCTGGTCTGACTGGGGCAATAACTGCGTCTGCCCGATCGACAGTTCACTGGCGTATTGCACCTGGCCATGACGTTGGTGCGCGTGTGAATGATAGGCACATATGCCAATATGCCCCAAGCTAATCAGGACCAGCTATAAACTAACTAGACACAACCACACGGCTGGCACATATACCCACCAGCAAATCGAAGATACAGATTTATCTCTGCAGAATCAGGGCCAATTTCATCATCACAAAAATATTCCTCAGCATGATCATTCTTCCTTGGCAAAAACAGAGTTACAAACCAAATTTTCAGGGGGTGTTTATTGTTTGTGACTGGTTTTCAGCTGTTGTTTTTTTCTTAGCAAGAAAAGCACATGGAGTTTTGGCTGGTAACCTGTTTTTACTGAATAAGACTTGTTTGTGGTAAGCAAATTGGCCTAGAGAGTAACATAAACCTGTATGGATTATACCTCAGCTAGCATAACCTTTTCCACATTTCAAAGCAATCTTTTTTTAGGAATGGGTCTGTTGAAACTTGTAAAAACTCCCCTTCCCGTTTTTAGTACAGCAGATAAGTGGTGGGATTGTGCCTTTCATGGACTTTGGCACACGGCCAGAGTATGTAATAAGAAAGATATTTGGCCAAAGGGCCATCACAGAATTTGGAGAAAATATATATATAGGAATAACAATCAATGTCAACCATTTCGAACATTTTGAAAATCGTTATTCTACCTATATTTCTACAAAGGACAAACTTGCGCTGGCCCTGTAGCCAATTATCTTTCTCATCACATAATAGGCTACTTCGGTGTACCAAATTGCATGATTGTATCATGAAAGACACAATTCCCCCAAACAATTTTCCCCATCTTTCTCACTAATACAGCCCGGCCTCGGAGGAACTTGGTGGCTACGAGCATGCATCATCTATTTATCACTATCGACCCCGGTTTAACCTTTTAAGCTCAAAATAATGGTGTTCTATTGATCACTATTGTTTCACAACGACTCGGCGGGGAATTACATTTAGCGAAAATGTTAACAGCATCCTCAATTCTGCTACCGGTATCAGATTGGTTCTGAAAAGGTGGATGCGACAGTTCTTTTCAATTAGTAAATAACATTTTGAAGGCTGAAAATAATTCAGATGCATTGATATTCACCCCCTTCCTCCCCTCCTCCCCTTCCTTTCCATTGTTAATGTGGCACTGATAGAATTTTGCAACATTGAAAAGGGGAAGGAGAGGAAAGGGTCGAGGTGCATATTTATTTAATTTTATGTTATATGCTACACAGTGAGCTTGCTATATACTATACAGTAAGCGTCATAAATACATCAATGAACATTAACGTTTAAAATGCAAAGTGCACATACAAGTTATAACTAATTAAGTCAATAATTATATCTCCAATTACCTTTTTACGGTTTGACATTTGAGAAATTTATCACTAAAAAATGTACCAAACAACACGAGCATAGACCTGCAACCTACAAATTGACCTGAGACCGAATGACGTAATGTCTTTGTTTATATAATTGGCTCTCCTTTGGGATCGAAGTCGGGACGCCAGGCGAAGTAGAAAAAGGCTATCACACTGGAAAGTGCCCTTGTAAACAAAGTGTGACGTCATGATGTCTTAGGTTTGTTACAAGCATTGAACACTCTACCAACTAAGCTATCAGGCAATGTCATTTTTTTTAAGGAAAAAGGGAAAAATATTAACAAGAAAAATACGATAGCAAAACAATAATGGGAGATTCACCCAAAACTTACACATCAATACAAATCCATAACAATTTTTTTTAGGACGAAATAAACTAATAAATAAATACAATATTGTTTTTCTCACTTTCCTACAATTTCTTTTATACCTGCACAGATTATCGGTCATTTTATAATTCATTTCGTGGCCGGGAACATGAAGTATATGACTACCATGTTATACAAACTACCTTTTCGACATTGTGAGGGCGCTATGCCTCCCGCCCGGGAGACACTTAATACTAACCCGTGTAGCGGTTCGCGAATTTGTTTTCAGCAGCTAGGTTCTTTAATGTAGCTGAGTTGCCATTGTTCTTTCTCGTGAATATACATTCACGCACTACCGGTAGTGCATGAATGTATATTCATAAGAAAAAAACAATAGAAATTCAGCTACATTAAAGAACAGCTGTCCTCAACCAACTCGCCAATAGCCTAGTTGGTAAAGAGGTGAGCTATGGATCGAAAGGTCTGTGGTTCAAATCCAGCTATCGTTAACGTTTATCTTTTCGTTCGCCAAATGTTCTTGTGTATTATCTTAACCATAGAGCAAGGCTGAGGAAAAACCGGGTTAGATTACCTCAGTGCCTTGAAAAATACGACAAGAACCGCTACACGAGATAGTTCATAGTGACTTCCATTTTGTATTCCCTTATTCGTTGTAAATTTCTTACAAACGAACGTTGAAGACATTGGTGGTCTCTTTGTAAGGGCTTTATTCATGAGTCGGGCATGTTGTTGAATTTAAACTGAGGTAAAATCTTCAATTTTTGAACTCGCGGATAACAACAAATTACCTATAGTAAATTACAAATGAATACTAGTCTTCTCTGATGGATAATTTAAAAAGTGATGAAACATACTTCAATTTGTTAAGCCACATTAAACAAATATTGAAAACGAGACTGCACGCCTAAAACTACAGTGCTGAATCAACATTACAGGTGTGCGGTCAGTGACTACTCTTTAAAAGTTGGTATTTCAACCATTAAACTGATGAATTCAACACATTGGGTGTTGAATTTATCAGTTTTATGTTTTAACTTAGCTTGTGGAATGCAAAAATAGTCTGGCACCATCCCATTAAACTGTTTACAATTAATACAAATACATTCAGGGAACACTACCAAAATGGCTTCCGCGTGAAAAAAGGTCCGCGATAGAGAAGGCTAAAATGTTATACACAATCTAAAATATTAGGGGGGGGGAGTGTAGGGAAAAAATAATTACCTTATGATGAGATTAAGTTTTCTTGAGAGCCCAGGTTAATTGCTGCTGCAGGTTTTGTTGTCACTTATCGCGAATAAACCAATCCGAAAAAGTAGCAATATTATTTGTATTGGCCTTTACGATAGAGAAGTTTGGATCTATCCGGTGGTTCAGCCTAATTTACACCAAGCTGTATTATCCTTGAACAAGACATCCAGATCACGGGCTGTCAAACCATAAGACAAGATTATGTCCATCATTCTATCCATGCAACAGCAGACGTACCACAAAACTCTACACCCATCCCGAATTGAGTCGGGAGCCAGACCTCATTTTGACGTCTGTCCTCAACTGCCACTTTCCTTTGACACGGTGAGCCTTAACGGTTTCCACAACATCGAGCTGTAAGCCAAGTAAGTGTACACATGCACATCCAAATTGTGCACCCAGTTATACATTCCCAGAAATGAGACATCAGGTTTGTGGTCGCGTTTAAGAATAAATATCCTTCATCATATCATCACAAAGCTACCGTAGATATTTACATGGCTTTTATCTGGTTGTGCAAGCAGATTGTAAGACGACTCCTACAGTTTCACTAATTCCAACATTATTGAATAGACACGTCAAGCAACAACTATCGAAACAAATTACTTCTGATTTGCAAGATCTGCAGAGTTTCTTTTTAACCCAATTGCACGTGTATCTACAGTAGAATAACTGACTATAATAAGACTAGGTCTGTCTATTTAGGTGTTTTTTTATTAACGGTGTTCTCACTGCCGAAATTCATCGGCTATCACTGATCAAGTGTTTATGGAGGATTGTTTGTGGTGGTCTCTTTCCAAGCATAATTTGAGCTGGACGTCGAATCTCACAAAGGCAAGGTTCCACGTCAACAACAGAACAAGGCACCTTTCAAATATAAGCCACGAACCACCATTCACTAGGTTTAACCGTTGTCATGGTTTCCCTCCAAAATTGAGCCGAGCTCAACACGCGGTGAATGAGAACGTGCAGTTAATAATAATATCAAGTGAAAAGGTATGGGCAAGTGGGAATATTATGACGAATGAAGGCCCTATAGAAATTTGAAGAAAATAAATAAAGTCAAAATAAGCCAAAAGAGAAGGCCATAATTGATCGGCGAATGTGTGTGTATGGGTGTGTTTACAATTATAGAGGCTGAAAGTTGACCGCTGATGGCACGCTTCCAGACCCCTCAAATAGGAAAATTGCTTTAGAATTCGGTGTGATGAATAAGAATTCGGTGTGATGAATAAAAGAGGGCGCCCTTGAAATAGGCAAAAAATATGGCGCTGTTAAAAATTACGGTCGCCATCTTGGAAAAAATCGGCACCCGGTGGACCGACAGCTGAAAATCGCTATACCGAACGAACGAAAACAGAAGAAAATCTGCGGATCCCTAAGAGTTCGTTATAGCGGCCTACCACGACACCGCGATCTAGTTAGGCCACGCCTGTCAGTTACACTTGCCTGACCGTTAGTGTAATTACACATACAAGTATATGTGACAGTGGAGGTAGGAACATTATAGCTAACGCCTTTGGTTGAGAAAATTGCCAAACATTTTAAAATTGCAAGTGGTACATAAATTATATTTACCTTTAAAAAATCCGCAATGTATGAAAGAGTAAGAGCAGTCCAAACGATATGTTTTGTGCGAGTTTGTTTCATGCAAGCAGTTTCTACAGATCCAGGCCGTAGCAGTTCTTAATGTCCACCACATCTTCAGCAGCTGCATTTTGAAGGGCGAGGTCGTTCAGCTGACACACCATCTTGCCCTGGCCTTGGTCCTTCAGGTTGAAGGAGCTACAGCTGGGATGAGAGAGGCAAGCTTCGCCACAAGACATCGGACCCTGGGCTTGTAACTCCACCAAGGCGTGATCATCAGTGAGGCACGGGGAGGTGATGCGACCGTCGGAGCCGAACTGAAGGCAGAATAGAGGGTCGTAGTTGATGACAGCAAGCTCACATGTCGCATATCTGGGATTGGTGCATAACTGGTTATCCCATTTGCCACTACCATAAACAGCCATCAATGCGCAATCGGCTTTATTGTGCCGGTTGTCAGGCCTGATTTCCAACCAGTTCTGGTATGCTTCAGTCCCGTCACCTCTCAGAGGGCAATTCTGCCAAACACCATCCTGGTCGATGTCATTGCAGCCGATCCAGGCTCCTCTCGTTGGACTGTCTGGATAAAACTCCCGATGGATTAATTCCCATATGAACGTCTGTTCTTCTGATGACTTGGGAACTGCAAGGCTTGCATGAGAAGCAGCACAGATGCGTTGAGCCGGATGCCAGCCCATTTTTTCTTTGATCACATAGTAGCAAGCTTTTCCATATCGGTGCCAGCCAACGGGGCAAAATGTTGCCACACTAGCTTGAAATCCAGCTACGAGAAGCAAAACACTCAACACTTCCATGATGTTTCCACCAATTTTTGATTTTTTTTCAGCTGTACAGTTTGGTATGCTACTTTGATAGCGTCAGTATTTGAATGACAGTGCTCGTGGTCGTGTCGTGGTTTAAATTCAGCCGAGCTCAACACGCGGTGGATGAGAACGTGCAGTAAATAATATCAATTGAAAAGGTATAGGCAAGTGGGAATATTGTGACTAATGAAGGGCCTATCGAATTATGAAGAAAATAAAGTCAAAATAAGCCAAAAGAGAAGGCCATAATTGATCAGCTAACGTGTGTGACGTGTTTGGGCGTGTTTACCATTATATAGCCTGAAAGTTGACCCCTGGTGGCGCGCTTCCAGACCCCTCAAAGAGGAAAATTGCTTTATATTATATTTCGGTGTGATTAAGAAGAATACGGTGTGATAAATAAATGAGGGCGCACTTGAAATAGGCAAAAGGATGGCGCTATTAAAAATTACGGTCGCCATCTTGGAAAAAATAGGCACCCGGTGGACCGACAGCTGAAAATCGCTATACCGAACGAACAAAAACCAAACAAAATCTGTGGATCCCGTAATGTTTGTTATAGCGGCGTTCCACGACACCACGATCCAGTTAGGCCACGCCCGTCAGTGACACGTGCCTGACCGTTAGTGTAATTACACATACAAGTATATAGGTAGGAACATTATAGCTAACGCCTTTGGTTGAGAAAATTTCCAAATATTTCAAAATTGCAAGTTGTACTTGTATTTGCCTTAAACACATCAGCCATGTATGAAAGAATAAGAGCATTCCAAACGATATGTTTTGTGTGAGTTTGTTTCATGCAAGCAGTTTCTACAGATCCAGGCCGTAGCAGTTCTTAATGTCCACCACATCTTAGGCAGCTGCATTTTGAAGGGCGAGGTCGTACAGCTGGGGAAATGCATTTGGCAGCGCCCTCAATTCTGCTACCGGTATCAGATTGGTTTTTAAAAGGTGGAGGCGACAGTTCTTTTCAATTAATAAATAAATTTTTAAAGGCTGAAAATAATTCATACCCTTAAGTTCGTAGTCAGATGCATTGATATACACCCCTCCCTCCCCTACTCCCCTTCCTTTCCAATGTTAATGTGGCACTGATAGAATTTTGCAACATTGTAGATGGGAAGCAGAGGAAAGGGTCGAGATGCATATTTATTAAATTTTATGTTATATACTACACAGTGAGCGTGCTATATACTATACAATAAGCGTCATAAATACATCAATGAACATTAACGTTTAAAATGCAAAGTGCACATACAAGTTATAACTAATTAAGTCAATAATTATTTCTCCAATTACCTTTTTACGGTTTGACATTTCCGAGAAATGTATCACTAAAAAATGTACCAAAAACATGTGAGCCTGCAACCTACAAATTGACCTGAGACCGAATGACGTAATGCCTTTGTTTACATAATTGGCTCTCCTTTGGGATCGAAGTCGGGACGCCAGGCGAAGTAGAAAAGGCTATCACACTGGAAAGTGCCCTAGTAAACAACGCGTGACGTCATTATGTCTTAGGTCTGTTACCAGGATTGAACACTCTACCAACTAAGCTATCCGGCAATGTCTTTTTTTCTTTTTTTTAAGAAAAAAGGGAAAAATATTAACAAGAAAAATACGCAGCAAAACAATAATGGGAGATTCACCCAAAACGTACACATCAATACAAATCTATAACAATATTTTTTAAAAGACGAAATAAACTAATATAAATAAATACAATATTGTTTTCTCACTTTCCTACAATTTCTTTTATACCTGCACAGATTATCGGTCATTTTATAATTCATTTCGTGCCCGGGAACTTGAAGTATATGACTACCATGTTATGCAAACTACCTTTTTGACATTGTGAGGGCGCTATGCCTTCCGTCCGGGAGACACTTAATACTAACCCGTGTAGCGGTTCGCGAATTTGTTTTCAGCAGCTAGGTTCTTTAATGTAGCTGAGTTGCCATTGTTCTTTCTCGTGAATATACATTCACGCACTACCGGTAGTGCGTGAATGTATATTTATTAGTAAGAACAATGAAAACTCGGCTACATTGAAACACAGCTGTCCTCAACCAACTCGCCAATAGCCTAGTTGGTAAAGAGGTGAGCTATGGATCGAAAGGTCTGTGGTTCAAATCCAGCTATCGTTAACGTTTATCTTTTCGTTCGCCAAATGTTCTTGTGTATTATCTTAACCATAGAGCAAGGCTGAGGAAAAACCGGGTTAGATTACCTCAGTGCCTTGAAAAATACGACAAGAACCGCTACAAGAGATAGTTCATAGTGACTTCCATTTTGTATTCCCTTATTCGTTGTAAATTTCTTACAAACGAACGTTGAAGACATTGGTGGTCTCTTTGTAAGGGCTTTATTCATGAGTCGGGCATGTTGTTGAATTTAAACTGAGGTAAAATCTTCAATTTTTGAACTCGCGGATAACAACAAATTACCTATAGTAAATTACAAATTAATACTAGTCTTCTCTGATGGATAATTTAAAAAGTGATTAAACATACTTCAATGTTTTAAGCCACATTAAACAAATATTGAAAACGAGACTGCACGCCTAATACTAATCATGGTTTCCCCCCAACAAAATTAAGCCGAGCTCCACACGCGGTAAATGGGAACGTGCAGTTAATAATATCAAGTGAAAAAGTCACGTTGGTAAGTGGGAATATTATGACTAACGAAGGCCCTATAGAAACTTTAAGAAAATAATTAAGTCAAAATAAGCCAAGAGAGAAGGCCATAATTGTTCAGCTAACGTGTGTGACGTGTTTGGGCGTGTTTACCATTATATAGCCTGAAAGTTGACCCCTGGTGGCGCGCTTCCAGACCCCTCACGTAGGAAAATTGCTTTATATTAGATTTCGGTGTGATTGAGAAGAATACGGTGTGATGAATAAAAGAGGGCGCAATTGAATTAGGCAAAAAAGATGGCGCTGTTAAAAAATTACGGTTGCCATGTTTGAAAAAATCGGCACCCGGTGACAGCTGAAAATCGCTATACCGAACGAACGGAAACTGAACAAAATCTGTGGATCCCGTAATGTTCGTTGTAGTGGCGTTCCACAACACCGCTTTCCAGTTAGGCCACGCCCGTCAGTGACACTTGCCAGACCGTTAGTATTTAGGGAGGAACATTATAGCTAACGCCTTTAGTTGAGAATTGCAAAACATTTTAAAATTGTAAGTGGTACATAATTATATTTACCTTAAAAACATCAGCCGTGTATAAAAGAGTAAGAGCAGTCCAAACGATATGTTTTGTGTGAGTTTGTTTCATGCAAGCAGTTTTTACAGATCCAGGCCGTAGCAGTTCTTAATGTCCACCACATCTTCAGCAGCTGCATTTTGAAGGGCGAGATCGTTCAGCTGACACACCATCTTGCCCTGGCCTTGGTCCTTCAGGTTGAAGGAGCTACAGTTGGGATGAGAGAGGCAGGCCTTTCCACAAGACACCGGGCCCTGGGCTTGTAACTCCACCAAGGCGTGATCATCAGTGAGGCACGGGGAGGTTATGCGACCATCAGAGCCGATCTGAAGGCAGAATAGAGGGTCGTAGTCGATAACAGCAAGCTCACATGTCGCATATCTGGGATTGGTGCAGTACTGGTTATTCCATTTGCCATCACGATAAGCATTCATCACTGCGCAATTGGCACCACTGTACCGATTATCAGGCTTGGTTTCCAACCAGTTCTGGTATGCTTTAGTCCCGTCACCTCTCAGAGGGCAATTCTGCCAAACACCATCCCGGTCGATGTCATTGCAGCCGATCCAGGATCCTCTCGTTGGACTGTCTGGATAAAACTCCCGAAGGAATAATTTCCATATGAACGTCTGTTCTTCCGATGACTTGGGAACTGCAAGGCTTGCTTGAGAAGCAGCACAGATGCTTTGAGCTTGGTGCCAATCCATTTGTTCTTTGATCACAAAATAGCAAGCTTTTCCATATCGGTGCCAGCCAACGGGGCAAAATGTTGCCACACTAGCTTGCAATCCAGCCACGAGAAGCAAAACACTCAAGACTTCCATGATGTTTCCAATAATTTTAGATTTTCAGCTGTATAGTTTGGTATGCTACTTTGATACTAGCATCAGTATTTGAATGGCAGTGCTCGTAGTATCAATGTACGAACACGTTTTGCATGGAAATAGCCAACAGTGCAGTGACTGATAGTTGATATAAATTGTTAACACTCGGTTGAATGCACAAAGCAATCAAAGTAATTATTTTTTACTAGATTGTTTCCCTGGCAATGCCGTGTTGGTCGTATCTTTGAGTGCAAGGCTGTGCTGTTTCTGCAACGTATTATGTGTGTACTATACTTGCCACCCATGTGAAGTCTAATCACTGGCAGTTTGAATGAAACTGCCAGTGATTAGACTCCAAATGGGTATGTACATCCATTATTGCAGCCCAAACTGATCACATGTAAACACGTTGCAGATACAGCACAGCCTAGCGCTCAAGGCTATATTGGTCGTATAATTAGCGTTTTAGTATACCATTTGATATAGTGCATTATTCAAAAAATTTAAACAGCTATTCGTCAATACCCGAGTCAGTTAGCCATTCCTAATTGGTCGAGAGCCCGACAAGTGGTTAACGTAAAACGCTATGGCCATTATGGCCCAGCCAGTTTTAAACGCTTTTCTGCGTCACATTAAATTTGGACTCCTATGAAGTCTATGAAGAAATACAATCAATGAGTCTGTATAATATTAATATTATTATTAATTATTTCTGGTAATGAAACCAAGGATCCCTCAAAAGTGCCCTGGGCACTGTTGCTCGTAAGCCAAAAGAAACATGTAGAGAAAAGACAATGAAAATAAGGTACAGTTTTAGAGGTGGGTGGAAAACCCCAGAATAATATCCTCGGGAAAACCCACGAAATCAGTCAGGGATCCACATAATTATTGGCCCAGGCCGGATTCGAACCCGGGTCACAGCGGCAAAAAGCGAGGAAAGAACCGCTACGCCAACCTGACTCCACCCGACTCAGTGTCATCACGCCATGATCACTTCATACCGAACAGCAGGGGGAACGCGCTTGTCTATCTCCGTAAGGGCACGCGAGTGAGACAAAATTATACAATTACACAGTACACACGAGGTAAAACTGTAGAACAAACACGTTGTAAAATTGTATTTATGAATGGGAATAATAATGTGGTTATAGCCAGTATTAACAAGTATGTTTTAAAACCAGCTTAGGGTCCGAACATTGTCAAGAGGCCTATTTCCTGAATCACGTATTATCTAGCGACTCATTTTATATTATGATTAAAAACAGGCAAGTTAAATCAACAAAAAGTGTCCGGTAAACCATGGAGCTATAGAAAGGGTAAACTATGCTCAAGGGAAGAATTTGTGTCGAAAATGACGACCATTTTGTCGGAACTTAAAACCATGCACTGTAGTTGGTAATGTTTCGAGGGGTGTGGCCTAATTACGTCATTAAGTCTTAGGTCTATTAACGTAAGCTTACACATTCCTAGTTTAGTTGTTGTTTTTAGATAAGCGATCTAAATAAACGTGATTTTACTAGTTGGTGCCCATAAAATGTCGTCGTTACAGCGCCCTCGCGCGTTCGTTAAAAACTCTCTGGTAAAAAAAAGTGGTAGCTGTTAAATTAAAAGCACGCCCTCTCTGGTAGAGCAAAACTATGCTCAAGGGAAGAATTTGTGTCGAAAATGCATGACGACCATTTTGTCGGACCTTAAAACCATGCACTGTGGTTGGTAATGTTTCGAGGGGTGTGGCCTAATTACGTCATTAAGTCATAGGTCTATTAACGTAAGCTTACACATTCCTACAGTTCAAATAAATAACTGTTTTCCAAAGTTTAGTTGTTGTTTTTAGATAAGCGATCTATATAAACGTGATTTTACTAGTTGGTGCCCATAAAATGTCGTCGTTACAGCGCCCTCGCGCGTTCGTTAAAAACTCTCTGGTAAAAAAAGTGGTAGCTGTTAAATTAAAAGCACGCCCTCTTTGGTAGAGCAAAACTATGCTCAAGGGAAGAATTTGTGTCGAAAATGCATGACGACCATTTTGTCGGACCTTAAAACCATGCACTGTGGTTGGTAATGTTTCGAGGGGTGTGGCCTAATTACGTCATTAAGTCATAGGTCTATTAACGTAAGCTTACACATTCCTACAGTTCAAATAAATAACTGTTTTCCAAAGTTTAGTTGTTGTTTTTAGATAACCGATCTAAATAAACGTGATTTTACTAGTTGGTGCCTATAAAATGTCGTCGTTACAGCGCCCTCGCGCGTTCATTAAAAACTATCTGGTAAAAAAGTGGTTGCTGTTAAATTCAAAGCACGCCCTCTTCGGTAGAGCAAAACTTTTAACACGCATGCTGCAATGAACTTGAAAAGTGTGTGGGTAATTTGTTTATTTCACTCCACATTCAAACATACAAATGACGATATAGAATTTAGTTCATATTAAAATACATGAAAAAATGCAGAGAAGACAAGGTTGATGAGGAAAAAGGTTCAACCTGCCCATTAATAATTAAAAAAAAAATAATAATAATAAAAAAATTAAAAAAAACCCAACAAAATCAGTAAACAATATACCCAAAACACACGATTACATATATAAACCAATCCGAGACAACAACCCAAGCAAGGGCAGTAAAACTGCGGTGTTTTTCTATGGGACCCAAATAGAAATAAACCATTGGTACACCGATTACCGGAGGTGACCATATTCAACGTTAGGGGCGCTGTTCACGTGCGCCGCGTTTCATTACAGAACCGATTCCAATTAGCCATTTGCGCGTGACCCCGAGTTAAATTTGAATAACATCTTGTACGCTGTCTTGCGGCTCACACAGCTTGGCACATTTTAACTTTGAATTCTCCAGACTAAAGACACTGTTGCTATATCGCGTGATTCTGGGCAAGCCTTAGGCCGTGTCCGAAACGGGCTTCTAGAGCTACGGCTACGTCTATTGTCAGCCTGCTCACGTGTATTTGTAACGGGCGAACACCTAGACAATAGCCGTAGACAAGAGATTCGGATGCGGCCTTACGCTAGCAACAACCCCTAGCTCCGGAATGGTCTGGTGTCATTGTGCCATTCTCACCCATTGTGAACAATGTATTGGAGCTGAACGTCTGTTATGTAACTATGCGAGAGCTTGCCCCGAATCATGTGATATAGCAACAGTGTCTTTGGTCTGGAGAATTTCAAGTTCAACGGTGCCAAGCTGTGTGTGCAAGCAGTGTAACAGATGTTATTTGTGTACAAGATGGCAATTTAATGCATTTTCTGGAATCTCAGTTTCTGAGGTTTGACCGGGGAGGGGTTTAACTTAACTCCCAATGCATTACGTAACTGTTAGCTCCCAATGACACAGTGCTTTCTTGGCATAACAATATATCGATATAATGTGTTGAAGTGACTGTATTTTCTATGGGGGCCATGACATTAGCGTAATTGATACCTAAGATTAAATCAAACCAAACACAGGCTCTATCAACCCAGAAAAGCCCAAGATCGGGCTCGGTTGTGTAATGTTTTTGTCCTTTCCCATTAATTTAGGCAGTTAACATTGGCAACCGACCATGCCTTTCTTTTTTCTGTTAGAGTGGAGTAGTGGAAGTCGAATTATATTTCAAACCCCCTCCCCTTCTCCAACAGAATGCTGAAAACAAAACTCAACAGAAAGTGTGTAGGCCCGTTATAACCAGGGGGCTACAAATTTGAATCTCGTTTTGGTCATGCTTATTTTTACTGCAATAGCGAACCAATTAGCCAGTATGTTGTGTCCCTTGTGGGTTATATTACACAAAAGGAAAACATTCTACATAGTATAAATTGCCACAAAAGAGGGGGGTAAACCTTCTTATACCCCCATGGGTAAATATGTGAAAAGACACTTGAACAATGCCCGCGGCCGCCTAGCGCCCGAAGGCCCGGTTCTTGTTCACAAACACGGCACACGCGTACGCGAGCGCACGCCAGGAGTAGACACATAGCGAAATTCCTCCCTGGTTATTAAATAAAACTATCAATAAAATGTAACTTCGAAATCAAATGAAGTATACAGTGTAATTAATTAGAGCGGAATTCGAACCTACGAACTGTTTAATTTTTTGAAATGTTGTAGGTCTCTATAATATACATGTTTTCGACCATTTGACAAAGCAGTTAGTAACTATCTGCCGAGTGGTTTTCCTAAACGCAGTGATCAATGCACCAGAAGAATTTTACTTTTTAAGTGCTAATGTCACTTCGATTTTATCTTAATTGGTATCAAACATGGTCCACAAACTTATAAAAGCTCAGAATAACAATGATATCAAAAGAAGAAAAAATGGAATTCCATCTAAATTCGTCGAAGATTATTCACAGTATAACACAAGAAGTCAACATTTAATTCTTTTTCTTAAAACTGCAAAAATATCGATGACGAATGACAAAGGCACGAGCGTAATTATGCATGGATTGGATCAGTTTCCTCGAAAAACAATTTCACCCCGTCAAAGTCAACTACCCCTTATACCTGTCGTTGAGGAGTGGATTATAAAAACCTCAAAAGACGGACAAATAAGGCCACAAAAAGGGAATATAAAGGGACAAGCGGTGAGCCAGGTGGTTCATTTATAATTGCGGTTGGGGTTTTGTCACGGCATTAACACACAACTGAAGCAGAGCTGACGTTACAAGTTTGGACCGCCCGGTCTATGGAGAAAGCACACTCACTCGTGGGCTCGAGTTTTTTCCCTAAACAAATTTCTCGTTCGTGTTTTTAGGTATTTTTTGCGATATATAAAAACTATTGAATTGTTATGAAAAACCTTACTTGACTGTAAAGTGTAAATGAGCAGCAGTCTCAAGCATCCTGTGAAATCACAGCATCTGGTGTGATGTGGTTTTAAAAAAAAAGTGGAACTTTGAAACAATTTCAACGATTGCCGGCCGGCAATCGTTGGAGAAACGTGACTATTTGCCGCACTGCCCCCAATTATTTATTACACGTAGGCCTACTTAGTCCACGTTTAATTTTATTTGCTATACCCGTGTGTGGATGCTAGCCAATTTGCCAGTGAATTTGCGATAGCCCTATCGTTTACACTAAATCCATGTTCCAACACTATATCAAATATGAGGCTGGTGAAATCGTTGTTTGTTAATTGACTTAACTAATTAAATATAGCATGACGACATAACCACATTAGTAAATATACATATGCAATCAACCTTAACAATATTAGCCAGCTTAAGCGCCCGTTGTTTACAGAACCAATTTCCGGACAAATCATCACATTTACCGTATCAAGATTATAATACTAGCACACACACAGCATCAGCTGTCTTATTAATTGCGCGGTGATTGCTGCGCGCGCATTGTACTTCACACAGTCAACAACGAAATTGCACCTATTCAGCGCAGGGTAATTCCACTTCTCTGATCCAAAAGTAGAGTTAATGTCTCTCTTGTTCATTGTGTTTTCGAAACAATAAAGAACGCCAAGCATGTGTTAGTTCAGCGGTCTATTGTATCCGATAGTATACCCTTATTGGCGTATGATTATTCAGTCGAGAATTTGACGATCTGCGTATTGCCTCACCAGCTGAATCACTCAATGAGCTTCTGTATACAGCCTATAATAACCGCATCAACTTAAATCCAGATTCCTTTTGTAATCCGACTATACAATTATGTCTGCTTTAAATTTGCTCAGTAAATCTGACATGGTAAAGATTTCTATAACCGGCCCTGAATACCCGGTAGTTCTCTTGAGAACAAACTATCAATAGCAACCAGCCGCTTCGCACGAGGTGGTGAATAGCCAAGAATTGATAGGTCTTCATGAGAATTGAGGATAGATTCTTTCAGCTTTTGTTTCCTCTCATTCTTTTCTTTAATGAAAGCAACACATGGCTTTTTTAAAGAATTCTCGTGGTTATTGTCCTTCTCCAAATTGGAAATAATTCGATGCATTCAAACACGGCAGAAGCGCCGAGCTGGCATGAATGGGGATCGATGGGGGCTTTTTGACGAGTTGTCCCGGCGTGTTGAAGCGACACAATGGGGGAAGAGTGGCTGGTCATTCAGTATTCAGCTTTCCACTAAATGTCTATTCAGGACTAGTACCGGTGGTGGTAAACCAGACAATAGTATGAATAGATGGAGGACAAAAAGCCCATGTACGGATTGCAATTAGCATTTTTTGTAAAGGCACACCACGTTTTAATAGTGTTTCTTTGAGCAGATATTGCTGGCTTGATGACAAGGCCAGGGCTCGTGCAAACTACAGGATGCTCGAAGATTTGTACTAAAAGAGAAAGCTTTTGCTGTAATTTTTAGAAATTGATGGATTTGTGGGGTTAGTATGTTATAGCAAATATTGTTACACTGACTGATTTGACATTTTTGGTTCGTAGAAACCAAATCATGTTCTTGTAGTCATGATCCCTAACCCCACTTTAGCTTAAACAAAGCATTTTATAGATAGAAGGTCAGGGAATCAGTTGCATATACCCCTTCACAGTTGTGTAATCAATTGCAAGGGAAATGTTGAATAACTAAATATGAAAAATTAGAAGCAGTATTTGAACAAAAACGCTGGTCGGCCGACTAGCATTGGAAATTGACACAAAATACCATTTTAATTGAAAATGTCGGCACAGCATTATGTTGCAGGATGCTTCAGACTACTATTCCTAAACAGTTATTTTATGATAATTTGGTCATTAAATTTCTTTGATGTTGGCAAATGTTGTATATTTCCTTTAATACACTTTCAAGCAATATACATATTTCGCGTACTTTACCCTTACCCGGCGTTATAATTTGATAGAGATGATTTGAAGAAAAAAAACTTATTCAATAAATGAATGAACGAACCATTACGTAATTCAAATACATGTAACAATAAAAAGTATAGCGGACTAATGAAACATTTTATTTGAAAAGTAAAGAAAATAAAAGATTTTACAGCAAAAATGTACGATTTTAAATAAATTGTCCACCTTAAATGTATTTTCAAATGATCATCAAGATCCATCTAAAAAAATGTTTTAGATAACTATACAGTTTTTGAAATTGCAATATTGATCTGAATGCAGGCCTAAAATATTGAAAATACATTAATCTGTGTCCGGGAAAATATAATCGATTCTTTATCGACTTGTCTATACACAACCAATGAAGTAGCGTCATTTATATTCTTTTCTGTATTCAAAGATACAACCCATTAGTATGCTATTATTTTTGAAGAAAAAGAAGAAGACATATATACACAGGGTATGTGCAAAATCTTTATAGCCATTGATTTGTTTATGGGCGCAACTTATCGTGAATCTGTATTTAAACAGTTAGCTGTATAAATCCATGATGCAGTATCCCGCCCAACAAAACATTGCAGCTTATTTGAATGATCACGGAGAGCGAACGACAGTCGTCGAGTCGATATACCGGAGTTGCCGGTGCGGGTTTGGCGCGGGCGAGATCACTACCGCTGCGGTCGAACGCTAGTAAAGTAGTAATGGAGTTATCGTGGTATCTTCTTGTACATGTACGTAATATCCCGTGGCATTAAATGAACCCACAAACGCTAATCTCGAAAGACTTTTTAAAAATTCAGCTTAAGGGGAATTATAAATCATTTGCTTTTGCAGAAATTTTCAGAAATTGATGGATTTTGGGGCAAGATTGTGGTGTTGTGTCTTGTGACAGGCTCCTGGGAAAAATACAAAATGGTTAAACTTTAGTTGAGTTGTTTGAAGGTTTGTGTTCGTAGATGTTGATGACCTAGAAAACAATCTTTAGCATCACTGTGTACATGCTTTGGAAATATATTTTTTTCTAATGGGAAGGCTAGGGTGTGACGTGTATACATGATCGTCCGACATAAATTTTGATTTGTAATAGTGGGTGAGCCATGTTTTAATTTCAAATTGGAAGATAGTGTGTGACATGTTCACTACATGACTCGCATCAAAATGTGTCGGGCGGCCATTTTGAAAAAGAAAAAAAGGCCTGACGCTAAACATGTATTGGGTTTTTTGTTTGGCCTTATATAAAACCACACAAAAACAAGTAAAATTGATAATGATGGCTCCTCGAAAGAGTGAATAATCAATATTTACTCTTTTAGAGTAGTTTTTACTCTTACATAATTATTAGAGAAAATCCTGTTTATTTGAGTGTGTTTCGATAGATGTATTAGTCACCAATATTGGGCTTTGATGTATCGCTGTTTAGGATCTCAAATCAGCCTATTTTCAATTTTAGACTAGAAGCAACTAAGGGTTTTACAAAACCTTTGTTTCGTCTTCGGCTTCGCCTCCGAATGCCTGAGAAGCAAATCGAAATGTAGAAGCATACGGGAATATTATAGAAGCATACGGGAATATTCAAACTGTTAGGTTCTTATCAACCTAAGCTAAAACGAAGCTAGGGATTCGAAAAGGCTCTTAACGACAATATGACACTGCATGAATTACCTAATGTAATATCAAAACCTGCATATTTCTCCTCAACATAGTAATTTACTGTGCGACAAATGACTGTTGTTCAATCATTTTGTTTTCAGAATGAGAAAAAAACGCGCCAACCCTATTCAATCGGCCCCAGCTGTCAGCCTTTCCATTGTCCCATAATAACCTGACTAATGGCGTCATTGTTTAGCTCCTGTTTTAATGTACTTTGCACAAAACCAACGACCTTCGCAGAATGCTATTCAGCGATTTAAGAATAAGAAACAGTTATCGATTCGCGCGCTCTTCTTAATAAACTTTGTTAACACGGGCGTTTAAAGCTGTAAAATGTAATGTATGATGCCTCCAAGCAAAAAAGTATTGAACTTTATTAGATACCGTCGCATGGCGTGCACAGCTAGTGGCATAACAAGCGCATTTCCTCGGCCGTTCTTAGTCCTTTTATAATTCCAATCGATGGTCGGGTATTTTGGTAGCGTGTTTAGCTTCCGCCCTATTGACAACACGGTCCGTTCTTCCCACAAATCCGGCAGGGATTTTCATTGTTGGTTCTGCAAACTTGAATAGCATGCCCCATTCATGCCGTCACAATGGCCACACCTCGCCATTCACGCCGGTCCATTCATAGCGGTTTAGTCTTGTTTACTCCCGCCAAGGCCGGCCCATTCAGAGTTGAATACATCCCCTAGGCAATCATTATCATGCATATTGCCCAGTATTAACCACCTTTTGTCCACGAGCCTTAAACCCCTTTTCAATAAAAGAACTGCGTCGCGCAATCTGCTTTTCATCTATTTATTTATGTCATACGTGCCCTTTCAATTCCTCATGTGTTTTTCTCTTTTATTGTTGTGTTGTTTTACTTCTTTGTGTTTTCCCCCCTTTTTATATGACCATAGTTCACGGGTTAGCTGCGCTTACAGCGCCCCAGCGTGAAATGACTTGACCACGTTTACTTCACCAATATTACTGGGCTCTTTTTTGTTATCAGAGAATGGTTATTGACTATGCCTACAATGAGTAGAATAGACCAACAAAACAGGTTTTTTAAGCTTTTCCTTTCTCTGTATCCAACACTGTAGTATACAGCGATGCCTAAAGTGGTTTTTGAGAGGGAAATGCGATTCCCACCCCGTGAGAAATATTAATTGCGCTTGTGACTAAATTCAACTTGGGAAAAGAATGTTGCACTTTTTTTCTTCATCTCAATGAAGGTTAATTAGTGCAAAAAATGTTGAGAAAACATAAATATTGGACTGGAAAACATTTTCAATTTGGTTATAGGTCTCGGGAAATATTCTCGACTCTCCATAAACTTTGTAATCTCGAATTGTATGACGCGTTGCATTACAATCTAAGCGTATCTGTATAAAAGGCAAACAAATACGAATTCGCGAAACAATATTTGCCTTGTTACCCAAACTGTAAACCAATTCTTGCTCTTGTTTGCTATTGTGGTTAATAATTTTATAATTAAATTCACCTTCGTTTAGTCTAATAGAATAATTGCTTTCCACTTGTTCTCGAACCGTTTGCGGTTGGAAAAGAGTTTAGACGGATCCTTTGGTAGTTAAAGTGGTAGGCAGCACCCCAAAAAACGAAGAAAAAAACCCACGAAAATAATGTTATCAACCCCACCCCAATTGACTGTTCGGGTATGAATTTCATTATATTATAATGCATGCTTATTTGTACATGCATCTGATACACACTGGGTACAAAACACGAATGCCCAAGAATGCCAATTAAACGATAATGAACTTTGCTCATTCGACAATGTGCAATTCAACTCAATTCAACATGTACATTGTACATGTACAATTTTCATTTTATCATTGAAATGGTTTTTTTGTTTTAATGTATACAAGTACTCTATTTGA
The DNA here is from genome assembly GCA_037893245.1 of Crossaster papposus. NCBI lineage: Eukaryota > Metazoa > Echinodermata > Asteroidea > Velatida > Solasteridae > Crossaster > Crossaster papposus. The sequence continues at coordinate 1,563,071 of JBAIAA010000089.1, read as the reverse complement.
TACAGAAACGAGCAGCGATCGTCTATCCATTTCCACGTTTAGACTACAATTTTTAAAACAAATACAAATTTGAATCTTGAAACAGCAATTCAACTTTTAACTTCTTTTTTTTTCTCTCTGGAATTGTTTAGCTGCATGAACAGGCAGCTTCACAACAAACCAAGCAATATAACAAAAGAAACACTTAAATACAAACACCAAGATCGTTATAAGTATAACACAGTTTTCTCAATGAATTTCCCAAATTTTTTTTCGATCACCTTGTAAACAAAATTCTTCAAATGCAGCGTTGACATTGATGATCAGTCATGTTATATTGAATACCAACTTGAAGAAAGCTCTATACAATTATGAAAACAAAAACCAAAAAACCTGATAATCCCAGAATGGAATATCTTTTTAGAGTACAACCCGAATTTTATTATCAGTATAGTACTGAGTATATGTTTTTGCTAACATCGATAACATTACTTTTGCTGATTTTTTTTTGTCACCTCGGATAATAACCAAGATTTGTCACATCAAAACGACCTCTAAAAGCAATTTTATCCGAATTAATATCCGAAAATCAGGCAAGCCTACACGTGTATTGGTTTTAATCTACGAAAATTGTGAAGATTAAACAGTTTATACGCCAGCTATCTAAACTATCTTTGGAAAAAACACAACTTGGATACAGCAGTAAAGTTTGTAAAACAGCTGAAAAAGGTTTTTAAAAAGGGGGGCTTTTTGCTTCAAATAACTCGACGATGTCATAGTTTTAACCAAAATAACCACAACAGATCAAATATTTACCAAATGGATGATCGAGTAGGATATACCATTGACAATTGCTCGAATTACCAGGAATGGGTTGATTTGGGGGTTGTATTTTTTTGGGTAAATATCGTTTAACTGACCTGTCTGAAGTTTTACAATCATGGATGCCGAGAAAAAAAGAAAAACAGCATTTGTTTTTAACTGGCGTCGAGGCAGTTCTTCTGTTTTACGATTTCCGTCCGGCATTTTTCAGAACAATTATAGGATATATAGCACAATTATTTTGCTGGATATGCCTAGAGACATTATTTATTTTCAAATAAGTGAGATATTTCTTATTAATTTGGTGGTAAAAAAAATTCGATATCTGCAAATGGTGTATCCTACCTTTAGGCTATAACACAAACCAGGAACACGCAAGTGTGCGTAACTTTGAACAATATTCTGGCTGCATTAAATAACTTTTTATGAAAACAAAAATGTTTTTAACAACACATACCGCACTTAGTTAGCTTCGACTAGGCCGTTATTACCACCTAATATGTTACTTAGGGAACATCTCAGCAGTATACCCCAGTGTGCTTAATTTTGAAATCTGCATATCTTCTACATGATTAAATTTAGAGTACTTTGTTTTCCAATTACTTGAAGCTAAGAATCAATTGTACCTCATATTTGCTGTTTGAAATTTGTTGTCAAGAATAAGTAATATCTTGAACAGAAACAATTTTTCATCATTATAGTGGGTTTCTTGGCCTTTACATCTAAAAAAGACCTACATTTCCCATGCCGACAATGTCAACTGTTTCTTGAACTTCAGTGTATGCAATATATTTCAGTGTAATTTTAGAGCGCTGATTTTTTTCTTCAATGAAAAAATAAGAAATATACCGCATACAAGTTCGAACCGATAAATTGGTAAAATGTTCCCATTTGCTAGGACTTTACATAATGTACACACAGATTAATTGCTTCTTATACGCAATATCGTCAACACTAGTACTTAAAATAGTAATCTTCCCACTTTGTGGCAAGTGGTTTTAGTTTTTTTAAAGAAAATGCCTCAACACAAAAAATGTCATGATATACGCAATTAGTTTTAAAAAGCTATCATGAGCTCTTTGGTTCAATTGCGTGTTAAAATACAACTTCTGAAAAAAAGTTACAAGACAATATAGTACACTCGGGAGACAAAAGTAGATGAATAATTATTTACAGACATCTTTAAGTCTCCACTTTGTCAAACTATGTTCACAGATGCAAGAGTTCAAGATAATATATAATAGGTTTTTGAAAGGTTTAACTTTAGTACAGTGTTTTATCACTAGCACATGAGGCTAGTTCGTCGATGTTTGTTTTACTACTGTCCACGTTCAGTAAATCGTCGTAAAGTTATCTGTACAGAATGATGAACCGCGGCCTATAAAGCGGCAGTGTGCCTGGTGGGTACAGGTATGGTGGGTCGGATTGCAGGGTGTGCGGGACCGTAATGTTCCATGTCCGGTTTGACGAGAATGTAGGCGACCGGACGCTGTATGTCGGGACTGCCTGGCCATCCGTACGGCATCATGTACTGCGACTGACTGTGTACACCGTGAGCGTGTGGCGGGATCGGGCTGGACGCACCTGGCGGGAGTTTCCCGAATGCACTACCCGGTAGAGACGGTGGGTACATGTACGGCGATAGATGCGACGGGTACAATGCACCGGCCGCAGCTGCCATTTCAGCGGCCCGTAAAGATGGGGAGGATTCCAGCTTGATGCCGTTATGGTGGTGGTCGAGGATCTGGTACGGATGGGTTGCTAGACTGGACGGTAGATACGACCGCATCTTCTCCGCCGTGATGTGATCGGTCACGGGTACGCTAACGGGTCCGTAGGAGCTTGTTGTCGGTACACACGGCATCGGGAAAGCATACCGGTCCTTCTTCATCATGTTTTTGGGCTTTCGCCGGGGCCTGTACTTGTAATCGGGGTGCTCCTTCATGTGCAAGGCTCTGAGACGCTTGGCCTCGTCGATGAACGGTCGTTTCTCCTCCTCTGAAAGTAACTTCCAGTCCCCGCCAAGCCGCTTGCTGATTTCGGAGTTGTGCATCTTGGGGTTCTCCTGGGCCATCTTGCGCCGTTGGCCCCGAGACCACACCATGAAGGCGTTCATGGGTCGCTTGACATGCTCGTTGGCTTTCGTTAAACCATCCATGGCAGAACCAGATAGTTGCGTGGATGTCCAGTGAAAGATGGAACTTGAATGTGATCAGCTTTGTTACTCTCTTGAATATAATCGAGTCACTTTCTAAGGCGATAAGACCACACTGCTTGCTTTCACCACGTCCTTTTCTGCGATCGCTGTCAGTAATGCTGCGGTGAAGTCCGTCATGCAACCACTGGTAATGGTATATGGGCAGGCTGTATGGAGCTTGCGCTATATTACCATATCAACGACATACACACAACGCACTTCTCATTGACGTGACTGAGCGGTAAAGTTCAAAAGAATTAAGTGTTTTTGCGTGCGCACGGCTAACAAGATTGGTACTTACGAGCAGAAACGTATGAATTAATTATGTATATTGACCAATCACTTTCTCTGTACAGGGAAACCGCACTTACTCGGAATTTCTATCCTTCTGATTGGATCATGGTAGACACACGTAAACGTTTATGGCAAGGTCTATTTATGTGACTCCGCCCACCTGTTGAAATACTTGGTTTCTATTGGTCAATCTGTGCATTGTCAATCGCATATCGACAAAAGATGGCGGAAGTGTAAACATGCGGAGTTTGGAATCTATTCGCATCTTTTATGTAATTGTAAGGTAAGTGTATTGTTTTGTATTATAATTACACAATTGAGATCATCAGTACTACCCAGTGATCAATCATGGCGTGTTTCAGAATAACAATTGAGCGGCGCACCAGGCAAACCGAGCTTCATTATTTTAGGCCTAGACCCCTATTGTAGGCAATTTCCTTTACCAGTTACGATATGTTTTTCACCTAGGACTTCGCGTTGGGCCTATTGCTCGAAAAAAATGTAAACAAAATTGACATAACCTTTCAAGATATTTGACCATGAATATGTCTCAGATTTTGTTTAGTTATTTGACCGGCACTTCAGTGGTTGTGTACAAAGAAACAATGTCCCACTTTTACTAGATCTCCCTATTAATTTTATGAAATGACCCACAAGGCACAACACATGCAAAGAATTTTCCAACGCAGTGCAGCTGGAGTTATTTGGCGTGTACCACTGCCATACATTTAATTGCCCTCATGTAGAGAGAGGGTTATGAAACTTCATTTAGGGAAGGCACTGTTTCACGACAACCAAAACGGCATCGACGTGCGGCTTTGGTTACGACATTGTTGTGTTGGTTAGTGTGTTACTAGGATAGCCCCACTGGTGTGACTAGGGTTGTGGCTGTCATTGAGTGCTTACCTTCATCCGGAAACTTGTCATGCTTGTAGCCATCATAATCTCACAATTGTTTGGGAATGAAACTCAAATATCTGCTTTTGTTCTGCCTATGTTTCAGTTAGATAGACAATCTTGTTCCAGTCATATTTTCAAAACAAAATATATTTTGACATAGCTCATGGTAAAAAAATGACAGATCAATGCGCAATTTATTAGGATATATCCCCAATACAAAAATATTAAAACTGTGTGGTTTGTATCCAACCATAATCTACGAAAATGGTGAAAAAGGTATTTAGTTTTTCGTGTCTGTATCGTGAATGTCCTAAAAGAAATAGGGCCGAATAATATTGTCAATGGGTGGCATGGGTGGCAACAGCCATCAAAATGTTGAACATAATAATTAGTGTATTCGAGCGTGACATAAGGCCAGGAAAAACAATTTTCCTAAAAAAATTAATTTCTTACTTTTTACTTTTTAGTTTGTTGTCATATTGTGTATAAATTCCTGGTCGAAACAATTAAAAACCCAATTTTGTACCTCCTACAAAACACGAGATTTGTCTAGTATGAAAAGGACTTACGGTGTGAAACTCATAATGGTATACCACTCTATTCAGTTTTTGTTTAGTCAAGTTGTGTGTTTTTAATAATTGGTATTTATTGTATGACTTTTTCTTTCTCATTCGCTGGAATCTAAACAGTGTACACGTATGTCGTATACACGTCAATTCTTTCCGTGAAGGACATTATGGGGGCATTCCATAGGGTTCGTGTGCTTAAAGGTAGGATACACCATTGGTAATTGCTTAAATTATCATGAATAGGTGGATTTGGGGGTTGTATTTTATAGTAAGTATCGTTTAACTGCCTGGTCTGAAGTTTTACAATCATGGATGCCAAGATAAAAGCAAGAAAAACAGCGTTTGTTTTAAGCCAGCATTAGGCGTTTTTTGTTGTTGTTTTTTTCCAATTGCCTTTCGCGATCGTAATAAAAAAAAAAAAAAATTCAACATTTTGAAAACAATTAAAGGATATCTTGCGCAATAATTTTGCTGGATGCCTAGAAACTTTTAAATAAGTAAGAGATTTGCTAATAATTCAGTAGTAAACATTTTTGATTTAAACATTTTGAGGTTTGGTGTTTTTCTGAATCATGAACTATTAATCTAGTACAATCTTCCCAAATTTGAACATAATCCATCACCCAGAAGTGTTTTTTGTTGTTGATTTTGTGAAACAATTGTGAGCGAAATAATATACTTTTTCTGAATTTCAAAGCTGTTTGTCTCATAATTAGGTTGTCAGGGTTTTATCACTAAATCCTTCCCCCAAGAGGGATAGGATGGCGTACAAATGATACATCATTTTAAAGGTAGTATACACCATTGGTAATTGCTTGAATTATCATGAATGGGTGGATTTGGGAGGTTGTATTTTATAGTAAATATCGTTTAACTGACCTGTCCGAAGTTTTACAATCATGGATGCCGAGAAAATCACGAAAAACAGCGTTTGTTTTCAACCGGCGTCAAGCTGTTATTCTTCTTATGTTATTTGTGTTTTTTTCGCGATCGCCGTCCGGCGATCGCAAATTTTTCTTTATAAAATGATAGTTTTCAGAATAATTACAGGATATCTAGCGCAATCATTTTGCTGGATGCCTAGAATCATTATTTACTTTTAGATGAGCAAGATTTTTCTTAATAATTCGGCAGTAAATATTTTCGATATCTGCAAATGGTGTATACTACCTTTAAAGCTGAGAACCTAGAAAGTTTGAACAAAAAAGCAAAATCTAAAAAACTAAAATTGTCAACTCTGTCCGAGTTTCGTTGGAGCCTGTCACCACTCCTCGCATAAAATCAATTTTAAACTATTAATAGCAAGAATTAAACAAAAAACTAACAGCCCACCAAGGCATTAATTGAATATGCTGCACAAATTATCGACTACTGCAATAATGCATTCTCTATTGTAACTGCTTTTATTTAATAAGGATATTTTATTTTGTGCTGGGAACAAAAAGTCCTGTCTGAAGGAACAAAGGAACAAATTGAATAGAACGACTCTCCATCAGCAGCTGGGAGTAGAGACACTTGTTTTACGTCTCGCCAAAATGCCCCATTTACTCATTCAATTGCAATTTTCTATTTCGACAACCATTTGCCGGAGACATTTACTATTATTCGTTTTTGTGAGGTGCACAAAAGGCAAGGCAATGCTATGTTTTGTTGAACACAGACAGCGGTTCATGATTGCTTTTAATGGATTCACTTTGGAACTGGGTCAGTTGTCCATCATTGACTTTGTTTTTGCGCCCTTTTTTTATATTTGTATATATTGTGACCTGCCTCCACAAATCAGAGTAAAGTTGACATTTTTTTGATATTTTAAGATATTGGAATTTCCAGATTCCTTGAATTCTTAGCTTTAAAATGATATATAATTTATTGGGTAGCGTATTTAATATTGAGCAAAACCAGTTGTGATATTTTCATTAATTTCGCTACATTTTACTTCTGGGGTACGCTCAGTGAAATCAAATTGAGATTTTTTCTACTAATCTTTTGAAAAAAAAATACTTGGTAGTTCGAAAGAAAACATATTTTGGAATTGTATCATGCTAAAACCCCCAAACGATTCCCCACTGTCAAATCGGCTATTTTCAACTTATAATTCGATATAGCATAGTGCGACTTTACGCCGTTTTCGTGGGAGCAGGTCACATATATATAGACAAATGTACATGTACAATCTTGCTTTTTTATAAGTAGGATACACCATTGGTAATTGCTCGAATTATTAGGAATAAGTGGATTTGGTGGATTGTATTGTATAGTAAATATTGTTTAACTGACCTGTCCTAAGTTTTACAATCATGGATGCCAAGTAATAATCAAGAAAAACGGCGCTCATTTTTTACCAAAGTACTGCGGTTATGGAAAAAGATATCACTTTTTATCCCCAAAACTTGAATCTGAGAAGCGTTACTGCAGTGACGTTTGTGTGATGTTGAATTACAACCAACTTTCTTCCTGTAGGTTGAATGGTTGAATGCGTCCATTACCTCACAATGATAAAAGCCAATGAAAAACACTTTTTTAATTATGAAATACATCGATGGAATTAGTTAATCCCAAACAGTTTATATAGTCTAGAATGTAACAGCGTTGGCGCAAGTAGAAATAAAAGTGGTTTTTCTCTAAATCAGATTATTTAGAACATTAAGTCATTTCCTGTACTCAAAGGATTAATACTGACCCCTGACCTCATTGCTGACTGTAGGGCCATTGCCATTTCGGACACAGCAAGGGACTAATTCACATAACGACCCTGTTTTTGTACTGAATTGGGGATTGGGTTCCAAGCTTGCATTGTGTGGCTCTGCAGGGTGGCTGAAAGCCAGCATGGCACCATACCATTTCCTGCAGAGTTGAGGACTAGATGTCATTGGCCCACCACGTAGATGAACAGGGTCTGCCCATTTCACTTCAGCCTTAAAATGACCATCCTCTTTGCAGATCCAATTGATAGTTGAATAAATTTTGCATTCAAAAATCAGTTCGAATAACTACATTTTATCGTAGTGTACACATAAAATACATTTTTAGTCAAAATTAGACAAGAATACTTGAGACTTTATATGTGACCTGGCACCACGAAATGAGCGGAACGTCGCACATTGCCAAAACGAGTTATTGGCCGAAACGTCAATTTTTCAAGTAGGAGGTCGTTTGGAAGTTGTTAACGTTTTTATACACACAAAAATTGTATAGCTCAATTAAAACTCTAAAGTGTATTTTTTTGTGGCTGAATTGCACTGATTGGTAGTATAGTTGGCACGGTTCAGACTTTGAACTCCGTTTTCTCAAAACAAGGGAGCATGACTTCAGCTATTTCAAAAGAGTATAGCGGCGGCTAGGAATAAGCTACAGCAACACACAATACATCATTCGAAAGCTTAGGACTTCTTCTTTCTAGAAATGTAATAATGTCAACTTGACATGCCAGGTCACATATTAAGGTGATGCCAATATCCTCGCTGGGTATTTGAATTTAAGAAAAATGCAGAAATTGAAATACATGTATCAAGATAACTTGCCAATAACCGTAGTTTTGGAATTTATTTCTGCATTTTGTTACAAAACAACAGTATTATTAAAGAAAATCAGTATACAAACAGTGATTACAAGTGAAATGGGCACCAGGCAAACAAATTGTAAAAACAATTAATAACATTTTACTGACCATAATCAAGAGTCTTTGGTGCATACTTTGGAATGTTGTATCAAATTCCAACAATTGCCAGCCGGCAATCGATGGAAAACTCCTGACTATTAGCAAACATTAGCCCAAGTTTATTAAGTTTAGATCGTCCATTTGCAATACGGTTACACATCGGCGAATAGGTGCAAGGCAACTAGTCTGGTTTCCTAACCTGATAATTGCTGACGTCTATAAATTGCCCAGTTTTGTCTGAAAGAAGTCAAGGTACCAGACTACAAAAACAGCATTAATGTTCTAAATTTTTTCCACCATATGTGACCACAAAACTAATTTTTTTTAAAGAACGGCTTCACAATATTTATTACAAATATGAACCCCCACTCCATTCATTTTGTAAAATTACATCAAAAGCAAATAGTGTGTACTACCTTTAACAACAAATTGATCATGGCACTTGAAAATTTTCTCCGTTAGCATAAATTTACATCAACTTTAACCTGAAATGTGAGCGCACTATATTTAGTCTTCAAGCCATTTACATATCATTAATTGATGAAGGACAAAAAAACCTTGTATGCAATTCCACCTATCCTCTATTCAGGTTTTCTGAGATTTACTATAAGATACAATACTTTGTGAGCCTATTCAGCTTTCCTGAAAGGCCCCCATTGTGCAATTGTCACCTAATCTCTCAGCTAGTATTGTCCCATCTTCCGTAATCCCCCGCTGATACTCTCTTTTTTTCACCGAGGCTTCAATATTAATAACAATTTCCGCTGTCCATTCGTCGCAGGGCAGCCTCCTCTATAGAATTTCAAACGTCGCCCCATCGGACGCATGAAAAACACTGAAGGCAGCCATTGTTTGGGGGATTCAATAGCTGAAAGAATGAAGGACTGATTGAATGATGCGTTCCCTGAATAGGAGGAAAGTGCGATTCCATGGATTGTGTTGTTTAAAAACGCCTAAAAGGGATAGTATCTGCCATTCACTAAACCATCCATTACCCGTGGGGATAGGGTCTACTACTAAGAAAAATATGAAACATTAATCAGAAAAGGTTCCTTTTACTAACTCTCACAGGAAGCGCCCGTTAGATGAAGTGCTAAAATATGTCAAGGAGAGCCTTGATCTTGCCTGCCAAAGATCCGTGGAATACTCATTTGTTCATTGGAGTCCGAATGTTGTATCATCCTAGTGTTTACTTTTACTTGAAGAAAACTATTGGCTAACTTGGTTCTGCTTACTAAAAACACCGTAATGGAATTAGGAGATTCCTGATCCAATTAGATCGGGGAGGTTTTTACCCCTTCTTGTCCCTGTCTCGTGGTGAGAATTCACGAGCCCGGTCCCGGGCAAATTGGTGCACAATACGCCCTGCCCAGTAGCCCGGGGCCACTCCACCACGTCATTTGTTATTTTGACGCAGTGTGTGGCAGCGAGCCACTGATCCCATCATCCAGATTAATAGAAATTTATCAAGGAGTCATCCGTGGCCGAGAGGCCAGGTCCCCCCCCCCCCCCCCCCTCCTCCTCCTCCTCTGAAAATTGATTTAGAGCAATTTGACGGTTGACAGAATCAGATAACTGGGCTGTCTTTATCGTCCCAACGTCAATAATACACAACAAATAACGGCAGCACAATCAAATTCTGAAACCTTATTTGCTGTCTTCCAAACCAGTTTAATCTCATTTAGATAGGCAGTGAATGGTGCTCTAATGCGCTCTTTCCTATAACGTCTACAAGGTTCCCATCATTTGTTATTATATTTTGTGGTCGTGGTCGTCATTCTTGTTGACTTTCATTCGACGGGTGGATGGAAGGAACGGCCAGGAATCAGAGGACCTTTCATTAGTGTGAGACACTTAAGATTCATTCCCTCCTCTCCTCTCCTCTCCAGACTTATTGAATTTACTCATCGGAAGATGTTATTGCCACTCCTTATTGGTGTGCAGACCCAAACTCCCGGGATTTTTTCGAGCTGTTTTCTCCCCACAACAAAAATTTGGAAACAGGGCGAGTCACCAGGACTTCAAGACGTTAAGCCCTGCAAAGTGAACCGTCACCTCGAGTAACAAGTCTGTGGACACTGCTCAGTATTCCCCAGGTGCCCATGCCAGATAATTTACTGGTAAAGTGCTTTCCAGTCCAGCATTCTGCAATATCTTCGGGGCTCTGGCACTGGCTGGGAGCAAGCGGAATCACTTTATTGTGCAACTTTTGGGGTTTGCTTTTTTCTGAAAGAGATTCTGTGAGCAGAGTTTTGGTCCGAAAGAAATAGTCTGTTTTTTAGTTAATTTCCCCAGTGTCCTTCCCAGATATGTGTGTTTGTGATCCAGAATGGAGTTCTTCTTCTCATCATGATCTTGTCGTTTCTCTGGGCGTTCCCCCTCAATCTCACCTGTTTTTATAAATGAAGACACTTTCAGTGATTCTATTTCTGAGTATTTCTTGTTATTTCGTCATTCTCGTTCTTGCTGTGACGCACGATACAATGAATTTGACCTCGAGACATTTCACCCATCTTCAACTGTGCAAGAATCTGCCAAAACAACTTTTTTGTGTTGTAGAATATACTGTACACATTCTGCATGGGTTATAGCTTCGTTCATTATACCTGTACAATACATTTCCTATACCGGTACTATCATTCCAGGAATATCTGTGTGTACGAACCTTGCTATCTTAGTGTGGACTTGGTAACAAAGGATGTCCACACTTTTTACACAAACCGGAAACCTTGTGTGGACTTGGCCAGGTCCACACAAGGTTTCCCCTCTTGGATAAAGAACGCTAGAGGTAAAAACGGGTTAGGGTTACACATAGAACAATTGAAGAGGATTATCCTAGGGTATAACAGTTACAAATGTGGCTTGAACAAAACTTCATGGTGTGAGAAATATTAGTATTTGGTGAAATTTGATCGATGGTTCCTAACTACACGAATACAAAGGATGTTCACACAGAGATAAAAAGGTTCGCATTGATGAGTAAAACTAAAAAGCTATTCTAAGGGATTTCTGAGCTTCCTTCTGCCCAACACAGTTAACAGAAATAAAATTCCAAGGTGAACAAAGAAATTGGCAAGGCGAGACTCGAACCCGCGATCTACGAAACGGCAGACCGGCGCTCTACCAACTGAGCTATCTTGCCCTATGTTGGCGGTCTCCCAAATTGTCAGTATCTTTGTTCGAGGGCGCTAGTTAGAAGTCATAAACACCAGAATGCCGTGTGGCCAAGGATCACACCCAATTTTACGATACAACCTCGAAGCTACATTGTTGAGATCACTCAATGAGGATACAACTTTTTATCTTATAATACACAAATTTAAAGGTGTTATTGTACCTTTGATGGAGCATACATATACTATTATATCCTCATTTTCTATATTTCATTTAAATAATGATTGTGAGTTCTAGTAATGATCACGGTTATTAGGCAACTTTTTGACCCGTGTAATAAAGAAGTGTAATGGAATTATGTTATTTACTGGAAACACATCTGCAATGTCAATAGCATTTCAGATACTGATGACGCTGTACATACATACATCCCATTTCCAAACTTGGTGCGATATGGATAAATACTTAAGCATCGAGGCCTTTCTTCCCCGTGCTGATGAGCTAAAAAAGAAACCTCTTTGTGCGTATTGTGAGATCCTTTTTCTGTTACTGGTCCTGACTACTTCACCTGTACTCTGTAGCATAGTGCATCCACATGGTCTTCCAATACCAGCTATTGAGTATAAGCTTAAAAGCAAGGACAGACAAATCAACCAATCAACCGATTTCCTTCATCAGCATTTTTTCCCCCTCTTCAGTTTGCGTTGACACTTTGCCCCTTGTCCTTTTCTTTTCGAGTTTAGCTTCTGGAAAAACTCTTGCGAAGTTTTCAGGATGGTACCGGGACGTGTCTGCACGGTATAACGACGTCAGCGCGACTGTCTTTGCGTTTGTTGTTTTGGAGGCCACTTGGTTTCTCGGGCCAGCTGTTGAATCGTTCGGTTCGTGTTTGCGATAACTCTGCTTTAATTGGAAGCCGAACACCACCCGTTCGAATAATAATCATCAAAAAGGGTCGAGGGAATGAGTACATAAAAAGGCACTTGTATACTGGCTGCCAACTAGTTAACCACATCTTTGGGGACACATCTATACGACAAGCCATCTGTATTTGTTATCATTGTAGCGTGTCCTCAAACGGGCTTGGTTTTTGGGACAAGATAAGGCTTGATTCAATCAAATAGTCTACGGTTGGTTAAACCTTTGTGATTTCTGCAGCAATCGCTTGGACCACTTCATTTTGTGTCGCATCATTGGGGACAGAACTGGTAAAACTGACGAGAAACCATTTAACTAACTCCTTAGGGTGGGTGCCAAATCATATTGATTTTGGAGGATTTGGGAGGGTTAGGGTTAAACACATCAATGTGAGTGCATACATACAGGATCATTACAATGTTTTGTTGTGTGAGTTTTGCAGTAAATGAACTATTTACTGGCTTCTCAAAGATTCTTTGCTTCTTACAGTTGTAACTAGGACATTATTTTGTTGGGCTGCAAGGGATCATTTGAATGGCATTTAGAAGAGGATAAGTAGAAAGTGGTACGGTAGTCTATGGAATATCTGCTCGTTGGACGAACTTCTATAATATGTGAGCAGATTCGGTGATTAATTATGCAAACAAGAGATTAATTATGCAAAGAGCGCATGCGCGGTGTTTTGTGTAGCATGACCTTGCACTGGAGGGCCGGATAAACGTTTTCCTGGGCCGCTTTTACCGACACGCGCTGTTCGCACTGGACTTATCGTCTAGGGAAAAGTGACCAGGGACGTTTTCCCGGGCAGCAGTTGGCCGGTAGAAGTACCCACTGGACTCGGGAGAAGTACCTGAGAGGAAAACGTCCTAGGCTGTCCGCACTGGACTTAAAATGGGAAAAGCACCCATCGTCTAGGTATGTTTTATCATAATAAGTCCAGTGCGAACAGGGCTTAAGACTATGAGAGCTAATCTCTATTGAACAATGACAGAGATGGATCCTGCTGCGTTCTGTGACCACAGACTCTGAAGCAGTTTGACCTTGAGATTTCTGACCTGATGGATCTTGCTGCAATCTAGTCTGCAGCCAAGTCACTTTGACCATGATTCTACATCCATGCTTTGACAAACGATGCCATCTGATGCGTTTAGCAGGATTTTTAGCCAAAAGACGGGTTTTATTTAAGGCAAATTTGAGCATTCTTTAAATTTTGATGGTACTTGTCAAGGGAGAAGATATATTTTCTCAGAAAATGATGAACTTTTAGATTAGAATAAACTTGTTATAAAATACTCTATATGCACCAAGCACGTAGTACATGAACACATCCCTATAGACCAACCCCATGGTACACCCCCCTTTGTTTCCATGAAGTGGCTATATAAAGCAGTCATAAAGATGGTGTTGACATTGGATTTCTATAGTAATTCGAATCAGCCTTGGACAAGTGCCAGCATTTGCACAGATCCAGTATATAAACCATGACTGATAAACCATGACTGGCTTCATTGAAGCTGCATTCTAAAAAACACACCATAATAGGCCTACATGATAAGAATGCTTTACCTGTTAAAGGTAGGATACACCATTTGCAGATATCGAAAATATTTACTACCGAATTATTAGGAAATATCTTACTCATCTGAAAGTAAATAATGATTCTAGACATCCAGCAAAATGATTGCCCTAGATATCCTTAAATTATTCTGAAAAATAAAATTTGATAAATTTTCGCGATAAACCATTTGCAGATAACGAAAATATTTACTACCGAATTATTAAAAAAATATCTTACTCATCTGAAAGTAAATAATGATTCTAGACATCCAGCAAAATTATTGCGCTATCCTTAAATTATTCTGAAAAATAAAATTTGATAAATTGTTGCGATAAATTGTTCGCGATCGCCGGCGGCAACACAAATAACATAAGAATAACTGCCTGACGCCAGTTGAAAACAAACGCTGTTTTTCGTGCTTTTCTCGGCATCCATGATTGTAAAACTTTGGACAGGTCAGTTAAACAATAAAATACAACCCCCAAATCCACCTATTCATGATAATTCAAGCAACTACCAATGGTGTATCCTACCTTTAACTCACAGAGTAAGAATCAAGACAAAAGATTGGGAAGGGTTTGTGAATCCAACTTTGTTGTGAGCTGAATAGTCAATATTGACAGAAACAGCTATTTAGGGTTTTAGTTTTATACTGCTTCCAAATGAATACAGGAAGTCAATAATTGTGTATGATAACATTCATATGACCTGCCTATGCCAACATTGCTGTTATTGCACTTCATCAAAGTGTTTAGAAGCATGAGCAATGACTTCGACGAAAAAAATTTCTTTGAAAGAAATACCATTCGACTTCTGAGTATGTCTTCGCTGGGACATTTCTTTCCAATAGTAACATTTATCTCAAGGGCACTTTTTAGCTACTTGCGAGTATAATCTTTAAAGGTAGGATACACCATTGGTAATTGCATGAATTTTTAGAAATGGGTCGATTTGGGGGGTTGTATTTTATTGTAAATATTTTTAGGTACTTGCGAGCATATTCTTTGAAGGTAGGATACACCATTGCTAATTGCATGAATTTTTAGAAATGGGTAGATTTAGGGGGTTGTATTTTATAGTAAATATTTTTAGGTACTTACGAGTATAATCTTTGAAGGTAGGATACATGGATACACCATTGGTAATTGCTTGAATTATTAGAAATGGGGGGATTTGGGGGGTTGTGTTTTATAGTAAATATCGTTTAACTGACCTGTCAGAAGTTTTACAATCATGAATAGCAAGAAAAACAGAGTTTGTTTTCAACCGGCATTGGCCAGTAGTTCTTATGTTCTCTTTTTTTCGCTGTCGGCGATCGTATTGAAAAAATAAAATTATATTTTCAGAACAATTACAGGATATCTAGCGCAATCATTTTGCTGGATGCCTACAATCAATATTTACTTTCAAATAAGCAAGATATTTCTTAATAATTCGGTAGTAAAAAAGGTCGATATCTGCAAATGGTGTATCTACCTTTAATAATAAGTGAATAAGATTAAAACTGCTGCAAACTGCTTATTACTGGCTGTAATGACCTGAAATATACAAATCAAAAAAGTTAATAGGGCCCAATATTTCGATCTTAACAAGATCTTCTTC
Source organism: Crossaster papposus (assembly GCA_037893245.1). Lineage (NCBI taxonomy): Eukaryota > Metazoa > Echinodermata > Asteroidea > Velatida > Solasteridae > Crossaster > Crossaster papposus. Next base: position 1,547,460 of record JBAIAA010000089.1, on the reverse strand, counting down.
AGAGACAAAAAAAATATTAGGCCCTCTTAACTTGTTTGATTTATTAATAAGTCACAGATTTGTCTTTCATGCCTTGAGACATTATGCTTCATTTTTTGCAAGCACAGCTTACAAACTGATCCTATAAAACATTGAATACCCCAGCATTGCAAGACATCAGCTGACTCTCCTACCAAAGACAATTGACAGAGCTCCTTATTGATATTTTATTGCCACCAATTGCCTCTTGAACTGCAGGGGCCCCAGAGGGAAGCAAACAATGTGATTGAAATGCTCCCTTGGGAGGAATTGCTGTACAAAAGACACACTTGTAGGCTTGTTAAGAACAAAGGGTAAATCAACATGGGGTGGTTGTAAATGACTAGCCTGTTGTTATAACACCCATGGTGGCTAATTTGGTACAAGGATCATTGCTTGATTTATGGTTGATTCATTATGGAATTAGATATGTAGTGTGATTTCCTGTTGGGGCAGTTAAAGGGGTAATGTGTGCACTTCCTGTTGCATTGGAGTAAAGCCTGTAATTTGGTACAAACCTTTCATGCTCACTGGTCCAGGTGGCAAGTTTTTCATGGAGCTGCTAAGCACAGCAAAATTGCTTAGCATCTTCCTTGGCAAAAACACTTTATGGGGACAAGCCATAGGGTTTGTGTGTAAACTGAAATCTCTCTAATCTCAAACTCAAAACACTCTCAAATTCTGAAATTTTCAGCATCACCCTAATTTGTCCTCTTCTTCATTTTCTTTCATTATACCCTAACCCAATTTTCCCTTGTTCTACCCCTTACTGAAGACCCAACGTGCTATGGGGACTCGAAAATGTCCCCACTACTCGGTCTGTCTTTTCCAAACAAAAGAACCAGTCCCCATAACTAGGTGGAGGCTCGTACAAAATTTCAGGTGGTGTATATGTATGTGACCGGCTCCACAAGAGAGGGTATTATTAACCAGTTCACGCCGGGATTAATGTAACTTTCACTGAGCCGAGAAGCGGGGCTATTTTTTACAAAACTCGATCCGCATGGGTTTAGGCTGATTGTACCAGGAAGCACACTCATGACATTTCTGGCCTAGCTCGCTGCTGACGGGCATTTCTGGCCTTGCTCGTTGCGTGTTTATGCGTCATCCATTTTGAATCTCGAAAAAACTTTGCGTGTGTATACATGTACGTCCTCCGGTGCGAACTGGTTAAATATTGCTGTGCATTATCATGTGATAGCCCGCTTAATGATGAGAGGGTGAACATTTCATAAAAATGTGATTTTCATTTATTTTTTTCATGAATGACATCTTTATTACAAAAAGTTTCAGGTTTCATTCACAGAAATGATGATTTTGAATCATGAATAAAGTGGAAAAAATGACAATTTTGTGTGCATCATTTTGTTGTTCTACAACTGAGTCAGCTATTTCAAAGCCTGTTTTCTTAGTAATCAAGGAAGTAAGCGATATGTAAACATGTCATATCTTCAGAACAAGAGGTGCTATGGAGCTCTATTATATACCAAATGAAAGCTGACATTGCAGGCTTTCTAATCATGTACATTGTATATTATAAGGCTACATACAAAAAATTAATTGTTTCTCATCAGCGGCCGGGCCAATTTTTCGGGCCGGGTGGATATTTTTTTATATTTTATAAACAAAATATAAATGTACCGGACGCCCAAAAATTCCGAGATTTTTATTTTTTAAATTTTGTATATATGCTGTAAAAACACGCTGTTAAAGCAATAACAGTTAAAACTCACGCGGGCCAAGTGAATGTTTTTAGTGGCCATACATGTTCCAGCAGAAGCAAGCCGGAAAAATCTAAATCGACGGCGGACAGGAGATCGGAGAAGCCGAGTATAATAGTAGTGAGAACGGTGTCTGTGTGCCTCTTTCATTAAAAAAACCTGGGGTGCTCAAAATTATATGAGAAAATAAATCGACTTAACTATATTTTTGTGTTTCTACCAACATTATTTGAGCTTTTATTTTATATGAAATGTGTGCATTGGTCAGTTTTGGAAAGTAAATCAACGCAAACAATTTGTAATTTAGATAAAGAATGCAATGTCCCAACGAAGCTTTTGTCAACTAGCGCTTTCACCCGTACCCCCGCACGCGGTGGCGCCCATACTATAACTGGGCGCTGGAAAACACCTGACGAGCTTCATAGATTTCTGTGTAGAAAAACGCACGGCATTCTGGGTAGCGTACATGCTCTGCCGCGCAGCTGAGCCACGGAAGTAGTAACCTACATGTACGTTCGCAGGTCGCAACAAAAATTATCCAATCAGAGCTAAATGCACATCAGCGCTTTATACCACCAACGCCCGGTTCATCAACATGTATGTATATGCGGTAGGCACGAACGAAACCAGCGCGCCTGTAGTTGTTTAGTCAGATACCGGTTTCAAAGATTCGGCGACATTTTTATTCTATAAAATATAAAATATAAAATGCCCTGACGGACCATTTTTTCAAAAAGGTTCTGATGAGAAACAATTTTTTTTTTTTATGTAGCCTAACTGTATACATTGTATAAATTGTTGACGTTGTCCGAGCCTGGCCAGGATTGTTTTCAGGCCGGCATCTGTGGGTAGCACACCCTGATATTTTCAGCCTCGCTTGCTCCGAGCCGGTGGCTGACAGATATTTCCGGCCTCGCTCCTAACGTATTTCCGTCATCCTTTTTTGTGAATTCCCCCCCAAAATTTGAGTGTATACACGCCCTCCGACACGAACTGGTTAAAGGGATCGTATATGTTTGGTAATTACTCCAAAAATTTATGGCAATTAATTGGTAAGAAGTACAGCAGCTTTGGATGTAATGCATTTTTAGAAACTGTTCACTTCGAAGTACTGCGGTTATGGAAAAAGATATCACTTTTTATCCCCCAAAATTTGAAACTGAGAAGCGTTACTGCAGTGACGTTTCTCAGATTGTGTATTCCAATGCAGATTATTCTTCCTGCGCGGACATAACCGCTCCAGATTTTCGGCAATATCTCAAAATTGCTACCACCTTTTGAAATGAAATTTGTACAATTTATGGTATATATCTATAACCAGGAGGAATATTCCTTCATGCTATAACTATATAGGATTGAAACAAACAGTGGGTTCCAATTACCAAGCGTATAGGATCCCTTTAAGCATGATATGTTAGGTACAGAGAGTTCTTCCATGGAGGTAGGACCTTTTTCAGACTCAATGCCATCTATAGTAAGATTTCAACAGGCCAGTATAAACCAAGTAATAAGCAACACACTGCAGCTCGTCTATATATGTCAATAGTCCTTAATAGTCTCTGATTGAATTAAGAAGGTTCTTTTGCACTTACAAGTGACACACACCCTCTTAGATTGGGCCCGTGCGACTGACAACCATTATATTCCATCCACTTGTAGTCTCTTCTCAAGTTCATGCAGGTCGTATCGTTTTTTTGCTCTAATTTGGCAGTGTGGCCGTGGTTAACAAGGAATCCGTCAACGGGGGTAAATGGTATCCACTTCAGCACTCAAAACATGTTAATGACAAACGCAAAGATTGGGGGTGGCAAGATTTCATTGGTATCGCTCCAATTCGGTTTGGCAAGATGCATGCCGGGGTGTGCAGGATTGGAACCGAGCTAGATTTTCTTTCCTCTATAAAAGACTGTAATGTCGTCGTCCTTTTCTAACTATAAGGTCGATTTCGCGAGTAGTTTACATTACAATTCAACATATCAAGGGGGTTTAATGCAGGTGTATTACAATCTCGCTTGGACCATGGATAGGAAAATGGGAGACATTCTGGCAAAATGAGACGGAACTGGGCACAGGCCACAGTGGAGAAAAATGCAAAAAACTTTTGTTTAATATTTAAATTTACTCATATTTGGAATTTTTGATAACGAATACGTCTACTACACATGTTTTAAAGATATAGTATAAAAATGTGGAAGAAAAGTTTTTTTTTTTAACCAGTTCGCCCAGGGATTATTTTAACATCACCGAACCAAGTAGCCAGGATATTTTTAACGAAACTCGATCCGAGGCGGGTTCAGGCCGATGGTACCGGGAAGCACACCCATGCATTTCCGGCCTTGCTCGCTGCTGACCGACATTTCCACAGGATATTCTTCTGGGGTTTTCCTCCCACCTCTAAAACTGTACCTTCTTCTCATTATCTTCTCCCAACAGTTTTTTTCCCGTCTTTTGAGCTACAGTGCCTTGGGCACTTTTGAGGGATCCTTGGTTTCATTTAATACCAGAAATATATAATTATTACAGCTCTGATATTTAAGTTAGCCAGCTAGATGCGTTGTTTAGTACAGGATGCTTTAACCCCAACTGACAAACCATGAGGCCATTTGACCCTACACTGACACACTGCAGCATCAACTATATTTAGCCTAACCCATCCCGAGTGACATTATTTTTCAGGGCTGGGGTGTAAATTGCTGGTATGCAACAAACTCAGTTACTGTTTCGTGGCTGTACATTGGAAGGCACAGTTTGGCATATCACTTGCTATTTTCTTGGATGCTTGGAGATGCGTCCAACCATCTGCTTTGAAGATGACAAATAAGATGGAATCCGAGATGCTATGGGAGTCTGGCCAGCCATACATGTATGTGTCATTGTGTTGTCTTAAAGGTAGGATACACCATTTGCAGATATCGAAAATATTTACTACCGAATTATCAGTAAATATCTTACTCATTTGAAAGTAAATAATGATTCTAGGCATCCAGCAAAATGATTGCGCTAGATATCCTGTAATTATTCCGAAAAAATAGAATTTTATAAAGAAAAATTTGTGACGGCGATCGAGGAAAAACAAAGATAACATAAGAATAACTGCTCGACACCGGTTAAAAACAAACGCTGTTTTTCGTGCTTTTCTCGGCATCCATGATTGGAAAACTTCGGAAAGGTCAGTTAAACGATATTTACTATAAAATACAACCACCCAAATCTACCTATTCATGATAATTCAAGCAATTACCAATGGGGTGTATCCTACCTTTTAGTTAAAGGCATAACTGCAGATATAGACTTTATTTAGTGAGTGAATATTGATTGGTGCAATTGAATTGAAAGGTAGGAGACATCATTGGTAATTGCTTAAATTATCTTGAATTATCACGATCGCCAGGCGGCGATTGTGAAAAAACCAACAAGAACACACATTCGCATTTTTGTATCACTGTGGAGACATGGCTTTGTTCTCGTGTACAAAATAGTTAGAAAGTCGAGCACGTTTTTCAAAATGCTCCCATTTTAACCATATTTTTTTTCATGGGTTGAAATTTCGATCCAATATACCCTATATTATACCCTAACCCAAACACTAACCCTAACCCACATCCTAATCCTAGTTTTTGAGTAATTTAGGTAAAATCCAAAAATCTAATTCGTGAAATTCCCAGTGGAGACCTATTCATCTATAGAAATTTACCCTCCGGAGACGTTTTGTCTCCATTGTACACATTGTGTTCATGTCTCCAGAGGGTACCGTATTTCGCACCAACTGCCCGACACCAGTTAAAAATGAACGCCTTTTTTTTTTCTTGCTTTTTTTTCTCTGCATCCATGATTGTAAAACTTCAGACAGGTTAGTTAAAGGTACGATACACCATTTTGCAGATATCTAAACAAATTACTGCCAAATTATTAATAAATACCTTACTTATTTGAAAGTAAATAATGATTCTAGGCATCCAGCAAAATGATTGCAGTAGAAATCCTGTAATTGTTCCGACAAAATTTATTTTATAAAAACAAATTCCTGATCGCCCGATGGTGATAGCGAAAAAAACCAAGGACAACATAAGAACAACTGCCCGACGTCGGTTGAAAACAAATGCCGTTTTTCTTGCGTCATCCATTATTGTAAAACTTCAGACAGGTCAGTTAAACGATATTTACTATAAAATACAGCCCCCAAAATCCACCCATTCATGATAATTCAAGCAATTACCAATGGTGTATCCTACCTTTAAACGATATTTACTATTGAAAATACAACCCCCAAATTCCACCCATTCATGATAATTCAAGCAATTACCAATGGTGTGTCCTTCCTTTATTTGTTTAGACAACATGTTGGGGGAGGGGATAATGTCCCCCACCATGACCATGTCAAACCATGAGCAATGACATTGTTTTAAACCACCAATACATGTCAACTACATTCTAGCATGTGACTGACACACTACAGTGTGTCTCCAAAAAAAATGCAACAAAATATAACGGAATACCACACGTAGAATGTATAACTAACATCGATAGTATAGATATGGTTTCAAAGATACTGGTTTCCACTTTCAAATGAGTTATCAAACTTCCAAATCTGATAATGTCTGACAGAGTTATTAATAATGTCCCTTGACCATGGGGCAAGCTTTCGATTTTGTTTGGATACTGTGCAAGTGTAGACTTGAAATTAAGCCGTTAGACACTTTTGTCTTTGTCAGTGCAGGCGCCACCGAAATGAACCAGAGCTGAGGGCAGTGGGCATGGTCGCTCAACACATGTTTATTTCAGTGGCGACTTGATTTTAAGTCTACATTTGTAACCGTATCAAAAAATAAATTAAAAAACTTGGTCTCATGGTCAATTTGACCCCTCGTGGAAAATTATTCATAACTCTGTCAAACATTGTCAGATTTAGACGTTTGATGTCTCATTTTTAAAGTGGAAACCAGTATCTTTGAAACCATATCTATATTATCGATGTTAGTTAAACATTCTACGTGTGGTATTCCCTTATAGTTTTGTTGCATTTTTGTGTATACACCCTGTATAGTCTGAAAGTGACACCAGGTACAGATTGATTCAGGAATTTTCATGGAACGGCCACTACCCACATGTACTCCCTACCAACCTGCCAAGGTTATAGCGTACATTCTCTGAAAAACAATACCAGCTGGGAAGAACAACATCATGACCAAACAGAAGAAAAAAACCAAAACAATCATAGGTAATAAGTGAAACCGCAATGGCCGGGCTGGGAAACAAGTTAGTGAGAAAAACCGTCGGGTCTTGAAGAAATTATGGAAACAGGTGACAGAATTCAGGCAGCTTCGGAAGACTTGTTTTCTGTAAGCGGGTAAGGGGAGAGGATTATGTGGATGGCGGTGGCTCTGTGGGTGTACAATATAACTCTATGATTACAATGTGTGATGGTTATAATAGTGTGGAGCTGCTGAAATAATCATAGGTTGAATGACCACGAGGGCATTGGGTCAAAGGAGACTGGGCGATTGACAAGGATGTGAAAGAAAGTAATAATCTGTGTTTGTTTGTACATTTCATTGTTTGGAAGAATCTGAACAAGCAGAACATTATTATGTGACCGTTCTACACAAAATGTATTAACCAGAGCGCGTTCCGGAGGACGTATATACACGAAAAACAAATTCACAGATTCAAAACGAATGACGCATAAACACGTCACGAGCAAGGCCAGAATTGTCTGTCGGCAGCGAGCAAGGCCGGAAATGCATGGTTGTGTTTCCCGGTACCATCGGCCCGAACCCGCCTCGGATCAAGTTTCATTAAAAATAATTCTGCGCCTCGACTTGGTGATGTTAAAATATTCTCGGGGCGAACTGGATAAGTAGCGCTGTGCATTATCATGTAATGGCCCACTCAACATTGAGCTTAAACATTTCATTAAATTGTGATTTTCCATTTTTTTTCTTCATTAATGACAAAAAATACCTACAGTTTCAGGTTTTATTGAAAGAAATGTCTATTTTGATAATCAAAGTGGGAAAAAACAACAATTATTTTGTGTGCATCGTTCTGTTGTACTACCGCAGAGCCGGCTATTTTAAAGCCTGTTTTCTTAGTTGTATAATTTGAACTCCGAAGAAGTAATCAATATGTAGGCCTAATACATCATATCTCCACAATGGGGTGGGAGATGACAACCTTCACGCGGTCCACCCTGTTTCCACTAATGTCATCAAACCGATGTATGCAGCTACAAGTTAAGCTGCTAATCATACGAAAGAAGAAGATATCTCCACAATGGGCTATGGAGCTCGATCATACCAAAACGACAATGTGGGCTTTCCAACCACATACATGTATAACTCAATTTTTGTGACATAACACCCATTATACCCATTATTGTGGAGTGTGATCCAGTATGTCAACAACAGGAATAAGTTAAAAAAAAGAGAAAACGGGCATTTCTTGCGAGAAATTGTGTGAACGCGCAAAGAAAGGCATAGTCAAAATTGTCTCAAAAACTATTTTTTTGTTATCTGATCATCCTGAAAAATTGGAAATTGATTGTTGGGGATTTAGTCTTAAAAAAACCCATATAATCTCAAAATCGACCAACCTTCAAATTTTGACTTTGACTGGCCGTACTGGGAAATCACTCCGTGCGACTTTACGCTCATTTGTGATGACAGGTCACATGTAAATGTACATCATTTTAAAGCTAAGAACCTAGAGAATTAAAAAAAGCAAAATCTAAAAAACTAAATTTTGTCAACTTTGTCCGGGTTTCGTTGGATCAGGTCACAAATGTTATCTGATTGAAAAGCAAGGACAACTCCAAATCTCTCAAGGCGTCAGATATTTCCTCCCTTTACAGTGATCACGTCATACAGTTGTAAAACATAAAACATGTAAGCACAACAATATGCTTAGCATGAAAATTCTTCTTTGAGAATAAAACAAGGTTATAAATCAAATATTCAGGTGATGTTTATCATTTGTGACTGATATTCAGCTGGTTTCTGCTTAGCATGAAAAGCACATGGAGTTTTGGCTGGTAACCTGTTTTTACTGAGCAAAACTATTTTTGTGCTAAGCAAATTTGTGTGCTTACATGTTTTATGAAATTGGCCCCAGATCCCGAACCAGCATGACAAGACGACATTTCCCCGTGCATATGCTCACCGGAACCCCGGGTAGCATTTAGTTTTAATTGTCAGCAATTTGACGGGCAATTAATTCCTTCTAAAATCAGATACCAGAATAGTCGCAACAGCCAACTGTTCCTTGCTTGGAATGCCGACTGCACCCTAGGTATCATGTGCTGTGCCACTGGAAGAAGCATTTGTTCTGAACAGTTGGTTATCAGCGTGAACGTGTGAATGTATAAAGCAACAACAGAGATAGGAAATGAATAGGATGGCAGGCTTAAGACACAGCAGTCCTCCAAGGGGCTTGACAGGTCGACGGGAATGGCCAATCAGCACGCTACGTGACGCCGACACAAGCCTCTTTTCAAAACAAATATGTGACCCACTCCACCACAAAGGGTATTATGTCACAACAAATTATGTCACACAAAATTGAGTTTTGTACATGGTTGGGAAGATCCTTGTGTAAGCTTTCAATTGGTATATAGCTCCATAGCCCATTGTAGAGATATGACATGTTTGCATATTGATTAATTACTTCCTTGAAGTTCAAATTACACAATTAAGGAAACAGGCTTTGAAATAGCTGGCTCTGTTGTAGAACAAAACAACAGAAAAACACTCACAAAAAAACAAACACTTTTTTGTAAAAAACTTTATTCATAAAAATCAACATTTCTGTGAATGAAATCTAAAACTGTAGGTATTAAAGATGTCATTCATGAAATGTTCACCCTCGTTGAGTGGGCCATTACATGATAATGCACAGCGTGACTTAGTACCTGTTTTTGTTGAGCCGGTCACATATTTCTCATTTCTATACACCTCACTAAAGAGAATAACTGTGGTGCTACATGTAGGCTACCACAAACTACTTATTTTATTACATGGCATTTGAAAATAGGGTAGGTAGATAGGGATTATTTTTTTTGTAATAATAATTTTGTTTGGGGGTGTTGATTGTATATGTTTCTTAACCAGTTCGTGCCAGGATTATTTTAACATCACCGAGCCGAGGCGCGAGATTATTTTTAACAAAACTCGATCCGTGGCGGGTTCAGGCCGATGGTACTGGAAAGCAAACCCACGCATTTCCAGCCTTGCTCGCTGCTGACAGACATTTTCGGCCTTGCTCGTGACGTGTTTATGCGACATCCGTTTTGAATGTGGTAAAAAACTTTACGTGTATATACATCCTCCAGTGCAAACTGGTTAATTCAGTACCCTGTGGAGACCTGAACACAGTGGGGACAATGGGAGTCAAAAAGTCTCCACAGGGTGTATTACTAAAGATAAATAGGTCTCCGCAGAGTATTTACAAAATAGATTTATGGATTTTACTCAAAAACTTGGGTTAGTGTTTGGTTATAGGGTTAGGTTTGGTAGGGTATAATATAGGATATATTTGGTCGAAATTTCAACCCAGCAAATTAACCTGGTTGAAATTGGAGCATTCTGAAGAAAATGTTTGACAGTGTGATGTGTGTGTGTCTAGTGTGAAAAGCAGTAATTGATGTTTTTTGCTTTGTTTCCCCCCCCCCCCCCCCCCCCCCACTTTCCCCCCAAAAAATTGTTGGGTAAAAAGTCGAAGCAGAACTATTATTTTGCCAGTTTTTAGCGTAGCAAATTGATTTTGTAGTGTGAAATGTAATTGTGTATCGACATCCATTGCCATCGTGTGTTCAAAGATGCAATTGTTTCCATGTAGTTTTGAATAATTGAGGCATTCTCCGGGGACTGTAGCTTAAGCACTGCCATTAACTTCAACTTCCTCTAGTCAAGTTGTCGGGGTTACGAGGTGTCATCATAAGACCACTCACTGTTTGAAACCAATCTATCTTGTCATGAGGCGTGTGGCGTTCTCTGTTTGAGCTCCCTGATTTGTCCCCGGACCCCTGAAATCTGTGTCGTTTGCCCTGAGATGGTTTGGCCACCACTACACCACACTCAGGTCAATGTCCTATATATCCCGAATCGGACAGGGTGATTGGTCAGATTTTTTTTGTTTATTGAACCCGTCGTATATATCAAGCCCATGCACTTTTGTTCATTTTTTGTTTCTTGGTGACTTTTTTTGGTGATAACTTCACATTTAGAAATGTACGTAAATAGAAAATTCGGAACATTTGAAATAATAAGTTTAACAAGTTGGCCTTTTGGATGAAGAAAAAAGTGTAGGCTATGGAGATGTGTTACTGTGAACAGAATCGCTTGAATAAAAGGGGGATTTTGCCAATTTGTGCCCATGACTTGTATGGTTTAAGGATGGGTGTGGTTCCTAGTAAATTACACTAGGAAGTTGGGGTTAATAATGTTCGTTTTTTATATAGCGCTTTAGACTCCCACAGTGTGGGTGTATCAAAGCGCTTTACAACTATTATCCCTGTTCACTAGGAACGAGACCATTTAAAGAAGTGTTTCTCAATTGTACAAAACAGGGATGTAGTCAAGTCCATATCAGTTCTTGTAAGTCCCTGTAAGTCCCTGTAAGTTCATGAAAGTCCATCATCACAAGTCCTCCAGTTCCAATTCAAATCACAAGCTATTCAAATGAGCTTTGACAAAAGCATTCCTTTGTCATTGTTTAACCAGTTACTTGTGACTGGCTTTATGACTGAACTTGTGACTGAACTTGTGACTGGATTTGTGCAAGGACTTGCAGGGGATCGAATACAACACTGGTACACAATTCCAAGATTCATCCTCGTGTTTACCTTTGCGTTCAAGTTGTGCCATTTTGACCTGGTCAGTCATTCCAGAATGGTCCCAACCAATCACATTTGATGATTGCAGACCTCCATAGATGAATCTCGGGGCATTTTGACACAACAAGAGCACAGCACAATGGGGAAGACCGCGTTGTGAGCCGCAAGAATAGCCAAAGTCACGTATTCCTCAGTTGTGTCCCTGTGTCCCCTCTGTTCGGTACCACTTAAGTCTTCACAATCGTACCAATTAGGAGAAGTCCAAACTTGCCATGTGTCCTAGTCTGATTTGTATCTAATGGCCTAGGGACCCCATTCCTTTACAGTACGATTTCTAAAAAAGAGAGCCTTACTACATTAAAGGTAGGATACACCATTGGTAATTGCTTGAATTATCATAAATGGGTGGATTTGGGAGGTTGTTTTTTATGACTCGACTCAAGTCCGACTTAAGTCACATTTTTTGGTGACTGGACTAAACTCGAGTCCCGACGAGTACAATAACTCACTGCTTGACTCGCTGCAGGCAAATGACTCGGCTCAACTTGAGTCTCAATTATTTTTGCCCCCTTTACCCCCATGGTCTGTCTTTGATCCTACCCACTCTGACCTCATCTTTTATTCCCTTAACCTAATCCTCCTTTTGTTGGTTGTTCCATTCCACTCTGTTTTTTCCCTTTCGTGTTTCTTCTCCAAACCATGTTATGCACCATGCTTGTATGTCTCTCCTTACATGTTTGTTTCATGTACACAGCCATTTTGTCTCTGAAGAAGATCTTGTTAACCAGTTCGCACCAATCAGGCAGGGACCTAAAACCCAATCCACATAATGGCCCAGGCGGGATTTGAACCCGGGTCACAGCGGTGGAAGTCGAGGAAAGAATTGTTGGTTGGTCTTCGTTGTCCCTTATTATCCCTTTTTATACCTCAGATTTAGGCCTAAAATTGAAACTTTGTATTCTACTGGTCCTATTTTTTTTCGATGTGCTGTATATGAAATTTGGGCTAATTGCTCCATAATAGAATAATTTTAGAATTTCAAAATTTCAAAATTCCAAGATTCTTAACACTTTAGACTTGGTCAAAACACCTGCTAATTTTGTTCTTTACTAATGTATTTTGATTTAGTTAATTTGCTTTAGTTATTGGGTATTTCTTTAGACTGACAACCAAATCAGCTGAAATGAAAATCATCTGAAAGTTAAAATGTGTAGTCTTTTCAAGTGTGTAGCTTTTAAAAAGCAATTTTCATAACTTTATGATAACAACTAGATGTGGTCCACTTGCAACATTCTTTCAGGTACACACTGTACATGTATGTAGCTGGTATGAAAAAAAACTATTGGTCTTAAATGAGCACATCAATTAAGAAAGTGCATGAGGGTTCAAGCCCTGATCTGAAGCTCTGGTCCTCTGACCACAGGATGTTCATAATTGAGTTCATCAGGCCCAGTGGTCTCTGCGTTCCCATTGAGTGACCACAATAGTTCCTAGAATTACTTCCTGTCTGTGCATAATAAAGAGCTTTTAAAGGTTTTTGTTGTAAAAATCTAAATATTTGAGTTAGTCCACAATTTATTTGCAATGCAGTTTAGTCTGGTTTCTCATTTCCTTGATGTCTATAAATTGCTGAATTTTGTTTGAAGGAAGGTAAGGAGCCAGACTACAAAAAACATTAATGTTCTTTGTTTTTTCTGCATCTTTGAACACAAAAATAGGTCATTGTCACATAAATATGAACCCCCAATCTATCATTTTTTTTGTAAATTACAGCAAAAGCAATTTATGGTGTATCCTACCTTTTAAAGGTAGGATACACCATTGGTAATTGCTTGAATTATAATGAATGGGTGGATTTGTAGGGTTGTATTTTATAGTAAATATCTTTTAACTGACCTGTTCGAAGTTTTACAACCATGGATGCTGAGAAAAGCAAGAAAAACGGCGTTCGTGTTTAACTGCCGTCGGGCAGTTGTGTAAAATGTGTAAAAAGGTATGAAATTTGTTTGCTTAGGTTTGAAATATTCCAAGAGTTTACAAAATTCACTGTAGCGTTTTAAAAATTGATCGCAAGGATGCACTCCAAGCCAAGGCTGTTTTCCAAACCCAAGCTTAGGTTTTGTCTCCGGCTCCATCACCCTTGCCAAACTGCATGCAACGAAGCCACAGACGGAGACGAAAACTGGGTTTGGAAAACAGCGCAAGAACCACCTCATTTAAATAGTTCTCATGGCATCCTCGCCTCGAGAGTTTAGCACCAAAACAAGTTTTTTTGTTTTTGTGCATTACTCTCCCCGGAGGTCGTTGTGGGTCAAGGTGCATTGGCCGCAAGTTTGTCAGGGTTCTGACTGTCACCCCTACAGCACTTCCTTCCAGGTATTTGGGGGGGGGGGGGGGGTGGAGGTGGGGGACCATCAAACCCCTGCTGGGTTGATTGTACATTCCCTTTGCCGAGGTGTAGGTGCTTTTGTTTCAAGTTTGCCTAATGTAATATAATAGCGCCAGAGGGCTGGTGTAGTTCACTCAAGTTCAGTGGTATAAATGTTGTTGGTTTCGTGTGTGGCCAGGCTGTAGGAGGAGTTCCTTCACTGCAGGTACATGTCTACACACATGCTTGCTGCACTTTTATCCTGGGTAAGGGTCAGTTGGTCTTTTGGGAGTGATCAAGTTTATAGGTTGCGAGAAAACTACCGGTAATTTCTTCTCCTTTCTTGTGGTATGCCACAAAAATACTCACCAGTATTCCTCTTGTTGTTGGACTTTTATAACCTAATTAAACTTCCCCGAATACGTCCAAAACAACAATTGAAGGGAGTGTACACCATTTTGCAAACATCCAAAAAATAAACTACTGAATTATGGTGAAATACCTTACTTGATTGGGGGTGAATATAAACAGTCTCAAGCATCCTGTGAAATCACAGCACCTGATGTGATGGGGTTTTCAAACAATTGCCGGCCAGCAGTCCTTAGAAGAAAACAAAGTGCTTCTTAAATTTTGTTTATAAAATTCAATTTTTCGGAACAATTAAAGGATATCTAGCGCAATAATTTTGCTGGATGCCTGTAATCATTATTTACTTTCAAAAAAGTAAGATATTTCTTAATAATTTGTTACTATCTGATATCTGCAAATGGTGTATCCTACCTTAAAGTATAAGCCTACCCAACTAGCTTTACCTTACATATGTACTGTGGACATTCCTTTGTCTTTGTGTAGTTAAAAAACTTTGACTAAATACTCATTTTTCTCGCTTCCCCAAAACAAATTTACCCTCAAATTTGGATTATGGGCCTCTCAGCTGTCCCTTCTATCTTTTCTTTATATAACCCTAACCCGTTTTTCCTCTAGCGCTCTTTTTCGGAAACTGAAAAACGGATTGTGGACCTGGGCAAGTCCACAAACCGTAACCTCTTACCGTAACCTCTTCCCGCATCGTGTGGACCTATATTGTTCGGAGGTCCACAGTGCGTATGCAAGACTAACTCATTTGTACAGCTGTCCACAGTGCACTATAGATGCGATCTAACAAATCGTGTCTTCCTCTCATGAGTGCCAGTACATAACACATGCGTTTCGCACGTGTTATATTTTATTCGCAAATAATTTGAAAATGGCATGTATTTCCAAATCGTGTCTTTTTTTGTCACAGTACGCCAACACTTAGATGCTCTTTCAAATTATGTAATTTGTTTGTTACCAAAATAATTTTAAGTTTTTCGTTAGGTTGAGGCAGGAATTTCTTTTTGACTCGCCCTGTATGACATACCATAGAGCAAGGAAGGACATACTGACATCAGGGGCCAATTTCATAGAGCTGCTAAGCCCAAATATTTGCTTAGAACAAAAAAGTCTTGCTCATTAAAAACAGGTTACCAGTTATAATTTAACCAGTTCGCGCCGGAGGACGTATACATACACACAATTTTTTCCCCGAGACGCATATAAACACATCACGAGCAAGGCCGGAATGTCTGTCAGCAGCGAGCAAGGCCTGAAATGCGTAGGTGTGCTTCCCGGTACCAACGGCCTGAACCCGCCTCGGATCGAGTTTAGTTAGAAATAATCTCGCGCCTCGGCTCGGTAAATGTTAAAATAATCCCGGCGTGAACTGGTTAAATCATGCTGGGTATATTCATAGATGCTGGAAAAACTAAGGAAATTAATACGGTTCTTGTGGTCTGGTTCCCGGACCCTACTTCAGACAAAACAGAGCAATTTGTCATAGAATTAGGCGACTAACACCAATGACTTGACAAAATAGTTTGTTGAACTAAACACGAGATAATAGACTGCCAGCAGCTTTAGACCAGGTATGGTACATGTATGTATTTGATAAGAGAAAACAAAGAATGATAGTACTGTCAGATTAACAGCGTAAAGGGATTATTTATAGATACAGAGTGTGTGTTTTTGGCTTAGATTATGGTACATATCATGTAGTTCATTAATACCAATGGTATAAAAGTCCTTAAAGTTTATTGACCATAAAGGTAGTATACACCATTTGCAGACGTACAAAATGTTAACTACCGAAAGGGGTTGTAGTCGAGACCCTTACGTCCAAGACCGAGATCACCGAGACCAAGATCGAGACCAAGTTTAAAGACAGAGACCGAGACTTTTGCAGTCCGAGTCCACAACTTTAGAGACGGAGACCAAAAATGAATAGAAATGTATGGTAATTAAGTCATTACCAAATCTAAATACCGGAACCAGTCTATGGCTGACATATAGTGTAACAGGTCAACTTCTTTTTGGTGTCCATTTTGTTTTTGTTTTTTTCTTTTTAAAGGTAGGATACACCATTGGTAATTGCTTGAATTATCAGGAATGGATAGATTTGGGGGGTTGTATTTTATAGTAAATATCGATTAACTGACCTGTCCGAAGTTTTACAATCATGGATGCCGAGAAATGCCAGAAAAATGGCGTTAGTTTTTAACCGGCGTCAGGCAGTTATTCTTATGTTGTTATTTGTTTTAACAATATCTAGCGCAATAATTTAGCCTGATGCCTAGAATCATTATTTACTTTCGGATAAGTAAGATACTTCTTAATAATTCGGTTGTAAATATTTTCGATATCAGCAAATGGTGTATCCTACCTTTAAAGGTAAATCGCTTTATGTAATCAATATTGGCAATAGAAGGCATCAAAGAATGTGTCCTAAATATAAAAAAAGTATGTTGGATGTAACTGGGACACGAACAAATAAACCCCTTATCCATGGGCAGACCATGGAGGTACGGTAGCCTTCATGGGCAGACCTATACATTTGTAGCTGAGTGAACAAATGTCATAAATATTAATGAATTCATCAATAGCGCCTGATGTGAATCGTTAGTATTATTGTTTGAAAGATGACCAATATGCAATATGTGCCTAATCTGAACAAAAAAGTATGATGACCTCAAGAGCAGTGCATGTGATAAAGGGACTAAATATGTGACCTGTTCCAACGAAACCCGGACAAAGTCGCACAATGTGTTTTATTACAATGTACTTGTAAAGTCATTCCGGAGTGGATTTTACCATTTTGATATTTTTGTTTTTTTCTGAATCACACACTATTAATCTACAATCTCACCAAATTTGAACATATTCCGTCACCCAGAAGTGTGTTTTTTTGGTCGTTTTGTGAAACAATTGTGAATGGAAATAATAGGCTTTTCTGAATTTCAAAGCTGTTTAATCTCATAATTAGGTTGTCAGGGTTATATCACTAAATCCGTTCCCCACGGGAGACAGGGTGGGGGTACATATGTAAATGTTACATCATTTTAAAGCTGAGAACGTGAACAAAAACAAAATCTTAAAAAATAAAATTTCAACTTTGTCCAGGTTTCGTTGGAGCATAGAGCAAGGAACAGGGTTGGAGCATAGAGAAAGAAAAAGGGCAGGTCACATATTGACCCAATTGATGGTCCGGAACTAAAACGGCCCCCAAACTATTGGCACTTGTCACTGAACAATTAGAGACAAAGCACAATAGAGTGCCACAGTTTATACAGCTAGCGCTTGCCCACCTACGAGTCTGATTTGTGACCTGCTCCAACGAAACCCGGACAAAGTTACAATTTTTGTTATTTTAGATTTACAGGTAGCTTTTTTCAAAATCTCTAGGTTTTCAGCTTTAAAATGGTGTATCATTTACATATGTACCCTTACCCTATCTCCCCTGGGGGAAGGATTTAGTGATAAAACCCTGACAACCTAAATTAAGTTCAGAAAAGCCTATTATTTCTATACACACTTGTTTCTCACAATCAACCAAAAAACACACTTCTGGGTTACGGATTATGTTCAAATTTTGGGAGATTGTAGATTAATAGTTCGTGATTCAGAAACAAACTCAAAAATGGTAAAAACTACCCCGAAATTACTTTATGAGTACATTCTAATAAAATACATTGTGCAACTTTGTCCGGGTTTCGTTGGAACAGGTCACATTTGTGACCTGCTCCCACAAAACCAGACATGAGTGCTTTTTTTAAAAGTGAGATATTGTTATTTCCATTTAGTACGCATCTTCAGCTTTAATTTGGTACCAAAACTACCTTTATACCATACATACAATTTTATGAGGATTTTATTTTGATGTATTTGGGAGATAAATTACCACTTTTAGGACACAGTTTGCCTCAATAAATGCATGATTTTTGTACTTTCTCATTAATAAAGTGGATTTTGTTTCTAACTGAAGGTTAAAGTATACTTATTAAAGAATAAAAAAATAACGAAAAACACAAATCGACGTCCGCCAGGTTTTTTTACCCCATTTCAACTTTGATGAGCTGTATCTCGAAAAAGCCTGTGCGACTTATGTCGGGTTTCGTAGGAGCGGGTTGCATTTGTTCTTTGTTCGCTGTGTGTGTGCGCCTGAGATTAGGAGGCCAATCTCTGTTGATGATCTAGTTTATATCCAGCTTTGGAAACAAAGGTAAAGGGTTGTCCTTTTCATTGTTATCTTTGGTGTGGTTTAAAGATAGGATACACCATTGGTAATTGCTTGAATTATCAGGAATGGGTGGTTTTTTAGGGGTTGTATTTTATAGTGGCACGGGTGGCTTGTGCGTAAAGCGCTCGTCTCTCACTAATGTGGCCCGGGTTCGATTCCCGGCCCGGACCATATGTGAGTAGAGTTGTGCGTTGGTTCTCCCCTGTGTCACAAGGGTTTTTCCCCGGGTCCTCTGGTTTTCCTCCCTGAGAAATATCAAACACTTTCGATCTCAGGCTGTGCTCCGTAGTCATATATGAGTCGATGTGGCCGGCTGCCATAGGTGCCTTTACGTGCCGGCGGCTCGACTACGTTGTAGCCGCGTCTTTTGCAATTCAGCACCTGAGGGCCTCCATGGAAAGCAGTGCTGAACACTGATTGGAGTTTACCCTCATTAAATATGACAAAAATAAAATAAATAAAATAGTAAATATCGTTTAACTGACCTGTCGGAAGTTTTACAATCATGGATGCTGAGAGAAAAAGAGAAAACGGCGTTTGTTTTCAACCGGCATTGGGCAGTGGACGACCATCGTGATTTTATAGTTTTATTCAATTTTTTGGAACAATTACAGGATATCTAGCACAATAATTTTGCTGTACGCCTAGAATCATTATTTACTTTTTTTAATTGGCCCCAGAACCCCATCCTTGTTCAAACTCATAATAGACCTATTTCTTCCAATTACTGTTCCATGCATACATATGTTCATCAGAACCGAACCAACAACATAAATTGTGCTTTGTCAGCGATGACATTGTTTCAATAATTGCCATCAGCTTTGTGTACATTTGCCTCCAAATTGTCTTCTCAAATTTGCTTTTATACAGTTCCTGGCAGGGACTCAAATAGGAACCATGCAGTTTTTCTCTCAAAAATATTGAGTGTATATCTCTTTTTTGTGTATAATTTCTATACAAATCAAATAACAGCCATTCACGGTGTTGAAGGCAGATTGAGACATTGGTGATGACGAATTGGGAAATGAATCTACCAATTTATTGGGAAAAGTCTTGCTTAAAGTGAAGAAAAGATAGCTATATGTGCATTTATTCCACCCAAGACAAAAGCAACCACTGAAGATGGCCGTGCCGGATTATTCTTTCATTGACCGGGCCCAGGCGCGGCATTGTTTTTCACGAACCTCGATCTGTGACGGGTTCAGGCCGGCATCTGTGGGTACCACACCCTGATATTTCCGGCCTCGCTAGCTGCGAGCCAGTCGCTGACTGATATTTCCAGCCTTGCTCGTGACGCGTTTATCCGTCATCCGTTTTGAATTCCGGTATCCGACGCGAACTGGTTTAAAGAGTTGTGATAAGAAGCTGTAACAGTTATTTTTAGAATCTCTGCTCTAGAAACCCAGTTTATTAGAGTTTCACATAAAGTTTAAAGGTAGGATACACCATTTGCAGATACATGTATCGAGAAAAAAAAAAATACCGAATTATTAAGAAATATCTTACTTATTTGAAAGTAAATAATGATTGTAGGCATCCAGCAAAATAATTGCGCTAAAAATTAAATTTTATAAAAAAAAAGATCCCGGACGTCGATCGCAAAAAAACAACATAAGAAATACTGCATGACACCGGTTGAAAAACGAACAGTTTTTTTTGCCTTTCTCAGCACCCATGATTGTCAAATTTCAGACAGGTCAGTTAAACGATATTTACTATAAAATACAACCCCCTTCCCCCACCAAATCCACTCATTCATGATAATTCAAGCAATTACCAATGGTGTATCCTACCTTTAACTAAATACCGACCATTAATCGAAGAAGAAGGAGAACAAAAACACACTTGGTTCTGAAATAGGGAACAGAAGAAGTCATTAAACCTTTCTTGTGTGTGTGCAGAGTCTGCACAAAGGAAAACCTCTTGAAAAATCCATTAGGGATATTGTATAGTCCCCTGCAATATACCGCCAATTAAACCCAAATGTGTGTCCCCAATAGATAGCTTATCATGTCTGCTATTGTGGCCAGAAGAATGGGTAATACAGCCAACAATATCAAAGTTCCTGGGCAGAGAATAGCTGTTGATCTAACCTATTCATTTCAGTGGCCCTATCAGCTTCACCCCCTATGCTAAGGATAGCTGATAGCTTTGTAATGGCCCATGGGTACATTGATACCAAACTGTTGTCAGTGTGTGTGTTCAAAGTCTCTCCCCACTTCACTCTGAAAGGAGATCTCTGATTATTTAGCTACAATTGATTTAATTATTAATGATTGGGGTGTGGAGCCTCTTATGATTGCTGTACTGTGGGTCACCTGTTGACTAGAAATTACAGATGGGAAGAAACGTGCTGATAGTCGATAAAGTTGGTTTCATTTTGGAACATAAAGATAAAAAAAAGAATCGGGCAGAAAAGCACAATGCAGGTTTGAATCGTAATTGTGGAAGTACATGGAGAATGCAACAGGGAGTTAGGGCCTGCATTTACGGGTAGTTTGAGAACCGGGTACCCGATTAAAAAAAAAAAACCAGTGTCCAATTAGGTTTACCTCACATACGTACTGTGGACATTCCTTTGTCTTCGTGTAGTTAAAAAATGTTAACTAAATGCTCATTTTTCTCGCTTCCCCACAATAAATTTAACCTCAAATGTTGATTCTGGGCCTCTCATCTGTTCCTCTTTCCTTTTCTATATAAAACCCTAACAAGTTTTTCCTCTAGCGCTCTTTTTCAAAGAGGGCAAAACGGGCTGTGGACCTGTCTAAGTCCACAAACCTTAATCTCTTCCCGCATCGTGTGGACGTCAATTGTTCGGGGGTCCACAGTGATACGAAATACTTACTCAGGCCCGTGAGCTGGTTTTAAAATGAAAACCCACCAAACTTCTGAAAGTTAAAGCAATTACCAATGGTGTATTCTACTTTTAATTTTAACCAGTTCGCGCCGGTGGACGTATATACACGCAAAGTTTTCCCCCGATTCAAAACGGATGACGCATAAGCACGTCACGAGCAAGGCCGGAAATGTCTGTCAGCAGCGAGCAAGGCCGAAAATGCGTGAGTGTGCTTCCCGGTACCATCGGCCTGAACCCGCCTCGGATCAAGTTTAGTTAAAAATAATCCCGCGCCTCGGCTCGGTGATGTTGAAATAATCCCAGCACGAACTGGTTAATAGGGTTATCATAACGGTGAGATTGAATATGTACACTCTATTGGCTGGATGCTGGGGTGAGACATTTGTTGAACACCTCCACCTTCCTATACCGCGCATATGTGAGGGGTACTGGCAAAATGAGACGGAACTGGGCACAGGCTGTAGAAGAGAAAATGGCAAAATAGTGAATGGTAGAATTTTTTTTACAAATTTCAGATTTATTGATATTTGTAATATTTGTTATGTCTCCTAACCATATTTCTAACAAAAATAGTAGGAAAATAGTGGAATAAAAATGATTGTAGGAAAAACAATTGACATTTGTCTATATCACATGTACAAAACTCGAAACTTCAAAGGCCTTTATCTCAATATTTTACTTTTGCGACATGTTGATAAATGCAAACTTTAAACAGTCATAACTTGTTAACGGAATGTCCGATTGAAGTGCAACAAACAGCATTGTAAGGAGAATGTTATTCTCTTTTCCATTACATGAGAATCCTTATTTTAATATCTACCCAGTTCCGTCTCATTTTGCCAGAACCCCTCACATATATATCTATTAACCTAAATAAAAAAAATAACAAAATAACAAAAACAGGTCATGTGTGCTGAATCCAAGGTACAATTGGTTCTCTTTTGGCTTTTGAAGGGCGCTGCGAAAACTCAATAATATAAAGGCTAGAGCCATTGTCAAAGCTGTTTGCTGACAAACTCAACTTTGTTCGGATCTAAAGAAAAAAAAAGTTTAGTGTCGGGCATGAGCGTGACTGTCTGTGATTGATAGCTAGCTCTTGTGATGCGATAAGGCTTAAGCCAACGATGTGTACAACGGCTGAGTCTCTAAATAGAGTCTGGGTTATATTGTTGATGGCGGCGTGCCAAGTCTTCAGGTATTAAAGGTAGGATGTATACACCATTTGCAAATATCGACAAAATTTTACTACCGAATTATTAGAAAATATCCTACTTATTTGAAAGTCAATAATGATTGTGAGTATCCGGCAAAAGGATTGCCCTAGATATCTTATAATTATCCCGAAAAGTTGAATTTTATTTTGAAAAAAATTCGATCGCAAGACGGCCAGACGCCGGTTGAAAAAGAACGCTTTTTTTCTTGTTTTCCTCAGCATCCATGATTGTAAAACTTCGGACATGTCGGTAAAACGATATTTACTATAAAATACAACCCCCTCCCAAATTCACCTATTTATGACATCAAGCACTTATTAATGGTGTATCCTACCTTTACAGCCAGTATAGACCATTTGCAAACATAAAAATATAAAAAACTACAGAATAATTATGAAATACCCTACTTGACTCTAAGCGAAGAACAGTCTCAAGCATTCTGTGAAATCACGGCACATGATGTGATGTGGTTTTTCGAGAAATTTTGTATCAATTTTAAACGTTTGCCAGCTGGCAATCGTTGTAAAAAACTGACTATTGAGTTAGTCCACGTGTTATTTGCAATGCAGTCAGTAGTCTGGTTTCCTAACCTGATAAATCCCTGATGTCTATAAATTGCTCTGTTTTATCTGAATGAAGTTAAGGAACCAGACTACAAAAAACATTAACATTGTTCTTCGTTTTTCCTGCATCTTTGAACACAAAACTTTAAAAAAGGTCACCGTCACATGAATATAAACCCCCCAATCCATCAATTTTTGTAAATTACAAAAGCAAATGGTGTATCCTACTTTTAAAGGTAGGATACACCATTGGTAATTGCTTGAATTATGAATGGGTGGATTTGGGGGGTTGTATTTTATAGTAAATATCGTTTAACTGACGTGTTTGAAGTTTTACAATCATGGATGCCGAGGTAAGCCTGAAAAACAGTGTTCATTTTCAACCAGCGTTGGGTAGTGGTTCTTATGTTGTTCTTGTTTTTTCTAAAGTTTTTATTTTTTATAAAATGTTCGGACCAATTATAAAATATCTAGTGCAATCATTTTGCTGGATGCCTACAATCATTATTTACTTTCAAATGAGTAAGATATTCCCTAATGATTCGGTAGTAAAAATGTGCGATATCTGCAAATGGTGTATCCTACCTTTAATGGGAAAGGTTGCCACACATTGTATCCTTGGTAATCTGTGGGATTGACCCAAATAATAGTTGTAAAGCCTGTTGTCAAAGCTATTTAACTCATGCTTAGCCAATAAAAGAACTTAAAATATTTGTACTCTCAATTGCGATTTGTATTCTCAACGTACAGCCTATAGTCAGATTGGCATATGGTTCTTTCCTCGCCTTCCACCGCTAAGACCCGGGTTCGAATCCGGCTGGGGCCATTTATGTGGATTGGGTTTTCAGTCTCTGCCTGATTCCGTGGGTTTTCTCCAGGATATTCCTCTGGGGTTGTCCTCCCACCTCTAAAACTGTACCTTCTTCTCATCGTCTTCTCTCTACAGGTTTGCATGCAAGCTACAGTGCCTAGGATGCTTTTAAGGAATCCTTGGTTTGATTTACCCCCCCCTCCTTCCCCTTCCCCCTAAAAAAAAAACTTAAAAAAAAACCCAAATAAAAATTCTCAAAATCTAAATAATGCTGCTTGATCAAAACCTGACAAAGTCTTAGTTCCCTTCTTTGAATGTTTTATATTTTGAGAAAAGTGAATTCTAAAACTAAAACTGGTTAATGATTGGTCTAGAGTTCACAATGAACACATAGCCAGTGTGAATGATATCCTTGTGTATGTTCATAGCCATTAGGTACTTTGCAATAAAAAAACCAACAATCAATGGAGAACATTGAAGTATCTACTGCCAGTTATTGCTTTGGCTTAATGAAGCGAGTGCCTGTCTAACAAAAGTACAAAGAGTCAGACCAAGCAATGCGCCATTTTCTGACGTAAACGCTTCCCTTACGATTGGGTGGGATTTCCGGGACAGATGTTTCGTAGCGGCGAAGCCGATTGTCGGCAATTTCTGGCATTGTTTGAGACGTCTTAATTGACGCCATTGAACTGTAAACTGTCTGTGATATATTTTTGTTTAAAGTTAGGATACACAATTTGCAGATATCGAGAACAAAATTACTACTGAATTATTAAGAAATATCTTACTTGTATGAAAGTAAATAATGATTGTAGGCATCCAGCAAAATGATTGCGCTAGATATCCTGTAAAATTGAATTCCGAAAATTGAATTGTATCGAGTTTTGTTAGAAACAATTCCGCGCCTCGGCTCGGTGATGTTAAAATAATCGTTTTTTGCCAGAATTTCAAAGTGAACAAAAAAATCGGCAAGGCAGGACTCAAACCTGCGACCTCCGGAATACCGGTCCAGCACTCTACCCACCGAGCTATCTTGCCCTATGTTGGCAGTCTCCCAAATTGTCAGTATTTTTGTTCGAGGGCAATAGTCAGAAGTCATAAACACCAGAGCGCTGTTATGCCAGGGATCACACCCGATTTTACGATACAACCTGGGAAGCGACTTTTTATCTTATAATACACAAATAAACCACAAGGGAAACTGAATGGGGAAATTTGCATACATTTCAAAGTGAACAAAGAAATCGACAAAGGTGGGACTTCAACCTGCGACCTCCGGAATACCGGGCCAGCGCTCTACCAACTGAGCTATCTTGCCCTAAGTTTGCAGTCTCCCAGATTGTCAGTATCTTTGTTCATTTTTTTGCCAGAATGCTTCAAATTTGTTCAGTAATTGTTAAATACCGTCCCACATTCTTTTTTGCTATAATAACAGTTCACTGGGACCTGGGAGCAGCTGAATGCGTAACGTGTCGATCTGTATACCTTCAGGATATGATTGCATCTATCAAGCAGCCAACAGCATGCATTGAGGTATTTGTTTCACTTTGATGGATGTTATTGAACAATTTATCCCAGTAAAGGTTTTTGAGACATCGGTAAAATATGTGACCTGTCATCACAGAATGAGCGTAAAGTCGCACGGAGTGATTTCCCAGTACCAGTCAAAGTCAAAATTTGAAGGGGTGGTCGATTTTTTAAATTATATGGTTTTTTTAAAGACTAAATCCCCAACAATCAATTCCCAATTTTTCAGGACGATCATATAAAAACAAAATTAGTTTCTGAGACAATTTTGACTATGCCTTTCTATGCCTTTCACACAATTTCTCGCAAGAAATGCCCGTTTTCTCATAATCTCTGTATTAAGACTCCAGACAAAAAAATAAAAAAAATAAAAAATATTGGGTATCAAACCTCCAAGTGTTATATACCATTGGAAAGCTCTGTTTCCACAGAATTTAGAAATACCCATATCTCAATTTTTTATTTTGCCGACTTTACGCTCATTTTGTGATGACAGGTCACATATTTGTAACATGCGAAGTGAAATCCGCCGCGCTCGGGCATCGGTACTGCAGTGTACTCCGCATGTTTACATATGAATGCATTGGCAACATCGGCTTGATTTCCCACTAAATCTTTCCAAATGGAAATAAAACTTCCACATTTTGCCCATGTTGTAATGGTGCACGGTTTGATTTCACCGGTTTCCCCTGGGTAATGGGCAAAACAAACACATTAATGACGTTTTGACGTTTTCTGCGACTGAGAAAACTCATCGTCCGACATGTCAGACGACCCCATCTTGTCACGCTCTCGCTTTTTTTACTTATATTTTTACTTATTTTGGAAC
Organism: Crossaster papposus; assembly: GCA_037893245.1. Lineage (NCBI taxonomy): Eukaryota > Metazoa > Echinodermata > Asteroidea > Velatida > Solasteridae > Crossaster > Crossaster papposus. Next base: position 1,521,129 of record JBAIAA010000089.1, on the reverse strand, counting down.
AATGTTGTACTCGCAGTTTGCAAACTACTCGTGTGGCTCAATTAGTTTTTGTGTACATTTTATACTGCAATTAGTTTTCTTTGTGATTTCTGTTGTTGTTTTGTTTATTTGTGGCGATGAATGGGTATACACTTTAGTAGGAACATACGCTGCACCAGCTTCAATGAAGTCATTGTTTATTTGAAGGCTGGAGTCATTTTATGTTCTTTTGAGAAAAAATAAATAAAAAATGAGCACCAGTCATTCAGTCAATTGTTGCCCAGTGTAGGCCTATTATATTATGCTGCAAGCAATTTGTGACTATTGTGCGCTCGTAAATAGCTCACTGTAAGGATATCTGTTATTTTTTCTTCATGAGTTCCTATTGTTGAATGTTGGAAATTAAAGGGGTTGGCTGTATACTAATAAGAGTTCCACAGCAGATAGCTCAATCAATTCAAGGTTTCTCTGTTGTGAATGCAGTGTTTGAAGACAAATGTGACCGGCTCTACAAAAAGGTGTATTAAGTCGCGCTGTGCACTATCATGTAATGACCCGCTCAACGTTGAGAGGGTAAACATTTCAGCAAAATGTGATTTTTATTTTTTGTGACGAATGACATCTTTAACACCTACAGTTTCAGGTTTCATTCAAAGAAATGTTGATTTTGATGAATAAAGTGGAAAAAACTATCATTTTTTGTGCATATGTCGTGCAGCAATGACTGAGTTGACAAACGTCTAGAGAAACATCCATTGGGTGTGGCTGATGATAGTGTGTCTCGAAAAAGAATATGACGGAACGCCACACGTAGATTGTGTAACCAACATAATTAATATATGTACATGTATAGGGTTTTCGTCCGACTTCTAAAACTGTACCTTCTCATTGTCTTCTTTCTACAGGTTTTTTTCCCCCAGGCTTACAAGCTACAGTGCTGAGGGCACTTTTGACTCGTTTTGAGGGATTTCTGGGTTTCATGAATTAATAATAATATTATCTTTTATGCACTAAGGCTCTTTTTAGGTGTGTGTCAACAAAAAATGCAAAACAAATATAACGGAATACCACACATAAAATGTGTAACCAACATAGATAATATATGGTTTGAAAGATACACCTTTCTATTTTACAATACGATTCAAACATCAAAATATGATATTTTTTGACAGAGTTTTGAGTAGTTTTTCAAGAGAGGTCAAATTGGCCATTGAACTCAGTTTTCAATTTTAGGCATTGGGGGGAAAAGTAGCTTACCGTGTGGATAATTGATAATTGCTTGAATTATCATGAACGGGTTGATTTGGGGGGTTGTATTTTATAGTAAATATCGTTTAACTGATCTGTCGGAGGTTTACAGTCATGGATGCGGAGAAAAAAGCTATAAAAAAACGGTGTTCGTTGGGCGTTGGGCTGTTGTTCTTGGGTTTTTTAAGTAAGATATTTTTTTATAATTCTGTATAATTTTTTTTGGGATATGCAAATTGTGTATTCTACCTTTAACCAGTTCGCGCCGGATGACAAATATAAACGCAAAGTTTTCCCCAGATTCAAAACGGATGACGCATAAACACGCCACGAGCAAGACCGGAAATGTCTGTCAGCAGCGAGCAAGGCCGGAAATGCGTGGGTGTGCTTCCCGGTACTGGCGGCCTAAACCTGCTTCGAAACGAGTTTGGTTAAAAATAATCCCGCACGTCTGCTCGGTGATGTTAAAATAATCCTGGCGCAAACTGGTTAAAATACCAAAAATGGATTTCTCAGTGAAAATTGTTTCTACTTGTATAAACTCGGAAGGCCAAAGTGCAACGTTACTGTTGGGTCACAAATATTATTGGCATCTCACCCCACATACACCAATGTTGTTTGTATCAGATTTCATTCAATGCAAACAGCGTTTGTAATGCTAATTGTGTACAACGCCTATAAACACACAGAAAATGAAACAATTTCAGCTTTAGAAAGTCCAGTAGACTTTGGTGCCGGCTATCGGATTGCAATGGCCTAAGGGGCACACCCCACTCCTTATGGAAAAGACATCATCCATCTTGACTCACACTGCACCACAACTGCTGGGCTGTTGACGAAGGGGACATTATTGGACTTGAATCCTGGGGCTAGGGTTCACAGAGGGGGAGTGGTTGTATGATGACCCATGGAGAACCCAGTGGGCTTGGATTGTACTAGTTCTTGGGTTTAAGACTAAGAGTTTCCTTGTGTGGGGTGTTTGTTAGAAGGCACAGTTGATTGTATTTGATGACCATATCTAAATTGTTATTACAGATTGGCTCGCATGTTTTGTTGTATTGATGACTGTGTAGATTTAAAGGTAGGATACACCATTTGCAGATATCGAAAATATTTACTACTGAATTATTAAGAAATATCTTACTCATTTGAAAGTAAATAATAATTCTAGGCATCCAGCAAAATGATTGTGCTAGATATCGTGAAATTATTCCGAATAATATAATTTTATAAAGAAAAATTCGCGATCGCCGGACGGCTCAAAAGATTCAAAAGTCAGAAGATTCAAAAGTCTACTGGACTTTCTAAGCTAAAAAAACCTCAAAATAACATAAAAATAACTGCTCGACGCTTGTTGAAAATAAACGCTGTTTTTCGTGATTTTCTCGGCATCAATGACTGTAAAACTTTGGACAGGTCAGTTAAAGATATTTACTATCAAGCATTCTGGTTTTCGAGGAAAGAGGAATTGTGTATAAATTTTAAATGTTTGCCGGCCGGCAATCGTTGTAAAAAAATCACTATTTGAGTTTTATAGTACGCGTGTTATTTGCAATGCATTTAGTAGTCTGGTTTCCCAACCTGATAATTCTCTGATGTCTATAAATTGCTCTGTTTTGAGTGTACAAATTCGGACAGCTCAGTTAAACGATATTTACTATCAAATACAACTTCCCAAATCCACCCTGAGTTCCTGATAATTCAAGCAATTACCAACGATGTATCCTACCTTTAAGACTAAGAGTTTCCTTGTGTGGGGTGTTTGTTAGGAGGCACAGTTCATTGTATTTGATGACCATATCTAAATTGTTATTACAGATTGGCTCACATGTTTCGTTTGTATTGATGACTGTGTAGATTCAAAAGGCAGAAATGTTGCAATGAAGCTAGCAATTTCTGATACTTAGCAATGACTTTAGAAGCTGTTACTCTATAGGCTGACTGTTGTTTACTTGTTTGCAAATTAATGGGAAAGCAGTAGATCTGGGCCAATTTTATAGAGCTGCTAAGCACAAAAATTTGCTTAGCACAAAAAAGTCTTGCTCATTAAAAACAGGTTACCAGCCAAAATTCTACTGGTTTTTCATGCTAAGCCCAAAACCAGTTGATTATCAATCGAAAACACTAAAGATCTCGTGAAAATTTGGTCTGTAACCTTGTTTTTGCAAATTTTCTTGCTAAGCAAATGTTTGTGCTTAGCAGCTCTATGAAATTGGCCCCAGAAGGTAAGCCTCGGTTTAACAAGGGGTGTTTTGTCAATGGCTACAGTTGCGGCTGCGAACATCGCGTGAGGATCGGGATGGCCCGCGTTTTGAGAGTTTGTTTAGCACGGCTCTCGTGGCTAAACCGACTGCCTTTACCCAGGGTTGTAGTCGAGTCCCTGCAAGTCCTTTCACAAGTCCTTTCGTGAAGCCAGTCACAAGTCCCTTCATAAAGGCAGTCACAAGTAACTAGATGAACAATGACAAAGGAATGCTTTTGTCAAAGCTGATTTGAATAGCTTGTGATTTGAATTGGAACTGAAGGACTTGTGATGGACTTGCAGGGACTTACAGGGACTTACAGGGACTTGTGATGGACTCGACTACATCCCTGTCTTTACCCAGTGAGCTACTTGAATGCACCTATTGTGCGAAGGGCTGGATTTTTTGTCTAACCAGCGACCACCGATCAGGCAAATCAATTTACAGATTACTTTCCAAGCCGTCTGTAGCTCTCCAGCTGATGATTATAATGTGCCTTTCTTCCTGATCAATGAACCTCATCCTCATCAAATCTCCTATATGTGACCTGCTCCCACGAAAACGGTGTAAAGTCGCGCTATGCTATATTGAGTTCTGATTGAAAATAGCCGATTTGACAGTGTGGAATCGTTTATTTGGTTTTGGCATGATACGATTCCCACATATGTTTTCTTTCAAACTTCCAAGTATTTGACAGTGGGGAATCGTTTATTGTTTTTTTGCATAATACAATTCCCACATATGTTTTCTTTCGAACTTCCAAGTATTTTTTTCAAAAGATTAGCAGAAAAAAATATAAATTTGATTTTACTGAGCGTACCCAAGAAGTAAAATGTAGCAAAATTAATGAAATATGAAAATATCATGATAAAATTATCGTATTTTCAAATAAAAAACCGCGGCATTAATACCCTACCCAATAAATTATATATCATTTTAAAGCTAAGAATTCAAGGAATCTGGAAATACCAATATGTCAAAATGTCAAAATGTCAACTTTACTCTGATTTCGTGGGAGCAGGTCACGTAAGTCCCAAAGTTCCCCCTCCCAGGTTTACTGACGACAGGCCCAGTGTTTGCCACCAACACACTGCTTTTAAGGGGATTTTTGTTCCGTTGTCCCTGCCCTTTACTGCGAAAGCATTGACTGATCACCTTAAAATGTATGTGAGGGGTTCTGGCAAAATGAGACGGAACTAGGCAGAGGTTGAAGCGGGGGTTTTCAGGTATTGGATAAGAGGGTACAATTCTCCTTACGATACTGTTTGTTGCACTTCAGTCGGACATTCTATTAACAAGTTATGGCTGTTCATAGTTCGCATTTATCAACATGTCGCAAAAGTAAAATGTTGAGAAAAAAGGCTTTCGCCGTGTTCGCACTGGACTTTTTTGGGGGAAGGTTTTACTGAGACGATGGTAAAATAAAAAATGGTCAAATGTTACCACTGTTCGCACTTGGACTTTCGACACATGAAAATGTTACCGAGACCGCGGGAGAAGTGGCCGAGCTGTCATCGTCTCGGTAAGTTAAATCCAAAAAAGTCCAGTACGAACAGGGCTTTTGGAAGTTTCGAGTTTTGTACATGTGATATGGAAAAATGTCAATTTTTTTTCGCGAAAAACACTTTTATTCAACTACTTTCATACTATTTTTTAACAAACTATAGTTATAAGCATAATAATATAAATAAATCTGAAATAAAAAAACTTAAAATCGCCCATTAGTCACTATTTTGCAGTTTTCTCCACAATTTTCTGTGTTTAGTTTTGTCTTATTTTGCCAGAACGCCTCGCATTTTTGTTGCGTGTTCCTGCTTTTGATACCATTGACTGATCACCGTAAATGCGCACATTTCTCAGCAGGTGCGGACAAAGCGGGTTCTGGGGGACGATTGATGGATGACACGGAGCAGAGCTTCTTGACAAAACAGGCTTGCTTTAACAAGAGACGAGGGTGGCATCTTTCTCTAGCCAGCCTATCATCTTTATCTAGCCAGCCTATCTATTGTGGCGACCTGGAGTCTTGGGATGTAGCGGCTTGGAGATGCCAAGGGGTTTGCGTAAGTAGTCTAGTGGGACACTCAATCAGTAGAGATGCTCTGTCTTGATTAGGGCTAGGGTTGTAGTCGAGTCCCCCCTGCGAGTCCGTTCACAAGTCCTTTTGTGAAGCCAGTCACAAGTCCCTTCATAAAGGCAGTCACAAGTAACTGGGTGAACAATGACAAAGGAATGCTTTTGTCAAAGCTGATTTGAATAGCTTGTGATTTGAATTGGAACTGGAGGACTTGTGATGGACTTGCAGGGACTCACATGGACTTACGGGGACTTACAATGGACTTGACTACATCCCTGATTAGGGGCTACCACTGCTATAAGCAGTGTGCAACAGGAACATTGGGAGCTAACATTTTTTTATTATTTTTTTTTGGAAATGGTTTTGTTGTAATAGAACCGTCAACATTTTGGCAGCACAGGCAGATTATTAGAGACTCATCTTATGACTAGAAAGAAAAGAAAACCTTCAATCTTGATTGCTTAATTCTCTATTCCCTTCTTGTATTTCCTTCTTTTATTTCTCGGGATACACCAACAATTGCACAGTTGAATCAAATTACAAGGAATACATAAAATGAAAGCTTGAGAGACGAAACGCAACAACAACAAAATGCCAATTGTTTGTTTTTTCATTAAAAAAAATGTTTTTTCTTACTTTCCTACTATTTTTTTCACAAAATATAGTTAGTTGGCATACCAAAGATTACAAACATCAATAAATCTAGAAATCCAAAAAATCACCCATTTACTCATTATTTTGCAGTTTTCTCAACTATACCCTGTGCCCAGTTCCGCCTCATTTTGCCAGAACACCTCACATATTCAAATTGTGATCAGCTACCAGTAACTATTGATTTGCACAGCGGTGCTTTAGACTTTAGAGCAGACTGGATCTCTAGAGTAAGCAAGGAAGGGGGGCAAACAAGATGGATAGATATAGGAGCGACATGAGGCCTAGTTGAATGATGATGGCCCTCCTTCTAAGAGGGAAGACATGGGGGTAATGATTGATACCACATGGTCGGCTAGATAGGCCCCTGTGTTCTTTAGATGATGAATCACTCTCCCCCCCATTCTTAATCCAGACAATTCCAGGATTGTCAGCCACGCAAGTTAGGTCGAAAACGACCGACTTTGAAATCATTCCGTTATGACCGCCTTCCCCAATGACTGATTCTGCGTCCAACAAATAGAAACGAATGGAGATAGATGGGTTTATTAACCTAGAGTTATCGACATGTAGAAGTCATTGCCTCTGAATAATTGTTGAACCATTATAAAAAAGAAACGAGGAGTCTTATATACTATTAACCAGTTCGCGCCGGAGGACGTATATACACGCAAAGTTTTCCCCAGATTCAAAATGTTTGACGCTTAAACACGTCACGAGCAAGGCGGGAAATGTCGGTCAGCAGCGAGCAAGGAAAAATGAATCTCTATTACCATCCATTTTCGAAAATTAAAGCAAAAACAAATGGCATACTACCATTATAAAACTTAACTTAAAGGTAGTATACACCATTTGCAGATATCGAAAATATTTACTACCGAATTATTAAGAAATATCTTACTCAATTGAAAGTAAATAATGATTCTAGGCATTCAGCAAAAGGATTTCGCCGGACGGCGATCGCGAAAAAACAAAGATAACATAAGAATAACTGCTCGGTCCCGGTTGAAAACAAACGCTGTTTTTCGTGCTTTTCTCGGCATCCATGATTGTAAAACTTCGGAAAAGTCAGTTAAACGATATTTACTATGAAATACAACCCCCCAAATCTACCCATTCATGATAATTCAAGCAATTACCAATGGTGTATACTACCTTTAAATTGTGTGGGATCATTTTAACTATCTTACACTTTTTTTACTTGTTTCCAGATTGTGGCATTCCAACACAGGGAGGTCGTTAACCCCCCAAGAGTCACACCATGCCTGACAGGGACTACCCCAGACCGATTCTTCTCAGGTCGGAGGTCAAGAGGTAGGGTCAAAGGTGGCCTATTGTCATTTGGGGGGAAATTTTGCCCGGAGGATGAGATGCCGAGTTGTGAATGAGCCCCATGGTGGCCGATGACACCAAATTTGTTTGCAGCCATCCATTTGCGTTGTGCTAATGACAACCAGAGATTGGGACTAACTGCAGGGGAATGTACATGTACTGATGGATAGACCCATGGTATGGTCGCAAAAAAATGTTGTAAATTGCGTAGTCTGGTTCCCCGCCCCCCATGTCATTTAGATTTCAAAATGGTGACTGCATGGTAGGCCTAACTAGCAGTGGATCTTGTATATATTAAGTGGAATCCTACCTGATGTATGCAAATTATATGCATGATGGGATAGGTCTGGGATCCCGCCTCGTGAAATTCAAAATCACACTGGTAATGTTTTGCAAAATGGCAGTCGGCCTGGCCAACAATTTGCAATTTTTGTAAATTGAGCTTCGATTTTGTGCTGAATTTGAAAGTATCTCTGGCAAATTATTGCCTGATCCTAAGGCGAGCTCTTGAGCCACTTTTAAACTGTCTCGGGTAGATGTGTTTAATGCAATGTGTGAATTCCTAATGAAAAGGCAGTCTCGATATGAATCACAGGACATTGACAACAAATACTTGGTCTCTACACAACGCGTGCTAGCAGTTGTGTTGCAAATGCACTAGTAGTTCACAATCATTTACAGTGTGTAGGAGAACAATGTTCCATGTAGCCCATCTGGGGGTGAAAAGTAGAAAAGACCATTGGTAATTGCATGAATTATCATGAATGGGTGGATTTGGGGGGATGTATTTTATAGTAAATATCATTTAGCTGACCTGTTCTGAAGTTTTACAATCATGGATTGTAGAAGCAAAGAAAAGTTTTAAAAAACGATGTTCATTTTAAACCGGCGTCCGGCAGTGGTTCTTATGTTGTTCATGGGGTTTTTTCTCGATCGCCACCCGGCGATCATGAATTTGTTTTTATAAAAATCAATTTTTTTTGAACAATTACAGGATATCTAGCGCAATCATTTTGATGGATGCCTACAATCCATATTTACGTTCAAATAAGTAAGATATTCTTAACAATTCAGAACTAAAACTTTTTGATATATCTGCACATGGTGTATCCTACCTTTAATTGCCTGAGGCTTATAAAATTGTAGCATTTTGTTCAGGATATAATTCAAGTACAGTGTTTTGTTCACTACATGGTTCCCATAACACAACTTGTAATTGTATCCAAAGTGTCATCCATTGTGAATGGTCCAATTGAATTGCACATCTGGAGACACCATAATCGGCCCACCCGCCCCCCTGCGAGTTGTATATAAGCTTGCTTGTTTTGTCCTTTCACCCAGAGCATTCTCACTACATATTCCAGCATAGATTTACCAGATGGCAGCACATAACCCCTGGCAAAAAAAGGAAAAGAGCTTGGGGGAGGGTGAAGGGGAGAGGGGAACTTTTTAACAATCCTCCCTTCATTTTGATGGGCAATGATCCATCACAACAGACTGTCTGGTTGGGTACAAATTTTAAAAAGGTGCGTTTTGGCTTGAAGGTAACCCGCCCCAAGCGTGGATAAGTTTTATCCAGAGCCTCCGTAGGGTGTAAGTCATTGCTCCCCCGAAACTGCCCCAATGTCGCACCCTGCAGTCTTCGGAGTGTCTTTAACTTGTTCTTTCTTCTTTACCGCGGGCTTCGAGAAAAACTGAACTTCGGGGTCTAAATCTTTCCATCTGTTTATAGTGGGTAAGGCACTAAGGCTGCGTATTTATGTTCTATTCTTCTGGGGGGTTTAACCTAGACACCAGCTATAGTTTATTTGACTGTTGGGCTGATTCGGGTTGTCGTTGTCTGCCTAGGGCTGTAGCCAGTTTTGATCGTCTTTGCGAGGAACACTTGCGTTTGTCAACGCTGGGTGATAAGGGTACATTGTGTTTATTTGAGGATAATCGCACATGTTTTCTAGTGTTTTCAGCCTTTATTTTTGCTGGGCTTGACTTTTTTTTTCCTGCTCTGTTTTTAGGGGAAAGTTCTGTGGATCTATCAGCAATGGGTTTTGTGTCACCTAAACGAAAGTTTTGGGGGCAATAACCAGCCCTAAATTCTCCGTATGACCGAAGCTCTGTAGCTCCGAAGCTCTGTAGCTCCGAAGCTCTGTAGCCCCGTAGCTCTGTAGCTTTGTAGCTTGGTAGCTCCATATGAAAAAATGAATAACTTCTATATGCTTTGATGGATTTCGATAAAACTTAGATTCAGTGACCCTTGGGTGGGGAGACACAATTCTTCATCGGATTTTTGGGGTCAAAAATCATGTAGGGGTCAGAGGTTATTGTTTATGTACACATGTATGGGCAAGTTTCAGGTTGAGTTTTTTGGGGAAAAGAACAATGTATAAACTTCTAGTTCTGAATGCTTTTATAGATTTAGATGAAACTTGGATACAGTGACTCTTGGGTGGGAAGAGACCATTTTTCAATGGTCAATGGGCTCATGAAACATTCCAAATACCATCTCGGCTTCCTGGGGAGTATACAGCTCGATGCTGCCATTACGACACAAAGCAGCTAAAATCAACCACAATAACCATCTCTGCCCTCACAGGTACACCCATTTACTCCTGGGTGGAGAGAAGCAATGAGTGACAAAGTGCTTTGCCCAAGGGCACACGTACCATAGTCCCAGGCCAGACTCGAACCCACAACCTGTAGCTTATTTACCTACAGATTACAAATTCAATGCTCCAGACCACGAGGCCCACTTAGGGACTGCCGTGAAAATCGGCGAGTGTATTGCTCAGGAGCCAAGAATGTGCAGTGTCAAGTTTGAAGTTCTTTGGATGAGCGGTTCTAAAAAGAAACAACAAATGCACCACACAGGCTCACTAATGTTAGCACGTTGATAGAGAAATTTCATGTCTTGGAATGTTTACTTATCCTATTTCAAACATCTGGTTGAAAGAAAACCAACCTAATGTCTTACCGGTTTCAAGAAAAGAAAAAGAAAACGGTTGTTTACATCGGACGCGATGGAGTACGCATACGTTTTTTCTGTTGTTTTCATGCAATGTACGATACACGCTGTGTCCATACATTACATACAACGCGCCAATGCACACATTCGCATTTTGTATCACTGTGGAGACATGGCTTTGTTCTCGTGTACAAAATGGTTAAAATTAAAGTCGAGCACGTTTTTCAAAATGCTCCCATTTTAACCACAATTTTTTTCCTAGGTTGAAATTTCGACCCAATATACCCTTAAATATACCCTAACCCAAACACTAACCCTAACCCGCATCCTAATCCTAGTTTTTAAGTGATTTAAGTAAAATTCAAAAATCTAATTAGTGAAATTCCTAGTGGAGACCTATTCATCTATAGAAATAACCCTTTGGAGACCTTTCTGTTTACGTCTCCAGAGAGTACCGTATTTTGCACCACAAAAGCTGTTTCATCCACAAAAGGTGAACACTTTACGGCTGAAATCACCACTATACCCAAACAGCTGGAGTTGTTGGAGTCGCAAAAGTGGACCCCGAAACTCGTTCTATTACAATAAAGGAATAACACAAAAGCACCCATTTTGTTAAGGATAGGTGTGTGAAAGTTTATATCCTACTTTTAAATGCTCTTTCCGCTTAGCATAATTTTTAACATTTAAAAAAACATTATTCAAAATGCATTTTGTAGCCCAAGTGGGCACTTCCAGGACGTAATAATAGCCCTTTAACTGGCACAAAGATTTCAGTGAAACAGCAAGTGCGACATTTTTTACTATGAAAACTCAAAGGAACAAAAAACCTGCCGTCCATTCTCGAGCCCACAGACCGAAAACAGATGAATCAGAGGCTGTAAATTGGATCAAGTCTTCTGACAAAAGACCGGTTCTCGCTAAGACGCTGGCCCCGTCGCTCGGCACAATCACTGATGGCCAGAGGGCACAAGACAATTGGGGATAAAATGCTGATTGTATAAAGCATCATCATCACCATGACGATGATTAAAGATGACTATCAATTTGTTACCTTGAGGAGTTGTGCAAATAAATCTCTACTTCTTGTATTGACAGTTTTGCGACTGTTGTATGTGTGGGATTACTTTATATAAGAGTTTAATATAAGGGATGATTCACATATCTATAAGTATTTGATCTTCACCCTACACCCGCTTCCTTGTGGTTTTATCCCAAGTTCCCCACCCAAATTCGCACCCCTTTATCCCCTTGGTCTGTCTTTGATCCTACCCACACTGACCTCACCCTCTAATCTCTCAGCCTAATCCTCCTTTTGTTGATCATTCCACTGGACTCTGCGCTTTTTCTTTTGTGTTTCTTCCTCCATCCATGATGTGCATCATGCTGTATGTTGCCCTATATGTTTGTTTCTTGTACACAGCCATTTTGTCTCTGAAGATCTTGTCAAGATCGAAATATTAAGCCCTCTAAACTTAATTTATTTAAACTTACGGTAGATTCACAGGTCCAAATGCGACCTGTTCTAACGAAACCCGGACAAAGTCGCACAATGTGTTTTATTATAATGTACTCGTGGACGTGAAGTCATTTCGGGGTGGATTTTACCATTTTGATGTTTTGGGTTTTTCTGAATCACCAACTATTAATCTACAATCTCCCCAAATTAGAACATAATCCGTCACCCAGAAGTGTGTTTTTTGGTCGATTTTGAGAAAACAATTGTGGATAGAAATAATAGGCTCTTCTGAACTTCAAAGCTATTTATCTCATAATTAGGTTGTCAGGGTTTTATCACTAAATCCTTCAACCAGGGGAGATAGGGTAAGTGTACATGTAAATGATACATCATTTTAAAGCCGAGAACCTAGAGAATTTGAAAAAAAAGCTAAATCTGAAAAACAAAAATTCAAAAAACTAAGGTCTCGATCTAAGTTTTGGTCTCGTCCAAGCAAAGTCTCGGGTCTCGGAGGGCTGGTCTCGATCTTGAAGGTTCGGGTCCCGGTCTTAGATGCCACAATCTCCGGTTTTACAGTTAAGACCCGTCGAGACCACAGCAAAATACGTTGCGCCACACAAATTATGTTGCACCGCAAAAACCTAGTCTTCATTCCGAACATAAATGAGGCTGTACGACATTGCTTAGAGAGAAGGAGAGGCCAAGTTTTGTGAATTAACTCCAAAACTGTTCTATCTCTATAGATGTTTGTTTTTATAAAGTCGACCTGTTACACTATATGTGACCCGCTCCAGGAAAAGGTGACATAAGTCGCAAAAACTAAAAATAGAGTTATGAACATGATTAAGAAGTCCGGGATATAAGCTTTCATTTGGTACATAGTACAGCTCCATAGCCCTTTTCGTTACGGTGATATGACGTTTTTGCATATTAATAGTTCTATGGAATTCAAAATACACAACTGAGAAAACAGGCTTCGAAACACAACAAAACTAACACAATACATTGGAACCATGTACTCTTAAAAGGTTTCGTTTGACTTTTTTTATCGAATTCCAGCTTCTTGTTAATTCAATCTGAAACTTTGGATATTAAAGATGTCATTTAAGACAAAAAATGAAAATCTAATTTTGACAATGTCGGCCATAGACTGGTTCCAGTATTTAGATTTGGTAATGACTTAAACACTATACATTTGTATTTATTTTTGGTCTCGGTCTCGGTCTCGGTCTGATACAGCTATTACCATATAGGAGACGCGCTCCATCAACCAAGCTTGTTTCACCTGAATGGTTCAGGGATAGGTCTGGGAATCAATGAAGGACAATAAATGGGGTAATGACTGACAATGGGCCGTAAGAATGAAAACTAACAAATGCTTGAAAGTACCAGGTACAAGCAAAAAAGAATAGCAGTAAAAAGTAAAAAGCATTAAGGAAATGAAAATGCTTGAATATTTTCTTCTTTTTTTGTCACCCTGTTTTCGTGTTCATAAAATATGTCGGTTAAAAGGGCAAAAACCCAATATTAAATTTACATCACCCAAACGCAAATTTGTTTCCTTTGATATCTGCATTAAGCCGTTTTAAATGTGGGATACACCATTGGTAATTGCTTGAATTATCATGAATGAGTAGATTTGGTTTTTTTATTTTTATTGAAGTTTTACAATCATGGATGCCGAGGAAAGCAAGAAAAACAGCGTTCGTTTTTAGCCGGCATCGGGCAGTGGTTCTTATTTTGTTCTTGTTTTGCCGATCGTAATAAATTTTTATATGCTTTTCATCTCTGTGACTCGGGTTCGAATCCTGCCTGAGCTAATATGTGGATTGGGTTTTCAGTCCCTGCCTGATATTTTTTCCTCTGGATATTCTTCTGGGGTTTTTCTCCCACCTCTAAAACTGTACCTTCTTCTCATTGTCTTCTCTCTAAAGGGTTTCTTCAGGCTTGCGAGCTACAGTCCCTAGGGCACTTTTGAGAGATCCTTAGTTCTAGCCTCCACCGAGTTGTGGGGACAAGTTCTTTTGTTTGGAAAACACAGACCAAGTAGAGGGGACTTGTTTGAGTCCCCATAACGCCTTGGGTCTTCAGTAAAGGAGTTTAGAGGTAGAATTGGGTTAGGGTATAATAAAGGAAAATGTAGTAGAAGAATAATTATAGGGTGATATTGAATTTTAGAATGTTCTGAGTTTGAGTTTAGAGAGATTTCCCTTAGCACACAAAACCTATGGATTGTCCCCATAACGCAATGTAGGAAAAGAATGTTAGTTTTATTGCTAGAAAGATTAAATAATAATTATCTTCGTCAAGTGGGTCTACATAGTTGCAGGCAGTGTGGTAGTACATGATGCAGTTGACACCAATATCCAGCCCCCACAGACAGCTATTGTCTGTCTATGGTGTTGCACTTGTATGCTTGACTTGATTGGTATTGTTAAGGTACAATTGGCGCTGAAAACATCAACAAGTAGCGTGTTTAGCCAGGCAGTTACCAGCCCCTAGGCTCACAAAAGAGCTCCATTGGTCCAACACTTCGCGTGCTTTTTCACCATCACAATGGTGTTTTGTTTAAAATAGGCAGGGTTGTTTTTTCTGCTGACGCACGCCGTGCAATTTTTTTGACACCCACACACTGTTCGCATCGTTGACGATCTCCAGAAACGAAACGAAATGAAAAATTTGTAAAAATAGATTGCCAAGAAAAGTGTATAGCGTGTCATTTTCAGTACCCGTCGCTATAACATTTTCGATCATAAAAGGTATTTCTTCGTTCAAGATTATACCAAAACCAAATTAACTGATAATAAACAAGATAAATTGTGGTGTTCTGGCAAAATTTGGATAAAAAAGGAAAAAAATATTGAGTGGCTTAGAGCATGGTGGAAGGTCTATTACTTCCTCCATGCTTAGATAATAATAATATTATTATTATTATATATTTCTGGTTATGAAACCAAGGACCCCTCAAAAGCTCCCAAGGCATTGTAGCTCGTGAGCCTAAAGAAACATGTAGAGAGAAGACAATGAGAAGAAGGTACAGTTTTAGAGGTGGGATGAAAACCCCAGAAGAATATCCTGGGGAAAACCCACAAAATCAGGCAGGGACTGAAAACCCAATCCGCATATTGGACCAGGTCGGATTTGAACCGGGGTCATAGTGGTGGAAGGCGAAGAAAGAACCGCTACACCAACCTGACTTCATGGTTATCCTTTCATAATGGAAAAGTCCAGATTTAACCAGTTTGCGCCGGAGGACGTATACATGCAAAGTTTCCCCCAATTTCAAAACTGATAACGCATAAACACATCACAAGCAAGGCCGGAAATGTCTGTCAGCAGCAAGCAAGGCTGGAAATGCGTGGTAGTGCTTCCCGGTACCATCAGCCTGAACCCGTCTCAGCTCGGTGATGTTAAAATAATTCTTGAAATAATGCTTGAAAAACCCCTCATTTCAACCTTTTCCCAGTTCTACAGCCCCCCCCCCCCCCCCCCCCCACCCCTCTTTTTTTTTTAGCAGTTGAGCACCGGTTTTTTTATTGCAAAAAAACCCAAAACAATTCTGAAAATCGTTAGTATCAATGTATTACGTAATTTCAGAAGAAAGTGGCTAGAAATCACCTCTGATTGCGCCACAGAGCATCTAGAATCCAAGATTTTCAGGGGCCTTTGAAAGCAAAAACGTCGTAATTGGCTTCGCGCTACGTGATCGCTGGACTCAAGTTTGGTAGGTCAATGATACAATCTCTCCCCCCCCCCCCCAAACAAAAAAAGCTAGATCTGCCCCTGATTGATTTGAGAATGCAGAATGAGAAAGTCGAATAAAGTCCTGAAATTGGAGGTAATTATTCTCACAAGTTCCGTACTTTTATTTGTCATGGTTGGCAGATCTTTACAGGTAAACACATTCTTTCGGAACAAATTCATTCAAAATGCCATTTTATTTTAGCACCATGGTTATTATGACCGCAACAAAAGCAGAGTTTTAGGCCGGAAAAGATTTAATCTGTTTACGGCTTGCTTGCTCTTTGATAGCCAAACAATAGCAACATCCCACAGACAATTTTTCTTTTATCCATCCGAACAAAAACATTTCTTTGGAAGGCTTGCCTGAGTCAGCAATTCCTTTTTGGTCTCTCTAGGAAACGAATGGAAAAGAACACAGTTCTCTTTGAATCGTTTGGTTGGACAATGGAGCCTGTCGCAGTCTGTTAGCGAGTAGATATTTAGCGAGTTAAGGATTTTGACGCGTTCAGTCAGGGACCACTGCTCATGGCAAAAACAACTTTTCCTCATTTTTTTTTTTTTTATTGAGGAAAGGTTGAACTTGTTTGCACCTGCTTGTCCCAACTGCCCCAGGGTTCCCCCTCGGAGAAAACAGTTTTGTCGGGTTGTTGTGTCCCATTTTTATTCCAATCTATAGACAGTGCAATTTTGCCCTTTTAAGGCAATAGTCATAATAGGTATTCACTCTGAATTAGCCAACCCAGACGAACAATATTAAGGCATTATACCCTATTCTTTAGTAGGCAGGCAACTTTAGTGTTCGCTCAAAACAGTCAAGGCCTTTTTGAACAGAAGTCTTTTGAAGAAAAAAGAGAGTTTTGAATGGATCATAAAATACTATTATAATTAGTTTGTATGGCACAAAAGTTGTTTGCGTCGTAGACATTGAAGCATATCGCACGCAAGGGTATTATCTGGTTGGAGGAGGGACACGATTGCTTTGTTCGCGAACGGAAATAGCTTTGTGGGCCAATCCATCTTTTGTGACAACCATTGTAAGCTTGTGTACAGCCGAGAAAAACACCCACTGACTGGATTTCCGACAGCATTTTTTACTTCTCACCGTTAAAGGCTCAATTTTTCAATTAATTTAGCATCTTTGTACCTCATATTATTGTAGTGTTGTGCCTGCTTGAGTGTTGTACACTCTTTCAGGTTTCACTCTTTTGTACATTCGTCGTGGAATTAGCAACAATTTAGGGAAGGTGAATTGCTAAGATTTCCAATTCATAGGAACTGATTAGGGTGGTGCATCAGTACCGACTATTAGTACCTGATTGTTGAAGTCAGGAAACGATTCCAGATTATGGAATCGAGTACCTGCAACAAACTTTACAAATTAACTTCTCAGATCATGAAAGAGAAAGGTTTTTTTAAATGTCATTTGTGAGGCTTGTTTTTGTTTATTGAAATCAGGCTTCATGCAAAAAACAAAGGGCCTTTTCGAATTCCCGGCTTCGTCTTTGTCTTTGTCTCAGGTTCAAGGCGATTTTAGGATCCCAACTGCGGAAAGTCCAGCCACATTCTGGTTCCTGCTTTAGAAACATTCAATCAAGTTGATATGAATCTAAAAGTTGAATATTTCCCACTTGCTTTCCTTTCTATTTGCCTGTCAGTGAATCGGACGTCGGAGACTATACCCATAGCAACCAAAATACTTTCTGAAGCAACCAAAATACTCTAGCTGTAGCAACCAAAGTACTATTCCCATAGCAACCAAAGTTCTATTTATGTAGCAACTAAAGTACTATACCCATAGCAACCAAAGTGTGTAAAGCCCTGTTCGCACTGGACTTTTTTTGATAAAACTTACCGAGACGATGGGTACTTTTCCCATTTTAAGTCCAGTGCGGACAGCCTAGGACGTTTTCCTCTCAGTTATTTTTCCCGAGTCCAGTGGTTACTTTTACCGGCCAACTGCTGCCCGGGAAAACTTCCCAGGTAACTTTTCCCTAGACGATAAGTCCAGTGCGAACAGCGCGAGTCGGTAAAAGCTGCTTAGAAAAACGTACATCCGGCCCCCTAGTGCGATTTCATGCAACACAAGACACCGCGCATGCGCTCTTTGCATTGTTTACGTGCGCGCGCTGATGCATGCACATCGCATTGTGATCACATTCGCCTTTATGAGTCATTATAATGACAGTTCGGCTACTTCTCCCGCGGTCTCGGTAAAATTTTCCCGTGGCGAAAGTCCAAGTGCGAACAGTGGTAACATTTGACCATTTTTTATTTTACCATCGTCTCAGTAAAACCTTTCCCCCAAAAAGTCCAGTACGAACACGGCTTAAGATGTTATAGTAAAAGACAGTTGGGGAAATGACATCAACGACGACTATTTCATGGGGTTGAAAGAACAGCACCAAGGAGATTGGGGTTCTTTTGGTGAATAATATCCTTGAAATTGTAAAAGATTTTACCAAAAATTGCATAGGGCCAGATAATTTTTGAACCGTACGCCTACAAGTTAATGTACAATCAAACGCAAAAAGCTACAGTTTCATTTATCGTATGGTGCTCTCAGTCTAGAATAGTTAATTTTACCAATTTACTTTTTGTCTGGTTTTGTTTTTTTATCAATTCACGACTCTTTTCATCCATACTCTCACCTTCGCAGAGTATATGGCAGTTATTGAACAGTTGATGGGCGATAATGAAAAAAACCAACTTGCCGAACGGTATAACTTGCCGACAGTTTCGATGGCAACGGTTATTGACTGAACCCGACTTGAGTTCATATTGAATGATGCTTTATTCACCGGCGTAATTGCCATGGAGATCGTGAAGACAATTTGGTTGTTGTCTGCCTTCGATGAAGGCTGTCCATTGTCTTCCAACAATGGGGCATTGTTACACCATAGTGGCACAGCGTTGTCGACAAGTACAATGGGCCCCAGTCTGGGTTTGCGGCGCGCGCTCTTTTTGATGATTAATTTCTGCACTGTTGGATTTCTTATTTCTCACCGAGTTATTCTCATCACTAAAAGGGTTCATTTGGAGGGCTGTATTACTATGAGGTTCGCCAAGTTCGACTGTTGCAAATTAGTTAATAATTAACAACTTTTTTTTTTACCAATAAGAGTAAAAAGGATAAGTAGTTATGAACACAAGATCAAAGGAACCAACAAGTTATCTCTCAAAAGTTGTCAATACATTTGACTTGGTTAACACCAAAGGTTAATATTGAAGCCAGGAGCCAATTTCATAGAGCTGCTTCGATTCAGCCCAAAATTTGGCTTAAGCACAACAACTCTTGCTTGGTAAATCAAGTTAGGGGCTAAAATTCTACGTGATTGTTATGCTAAAGCCAACAACAGTTAAATACCAATCACAAATATTGTACGTCACATGGAGTTGTTGCTGGTAAGCTGGTTTTACTAAGCAAGAATGTTTTGTGCTTAATCAATTTGTTTGCTTGAGCAGTTCTATGAAATTGGCCCGTGTTCAGTATTTGCATGTGCCGAATGATTGAACCATTTTTCTCTCATGGGAGGAGGGGGAGTGGAGAGAAGGGGGGGGGGGGGGGGAGGAGATAAATAAACACAAGGCTATGGGGGACGTTGTAACCGAATCTGCATTCTGTGCAATTTTTCGTGCAATCGAAAAGACGATTGAAACTTTCGTTCGAGCACAAGTTTTGGAGACGCAAGACACCTCAAACACTTCGCCGCTTTTTGATAAGTGTTCTCGGTAATGTTTAAATAATCCTGACGCGAACGTTAGATTCAAATTAGAGTTCTTTTCAATAATGACTATCTGCAGACTCTGCAGACTATATTTCATTCTTATAGTTACGGGCTAGTTGGGAAACCAGCAGGCTCATTTGGTTTTAGGCATGAATTACATCTGTCCGCAGAGACCGCGGACAATTGGCCCTTTGCAATGGCGGAATTCCATGGAACTCTGCAGACAGTCGGCAGAGTTTTATTTTTATTGAAAAGACCTTTAATTGAGTGTGGAAGTCAACAACTTTAACAAAATGCTCGTGAATATTCTAGTGTGATGCAGGGCCAAAAACTCCAAAGCTGTCATTTTTTGTGTCCATTTGATAACTTTAATGAAAAAATGTGATTTTGACTGAATTTTTTTTTCCGCGCTTTTGTTCACAATGCACCCATGACGTGCGCTGCGCATCAACTCACTGAATACACAACATTGTATTCCCATGGGTGGAGATTGCTGTATGTACAATGTACTGTGGTACTACAATGTCCTTGTCTTATGAGAATATACATAGCTGTATGATAATACTGATTGGTGAATGGCATTTCCCAACGGATGTTTCCGTATATTAAAGGTAGGATACACCATTTGCAGATATCAAAAAATGTTACTATCGAATTATTAAGAAATATCTTACTTATCCGAAAGTAAATAATGAATGTAGGCATCCAGCAAAAAGATTGCCCTAGATTTTCTGTAAATATTCTGAAAAATTGAATTTTATAAAAGAAAATGTACGATCGCCAAAAACAACATTTGAACAACTGCCCGACGCCATTTGAAAACGAACGCTGTTTTTTTGCTTTTGTCAGCATCCATGACAGGTCAGTTAAGCGATATTTACTATAAAATACAACCCCCAAATCCACCCATTTATCATAATTCAAGCAATTACCATTAGTGTCTCCTACCTTTAAGACAAGAGTGATTAATTTTCTTAAAAGTCTGGATTGGGTGTTAGGGGCCAAATACTTGGTTTATTCTATCGGAGAGTAATTGGAGGAGACATATTAGCATTGTTTGCTGACCAGCCAAGGAACATAGCAAAACCACTCTCCCATCTGCATGTATATTGTCTGTCTATGAGCTTATATCAATCTTGTAACAACAGACCTCGCTTAAGGGGTCTTTTTGGGTAGGATTACAACTTTTTTTCTCTCTTTTCATTAGGTTAAAATGGCGGTAAACGATTTAATTCGAATCCCCTGGGTATGCCTCTGCACAGGGCTGTGCACTGTGAACATGGATAGAATTACCCTA
Source organism: Crossaster papposus (assembly GCA_037893245.1). NCBI lineage: Eukaryota > Metazoa > Echinodermata > Asteroidea > Velatida > Solasteridae > Crossaster > Crossaster papposus. Next base: position 1,500,418 of record JBAIAA010000089.1, on the reverse strand, counting down.
GCATTTTGTGAGAGATGAAATTCTTGACTGCTTATGCAATGCTAGCTAGGTCCTGAAATCGCACAATTGGGCTACAAAATGAGTTTTGAATTATATATGAGTTCATTGGAAAGTGCATTTATAGTGCTAAGCTTAAATACTTTAAAAACTGGGCGTTTGTGTGTTTTTCTTGTGTAGAAAGTGTTCTAGGGTCCACTTTTGCGACCTCCAAAACTTGATATGGTTGGGTGTAGTGATTTTGGCTGTGAGGTGTTCGCCTTTTGTGGACGTGTATTAGAAACCACATTTTGACGCTTTTAACCAGTTCGCACCGGAGGACGAATATACACGCAAAGTTTTCCCCAGATTCAAAACGGATGATGCATAAACACGTCACGAGCAAGGTCTGAAATGTCTGTCAGCAGCGAGCAAGGCCGGAAATACGAGGGTGTGCTTCCCGGTACCATCGGCCTAAACCCGCCTCGAATCGAGTTTCGTTAAAAATAATCCTGCGCCTCGGCTCGGTGATGTTAAAATAATCCCGGCACGAACTAGTTAAAAATGAAGCAATTAAAAGTTGAAAATTAGGAGACTGAGAATTGTCTGTGGTTAAAAATGACATCAAACTTGGGTCATAGATGCAATGTGCAAACTTGCGTGCGACGGTCGTATTAAAGGAAGTCAGGTTGGCGTAGTGGCTCTTTCCTCGCCTTCCATCACTATGACCCGGGTTTGAACCCTGCCTGGGCCAATATGTAGATTGAGATTTCAGTCCCTGCTTGACTCTCTGGGTTTCCCCCAGGATATTCTTCTGTGGTTTTCCTCCCACCTCTAAAACTGTGCCTTCTTCTCATTGTCTTCTCTCTACAGATTTCTTCAGGCTTGCGAGCTACAGTGCCTAGGGCACGTTCGAGGAATCCTTGGTTTTATTACCAGAAAGAATTAATAATAATACTTAGTTCAAAGATCATTTGAGTTCATTTGTTTAAATAGGTTAATCACGAAAAGTAGGCGAAACATGTGGTTTTGCTCTACAAAAAGATGTCTTATGTCGTGAAAAAATGAACGTGGGTTATATACATGGTTAGTAAGCCTACAACGTAAGCTTTCATTTACATGTAGTATACAATAGAGCTCCATAGCACCTCCCATTTTGGAGACACAAAGTGCTTACATATTGATTACTTTTTCGGAGTTCAAATTACACAACTGAGAAAACAGGCTTTGAAATAGCCGGCTCTGTTGTACTACAACAGAACGATGCACACAAAAATGGTTGTTTTTTCTTTTAAGGAAACCTTAAACTGTAGGTATTAAAGATTTCATTCATGACAACAAATAAAAAAACATTTTGATGAAATGTTTACCCTCTCAACGTTGAGCGAGCCATTACATGATAGTGCATAGCGCGACTTAAGACACCTTTTTGTAGAGCCGGTCACCTTGTGTTTAGGTAGTAAATGATGCTTACTTCTCAAACTACTGCAATACCATCAGTAGATTGAAACGAACATCAGGTTTACCGTCACGATCGCAAACTTTATGCGAAGTAAAATACACTAAGATGTGACTTAAGACTTTATCAAAAGACGATCTAAAGGTTTTACGCCTTTTTTACTGTTTTTTACTGTAAAAAGCGTACGTTGAAGAGATTGAATAGAGTATGAGTGATGTTGACATAACTTAAATACCGCCTGCATCACCCAATTTCTCTTGAATGCCGAGCAAAGTAGAAAAGTACAGTAGGTTTTGTGCTGGGGCCGAGCAGGTCGAGCTTCCATTGAACAGGCAGGAAAACGAAACGTGTTTTGATGTTGCGCCAGTGTTGAAAGTGGTATTGGGTTTGTTTAGCTTTGCCATTGGAGCCATGTGACAAACTAATAGGGCTGGGAAACATGAGCCCTCGGGATACTGTTCAGCAAAACGGCCGGCAGACAAAAGTCGAGGTTTTGTGGCTGTTAATATTGCCTTGGCCTGTGATATTACCTGCCTTGTGTGGGTTTTGTAGATGCCATCGGATTCGGTCTATACAATCGATCAATGCGAGCGCATGCTGTCTATTTATAACGTTTTTTTTGTTGGCGGACGTGGCTCTTTCAGGAGTACGGTTTGTAGGTTGAGATCCTTCTCATTAAAAGAATGTAATGAACCTCTTCCGCATCTGTAAGAGGATAACTGAGCCTAGAGCCGGGGCGATAAAAACTGGTTGGAGATATTGTAAAGGTACATGTGTGCCTCGTCAAAAAGAGTAGTTCATTTCAGGAAGTATGCAAGAGGTAGTCGTGTATTTGTGGTTCAATAAAGTGCCCAACTTGAATAAACTTGCTTTGAATAGAATCAATACAGCTTCATAAGCCTGTTCGCACTGGACTTTTTTGTTTAAGGTTTTACTAAGACGATGGTAAGATGAGTGCCGTGGCTCCGTGGTCTGGAGCAATGAATTCATGGTCTCTGGGTAAAGCTGCAGGTTGTGGGTTTCGAGTCCGGCCTGGGACTATGGTGCGTGTGCCCTTGGGCAAGGCACTTTGTCACTCATTGCTTCTCTCCACCCAGGAGTGAAATGTGTACCTGTGAGAGCAGAGGTGGTTGTTATTCGCTGCTTTGCGCCGAAACGGAAGCTTTAAGCCGAAACGGCAGCTTTAAGCCGAAACGGCAGCTTTGAGCCGAAACGGCAGCTTTGAGCTGTGTACTTCCCAGGAAGCTGAGATAGTACTTGCATTTGGAATGTTTCATGGGCCCAACGAGCAGGGATAATAATGACACAGCACCTTGAGTACCAGATATACCGAACCAAATCTGTGGATCCCGTGATGTTCATTATACCGGCGTTTCACTGTATCTGATTTCATTAATTCATTCGTGCTATATCATTTTCAGATCGAGTCCGCAATTATAACTTCTTGAAAAAACTTGTCAGTTTTAAAACGTTGGTATACACTTTACTGTGATAAAAACCGTAAACTTTATTTGGGGCTACCAAACACTTTTCACAATGCCTGAAAATCCATTCTGGTTTCACTTCATATCTGAAAAGTGAAGACAGCCCCCCTGAAAATATGGCCCCTCGGCAATTTCTAGCTCGATACTGCAAGAAAGAAAAACACTTTATTCCCGTCTTTGTGAAAGAATTTTGTTGATAAAGGAACATACATAATAGCTTTTGGGGTAATTGACTTTTATTTACGGACCAGACAATAATAAGAATGCATTACTGGGCATGTGAAAAGTACCTTGACCCAAACAAATCCCGGTTCATACTACATGCGAGTGGGTTTTTGCGAAGCAAATTTGTTAGGGTAACGGAGAACGTCAAAATGAAACTTCAATTGTTGACGTCATGAAATACACTATATGTTCATACTTTCCTGCTTTCATAATTCTATTTGCTAGTTGTTAATACACTTAATGAGCACTAGGTTATTAGGTAATAAGAAGACAGTGGCACTTAGGGAGACATTTTAGTGTCTCCCTAGTGTCTAGCTACCTATAAAAAACCACGATATTTGGGAGTTATTTTTGCTCTAGAACAACAGATTGGGGTCTAAATAGCATAAATCTCGAAGATCTTAGAGAAAAGGGTTAGGGTAAACAAGTTAGGACTGTTTTAAGTTTATGTACATCTCTATGGGATTGTCTCCCTAAAGTGTCGGTGTTTTCGAAACTCGAATTGAAACTTTAAAGGCCTTTTTCTCAACATTTTACTTTTGCGACATGTCGATAAATGCAACCTTTAAACATCCACAACTGTTTACAGAATGTCCGATTGAAGCGCAACAAACAGCACTGTAAGGAGAATTTTATCCTCTTTTTCTAATACATGAGAATCCTCATTTCAACCTCTGCCCAGTTCCGTCTCATTTTGCCAGAACCTCTCATATATGTGTTAATTTGGTTGTGTTTACCAGACCAGTCGGTGTTCAAAACTTATTCTCTAGTCGTGTGTCTTTCTCTTCTTTTTTTTTGGCAGATATTTGTTTGCAGAGATATGTGATGAACAATTGATACACACTGTCATCTTGTGAAGGCCAACGTGACCGTGCCCATGATCAGTTTGGATACAGCGGAGTTAGGCAACATATTTGCCGTCACGGACCGTACAGGTAAAATCAAATGTGTGGTCTGCTGCCCATTAACCAGTTCGTGCCGGGATTATTTTGACATTGACTGGACCCAGGCACGGGATTGTTTTTTTTTTTTACGAACCTTGATTTGAGACAGGTTCAGGCCAGCATCTGTAGGTAGCACACCCTGGTATTTCCGGCCTCGCTAGCTGCGAGCCAGTCGCTGACAGATATTTCCGGCCCTTCTCCGTTTTGAATTCCGAAAAAACGTTGCATGTATACAACGGCATCCGACGCGAACTGGTTACAAGGTTTTTCTAGCCCATACCCTTAATGTGCTACCAGGGGCCGGTTTTATGGAGCTGCTAAGCACACACATTTGCTTAGCATGAACATATTTCCTTGGAATAAAACAAAACAGGGTTACCAACCAAATGTTCAGTTGATGTGTCTTGTTTGTGACTGGTATTCAGCTGTTTTTTGCTCAGCATGTAAGCACATAGAGTTTTGTTATGTAACCTGGTTTTTTTTACTGAGCAAGACTTTTTGGTGCTAAGCAAATTGTTGTGCCTAGCAGCTTCATGAAATTAGCCTTTGTAGTTTACATATCAACGAATTTTGTTTTTATAAAATTCAATTTTGTTGATAAGTTACAGGATATCTAGCGCAATCATTTTGCTGGATGCCTAATATCATTATTTACTTTCAATTAAGTAAGATATTTCCTAATAATCCGGTAGTACAATTTATCGATATCTGCAAATGGTGTAGCCTATTTTTATAAAGTGGAAAGTACGCCTTTCTTTTTAAATAATCCACTTCAGAGTCGATTAAACAATATTGCACAATGGCCCGTAAAGTTCACAGAAAAAAAGGGAGAGGAAAAGTTTTCCTAATAAATGTGTGAATTATCAAGCTAAACGATTAACGGCACCTCCGATTACTATGGTAAACCTACAACCAGGGCAAGTTGAGCAGAACAAATGGTATTATAGCTACTACAGTGCGGTATTCTCTCCCCAATTGTGTCTAGAGAAAACACCCACAGAATCTGATATCTTCCACTTGCCCGCCTCCTCAAAACTGCCCGGGAGTCCCAGCAGAGACTTAGGGCCGTGGTGTCATTGTCGGGCAGTAACCAGAAGTGATGGCATTACCGCTAGCCAGACTACCGAGTTATTAAGGAACAAAGTTGACGTAATCCAACCGTGCGAACGGGGACAAGTGGAATGCTTTCATGCACGTTTAGGCAGTGTGGTCGGACATTCTCGTCACTAGTGTATAATGCCGTTTCTCTGGGGCACGGGATGTCGTCAGGTTTATCGATAATACTGTGTAGGTTACACGAGATGCTGTGATAACCGTATCGTGTGGGTGTGACTGAGTGTGGTGCATTTTTTTAGGTATTCTTTTTAAAGGGATCGTATACATTTGGTAATTACTCCAAAAATTGATGGCAATAAAAACTTATCTTAATTTTGGCTCATAGTTTTAGCTCTAGACCCTATTTTGTGAAGTTAAGTGAAGTCAGTGGTCCTTTCCCACCGAGAAATAACTAAACCGTGTCATGTTAAAAGAAGGATACACCATTGGTAATTTGTTGCTTGAATTTTCAGGAATGGGTGGATTTGGGAGGTTGTATTTTACAGTAAATATCGTTTAAAGGGATCGTATACGTTTGGTAATTACTCCAAAAATTAATGGCAATAAAAACTTACTTGGTAAGAAGTACAGCAGCTTTGGATAATATAATGCATTTTTAGAAACTTTTCACTTCGAAGTACTGCGGTTATGGAAAAAGATATCACTTTTTATCCCCAAAAATTTGAATCTGAGAAGTGTTACTGCAGTGACGTTTCTCAGATTGTGTATTCCAATGCAGATTATTCCTTCTGGGTGGACATAACCGCTCGAGATTTTCGGCAATATCTCCAAATCGCTACCACCTTTTGAAATGAAATTTGTACAGGTTAGTTTTATGGTATATATCTATAACTATATAGGATTGAAACAAACAGTGGGTTCCAATTACCAAACGTATACGATCCCCGTAAACAGAGAATATACCATTTGTTGGTTGTGCATTTTTGTCGTTTTGAAGCAGCAAAAGTGCTCAAAATATAAAGAAAGGTGCTTGACAAACAACCCGATGAAGATTTTAGCTCCTAAAATGCTGCATATTCCGAGAAAACAATAATGCTAAGATTTTGATTTCAATTCAAAATTTGCCGAGTCACAATTTGAATTGCCACCACAATCTGCGTTAGGAGCGCGTTCTCAGCCAGCGGATTGCAGCTACTCGCGTTTCACGCACTGAGCTGACCAATAGTAGTGCTAACGCGTGCGCCACGCGTCATTTGAACCCTTGCACACACTATTTGTAGAAATGTCCAAAGTTGCATCTCTGAGATGCATATTTGGAAATGTTTAGTATTTTTGTACACAAAAATTGGAAGCCAAGGATGGTCGTGATAGCCGAATGTTACACTTTAGTGTAAAGTTTGTTTGTTATTCCTAAAGGTCAGAAAACAAATGTCTATTATCTTTGTAAGTAAGTATACCTTGAAAACAATGATGTAAATATGTTTGCCCCAAAGTTTCTCACATTTGAACATGAGCAGTGATAATAAGTTCTGCTAGGGGCAACATATTCCATGATCACGAACAGTCATCTAAACTTTACTTGTAGGAAATGTCTCAGTGAGAAGTAGACAAAATTTGACAAAAAACGATAAGTTGCTTGTGGTAGCATCATGTGGAATCGGGGTGGGGGGGGGGGGGGGGATTCAACGTTTCAGACAATATACTCCATCTCCTGACGACAGGCAGAGCATACTGTCCAAAACATTGAGTTCCTTTCGGTTCTTTTTCAGAACCACACATCTCACCAGAGTTGTATTTAAGTCCGTGCAAGTCCATCACAAGTCCATCAGTCTCAAGTCAAGTCACTAACTATTCAGATGAACTGTTAACAAAAGCATTCCTTTGTCATTGTTCAACCAGTTACTTGCGACTGGCTTTATGAAAGGACTTGTGACTGGACTTGTGACTGGACTTGTGACTGGACTTGTGACTGGACTTGTGACTGGACTTGTGACTGGACTTGTGACTGGACTTGTGACTGGACTTGTGACTGGACTTGTGACTGGACTTGTGACTGGACTTGTGACTGGACTTGTGACTGGACTTGTGACTGGACTTGTGACTGGACTTGTGAAAGGACTTGCAGGGACTCGAATACAACACTGCATCTCACTAATGAGTATTACCACACGGTGTTACTGCAAACTACTTATCTTATTGCTTGTCACCATGCAAACCTTCAAATCTCATAATTTGACAAAGTTGAAATCTCAGAAAAGTAACATGCACTGAAATATCGAAAGCATCCATGGAATCAATTCAGTCTGCTATGAGTCTGGACTCCTGAAATTGTTATTGCGACTTCTTGTTTGCAAAGAGTTTTAAGATTTCTGTGTATTAGTTATCGTTTTGTAATATTACAATTGGTGGGTGAATGAAACGGCGACACTCAGCACTACCACCCAGAAGAGTGCATCAAAACACCCTTCAATTCGCACCAGCAAATCTCTGACTAATCTATTGAGCAGATTAATATTCCTGTGTTACCACGTCCTGGTGATGGGCTGCAAGATACAGGCTAGGTGTCACACACCAGGGGCGTGAAACAACCCGGGGACCGCCTAGGCTTCCCCCGTTTTTCCACCTGTGCGCTTGGCGTGAAAATGCCGTGAAAAATGCAGTCTCAGCGCATTTTAGCCACACGAGGCCAAGTGGGAACGATGATATTAAATGATTAAATGGGCTTACAGGAGCAAGCACAAGAACAATCATCGAGAAGTCGGCTCATCCGAGTCGGAATCTCCTGGCTGTGATTTACAGTGAAATTGGATCCGACTCGCTTGGCTCTATCCTTTTGACAAACATCCCACCGCTATACACTAACGTCGACTGTGGCAAGGTGCTTGTAAAAGCCCGCCCTGCGATCAAATCTAGTGTAAGGCTACACACAAGTCCCAACCCTCTGTTCCCTCGAGAGGCAAGCCAGACGATTGGTTTGTGTATAAATGAAAACAAAATCCCCGGGAGTATTTCTGAAATAAATAGAATAACTTGCTTCATTGGAAGTTCAGTGGATGGCTTTTTAAAATGGGATGGCTCGCAGCCTCTTAAAGGTAGGGAAAAAAAATGAGTAGGCTGGGTGTATTTGTCTTGGGATGCATTTCATTGGGTCCTGAGTACAAATTGTGTACTGCAAACGGGGCTTCTCGCGTGTACTTTAACTTTGTTGCTATCGATCGGCCCGCGCGGCCCGTGAATTAGCGAAGAACGAAGTAAAATGGTCTAATCCCATCAAACCCCGGCAATTGCCCACTCTCGGCAAACAAAACAATTAAGATGGTCACACGATAGCCTCTATCTGCGACGCACCGTGCCGTTCATCCGAGCCGGGCCTATCTTAAAGAGCGCACTCTTTTAAACCAATTAGGAGCGATGCGGGGAGGAAAAAAAAAAAGCCCTAGCCGTCAGGAGCTGTTCTCGTCAGGCAAGTGGATCATCCACTCACCTTACGTCGTCGTCCGCTATAAACCGGGCGTTGAAATTCTGCCTGGTAACAAACGGCCGAGGTGTCAACTACAGAATGGGATGGCACAAACGAATTATCTCATTCTCGCACTTTACAACGATCGGGAGGGTCGGAGAAGAATGCACGAACCGCAAATCTGTAGCCAGCTAAATGCACTCAGCCCGCCGCCAAATTGGATCATGTTGGGCATAATTCGTCGGTTTAAGTCCCTTCGCTCTTGCTTCCCTGTTTGGTGTAAGGTCGTGTGTTTTCCCGCGGTGGCAGTGCATTGCCAGTCACAAACCGTGTTGACTTAAACGGCAAATTGAAAACGTGCGCGTAGGTTTGGTGTTAGTGTCCTTACCTAATACTGCAGGCTTGAATTACATGTATGACAGATACCACTTACCAACAGTTGGCACACGTTTTTGTGACTTACTGATGGAACAGGGAGTTCTCTTGGCAATATACACATTTTTAAACACATGACATATAAAGGACTTTGCATTTAGTTACAAATAAATACCATTTTATTTCAAGCTGATCGATAAGCTTTTTTAAAATTCATTTGACAGCTGCACAACAAATACGGAACTTTGTACCCGCTCTGCATTGTTTGAAGTGCCAAATTGTCAGTTTTTTGGTATTTTGATGGAAATACACTGAGAATTCCAGTGGTACAAGCTAGTGCTTTGTCAAATGGGTGGATTTGGGGCTGTAATTTATAGTAAATATCATTTAACTGACCTGTCCGAAGTTTTACAATCATGGATGCTGAGAAAAGCAAAACAAATACGGCATTCGTTTTCAACTGGCTTTGGCAGTGGTTCTTATGTTTTTTGTTTTTTTAACAATTACAGGATATCTAGCGAAATCATTTTGCTGAATGCCTACAATCGTTATTTACTTTCATAAAGTAAAATATTTCTGAATATTTCGGTAGTAAATTTTTTCCCGATATCTGCAAATGGTTTATCCTACCTTTAAACGGTATATATTTTATGTTATGTTAACTTGTGTGAAATGTAAAAGCATTGGTCAGTGGATATGTGTTTAACCAGTTTGTGTCGGATGCCGTATATAACAAGCAAAGTTTTTCCGGGATTCAAAAATGGTAGATGGATAAACACATCATGAGCAAGGCCGGAAATTATCTATCAGCGACTGGCTCGTAGTAAGCAAGGCCCGTGTGCTACCCACAGATGCCAGCCTGCGCCCACCTCGGATCGTGGTTCGTGAAAAACTATCTTGCGTCTGGGCCCGGTCAATGTCACAATAATCCCGGCCCGAACTGGTTAAAAGTAAGTGAACTGGTACCAACGTATCTTTTGATTGGTACTTTAAATCATATAGCTCATCTAAAAAATCTATTGGTATTTTTTGGACCATCAAATAATCTTTCTTTGGATTAAGATTCGATGATAAGAACAACCCTACCAGCGATGTAGACACAATCTTACGTGATCGCCCGTCACTAATACCCTCTTGCGTAGAGCATCGAGCTAAGAACGATTGGCAGAATGTGCTTCGGGGAGATTAAAAAAGATTCTTGATGAGGAATTGAAAAGGGCATTGCTGTTGGGTACGTTGTAGCAAGCACCTATCACTGGCGAGGTTTTTATGTCCAAGAGGTGAAAATGGAACGGCACAATCTGCCAGTCCCAGTCATTGTACAAACAACCTCGGCACTGACTCTTCCTCTCCTGTGGCAAATTGGCTAGAAAATCCTTTTCAAGATGCCTTGGTTGGATTAGTAATCTCTCTTCCAAAAAAAAATAATAAAAAATTAAGAGTGGAGAGATTGAACGAGTTCTTCATTGGTCATGTCGGCAAACTTCTAGTTTTGGAATTTTGCCACATTAGTGTTTATGGATGACTGCTGAGGAAAGGGGAGTTTACGGTTTTGTGGTTATTTTTTTCGGTTTAGCAGTTGGTGTTTATTAATTACTTTAAGAGCTCCAAGGGAGATTTGCTTCAGTAGCACAGACAGTTTGATTAAAAATTGTCTGTTTTTGTCTAAAGACTAACAGTCACTATTTCTGTACGCAGTCCGTACTGCATGCAGCTGTAAGTGGCCGCAATTAGAATCAGAATCATTCACAGAGCTAAAACTTCATCAGGTTATTTGTTCAGCACCTTTCTTTAGATTTTGAGCACTTTTGGTGCTTTAAACGATAAACTAAAAAATAGTCTACTACAGCGTCTATCGGCATATAGTCTATCGACATATAGTCGGCCATATTAAATTGAAAGTAATTTTTGGAACTTGCAGATAGAAATTACCTAAGGTTAATTACAAATCAATACCAGTCTTCTGGTTAAACATACAAACAAACAAAAACATTTAAAGTGAGGCTAGAATGCAAAAATAGTCTGGTACCATCCCATTCAACAGTTCACAATTGATACAATACATTCAGGGAACACGACCAAAATGGCTTCCTCGTGAATAAGGCCAATAGACCAGGGGCCAATTTTACGGAGCTGCTAAGCACAAACATTTGCTTAGCACAAAAAAAGTCTTGCTCATTAAAAACAAGTTATCAGCCAAAATTCTACGTGTTTTTCATGCTAAGCAAAAATCCAGCTGATTATCTATCAAAAACAATAAAGATCACGTTAACATTTGGTCTGTAACCTTGTTTTTACCCAGGACAAATTTTCATGCTGAGCAAATTTTTGTGTTTAGCAGCTCTGTGAAATTGGCCCCTGTGCAGTAAGAGTTCTGCATACTACAGTTTACTCAAGTAGTGTTGGTATTTTGTAGTATTAGGTTATGTTTAGGGTTAATGACCAAAGGTTTAAGCATGTTGGGGTGAGAGGCTTCACGCCTGTGTGTGGTTCGCTTGTTTTTTTTCTTCCATAAACCTGATGATTTTTTTGGTGAATTTCAAGTTACTGATTCCTTTGCCAGCGGGGCTAATAATCCTCTCATTCAAGGAATTCATATGATTTTAATTTAGCAAATCATAGCCGCGGGCAACGGGTAATGAAGAGATCCGGCAAATTGTGCAAATATATTTTCCAAAGTTGCTAATCCTGTGCAATTCTGTTTCTCCCCTCTCTGTGTCCCTAATCCGCCGTGTCCATGCCTCGGTGGTGTCAGGCAACTCCCTAATTAAAGTCTAGCCGAGAACGACGCGGGCGATATTGTGCCCATCTAACTGCTGTAAGGTCATTGGTGGATTGGAGTTGGAGAAGGTTTCGGTGTGTTCTTGTTTACTCCCTACACAAAACTTTGCTGAAATCTCTTAAAAGGATTGCAACGATGTGGTCATGTTGAACTAGCTTGTCATGTTGAGCTGACTGTAGATTTCTATTCTGGGCTTTCTGGATCTTTGGCAATTTGCCGGGTGTACAAGATTGTTAATCACAGCTTGCCAGTGGCGTAAGGGGCAAGTGCGACCATTTAATGAGTTCAAATACGCCTGCATGTACCGAACCTGCTATTAAACCTAAACCGTCCTAATTCATTCAATTTTAATATGATTTTTCACACAGCCTTCGGGGTTGGGTTTAATAATAAAAAAAGATAATTGTATTTTTGTGTAGCTTAAACAAAGTTATGGAAAGACACCAGTCCAGATTCTGTATGAGCGTAGCCCCTTATGACCGTAGCCCCTTATGACCGTAGCCCCTTATGACCGTAGCCCCTTATGACCGTAGCCCCTTATGACCGTAGCCCCTTATGACCGTAGCCCCTTATGATCGTAGCCCTTATGACCGTAGCCCCTTATGACCGTAGCCCCTTATGACCGAAGCCCCTCATGACCGTAGCCCCTTATGACCGTAGCCCCTTATGACCGTAGCCCCTTATGACCGTAGCCCCTTATGACCGTAGCCCCTTATGACCGTAGCCCCTTATGACCGTAGCCCCTTATGACCGTAGCCCCTTATGCCCGTAGCCCCTTATGACCGTAGCCCCTTATGACCGTAGCCCCTTATGCCCGTAGCCCCTTATGCCCGTAGCCCCTTATGCCCGTAGCCCCTTATGCCCGTAGCCCCTTATGACCGTAGCCCCTTATGACCGTTCCCCCCTATGACGGTTCATCAGTTTCAGTGCCAGGAATGAGATAACACACAATGTATCTAATTAAATCTGGCAACCTACTTTAAGGAATTACCATTTCAAATAGTTTTAAACTAATGAATTCAACACCTTGAGTGTTGAATTTATCAGTGTAATGGTTAAAATTCCAACTTTTAAAGAGTAGTCACTGACCGCACACTTTAAATATAATGTTGATTCAACACTTTAGTTTTAAGCGTTTAGATTGTAGAAAGTTTAGGAGGTAGGAATAACGATTGTGCAAAATTGTGTGTCGTTGACAGTTATCATCTTGTGGTTTCACATTGTAACTAGCAGATTGTACTGCCATCAAAACTGCTGCATGTTTTAAACAGTTTTTTATATTAATAATATAAAACACATTGTTAACCACCAATGGAAGAAAAAAAATGAAAAAAATAATTGTACAAAAGACTTCCCCAATGAATTCCCCATGCACCCTTGCAGATTACCACCTGAATCGACTCGCCATTCGTTAGCAATTTCTGCCAAGATTCTTATTCCAAATGGCGTGATGAATAAAGCGTCTTTGTTGGGCCCCGGCCATAAAAGAGAACCGATGACCCAGCGTCTAGTGTCAGATGAACCCCTCATGTGGAAAAATGACTACAGATTTCTGGCCGGTTATTAGAAATAATTTCTGCAGCTGGGGATATGAGCGCAGTACGACTTGTCAAGGATGCTGGGGTCAGATGTCGGCAACGATGGGGTCTCTTTGAAAGGCGTCTCAAACGAGTGACGATAATTGGCGACGATTGCTGGCGTGGCATTTGCATTAATTTCATGGAAGGAGTCCATTCAGATATGTTGACGATGATAAAGACGCCCGAATCTGGGGCACAGATCGTCCTTGCTCAAATTACCGGAAAAAAAGTTATCTGCTGTAAGTCACTCATCCAGGCCTTGTTGAGTTTACTGCCAGTCCTTTCACAAGTCCAGTCACAAGTCCTTTCACAAGTCCAGTCACAATTTATCCACAAGTCCTTTCATAAAGCCATTCCCAAGTAACTGGTTAAACAATGACAAATTAATGCTTTTGTTAACAGTATATTTGAATAGCTAGTCCTTTCACAAGTCCTTTCACAAGTCCTTTCACAAGTCCTTTCACAAGTCCAGTCACAAGTTCAGTCACAAGTCCAGTCACAAGTCCTTTCACAAGTCCAGTCTCAAGTCCTTTCACAAGTCCAGTCACAAGTCCTGCACAAGTCCTTTCATAAAGCCAGTCGCAAGTAACTGGTTGAACAATGACAAATGAATGCTTTTGTTATAACAGCTAGTGACTTGACTTGAGACTGAAGGACTTGTGATTGATTTGCAGGGAGTTGGTGGGACTTGCAGGGACTCGCTGAGACTTGCAAGGACTCGCTGAGACTTGCAAGGATTCAAATACAAATCTGGTTTACATTAATACACGAGCTGTACACACAAAAATAATACAAAATTGGAAGGGATCCAACTTGGATGTTGGCTATTCAGATACCCACAGATGCCGGCCTGAATCCGTCTTGGATCGAGTTTCGTGAAAAACAATCCTGTGCCAGGGCCAGGTCAATGTCAAATAATCACGCCGCGAACTGGTTAAAACGTTCTCAATCTTTATGGGATACAGGTTCCATGCCCCGTTGTACGAGGGCGCTGTACAGCTAGCAACTGCACATCACTGACTCTCTTAATTGCGATTTCACTAAAGAAAAATAGCCGATGAGATTTGAAGATTTGCATGGCGAAAATGCAATAAGTAGTTTGCGGTAGAACCATGTGGTAATTCTCTTTAGTGAGTTGTGTGGTTCTAAAAAGAACCGGAGGGAGCTCAACGATTCTGACAGTATGCTCTGCCGTTGTCAGAACGAGCTAGCAGAGCATGTAATGTCCAACATGTTGAGTTCCCTCTGGTTCTTTTTAGAACCACACAACTCATTGAAGAGAATTACCACATGGTGTTACTGCAAACTACTTATCTTTATACAGCAGGAACCAGACACTTAAATTGAAGTCAGAAAAGATGGCCTCGATATGGACTTCCCAACTCTTTATTTCTTTTCGCTGAGGGGGTACTTAGTTGTACACGAAGCCGATAGGTGATATTTCTTAAATTGCCTGTAGTAATGGATGTTGCAGGAGAAGTGAAGTTTCATGGTTTACTGAAATTGAAGTGTTTGCCAGACATCCACTCTTTATCCAACCAATTAAAAGACTGGCGTCCATGGGGCAAGCGCTATATAATGATGAAACTAGTCTGTAGGGCGGAATTAACACTTTTTTAGTAGGCCGACCTGTGATAGCTATAATTACATGATGACAGTTCAACTTTCTTTGGACAAATCTGCAGCTGTTACACTGAGCTAGTCTGTGTGTGCAGCTCTAGTCCCGGGGAGAAACGAACAGGTTTTCCTGGCTTTTGGCAGAGGAACAATCTCAAAAATGTCTCTAATCCTCCACTGATGAAAGGCGACGGAGACAGATGCTGGCCAATCATCTTCGGTTTTAGGCCAGCAAGGCCTTGAACGTATATAGGGATAGACGTCAGAAGCAAGCTATTCTCCATATTCTCCTCTATAGCTGTCAGCTCGTCTCTTACTCCGCTCCCTGTAAAGTAACCCTAGTGCTGCATCACAGTTTGGGTCATTCATCATCATTGGCATTTTTGAACTGCGATTAAGTTGACAAGTGTATATCCAACCAGCTTGATTGCATTATGATTGCAATTCAATATTGCAATCATTTCAAGATGCACACAAAAAAAATTGAAATTTTCTTTATGAGTTATATTGGCTAGAGTCGAGTTGCTAAAAAATGTGACTTAAGTTGGACTCGAGTCATTACAACTCTGATGAAATGTACGTCTTTTGACTGTGCACATCAATATGGTATTGAGAGTCGTGTGTACAAAGAGCAGAGTTGTATTATAGTCCCTGCAAGTCCTTGAACAAGTCCTTGGACAAGTGCAGTCACAAGTCATATGACAAGTCCTTTCATAAAGCCAGTCACAAGTCCAGTCACAAGTTCTTTTATAAAGCCAGTCAAGTCCTTTCATAAAGCCAGTCACAAGTGCAGTCACAAGTACTTTCATAAAGCCAGTCACAAGGCCAATCACAAGTCCTTTTATAAAGCCAGTCACAAGTGCATTCACAAGTCCTTTCATAAAGCCAGTCACAAGGCCAGTCACAAGTCCTTTCATAAAGCCAGTCACAAGTGCATTCACAAGTCCTTTCATAAAGCCAGTCACAAGTGCATTCACAAGTCCTTTCATAAAGCCAGTCACAAGGCCAGTCACAAGTCCTTTCACAAGTCCAGTCACAAGTCCTTTCACAAGTCCTTTTACAAGTCCTTTCACAAGTCCTTTCACAAGTCCTTTCTTAAGTCCTTTCATAAGATTAATATACAGACTTACCTCAGTATAAATTGGTAATCCTGTAAATATCCTTGCGCATCTGTAAATGTCTCTGAAGAAGATCTTGTTAAGATTGAAATATTAGGCCCTCTTAACTTATTTTATTTGTATTTTTGTGTAAACGTTGTTGTATTTCTTATATTATTGTTAGTTGTCCGTTCAACAGATGTACATTTTTTTTTATGTTTTTTTAATTATATTTTATTCAATATTTTTTGTTATGATGTATGCAGGGCCCAATGGAAACCAGTTTTTAAACTGTTTGGGCACATTCTGGGTAAAGAAATGTAAAAAATAAATAAATAAATAAACAATTATACTTCAAGCTACCGGTAATAGTTCTTGTTTTTTCAAAAGAGAGTAAGTATAACAATCTCCAGGGGCCAATTTCATGGAGCTGCTAAGCACACAAATTTGCTTAGCATAAAAATTATTCCTTGGCAAAAACAGGGTTACGGACCCAATTTTAAGGTGATATATATTGTTTGTGACTGGTATTCAGCTGGTTTTTGCTTAGCATGAAAATCACATGGAGTTTTGGCTGGTACCTTGCTTTTACTGAGCAAGACTGTTTTGTGCTGAGCAAATTGTTGTGCTTAGCAGCTCCATTAAATTGTACGTGAAAGCTCAGCAATTGTTATATCAAGGTTTTGTAGCTATGATCGAGCCACAGCTGTTATCATGAAGCAATTGCCTCTGAATCGCAGCAATTTATCAGACAGTGGTCTTAATTGGTGTCTTCTATCCTCCACTGTCAACTGATTGTCTTTAAGAACACCTGAGGCAGTTACTCTTCTTAGCGACCGTTCATTCAGGGTTGGAAGAGCTTCGAAAAGAGGAGATGAATAGCTAGGAGATTGGTTGAAGAGGTTCCTTCCTTGCATTTCTGCCACTGATTCTGTGCTTCAAGTTGTGTTTTGCCATAACGAACCAGGATCCCCTATTGTGTTTCTCTTTGTTTTTTATACTGTAACCTAACCCCATAGACTTATTGTACACTGAGGACAACTAAGGACAAAATTCAACAAAAGACGAACGCCCGAGAACTGAAAAGATCTATTGTTAACCTATTGTGCTTCTGTCCTAGGGGATTTTGTAGTACATGAACACTGTTGGCTGTTAGTGTCAACTTTAGTCATTTATGCCACGTTTGGAAATTAGTTTTTATTATTTTATTACTAATTTTAAATCATTTCTGAAAATGAAATCTTGAACAAATTTTTTTTTTATACTTTATGGATGAAATTTAAGTTCGAAACTTGTACACAACATTTTAAAATCTAGTTGCATCACACATTTGAAATAATTTCAAAATTTCAGAAAATCAACCCAATGCCATTTTGCAGCCGTTTCTCCGTTCGTAGCATAATTTTTGCCTGGTTTTGTTATATCACGTCACATATTGCTCTAGTTTGTATATTTCCTACTGATAATGGGCAGCTTTATACTTATACTGATCTATTTCCTGATTTGAAGTGATGGGATTTCTAAGACCTGTAAATTACTACTACGACTACCTATCCGAAAATGTGCGATGGCCCTATAGCCAAATATCTTTCTTATGACATACTCTGACAGTGTGCAAAGTTAGGGGAGTCAGGTTGGCGCAGCGGTTCTTTCCTCGCCTTCCACCGCTGTGACCCGGGTTCGATTCCTGGCCTGGTCCACATGTGAATTGGGTTTTCAGTCCCTGCCTGATTCCGTGTTCTAGACTCCACCTAGTTGTGGGGACAGGTTCTTTTGTTTGGAAAAAAAACAGACCGAGTAGTGGGGACATTTTCGAGTCCCCATAGCGCCTTGGGTCTTCAGTAAAGGGGTCTTGAGGTAAAATTAGGTTAGGGTATAATGAAAGAAAATGTAGAAGAAGACAAATTAGGGTGATGATGAAAATTTTAGAATTTTAGAGTGTTCTGAGTTTGAGTTTAGAGAGATTTCCCTTAGCACACAAACCCTATGGATTGTCCCCATAACGCAATGTACGGAAAGAGAGTGGATATTCTTCGGGGGTTTTTCTCCCACCTCTAAAAATGTACTTTCTTCTCATTGTCTTCTCTCTACAGGTTTCTTCAGGCTTACAAGCTACAGTGCCTTGAGATCCCTTTGAGGGATCCTTGGTTTCATTACCAGAAATAATTAATGATAAAATTTCATGCTTTTCTCATCAAATCAAATTCTATCCTATTTACACCAATCTGCCTCACCGTATGTGTACACTGTGGTCAGCCTGGGGCGTTTTCTAAACACCAACTTCGTCTTCGTCTCGGGCTTCGTTCATACAGTTTAGCAATGGGCTGGAGCCGGAGACGAAGCCGAACTCAGAGGTTTGGAAAACGGCCTAGGTCTAGACAAAGAGACTGGTCAACTACCAAACTGACCGTCCAGCCATCGGCCGATGACAAGAAAGTAATCAAAAGATGAATGCATTCGGGCCATGATTTAGCCCACAGGCTAGGTCGAAATATTCAATTTGCCCTCCACTAAACCTTCCACCCTTATTTGTAAGCACAGCCAATGTCTGTAATAAACACGTGGACAGCTACTGGGTCCTTCCAGATGTGGCAAAGATTGAGATTAAGTCTTCAGATATAGTTCTTAATTGTGGCAAGTTGTGGTTTTTCGACCTGTGAACTTCAGATACACTTTTCTCCCAATTACAGGGTCACATTTATTAAAACGAGGTTCCAGTCTTTAAAAAAAAATATATCCTTATGGGAATTGCAGGCTGAAAGCTAAATTTCAGAAATGAGGTTAAATCATCTACAGCATTTAGCTAAATTGAATTTGAAATTTTTTTATAGAAAGTTTGGCCTACATAAACGGGCTGTGAAGGAATTCTTACAATGACTCAAACAGCTTGTGTGATTGTAAGAATAATGTGTACTGTGTGCTGCATGTATGAGGTCTAGAGACCTACAGTGAGATTATATTTGCCATGGCTATGGAACAACATGGTTTTGAAATAGATTTGTCATCAAACATTTCAGCAGAGCATCTTGTGCACGTCGTTTTATTTTGAACACAATTGTGAGACATTCTTGCAAAATAAACTAGGCACAGGGCATAGTGGAGAAAACTGCAAAATAATGAATAATGTTTTTTTGGGGGTAATTTTTTCCAAGATTTATTGATATTTGTAGACTTTGGTATGCCTACTAACTATATTTTGTTAAGAAATAGTATGAAGTAGTGTAATACAAGTTTTAAAGGAAAAACAGTTTTTTTCTATAACACATGTACAAAACTCGAAACTTAAAAAAACTTTTTCTCAATATTTTTCTTTGGCAACATGTTGAACAATGCGAACTTTAAACAGCCATAACTTGTTAATGGACTGTCAGATTGAAGTGCAAGTAACAGCATTGTAAGGATAATGTTACCCTCTTTTCTATTCAATATCTGAGAACCCTCATTTCAATATCTGCCCGTTTCCGTTTTATTTTGCCAAAACCTTTACCTTTTTTTACCATACAAAAAAAAGAAAGAATGATGAAATTCAAGCGCTTTTTTAATCTCGCATCTCCTGGACTTTTAAAAAGCCGGTAAGAAAAAAAATGACTAGAAAATAATGGAATGAATCGGACCGAAATCCGGTGGTCCCGTGGCACCTGGTCATGACAATGCCCTGCATTCGCCTCCCAGCATGGTTGGAGAATCGCTTACAAAGTACAATTATACACCCCACTGCAACCCTTTATGCCACCCTCCCTGCCGACCTATAAAACACCTCGCCTTAACCCCGACGCCGCTCTTGAAATTGGGCAGGAAAAATAGAGAGAAGGGGGGGGGAAGAAAAAAAACCAAACTGGCTTTGGTGTGACAAACACACCGACTCGCACCTTTCTTGTGAAGTGCGCCGATGGAAGTGTTTAGCAGTTCAGGACCAGAGATTGTGGAAGGTGTAAGGGAGGTGTGGGGGTTAAGCCACAGCGCGGTCCTCGCCCGAGAGTTATTGGGGAATGAGTGTTTCGTATGAACTGGCAAGTGGGTTATTTCCACAGCTGTTTTAATCGATGGGACAGTAGTGCGGTCGTTGAGTCTCGTAGAATGCCTGAACGGTTGTGAGTTTCCTCTTAGTCCAGGCTTCACTAATCCTCTCATCGATTGCTCCGACACCTCTCAACAGTGACACTGAACAACATCGTGAACTTGTTCATTTCACTTCATTTGGTCGCGGTATCCATGCACCAGCAATGGCGCTCTTGTAATTACCACATGCGCCTGGGCGCAGACTGGGCCGGCCGGATTTGTATACACAAACACGTCGGAAGTAATGAAATGTTTATTATACACTCATAGAACTCATAAAATGGACGGCGGCTTGCGTGTGCCGTCGTCGGAGCAGAACAACAATCCGGCATCAAAAATCAATTCAGCCCAAAGTATCACCTGAAATTAAATTTGTGTTTTGGAGTCTGAGACTCGGGCGCAACTAAGTTTTTGTGATTTACATTATTCCTTCCTGGGAAAATCTGTATCGCTGTTTGCAACTGTGAATCACTAAATATGTCTATTCGGTTCCTCCTGTCTCGAAATATGCGTTCTCGTCGTAGAGCACGGCGAAGTTTTACCAATTACATGATTCTTATTGCGATGCCGTCCATAGGCAGTCAGTGATAAAATGATATACATGTAGTTGTTAACTAGTGACTTTGAGTTACCCTGGATTAACTTTAGAAACACCCACGCATTTCTCGCCTTGCTCGCTGCTGACAGACATTTCCGGCCTTGCTCGTGAGTCGTGACGTGTTTATGTGTCATCCGTTTTGAATCTGGGGAAAACTTTGCGTTTATACACGTCCTAAAGAGAATATACAAACATTTCACTTTGTAAAAACACATTGTATACAGACAATGTGTGGTTGTTACCACCCCTCAAAAAAACTTGTAAAATGACTTAATTGTACATGTTGTTTTGTTTTTTTGTTTTTTTTATAGCACAGGAAATGTGTGTATTTTTACTCAGCCCTGGTTCGCTTGTCCTTACTGCAATTAAGTCAATGTGACCATCAGCTTGATTGTCATGTCTGTTGTTATGACAGAGTGTACATGTACCTATCTTTTGTGTGCAGTCTGATTAGGCATTGTTCTTCTTTGTGCACACTTTTTGAAAGGATGGACAAATTGTATGCAAGCAACCAAAAAACAGACAGACAGATAGATAGATAGATAGATAGATAGATAGATCTTTATTGTGTTTGCAATATAAACAAATACAGTTAATCTTATTCCATTGGCAATTTGCTTCTAAACCCTCTTTTCTAAACACTCTCTTTAAAACACTCTCTTTAACCAGTTCGCGCTGTGATTATATTAACATCACTGAGCAAAGGCGCGGGATTATTTTTTAATGAAACGCGGTCCGAGGCGGGTTCAGGCCGATGGTACCAGGAAGCACACCCATGCATTTCCGGCCTTGCTCGCTGCTGACAGACATTTGCGGCCTTGCTCGTGACGTGTTTATGCGTCATCCGTTTTGAATCTGGGAAAAACTTGCGTGTATATACGTCCTCCGACGCAAACTGGGTAAAACACTCTCTTTAAAACACTTTCTTTAGTACACTCTCTTCTAAACACTCCCCCCCCCCCTCCCTTTTCCTCCTTTCCTCGACACCCCTAGCAGGGTGTGCCTTTGGAAAGCCATCACTCAAATATCAACCAACCCCCCTCCTCCTCCTCCTTGCTCCAGGCTAGATCCACCCTGCATATAATGCATGTTTTCTGTCCATTTTAGTGTCTTTAGAATAGTGTGTAGTATCTGTAGAATATAGTTACCCCTCATTGTAAACTTCAGGCCTCACTTTGCTTACGGACAAAACTGACTTTAAGAAAAAAAAGGTTTATGGAAAGATACATAGCCTGCGAGTGGTCATTAATTAATTGGTACATAGAAGCAGGTCAGTGTTTGTGGAAATAGGTCACGTGCGCTGCCTGGAGTTTCCCCTTTTCAGACACAAAGCCATCCATGTTTCAATTTGTATATTTGATAGTCCCGAGGTAACTGGATGAATCCATTGATTTGGTTGCTCTTTGTTGGGCCCCTGTCGTTCCCTCAAGCTGTGACATTGTCAGCATTCAGTCGAAGACCCACTGTACTCGACCTAAATCCACACGGAAACACTGATCGCTTGTGTTATCTTGAATGCTCAGTCATTGAGGTAAGAGCTTTCAACAAGGCGCTCAGCCGAGTGGAAAAACGCTCAAATTGCACTTTCCCCTTCCAAAGGCTTCCTAAGTATAAAACGAGCATAATGCAGGGACAGATTATCCTCCTTCAATGAATATATTAGGATCCCCTGCTAACAAGATCTCAGGCCATTATTCTGATTCGGGGAGGCACATATGAGCCAGTGTTGTTTATGGCCGCGTGTCACGCACCCAATTGAGTTGCCGTGATCCCATCTAGCAATTGGATTATCCGGGCTATAATACCAGATGAGGAGCACCACCGGAGGTTTGCTCGCCCGAGCGACCGAGCATCCCAGCGTCCCAGCGTCCCAGCGCCCGGCCCGTTATTGCCGGCTGCTGAAATGAAATTAGGCTGCATTGGAAATGGGATTGGATTTGGCAAGCAGGCAGTGCGCAAACCTCTCGACCTTGCCGCTCTGTGTCCGGTTGGTCTGGCCCAATCAATTTAAAAACCTTGATGGAGACGGGGTCTTATGCTGGATGGCGGGGATGGCTTGGCCGTGTCTTCTTTCCTTGTCAAATTGAATCTTCACTTATACTCTTCTGATACTAATTTCTCACAGCGCACGTGGTGCTGCTGGTTTTGGGGGCTGCCTCGTCTGCTATGCTTTTACTCTCTTGTGTATTTTGTATTTGTTAGGTTCTCATCAAATGCCGTGAAGGGATTTGTGAAACCCCTGTGTTTTCAAACATGCAATTTGGAAACTTGGCATCAGAGTTGTATTTGAGTCCCTGCATGTCCTTTCACAACAAGTCCAGTCATAAGTCCTTTCACAAGTCTAGTCACAAGTCCAGTCACAAGTTTTTTGACAAGTCCTCTTTGACAAGTCCTTTCACAAGTCCTTTCACAAGTCCTTTCACAAGTCCTTTCACAAGTCCTTTCACAAGTCCAGTCACAAGTCCAATCACAAGTCCTTTCACAAGTCCTTTCACAAGTCCTTTCACAAGTCCTTTCACAAGTCCAATCACAAGTCCAGTCGCAAGTCCTTTCACAAGTCCAGTCGCAAGTCCTTTCACAAGTCCAGTCGCAAGTCCAGTCGCAAGTTCAGTCGCAAGTCCAGTCGCAAGTCCAGTCGCAAGTCCAGTCGCAAGTCCAGTCGCAAGTCCAGTCGCAAGTCCAGTCGCAAGTCCAGTCGCAAGTCCAGTCGCAAGTCCAGTCGCAAGTCCAGTCGCAAGTCCAGTCGCAAGTCCAGTCGCAAGTCCAGTCGCAAGTCCAGTCGCAAGTCCAGTCGCAAGTCCACTCGCAAGTCCACTCGCAAGTCCACTCGCAAGTCCACTCGCAAGTCCACTCGCAAGTCCACTCGCAAGTCCACTCGCAAGTCCACTCGCAAGTCCACTCGCAAGTCCACTCGCAAGTCCACTCGCAAGTCCACTCGCAAGTCCACTCGCAAGTCCACTCGCAAGTCCACTCGCAAGTCCACTCGCAAGTCCACTCGCAAGTCCACTCGCAAGTCCACTCGCAAGTCCACTCGCAAGTCCAGTCGCAAGTCCAGTCGCAAGTCCAGTCGCAAGTCCAGTCGCAAGTCCAGTCGCAAGTCCAGTCGCAAGTCCAGTCGCAAGTCCAGTCGCAAGTCCAGTCGCAAGTCCAGTCGCAAGTCCAGTCGCAAGTCCAGTCGCAAGTCCAGTCGCAAGTCCAGTCGCAAGTCCAGTCGCAAGTGAGTGGTTGAACAATGACAAAAAATGCTTTTGTTAACAGTTCATTGAATAGCTAGTGACTTGACTTGAGACTGGAGGACTTGTGATGGACTTGCAGGGACTCAAATACAACTCTGCTTGGCATATAGTTTGAACAAGTAATTTCTATTGATTTGACAGTAGACATTGGTTAATTTTTGGACAATAGTAATGAGGGGAAAATTGTAAGGTCTAATGAAAGGTGTGTGCACCTGAAAAGTAGACTTTGGGAGCAGCTTCATATGCAACCTGCTCTCACAAAAATGGCGTAAAGTCGCGCTATGCTATATTGAGTTATGATTGAAAATAGCCGATTTTTACTAAAAGTACCCAAGAAATAAAATGTAGCGAAATTAATGAAAATATAAAAATATCCTGATAAAATGATCGTATTTTCACATCAAAAACTGCGGCATTAATACGTACCCTACCCAATAAACTATATTTCATTTCAAAGCTAAGAATTCAAGGAATCTGGAAATACCAATATCTCAAAATATCAAAATGTCAACTTTACTTTGATTTCTTGGAAGCAGGTCACATATAATACTTTACTGATTTTGTTAGTAATAGCCAATAGGTGTCTTTAGCATAACATCATGTTATTCTGCAATTAACAAGGAATAAAAATGTAGTTGGTATTAAGGTGGTTTGTACTAAATGAAAGCTAAAGATGTGTACTTAATGGAAATAACAATATCTCAAGCAGGTCACATATAAGTTTCCAATGATTTTGTTCAAATATAATTCAGATTTATTAAACACCCCTCTACAGCTACGTTTATGGTATGTTTCTCTGGTATCCTCGCTCGCGTGATCGGTCCCACAAGTAAACAACTCCTAATATGAACAGAGGTGCGCGCGTCTCTCGTGTACTGCACGAAGTTACGCTGAGCGCAAGCTGCCAGTACAGCATGGATTATAGACTATGAAATATGGACTCGTTTATAGTATTGCACATTTCTTGTGAGGTTTCAACCACATTTTATACGACCAAAAAAAGTGTTTAAAACTGGCCCCGATGTTTTTTCGGCTGTTTTCGGCGGGCTCTCGACCAATAGGAATGGCTAAACTGTCTATAGAGGTATTTAAGAATTCTAATTACATGTAACAAGGTTTTTTCCTAGTACATAGTGTTTGTTATAAAACCGTAATGTGTTAGTTTTTAGGTTTTTTTCACAATTTATGGTCTTTTAATTTCCACTTGTATTGATTTCGTTGTGGCAGCCATTACGGTTGCCTTAAGGAATAGAAGCACATTTTCTATGCAGTCCAGTAACTATACCGAGCCAGATTGGGAAGAATGGTGGCCTGGTGGGCGCAGTTTGCAGCCTGAATGCGCAATCATTGTGGTCACTGCTTCACCATTGTGCTCAGACGATAGCATTTGGCAGACACTTAATGAATATAACTATCCCTCCCAATATTGCAATTACATTCTAGTTTGTCATCGGGCAGCACTATTATGCGTCGGCCCATGTCAAGGGTACTCTGTTCTTCGCCGGTCCCACAACACCCTCGCAATGGATATTTTAATATTCACTGTACAAAAAGCACAGTGCAATGTTGTACCATTACTCATGCAGGTGTAGTTGCTTGGTTGAACAATGGAAGGGTTCGAGACCGATCCATACGTGTTAGCTCAGCACCATTGATCACTAAACGTTCCAACTCTATACTCGTGAGGCACTACTGGTATTCGACCACGAGTTTTAGTGAAGTTTTTTTGAGAAATTGCATTGTTTACCTATCATGGGGAAGGGAGATGGGGATGGAAACAAGGGGGAGGGGAAAGTGGGGGAGCGTGGGGGGGGAGGGGTTGAGTTGGGTAAGGGGAGACTTTAGATTGAACCAGTTCACGCCGGGATTATTTTGACATTGACCGGAGCCAGACACGGGATTGTTTTTCACGGGTTCAGGCCGACATCCGTGGGTAGCACATTCTTATATTCCTGGCCTGGCTCAATTTCGAGCAGGTCGCTGACATGATATTTCCAGCGTCACTCTATTTGTGTTTATCTGTCATCTGTTTATCTGTCATTTTCGTGTATGTACACGTGTGACGCCATGACGTCAATACTTGTAATAATTGGCTGTTCATCAGTGTCTTGTACATGATGCCTATATTACCACCAGTCTGACATTGATTCACACACACCATTATTTTACTTATGCACATGTATACAGTTGACTCTCGTTTGCAAAAGTGTGACGCGCTCCAGGAAAATGTGATATAAGTCGCGCTATGCATTTTTTTTTTATTGTTATTATTATTATATGTTTTTGGTAATGAAACCAAGGATCCCTCAAAATTGCCCAATTAACCAGTTCGCGCCGGATGACGTATATAAACGCAAAAATTTCCCCAAATTCAAAACGGATGACGAATAAATACGCCAAGTTCAAGTTCGGAAATGTATGTCAGCAGCGCGCAAGGCCGGAAATGCGTGGGTGTGCTACCCAGCACTATCGGCCTGAACACGCTTCGGATCGAGTTTCGTTAAAAATAATCCCGCCCGTCGGCTCGGCGATGTAAAAATAATCCCGGCGCGAACTGGTTAAGGCACTGTAGCTCGCAAGCCTGAAGAAACATGTAGAGAGAAGACAATGAGAAGAAGGTACAGTTTTAGAGGTGGGATGAAAACCACAGAAGAATATCCTGGGGAAAACCCACAGAGTCAGGCAGGGTCTGAAAACCCAATCCACATATTGGCGCAGGCCGGATTTGAACCCGGGTCACAGTGGTGGAAGGCGAGAAAAAAAAGGCTACGCCAACCAAACTAATGGTAATGGCCTGTTAAAGTTGAGAGGGTGACATTCAATTTTCATTTGTTGTCTTTAATGACATAAATTATAATGATATTAAAAGTTTCAGATTTAATTAACAAAAAGCTGGATGTCGATAAATAAAGTGAAAAAAAATACCTTTTACGAGTGCATGGTTCCAATGTATTGTCTTAGTTTGGTTGTGAGTTGTGTAATTTGAATTCCATGCAAAAATGTCATATCACTAGAATGGGAGGGGCTATGGAGCTGTACTATGTACCAAATGAAAGCTTATATCCTGGACATTCCAACCATTTACATAATAACTAATGTCTATTTTTTGCGACTTATATCACCTTTTCCTGGAGCGGTGATATAATAACGAGAGTCGACTGTATTATAAAATGTTCCCTCGTGGTGATACAGGGCAAGGCAGTTCAGTTGATAGAGCGCCGGTCCAGTAATCCGGAGGTTGCAGGTTCAATCCCGCCTTGCCAATTTTTGTGTTCATGCACTTTGAGATAAAAAAAATAAATCTTTAGTATAACAAAAAACAATCTGTCAAATTTTATTATTGCCATTCAGTTAATACCAGAGTTGTATTCGAGTCCCTGCAAGTCCTTTCACAAGTCCTTTCACAAGTCCTTTCACAAGTCCAGTCACAAGTCCAGTCACAAGTCCAGTCACAAGTCCAGTCACAAGTCCAGTCACAAGTCCAGTCACAAGTCCAGTCACAAGTCCAGTCACAAGTCCAGTCACAAGTCCAGTCACAAGTCCAGTCACAAGTCCAGTCACAAGTCCAGTCACAAGTCCAGTCACAAGTCCAGTCACAAGTCCAGTCACAAGTCCAGTCACAAGTCCAGTCACAAGTCCAGTCACAAGTCCAGTCACAAGTCCAGTCACAAGTCCAGTCACAAGTCCTTTCATAAAGCCAGTCATTTCATAAAGCCAGTCGCGAGTAACTGGTTGAACAATGACAAATGAATGCTTTTGTTAACAGTTCATCTGAACAGCTTGCAGGGACTTGCAGGGACTTGCAGGGACTTGCAGGGACTTGCAGGGACTTGCATGGACTTGCAGGGACTTGCAGGGACTTGCAGGGACTTGCAGGGACTTGCAGGGACTTGCAGGGACTTGCAGGGACTTGCAGGGACTTGCAGGGACTTGCAGGGACTTGCAGGGACTTGCAGGGACTTGCAGGGACTTGCAGGGACTTGCAGGGACTTGCAGGGACTTGCAGGGACTTGCAGGGACTTGCAGGGACTTGCAGGGACTTGCAGGGACTTGCAGGGACTTGCAGGGACTTGCAGGGACTTGCAGGGACTTGCAGGGACTTGCAGGGACTTGCAGGGACTTGCAGGGACTTGCAGGGACTTGCAGGGACTTGCAGGGACTTGCAGGGACTTGCAGGGACTTGCAGGGACTTGCAGGGACTTGCAGGGACTTGCAGGGACTTGCAGGGACTTGCAGGGACTTGCAGGGACTTGCAGGGACTTGCAGGGACTTGCAGGGACTTGCAGGGACTTGCAGGGACTTGCAGGGACTTGCAGGGACTTGCAGGGACTTGCAGGGACTTGCAGGGACTTGCAGGGACTTGCAGGGACTTGCAGGGACTTGCAGGGACTTGCAGGGACTTGCAGGGACTTGCAGGGACTTGCAGGGACTTGCAGGGACTTGCAGGGACTTGCAGGGACTTGCAGGGACTTGCAGGGACTTGCAGGGACTTGCAGGGACTTGCAGGGACTTGCAGGGACTTGCAGGGACTTGCAGGGACTTGCAGGGACTTGCAGGGACTTGCAGGGACTTGCAGGGACTTGCAGGGACTTGCAGGGACTTGCAGGGACTTGCAGGGACTTGCAGGGACTTGCAGGGACTTGCAGGGACTTGCAGGGACTTGCAGGGACTTGCAGGGACTTGCAGGGACTTGCAGGGACTCCAATACAACTCTGGTTAATACCAGTGCATGGTACAACCATTCAGCATTTTGTGATGTGCAAGTATAGTGCTCTGGTTATTGTTACAGCAGAATGGAGCCATTGATTAAGACTATTGTTGGTTGTTGTTACAGCACTGAGATCCAAGTTACCTTCAAAAGAATAACCAATGGGAAGCTGTTACAGCTTGGTAGAATACAGGTAGTTGTCTGCTTTGAAGAGACGTACTGAGAGAATGAAAATAGAGTGTATTGATAAATCAATGAAATAGCATTTGTAAAAGGGTCTCCCGATTTACAAGAAAATATGATCTGATGGAGACATGAACACAATAGGACTGGGCTGAATATGTCTCTGTAGGGTAATTTCTATAGAGGAGAAGGTCTTTACAAGGATTTCACGAAATAGATATATGGATTTTACTCAAAAACCATAGTTTAGTTTGTGTACTTGGTTAGTGTTTGGGTTTAGGGTTCAAGGTAGGATACGCCATTGGTAAGTGTATAAATTGTCAGGAATGGGTGGATTCGGCGGTTGTTTTTTATAGTAAATATCGTTTAACTGACCTGTCAGGAGTTTTACGATCATGGATGCTGAGAAAAGCAAGAAAAATTTAGTGCAATAATTTTGCTAAATGCACAATCATTATTTGCTTTCAAATAAGTAAGATATTTCCTAATAATTCGCTAGTAGATATTTCAAATCCAGCAACATACAAGTGTGTACAGTATAAGCTTTATAGCTTTAAAACTATACACACTTGCATCTTGCTGTATTGAATCACCGATGTGGTATTATTAACATGTGGATCTTTATAAACAAGCTGAACAGCAACTTCTGAGATTCAAATTTTGGGGTTAGGTTTCTTTAACCAGTGGCGCAGGATTATTTTAAACAAAAAAGATTCAGGCCGATGGTACCGGGAATCACACCCATGCATTTCCGGCCTTGCTCGCTGCTGACAGACATTTCTCGGCCTTGCTCGTGACGTTTTTATGCGTCATCCGTTTTGAATCTGGGGAAAACTTTGCGTATATACGTCCTCCGGCTCGAACTGGTTACTGTTTACCCGGGTACCCATTTTTTTTGTTAATTGGGTACCCGGTTCTCAAACTACCCGTAAAGGCACACCCCTAGTGTTGTTTAGATGCTTAGATGTGTTTGTTTTAATGGCATAAAGTTGTACAAACAAGTTGCACACGAGTCTACTCCGTCAGCCTTCAACGTGACTAAACTCTGAGTTTGCTGTGCTGCCAGTTGCTCGCCCAAGGCGACACATATTCAACACCTTGAAATGAAAAGGAAGAAGAAATAATTTGGGGACTGCCCTACAGGGGTGCATGCACACTCCGACGTCTTATCGGAGCGGGAAGAAATCAACCAAGCCCGCTGAAATCATCCCGGGCGGCTGTCGATAAAAGCGGGCATCGGCGGCCGTCACGGTAGACGGCCCTTTCTGCCGGAGATACACAGGCAGGCAGCGAAGAGACGAAGCAATGATCAAGTGGGATTTAATTGCCGGCATTTTCTGGATTCTGTGTGTCGCAATTCTTGGTGTATAGCGTGTAAGGATGTTATGCCTTGAGGCGGCCGTGTGTTATGGAGAAAGGAGGTGGAAGAAAGGTGTTTGTGGAACGTTAGGATTAGTGTGTATGGATGTTACATTGCCTGCCAGCTGGTTGCTGGCCTTGCATACGGCTCATTGAATACACTGCAAATGTCGACTGTACTTTTGACGAGAGCCGATACGCACTCCTTCAGTGGGACCTGCACTTTTGCATCAAATCCCCCTTTTAGCAGTACTTTTTTTCGTAGTAGTGAGCCCTACTTCGACCTTTTACTTTTAAGTTTACAAGTGGAAGTGCCGTGGCCTAGTGGTCTGGAGCATTGAATTTGTGGTCTGCAGGTAGTTCTGCAAGTTAGGGGTTTGAGCCCAGCCTGGGCTACGACACTTCTATGCATAAAATGGGTAGAGGCATTATTAATGCCTTGCTGTGGACTATAGTTACCCATCCCAACCCTATTTATACTGTTAAGAGATCAAATTGTCTTGTTTCAGTGTGAGGGGCTAGTTCTTCCACACCTTCCTCTAGTAGCCCACACCTAGAGTTGCCTTTTGCTTGTGATGTGCGATTTTGCTTTACTCACCCAATTATTCGAACATTACCATCTCTGTGTGGACATCCTTTGTATTCGTGTATATTCGTGTAGTTAAGAACCATCGATTAAATTTCACTAAATACTAATATTTCTCACACCATGAAGTTTTTTTTTAAATCCACATTTGTGACTGTTATACCCTAGGATAATCCTCTTCAATTTTTCTATATGTAACCCTAACCCGTTTTAACGCTAGCGTCCTTTATCCAAGAGAGGAAACCTTGTGTGGACTTGGTCAAGTCCATACAAGGTTTTGAGGTTTTGTAAAGTGTAGACATCTTTGCCCGACCTCAACTGTCTCAAATCGATCCTGTCTATTTAATGTAGCTCAATTGAGCATTCTATTCTGTCACTCATCTTGTCTGTGTTTGCAAGCCATTATCTGGCCAGTATAATCATTATAGACAGCACAATGCAATGGCCAATCATCAATCTCTATCATAAAGCACTGTGTTTGGGCAGACAAGCTGGGTATATACATGATAGCCTTGGAGATGACAGATGATATAATAGTGTGGGAGGGGAGGGGAGGAGAGGGAGG
Organism: Crossaster papposus; assembly: GCA_037893245.1. NCBI lineage: Eukaryota > Metazoa > Echinodermata > Asteroidea > Velatida > Solasteridae > Crossaster > Crossaster papposus. Next base: position 1,469,069 of record JBAIAA010000089.1, on the reverse strand, counting down.
GAGGGGGAGGGGGGGGCAGCGGGGAGCGGGGCTGCTGTTAGGGATCATGAGCTGCAGTGGGGGGGGGGGGGGGGGGGGGGGGGGATTTGTCTATTGGGTATTGATTGTACTGCTTGGATCAAAATTTGTTGTGTGCATTTTACAAGTGACCACAGGTCAGACTTTTTGTGGATATGAGGTGGTTGGACCATGGACATTTAACACAAGGAAAACAAATTATAATCCAAGAAAACAATTATAATCATGAGTAAACTTTACAATCATCCATAATTCATCCCCTCGTGATATCTGGTTTAGTCATAATCCCTGTTCGCACTAGACTTTTTTTTATAAAACTTACCGAGACGATGGGTACTTTTCCCATTTTAAGTCCAGTGCGGACAGCCTAGGACGTTTTCCTCTCGGTTACTTTTCCCGAGTCCAGTGGTTACTTTTACCGGCCAACTGCTGACCGGGAAAACTTCCCAGGTAACTTTTCCCTAGACGATAAGTCCAGTGCGAACAGTGCGAGTCGGTAAAAGCGTCTCAGGAAAACGTACATCCGGCCCCGTACTGCGATTTCATGCTACACAAGACACCGCGCATGCGCTCTTTGCATTGTTTACATGCGCGCGCTGATGCATGCACATCGCATTGTGATCACATTCGCCTTCGTGAGTCATTATAATGACAGCTCGACTACTTCTCCCGCGGTCTCGGTAAAATGTTCCCGTGTCGAAAGTCCAAGTGCAAACAGTGGTAACATTTGACCATTTTTTACGATCGTCTCAGTAAAACCTCCCCCCAAAAAAGTCCAGTGCGAACACGGCTTAACACTAGACTAGCCACCTCTGGTGGTAATGCTGTCAAAGTGGTTGTACAGCCTGCCATGCACACACTGCTTATTTTGTCTGTGCGTCTCCGTGTCGGAAGCTATACTAATGAGTTATATCATGCACTAATTGAACAGGAAATGTATAATTAATTAATTGATTAAGCAGGTGTAGTGTCATCAGGTGCATTTGATAAAAAAGAAAACGTCAATTGTGGTCTTGATTTGGATGGTGTTTCTTTGTCAATGAATTGACCAGATGAATTGTATGACCACCAAGGCTGGCTTCTGCAATATTCACTTGCTAACAATAGGTCATTGTATCCTACATTATTATACCCTGCTGTGACAAATCTCCTTGAAGAATGCACAGGTTTTACTTGAAACAATGAGTACCATTGTGGTTTAATTGTAGGAAACACCATTGGTAATTGCTTGAATTATCATGAATGGGTGGATGTAAAGGTAGGACCATTGGAAATTGCTTGAATTATCATGAGTGGGTGGATTTGGGGGTTGTATTTTATAGTAAATATCGTTTAACTGACCTGTCTGAAGTTTTACAATCAGGGATGAAGAGAAATAAGAGCAAGAAAAACGACATTCGTTTTCAACCGGCATTGGGCAGTTGGTAATGCTATGTAGCACCATCATTTTGGTGGATGCCTATAGAATCATTATTTACTTTCAAATAAGTGAGATATTTCTTAATAATAAGGTAGTAAAATGTTTCAATAGCCTATATTGGAGATATGACGTGTTTACATAATTGATTACTTTCTTGGAGTTCAAATTACACAACTGAGAAAACAGGCTTTGAAATACCAGTATAATAATCATCCTGTGACATTTTATCAACCATGTTATAATAATTTTACTTTACCTGGTGTCGAAATGCCAAAATGCCAAAATGCCTTAGATATTTCTTTAAAACCTCTTAATAAAATTGTCTGTATACTCCCCAGGGAGCTGAGATGGTATTTGGAATGTTTCATGGGCCCAATGACCGGGGTAATAATAAAGCGCTTTGATACACCCACATTGTGGGAGTCTAAAAGCGCTATATAAGAACTAGCATTATTATTATAACATTATAATGATGGGTTTTGTTCTCCCCAGTGATTGATTTTAGGCGTCAGGAAGTTGTAAGTTTAAATTTGAATAACATTAGTGATGGACAATTACCTTGTTATATTAAACACATAATGAGAAAAAAGGGCACTCCAATAGAGCACAGACCTCCACCCCAAACAGCTACTAGAAACAGAAATCACGGCCTGCATAAAATGGCCAACAGAGGGTGCTGTTTAAGAAAACAGTCCAGCACAACGCCCCTATCTGCCAATGTTTAAACAAAATCATTCAAAGTGATCCAGAATCCTGATCTGGATACAGATCAATCTGAAAATTTGATGGAATCATTCAAGACCCATAAACTATCTCCCCACCAAGATTCATTATATTTCCTCCAGGAGTTTCGTCCGTAATCCTGCTAACAAACAAACACACCAACAAACAAAACAAACAAACAAACTCAATGCCGGCAAAGACATAACCTCCTTCATAGTGTCCGAAATTGGGCTTCCAGAGCTACGACAACGTGATCCTAAAAATGTCTTGCCTGGAACTGTCGCAAATGGGTTTTCAAAGTGAACAAAGAAATCGGCAAGGCGGGGCTTGAACCTAGGACCTCCGAAATACGGGAACGGCGCTCTACCAACTGAGCTATCTTGCCCTATGTTGGCGGTCTCCCAAATTGTCAGTGTCTTTGTTTCAGAACAATGGGGCTCGGTGTGGCATGACTGGATGAATGCCATCAAGGTATCATTGGAAAGCATTTTGCTCCTACTTTATGGCAAACAAATGAATATATGTGACCCGCTCCATCGTAATCAGGAATAAGTCGCTGAGGCCGTTTTACGCAATCGGCCATTAAAGTAAACGCATGGGTGAAAATCGTGACCAAGTCGATTTTCTGAGCATTGTATTTTTAGGAAGTACAGTTATCACAGATTATTGTCGTTAATGTCTTGTATGTAAAAACAATCTATAAAGATGAAAATAAAGAGGATTTGTGTGCACTGTCCGTATGATTTTGGTCAATTTTGTTTATTTCAAAGCTGTTTTTCTCGGAATGTGGATTCATCTTTATCAGATCATAACTCGTTAACCTAAACAGATACACACTTGTGATGGGTATCATTAGAAAGCTTATGAAATTCCCTTTCTCACCATGTGCATATCTCAAAAAGTCATTTCGAGACTTATTCCTGATTTCGATGGAGCGGGTCACATATAGTCATAAAACAGACACATTTTTTGTATTTTGTAAAAAAAAATTAAAAAAAAAAAAAAAAAATAAAAAAAATGGGCAAATTGATCCTTAATTTGAGGGTTAGGTTTTTTTCTGAGACACCCTGTGTATGCTGCCCGGCATACCACAGCTGGGCTGATGGAAGACTGGCCCGTGAGATACGTAGCCATCAATTCCACGCTCACAGCGCTGGAACCCACTGCACAATCAATAGATTCGGTCTCGTCAATTGATTTTTCAGATTGTCAGATACGCTCGTTTTTTCCTTGCCTTGACCTCTGGTATTTAGATTATTAGCAGGAATCAGGTTTGGTGGCAATTAAGTTTGGGAACAAGCTGAGCTGGAACAAAATGTGGACCCTGCCTGGTTATTCTTAAATCGTGATTCTCCAAATAGGCACTTGGGGAGACAATCCCATAGAAACACATCCTACACAAACTTAAAACAGTCCTAACTTGTTTACCCTAACCCTTTTCTCCAAGATCTTCGAGAATTATGCTATTTAGACCAAAATCTAACGTTCTAGGACAAAAATAACTCCCAAATATCTTTTTTTAGGGTAGCTAGACACTTAGGGAGACACTGAAAAGGTTTGTTTGTCTGTCTGTCTGTCTGTCTTGCTGTCAGGCTTGGTGTCTATCGTCTGGCTGTCTGTCGGGCTGTCTGTATGTCAAATTTTCAGATTGGGCCATATTCATAAAACCTTACTAACTTAGCAGCCAGCTAGGCTTATTATTATTATTATTATTAATTCTTTCTGGTAATGAAACCAAGGATCCCTCAAACGCGCCCTAGGCACTGTAGCTCGCAAGCCTGAAGAAACCTGTAGAGAGAAGACAATGAGAAGAAGGTACAGTTTTAAAGGTGGGAGGAAAACCCCGGGAAGAATATCCTGAGGAAAACCCACGGAATCAGTAGGAATCAGTATCTGAAAACCCAATCCATATATTGGCCCAGGCGGGGTTCGAACCCGGGTCATAGCGGTGGAAGGCGAGGAAAGAACCGATACGCCAACCTGACTCCCTTAGTAGGATCCTAAAATGCCTTGTAGTCTACTATGGAGTTGACAACTGAATTATAATTCATGAAACCTTACTAAGAAACTTGCTAAGTAGTTACACACTAGGATATTTTAGTTGCATACTTTTAGGTGGAGTGAGAATGCATGGAATATGATGACAACAAATACAATAGTGTGATAGGTGTTAGGCTAATCCATGTCCATCTCTTGCGTGGATTAGCACAACAAAGTTCTGCCAATTTCATGGTTCTTCTGGCGATGTTGTTCTGTTAATGGCACTTTTGTGGTTGGTGAATGGGCATGTGGCTTTGCTTTTCAGTGTGATATTCACGGTGGTCTCAGCATGACCTAGTTGACCTGCAGTTTTCTAAAGCATTCCTGTTTTACCATGGAGCTGCATGTTTTGATAAGGTTCCAATTCCCTTTATGTATCGATCACAATTTACTTCAGAATTATATGAAATAAAGCATATGTTTGCGTAACTGATTATCTCATTTCCTAATTGGATTTTCAATTTCCTTCAAAGCAAGCCCTGATATTCGATTAATCATATCCCGAGATTAACTCCCTTTCTGTAGAGTGCAAGAATATATCTTGTCCCTTATAATATATATTGGTGTATTGCCCGTCTTTCTGCGAATTATTTTCTTGATTCGATTGTAGACCCACCAAGGTTGGGCATACTTGCCTATCTCTGTAGTCATCACGACTTATTGTCGCAAGGGGAATTAACGTCCAGTCGAGTGACTGGCTTCGAGATATAAAGTGAGGCAGATGGAAGGTTATGACATGAGCGGGGAGTTTCGGGGGTGTTTCTTAAAAGCGGTCTTGTGGTGAGTCAAGTGAGTGCGCCGTTCCCTCGGACGCTGTAATTGAATTGTGCAGGCGGATCAGTTTCCGTATTACACGACTTTGAAGTTAGACACCGTTTACTGGCTGCGACTTTATTCTGTGAGAGGTTTAGTTGGCTCAGTGTCTGCATTAATAGCTACGGAGAAAGACAGACAGATATAAGGAAGGATGCGGTAGGTGGATGAACAGAACTTTACACAAGGAAAGAGGAAATACATAGTTAAAAAGAGAAAAGGAATTATAGGAATATAGCGATTAATAACAAGATGTTGACAACTTCTTTTTTTTCAGGATTAGATGACATTAATAAAAAACTGAGACAGTTTAGCTATTCCTTTTAAAGGTAAGATACACCATTGGTAATTGCTTGAATTATCAGAAATGGGGGGTTGTATTTTATAGTAAATATCGTTTAACTGACCTGTTCAACGTTTTACAATCATGGATTCCGAGGAAAGCAAGAAAAACGGCGTTCGTTTTCAACCGGCGTCGGGCAGTGGGACTTATGTTGTTCTTGTTTTGTTGTTCGGCGATTTTTGTATAAAATTCAATTTTTAGGAACAATTATAGGATATCTAGTGCAATCATTTTTCTGGATGCCTACAATCATTATTTACTTGCAAGTAAGTAAGCTATTTTTTGTATAATTAGGTAGTAAAAAGGTTCTATATCTGCAAATAGTGTATTCTACCTTTAAACATACTTGTTTAAAACCGGCCAACCACATTTGTATTCCCTCATTCATATTTTGCCAGTTTCAAACTAATTTGTACATCTTCTGCACAGATCACAGACCAAAATATGATCCATTGTATAGTGTCCACTTACTGTACAGGGCTGGATAAGTTTATTGATAAGTTTGGTCTTTTGTCAAGGGCCGATTGTTTGTAGCTGTTCTGACTGATCGGTTTGAATTCTTCGGCGAGGTGATCATCCAATCATATCCTTCCATTCTTCCGTTGTAAAACCTCAAATTGGATCCACCATGCAATGCCAATTACTCTAATCCACGGCTAGCAAACACACACACACATGGGGGAGGGGGGGAGGGTGGGGAAGGGGAAGAAGAAACCATCTTGTTACTCCGATCTTGTTAGGGGTGTTTGTCTGCAGACCGTAATTGCGTTATCATGGGACAAGGGCAGCATTTGGGCGGATACACACAGAGTAAAAAGGCCTCGCACAATATGAAAATTGGCGGATTAGATTCGCTATAATGATATTAAACCACAGTGCCGGCTGATTGAAAAAAACAGGAAGACTGGAGCATATACCGGCCTGCACTTTGGATGGATAGAGACACAGTAATGTCATTAGATGTGCATGTTTGTTGTGTAGTCATGGTCGCCTTGTGAAACGAAGCAAGTGAATACCATATTGGATTGATTCCAAGAGGAATGATGGTGCTTATCAAATCAGAACCAATGTTGCAGTCGATGAAGACTATATGCGGCATTTATGGGATGGGTGCATTAGTATTCAATTCTTCATGCTAGCTTGTTTTTGTTTTTGGTACTTTGAGTTTTCACATGTAACCAAACTCGGCGAAAACGAGTCGCAAGTCCCCAGAACTACTTTTGATAAAGGCACCTTTTAAGAGAGTCCTACACAACAGAAACTCAATGGAAACAGTCACCCTTTCACCCAAATAATAACTGTGCATTATAAGATGTCAACCTGAGTGATACACCAAAATGAAGAGCAAATTATGTGCTTTATAAATGTGAAAAACTAATACCTAAAAACTAGTTCTTAACCAGTTTGCGCCAAAGGACGTATATATACACGCAAAGTTTTCCCCAGATTCAAATCGGATGACGCATAAATACACGTCACGAGCAAGGCCGGTAATGTCTGTCAGCAGCGAGCAAGGCCGGAAATGCGTGGGTGTGCTTCCCGGTACCATCAGCCTGAAGCCAGCGACCGCTATACTGAACACTGCTATACCGAACTTTCAGCTATACCGAACACCAACCTTGGCTTCTGATTTTCGTGTACAAAAAACCCAAACATTGTTGTTTGAAAAAAAGTAAACGATTTTAACCAAATCCACCTTCCTTTGCTCCTGATGTTTGTGTCAAAACATATCAAACATTGTTGTTAAAAATAAAGTCAACAGATTTTTAGAAATCCACTGGGTATATCAAACGCTTTTTGGACATTTTTGTATTATTCCCGAGCGTCAAACTACCGGTGCTTTATGTTAAAGATGGCACCTAATGGACCGACGGCTGAAAATCGCTATACCGAACGTTCGATATACCAAACAAAATCAGTGGATCCTGTGATGTTCATTATAGCAGCGTTCCACTAAAGCCTACTTGACTTTTCACCGTTTGCATACGGACAGATCATGACAAACCACATAAGGAAATGGTGATGGCATAAACAACACGAGGATTAGCATTTTCAAATAAAGAGTTGTCGCTGGGAGTTAACTCCTACCTATCTCAACCTGGTTCCAGGAAAACTTTGGTGCATTCTAGAAAGAATTAAAAACACCAAATACAAAAAGCTGAATAGCACACACTTGGTGTTTGGAATTGTACTCCTTCGTCGTATTCTTCCCCAAACAACTTCACAGACTCATCAAGTCTTGTTCAATAGTTCAAAGTGTGGTGTCCGTTTCATCCCGTCGCTTTCTCTCGGGCAAACTTAATACCGCAGCATCCCGGTAAGATATAGGGCAGCATCCCATTCAGGCAGCACGGAGTACAAATGGACACGATTATTCGTATCGGATGGCAAGACTGTGATTTCAGTATTGTTCTTGTCTTATTGCGCTCTTCAAGAAAACCAGCTGCACTTGCGGTTCCCTAGCCATCTTCTTTTATCTACTCGAGACAAAACGACCGGGTTTTGTCGGAAACGAGACCATTATTCACAGCAACCCGTATATCCTTTCATTTGTTTTGTCAGGCTTTGTCTGGGCCTGTCACGCAGGAATACTACAGGAACTGGGGAGGTGAATGGATCTGTTCTCTTGAGGGGCATTGAATTTGCCCCAAAATTACAACTGTGCTGTTAAATGTCAGAGCTGTGATGTGATACAGGCCTATTCTTGGAGCTCTGAATGGCCGGATTGTTAGGCAGTGGCTCAAAATAGCCAGCCTGGCCAAGGTGATGGGAGTCTTGTGGTAAGTTGAACTCAAAACTTGAATGAAGAGAAGATGGCTAATAAATGTCAGGGGTGGCTGGGATGTCCGGAACAGGTGTCCGGAACAAAAGAAATGTTTTCATGTTAATCTATGCTTTATTATACTTGATTTGCACCCACCATATCCAATACTTTCCAGATTAAGATTTGAAGGTTTGCATGGCGAAAAGGCAATAAGATAAGTAGTTTGCGGTAACACCATGTGGTAATTTTTGTTTTGGACAGTATGCTCTGCCCGTCGTCAGGGGACTGAAGAGATTGGGGTGGCATGAGTGGCTTGTGGCACGGGTGGCTTGTGCGTAAAGCACTCGCCTCTCACCAATGTGGCCCGGGTTCAATTTCCCGGTCCGGACCATATTTGAGTAGAGTTGTGCGTTTGTTCTCTCCTGTGCCACTAGTGTTTTTCTCCGGGTCCTCTGGGTTTTTTCTTGTTTCTCCGGTTTTCCTCCGGTTTTCTTCCGGTTTTCTTCTGGTTTTTCTCCGGTTTTCTTCCGGTTTTCCTCTGGTTTTCCTCCGGTTTTCCTCCGGTTTTCCTCCGGTTTTCCTTTGGTTTTCCTCTGGTTTTCCTCTGGTTTTCCTCTGGTTTTCCTCCGGTTTTCCTCCGGTTTTCCTCCAGTTTTCCTCCGGTTTTTCTCCAGTTTTTCTCCGGTTTTCTTCTGGTTTTCTTCTGGTTTTCCTCCGGTTTTCCTCCGGTTTTCCTCTGGTTTTCCTCTGGTTTTCCTCCGGTTTTCCTCTGGTTTTCCTCCGGTTTTTCTCCGATTTTTCTCAGATTTTCCTCTGGTTTTCCTCTGGTTTTCCTCCGGTTTTCCTCCGGTTTTCCTCCAGTTTTCCGTCCGGTTTTCTTCCGGTTTTCTTCCGGATTTCTTCCGGATTTCCTCCGGTTTTCCTCCGATTTTCCTCCGGTTTTCCTCCGGTTTTCCTCCGGTTTTCCTCCGGTTTTCCTCCGGGTTCTCCGTTTTTTCTCCGGGTTCTCAGGTTTTCCTCCGGGTTCTCCGGTTTTTCTCCCTCTGAAAAAATCAAACACTTTCGATCTTAGGCTGTACTCCGTAGTCATAATGAGTCGATGTGGCCGGCTGCCGTAGGCGCCTTTACGTGCCAGCGGCTCGACCACGTTGTAGCCGCATCCTTCGCAATTCAGCACACCAGCTGTGAGTAAGGATGATAAGCCTCCCCAATTATTATATTTATAATTATTAAATATTCCAAGAGTGAAGCGTACGAAGGATGCACCTTTCACGTTGGACACGATTCCAAAACTCTTTTCTTTTTACATACAGGGCAATAAAGTCGAAAAGAAGTTCCCTCGGTAAATAGAACGGCCTATTTTCAGTACCTTCCGACCATTAAAAAAACTAGTTTCGATAAACGGGAAATCTTTCTAGATGAAAAACAGTAGACGGTAAGTTGGACAGATAATATACAGATGCGCGACAGCAATGAAAAGGCAAACTATTAACAGCCGTTCCATTTTCTTTCTTTTTTGACCACCCCGTATTTCTTCAAATGACAAATCTTCGATGGCCCTATATCCAAATATCTTTCTCTAGACATACTCTGACTGTGCGCCAAATGCTGCATGCTTGTATCATGCAGAGCTGCAAGACCATCACCAATCTTGCGGCCTTACTACAAACACCTATAAATGAGTCTTGCGAATCCTGTAAAAAAACAAATCCCTTGAATTCTTTTTTCAAAAGAAGGTTAACCAAACGTAGTAACATTTTTCTAAATTGAAAAAAAAATCAATGCATGTTATTTGCTTTCAGGTTTTAAACTTAAACTGGGGCAGAATTGTGCAGCCAAATATGCCAACAGCATTAAACAAATATAATGACTACCGCCATGATTAAAATAACGGGAACAATCTAAACGGTGGTAAATTTTGCACGTAAAACAGACCGTGGCAAAAGTCTTCAATCTAAGACAATTTGAAGAGTCAATAGACTAGAAGGGTTTAGTCAGCAATTTCAAGCACATTTACAAGTGGTCAAGTCAATGTACAGGAGACAAATTGTGTTTGTGTTAGAATCCGGTTGCAAAAACCATGCAAACAAATCACAAATGTAGTGTTCCAAGCAGTTGTATTGCTCTATCTTTTCATCCCTAATAATCTTCTTCTTTTTTTTCTTCTTCATTTTTCTTGAACTTTTATTGCACAAATTGTGCTGTTGTGTTGTATATTCCCTTTCTTTTTCTGTAATTTTTGAAAATGGTTAGAAGATTCATATTTTATAGTAAATATTTGGACGCTTTAAAGTTTTATTTTCATAAAAGCTGGGAAAAAAAGGAGAAAAAAAGTGTCGTTCTTGCAGTCTGGTACCTTGACTTCCTTCAGACAAATTCAATAAATTGGGGGCAGTGTTTGAAAATAGTCAGGTTTTTTCAACGATTGCCAGCCGGCAATCGTTTAAAATTTATACAAAATTCCATTTATTTTTTTTGAACCACATCACATCAGGTGACGAGATTTCACAGGATGCTTAAGGTATTTCATAGCAATTCAGTAGTTTTGGGTCTACCATTAAGAATGAAAAATACAAAAATATGTGAAGGTTAGACTAATTTAATATACTGCAAAACTTACTCTCTCAAATGAATGTATTTTTTCTCCAACAGATACTTCTACGTGTGTCTCAATCTCGTTGGCAATGTGGGTCAGGAGAGGTGATTTCATGTCAGGATTGGGGAGATGGACCTACAACTGGAATAGTTTGGACAGTTGGGAAAAGTTTGGACGCGTTCATCTAACTACAGGAACACGATTGGAATTATTGGTACGTGAGGGGTTCTGGCAAGAACGGAAATAGAACTGGGCAGAGGTTGAAATGAGGGTTTTCAGGTATTAGAAAATGAGGATAACATTCTCATTACAATGCTGCTTGTTGCACTTCAATCGGACATTCCATTAACAAGTTTTGGCTGTTTAAAGTTCACATTTATCAAGATGTCGCAAAAGTTTTAAAAATGTTGAGAAAATGCCTTTGAAGTTGCAAGTATTGTATATGATGTGAAAAAAATTCCTCCACTACTTCCTTACATTTTCTTAACAAAAAATTGAGCAAATCATTTATGACTTGCATCCCTAAGGCCACCCCCCCCCCCCCCCCCCACCCCCCCAAAAAAATACCCAAAAAGCCACACACACAACCTTTCTGTTACAAATGTGCCAAACTTGACTTTAATTTTGAAACTATACATCCCATCACTGTAGCTATTTTGTTGATTGATTGTGTAAACCTGTTGGAATTGTATACTACAAAACAAATTATTTTTAAAATTTATAAACCTTTTTAAATTTATAAAGTATGTATATACATTCCTTAACAGCACATCAAATATGTGACCTGTCAACCACAAAATGAGCTTAAAGTTAGACTTAAAAAAAAAATAAAAAAAATTGAAAGGATATTTATATATCTGGATTCTACAGAACAAGAGCTTTCAAACGATATACAACATTAAGGGGAAACTAAGTTCAGTAATAGAAATATAGACCAGCAGCTTGGAGTTTTATGGTGACAGGTCACATTAATAGAAAACATCTCTATTTACAAATGAAGCAATTTTAATTGGTACACAAACTTTAATATATACTATGTACATTAAAACCCTAGTGTGTGAAAATGTATAACTTGGGGTTAACCATTTTAGCTGGTATACATTGTTACCGTTCATGGAAATTAGCATTTTGTTGAAAGAGTGTACAATTTAACAAGCGGTTAACCCAGGGTATACTTGACAATAAATTTCTTTGAAACACATAGGAAGATGAATCTTCAGATGTGTAGCAAAGACATTTACTGTCGAATATGTAAATAATTATATTAGAGATACCATTCCATTTTACAAAGTCGAAAAACAAACATCCAACATATTATTGAGTCTGTATGTATCATAGTCAAATTGAAGCCTTTTGAAATAAATTTCAGATTTTGTTTAATTAAAACAATCTGGTCTATAGAAATGTCTATTTTTTGGACTTGGTCTATTTTTTGGACTTGGTCTATAATTTGGACATGGTCTATAATTTGGACTTGGTCTATAATTTGGACTTGGTCTATAATTTGGACATAGTCTATAATTTGGAGATAGTCTATTTATTTGCATATGATGAATATTTATTCATGGTAATTTTTTTTGGGGGACATGATGTCAACCTAAGGTTTATATATAACGTCCGAGAATTATTTTTTTCAAGAGCCAGTAGCTCAGTCAGTTAAACTCAGGACTACAGTGCGGAGGATCCGGGGTTCTAGTCCAGGTGGTGCCACCAGAAAAATAAATAAATAAATAAATAAATAATAATAATAATAATATACATGGGAATAGAATGAGTCAATGAGCGGAGCATGGAAAGTGGCAGGAGAAGAAGTCCTGAAGAGGAAGGGAGAGAATTTAACTGAGCAACGATACACTCTAGCTGCGTTTTAGAAAAGAGTTAAACAACAAGTGTCTTTACATATATGTAGATTTTGTAAAATACACATCCAGCTTCCATATGTGATATCTTTTTTATCCATTTTGTCTCTACAAACCATCAAAAATTACATTTTAAAATGTATGATTAAATTAAACAGATTGTATACAAAAAAAATGCAGATTGTGGAAAACTGGGTATCTTATTCACATAAACTATAGTTTATAGCCTCAAAACTGCAGATTCGTGACAATAATGAACGAGGCGAATATTTGGCACAAATCTACAGTTCCTCGTCCATTCACCTTAACCAGTTCGCGCCGAGATTATTTTAACATCACCGAGCCGACGTGCGGGATTATTTTTAACGAAACTCGATCCGAAGCAGGTTCAGGCCGCCAGTACCAGAAAGCACACCCACGCATTTCCGGCCTTGCTCGCTGCTGACAGACATTTCCGGCCTTGCTCGTGGCGTGTTTATGCGTCTTCCGTTTTGAATCTGGGGAAAACTTTGCGTTTATATTTCTCATCCGGCACGAACTGGTTAAAAGCTTAGCGTTTACTGCTACGTCCACTTCTGACACTACCTTGACTAGTACCTCCAGTCGCTGGTCGTGAGCCTGATCTCCCTGCAGTACCTTGCTGGGGTGACTGAAGACCGCCTAGATCTACCGTGGGTATGGCCCCGTTACTGCTGGCACGACTGGACGGACTACTACGCACTGAGGAGGGCGTCCTATGTGTAAAACAAAACGGTCAACTGTGAAAACACGTAGATATACGTTTTACAACTTGACCTCCGTACTTGACCTTTGACACGGCCACCATATAAAGGTTACAATATTGCATGCACGACCCACGATTGATTGCAATTGGCCCTCAAGTTTTCAAATGAGACAAATTTTGCAATTCCAGCTTTTGTTTAAAATTTGACCCCAAATGACCTGTGACCTCAGTACTTGACCTTTGACATGACCACTATATAAAGGTAAGTTTGATTGCAAATGGGCGCGAAGTTTTTAAATGAGACAAATTTTTCAATTCTAGCTTTTGTTTACAATTTGACCATAAATGACCTGTGACCTCAGTACCTGACCTTTGACATGACCACCATATAAAGGTTACATGCACGACCCAAGTTTGATTGCAAATGAACCCCAAGTTTTCAAATAATACAAATTGTACAATTGCAGCTTTTTTACAACTTGACCTTAGTACTTGACCTTTGACACGACCGTCATATAAAGATTGCACGCATGACCCAAGTTTGATTGCAAATGGACGTGAAGTTTTTTAATGAGACAAATTTTTCAATTCCAGCTTTTGTTTACAATTTGACCTCAAATGACCTGTGACCTCAGTACTTGACCTTTGACATGACCACCATATAAAGGTTACATGCATGACCCAAGTTTGATTGCAAATGAACCACAAGTTTTCAAATAAAACAAATTGTACAATTGCAGCCTTTTTTACACTTGACCTCGGTACTTGACCTTTGACACGACCGTCATATAAAGATTGCACGCATGACCCAAGTTTGATTGCAAATGGACGTGAAGTTTTTTAATGAGACAAATTTTTCAATTCCAGCTTTTGTTTACAATTTGACCTCAAATGACCTGTGACCTCAGTACTTGACCTTTGACGTGACCACCATATAAAGGTTACATGCATGACCCAAGTTTGATTGCAAATGAACCACAAGTTTTTAAATAAAACAAATTGTACAATTGCAGCCTTTTTTACACTTGACCTCGGTACTTGACCTTTGACACGACCGTCATATAAAGATTGCACGCATGACCCAAGTTTGATTGCAAATGGACGTGAAGTTTTTTAATGAGACAAATTTTTCAATTCCAGCTTTTGTTTACAATTTGACCTCAAATGACCTGTGACCTCAGTACTTGACCTTTGACGTGACCACCATATAAAGGTTACATGCATGACCCAATTTTGATTGCAAATGAACCACAAGTTTTTAAATAAAACAAATTGTACAATTGCAGCCTTTTTTACACTTGACCTCGGTACTTGACCTTTGACACGACCGTCATATAAAGATTGCACGCATGACCCAAGTTTGATTGCAAATGGACGTGAAGTTTTTTAATGAGACAAATTGTTCAATTCCAGCTTTTGTTTACAATTTGACCACAAATGACCTGTGACCTCAGTATTTGACCCTTGACATGACTACCACATAAAGGTTACATGCATGACCCAAGTTTGATAGTGACTGAACCCCAAGTTTTCAAATAAAACAAATTGTAGAATTGCAGCCTTTTAACAACTTGACCTCGGTACTTGACCTCTGATACGACCTTAATGACTCAAGTTTGATTGCAAATGGTCGTCAAGTTTTTAAATGAGACAAATTTTATAATTCCAGCTTTTGTACAACTTGACTTCAAATGGCCTTTGACCTCAGTACTTGACCTTTGACACAACTATCATATAAAGATTGCATGCATCACCCAAGTTTTCAAATGAAAGAAATTGTACAAATTCCAGCCCTTTTACAACTTGACCCCAGTACTTGACCTTTGTTGACTTGTTCTTAATTGTGG
Source organism: Crossaster papposus (assembly GCA_037893245.1). Classification (NCBI taxonomy): domain Eukaryota; kingdom Metazoa; phylum Echinodermata; class Asteroidea; order Velatida; family Solasteridae; genus Crossaster; species Crossaster papposus. The sequence continues at coordinate 1,453,922 of JBAIAA010000089.1, read as the reverse complement.
ACTGACCCACATGACAACAGTCATGCCAATTTTCAAAATATCAGATGGGTAGGACAAAACAATGTGCATCTTTTAGTTGTCTATATATTCTGGGAAGTTTTCGAAACCCTTGATTCGTCTTCAGCTCTGGCACATGATTGGACAGATTGGACCAGCGCTGCAAAAGATTGCGTACCTAGTTATAAAATAACTCTTCTCGCGCATTCATGAGATGTGGTCCAATCAGATAGTGTTATTTTCACGACTGCTCTGTGAACGAGACAGTCGTTTTATTCAATTTTTTATTTTATTTACTATCTTCTACAACCAAGTGCGAGTTGCTGGGCCGTTAAAGAATGATGTCATTGCTATAAATAGATTGAGCAGGCAATTCACTTTTGTATGGTACCACACAAAGGTATACACACTAATAAATTGTATTGAATTTTTCATTTTTCACGCCAAAATGCAAAATGTAGACCACATGCAGTATAAGGCGGTCGTCGACATATAATTTTCTGTAAATATGGGAGTCTTACTACGTCTGCACACGTCAGCGTACCAATATGTAGTACAGATATTCTGTAGTACAGATATTTTGAGATTTTGGAAGACATTCCTCATTTAGCCTTAGTAGTACACAAGTGTAGCTGATGTACCCGAAGCCAGGAGTCTAATAAGGAGCTTTCGATTCGGGACGGGAGACAAAGCTCACTTCTATCTCCTTAACCAGTTCGCGCCGGAGGACGTATTTACACGCAAAGTTTTTCCCAGATTCAAAACGGATGATGCATAAACACGCCACGAGCAAGGCCGAAAATGTCTGTCAGCAGCGAGCAAGGCCGGAAATGCGTGGGTGTGCTTTCCGGTACCATCTGCCTGAACCCGCCTTGGATCAAGTTTAGTTAAATACAATCCCGCGCGTCGGCTCGGTGATGTTAAAATAATCCCGGCGCGAACTGGGTAAGCTGAAGACGAAGCAAGGGTTTCCAAAATGCCCTTATTGGTGAATCTACGATATATCTTGACTACTTACTTTGGCGATCCTAGGCTGGCACTGCTTCGTGCGCTGTACGCTGAGCCCGGCCGGGAGTAACCTCGTGCACTGCCTGTTGGTGTCGGAGGTACCTGCAAACCAGCCTAGTACGACACATAGAGACGACGGGTTAACAATATTGTTGTGGGTTTTACAGTTGGTCAGAAGAGCAGGGGCCAATTTCATGGAGCTGCTAAGCACAACAATTTGCTAAGCATACAAATTCTACCTTGGCAAAAACAGGGTTACGAACCAAATTTTCAGGTGATGTATATTTTTTGTGACTGGTATTCAGCTGGTTTTTGATTAGCATGAAAAGCACATAGAGTTTGGGCTGGTAACCTGCTTTTACTAATCCACAACAAGGCATTAATAATGCCTATACCCATATTATGTGTGGAAGTGTCCTAGCCCAGGCCGGGCTCGAACCCCTAACCTGCAGACCTACCCGCAGACCACGAATTTGATGCCCCAGGCCACGACCCTTCCTCTGAACCCCCAACCTGCAGAATCACCCGCAGACCACAAATTCAATGACCAAGGCCACTAGGCCATAGTACTCTAATGCCGCTTACCTGCGAGAAGAGCATGTGTGTTGTCGGGACGACATCTGGATGATTATGGATGACATCGCCAATCTGCCTGCAGATATTCTTGTTGAAATCCCTCAGCTCACGCAGTCCAAAATCTTTCTGTCATGACAAAAACAAAACAAAAACGAAAACCGTTGTATCGATGCCTCCATTGGTATTTTGTTTTATAGAACAAACTAGAAAACTTGTAGATATGGCATTTTTTGTGTGTGTGTTTTTTACTAGTAGTGACAAAGGGCAGTACGAGTGAATTGTTGAACATTTCTCTTAGCAGCACGAAGCTCAGCTGATGAAGAGCGGTTGTGACGCATGGCTACTTTTGTTCTGGTTGTGCGTTTTAGCCTCGAGAGCTGGAAGCAGTATGTCAGTACTTTCACGGTTCAGGTTGTGTTCGGGTACTGCGACCGAAGGCGCCGTCCATAACTGAAGACTAAAACCTGGACTATGGCGAGATCAGGGTGGTTTGGTGCAGGGGATGAACTGAAATGAGAAGCTTGTGGGAAGCACTCGGAACTGGGTGGTGCAGGTGAGATAGCGAGTAACCAAATTTCTCAACTGCAGAAGATGGTCTCGGCTAAACTCGATCCGAGGAAGGTTCAGGACGCCAGTACCGGGAAGCACACCAACGCATTTCCCGCCTTGCCCGCTGCTGACAGACATTTCCAGCCTTGTTGTGACGTGTTTATGCGTCATCCGTTTTGAATCTGGGTGAAACTTTGCTATACATATGTCCTCCGGCGCAAACTGGTTAATGGCCTCCCTAAAATAATATTCTTGAGAGACACCCACCTCTTCATGAGACTCTCCTTTCATCTTCTTAGCCGTCCGTACTTCCCTGGCATAACGAGCCATCTGCTTGGAGACTCTCTCGATCTTAACTTTCTGCTCTTCGTGCTCCCGTATCATCTGATACTGCTTGTTCTGTAAGACACAAGAATTTGTGGGACTTTACTTGAAAAGTCGAACGTGCATGAAATCATTAAAGACTAGTTCTGAACTAATCGCGATGTTGGAGAAGCCACCAAAAGTCTTCAATGAAAAGGTAACAAAAGGGATATCTCAAATCTTTAAAAGTTTAAAACGGAGTAAAATAATTTAAAGTTGCCTTCTCGTTGTTCTTCAAGTTTGTTTCTATTTACTGTTCTATTTCAGGTGAATTGAAACAGCCGTATTCTCTTTCAGTGTTCCCCATTTTCTATTTCCTAGGTCAATTCAACATTGCTAATGTATCAACTCATGAGTGTTTATTTATTTATTTATTTATTTACAACCATCTTTAATGAGGGTAACCCATCCAGCAGAAGCTGATAATTTGGGGCTCTCAGTAGAGAGAAGACAATGAGAAGAAGGTACAGTTTTAGAGGTGGGAGAAAAACCCCAGAAGAATATCCTGGGGAAAACCCACGGAGTTAGGCAGAGACTGAAAACCCAATCTAAATATTGTCCCGGGTCATAGTGGTGGAAGGCGAGGAAAGAACCGCTACGCCAACCTGACTCCCCTGTTGGACGATGACAGCCAAGCAAGAGGAAGCACTAGGCATGAACAAATTTATGAGGCGTTCTGGCAAAATGAGACGGAACAGAGCACAGGGCAAAGTAGAAAAAAACTACAACAAACTAAATAATGGGTTTTTGTTTTTTTAGATTTATTGATATTTGTGATCTTTGGTATTATATTTTGTTAAGAAATAGTATAGAAATAGTGAAATAAAAGTGTTTTTAAGAAAAAAAACAATTGACTTTTGTCCATATCACATGTACAAAACTTGAAACTTCGAAGGCCTTTTTCTCAATATTTTTTGTTTGCGACATCTTGATAAATGTTAACTTTAAACAGCCATAACTTGTTAATGGAATGTCTGATTGAAGCGCAACAAACAGCATTGTAAGGAGAATGTTATCCTCTTTCCTAATACCTGAGAACCTTCATTTCAACCTCGGCCCAGTTCCGTCTCATTTTGCAAGAACCCCTTACATTTTACGCGTCGTGTACAATATCGTTTACCGTCGTCTTTGGCAAGGACTAGGATGTACATTGCTAATCCTGTACTATCCCTTCCAACATGTTATCCGCATTGTAACTGTCCTGTTATCTGCTTTCTGTCCTCCCTCTACTCTCTCTCCTACCTCTTTCTCTTCCACCATCTCCTCATATGCCTTCTGGTCCCGCACCAAGTTCTCCATAGTGTTACTCATCGTTTGCAGGTCGTCCTGAAACTCACGGATCTGCCGTCTCTTATACTTGTATTTATCCATGGCTGCCCGGAGCTGTTCATCCAGTCGTTGCTTCTCCTCGTACTCTTCACCTGGTGAATTGGACACGGACATTGCTAAACCATGGGATGCTAATATATTCTGGGTGCTGGTTAGGGACGCGATCCCAAATGGGACCGTTCGAGAAGCGGGCGAGCTTGGCCTGATCAGTAAGCCCCCCGCCCGCTATGTACACTGTGGCCACCCGGTTACTCAAGTGTGATGCAGGCCTTAGGGAACGCAGGCCTTGGGGAACGCAGGCCTTGGGGAACGCAGGCCTTGGGGAACGCAGGCCTTGGGGAACGCAGGCCTTGGGGAACGCAGGCCTTGGGGAACGCAGGCCTTGGGGAACGCAGGCCTTGGGGAACGCAGGCCTTAGGGAACGCAGGCCTTAGGGAATGCAGGCCTTAGGGACAAGGAAGATGTACTGCCAGAGCTGTCCCCGAGTCATTCACAGGTCCTGGCTGGTTTAGCTGGGTTACTCACCAGTCTCAGTCACCCTGTTGAAGCTCTTGCGATACTGCTCGTTGCGTCCGTTCATCAGCCTCAGGGTATTCTCCAATGCTTTGATCTCCTTCTCTGCTTTACGGATCTTGGCATCCAGCTCGTCCCCTTTACGTTGTAACTCCTCCTTCTCCTGCGCTGCCTGTCAAGTCAATCGCAATGTTCCATGATTCCACACCACTCAATATGTGTTTATGAAAAACAGCACAAAATCAGACAAAGAACGCCACCTGGTGACGCTCAGTAGTGGCAAGGTGTTTTTTACAGGAAACTATAGATTAAGATCCTTAGGCCTTTTTTTTATTTAAATGTTACTGGGGTTGGCCGAGTGAATTTGTTTTTAAGTTCCCCTTCCTGAAACCACCCCTAAAATGGTCGCCAATCTATGGGCCCATCTATGGGACGTTATATTACTGAAGCAAATGGTCTATACCACCTGCAATTATCACATGTACTCAAAAAAAAATCTTTGGCTACTTTACCCTGATGACAAAATATGCCTGAGATCTGTCTTCTTCACCTTCAGGCGGTGCCATGGAAACCATCAAGATTTCATATCTAGTCAAAAGAAATTTTGAAAAAAGAACAAAACAAATTAAATATTAGTATTTCCTTTACATTAGTTATCATGTCAGTGGATTACAAGTATGCAAATTTGACTAGCGCTATTTTTCATATACATATAAGCACGTCTCCTACGTCAATATTTTACCATCTGCTACAATGTGTTTGGCGATTCCGTAGTAACGGGCCCCTCTCTAATTTTGGTCCAATTCAAGTCAAGGTTTTTTTAGCATTCCGAAAAAAGTCTATCAACCTAAACTAGACTCCTCTTAACCCTTAGCACGCTGCCTCTAATGTGCATACAAATTCCGTGGCGCTACATTTCCTGTGCATTGTCACTTGAAATAAACACATAAATAGTCAGAAGCCGTTTACTTATTGAAGAAAGTTTTTTAGAGCAAAATGCAAAATAAATATTTTGTTCATTTAATAACGAAAACTAAAATGAAATCGGTCAGCCAGTCATGCTGGTAGGCCCTCTGAAAGGCATCATTACGCGCGGCATCCCCACTCGCCATGCCCGCTTACTGTCGTTTTTCCCTGGGGCCGTCGTCCGATTCGGACCCATCATCGCTAGCACTAACAACAGCGTGAGACACGGTGTCTTGTACATGTACATTGTCATCTGCATCGCTACACGTTCCGTACTTTCATTGTCGGAACCAGTTTGAAAAAGCTCTTCAAAGTCCGAATCTCCGGAGTCGGAGTTGTCAAAAATCTCTCGGAATGCAACTTGGGCATTCATTGTACACAATCCTTAACTTAGGATGCGTTTTAAGAACGATTTCACAACAATCAGAAGAGTTAAATGTGTCCTAACTTCCATGACAACAGTATCAAACCCATCTCAACTAGAGATGAGTGTTTGGGTCATCTTAGCTATTGAATTTTACGCTCATATTTGTCGTTCGGCACTCTCCAATAATAATGGTGTTTATACTTTTCGCAGACCACGAAGCAAGACGGGCGTTGCGAAGAGAGAGGTTATTTGGGGACAGACGAAACCACTTGAATAATCCTAAGATAAATCCTAAGTTAAGAAGAGTTTTGTGAAATCGGCCCCTAAACTCGTACTTCTCGGTATTCTACCATTCCGTGCCTCACCTCTTGCGTAGCTTGTCAATCTTTGTAATGCGTTCGTGAAGCTCAGCGCTAACGGTGCCACGTTCTTCTTCTGCTGCCTTCAGTTGCGCTTGCAGCATCTCCTTATGAATTCCTATCTCATGGTGGCGCTCTTTCATTGCCTGCAGGGTTGGGCCAAAATGAGCGCAGATACTACATTCAGGATTAACCGTTCAGTTTTAACCAAAACAATCAAAATATCTTTCGAAATTAACACAATTTATTTGCAGTTAGAAAAACTGCCACACTAGAAATGTACCTCAATGCAACCAACTGGAGTAGATTCTTGTCAATGCTTTCAAAGCACTTTTATTCGTATTATATGTGACCTGCTCCCACAAAACCAGAGTAAAGTTGACATTTTGATTTTGAGATATTGGTATTTCCAGATTCCTTGAATTCTTAGCTTTAAAATGATATATAATTTATTGGGTAGGGTATTTAAAAAAATATATATATTATTGAGCAAAAGCTGCGGTCATTACACACATCAAATTAAGAATAGTTAAGAATTTATTTTGCTACATTTTACTTCTTGGGTACGCTCAGTATTAAATCAAATTTAGATTTTTTTCAACAAAAAGTTGAGGCACTCATATCGAGAACGCGGGCCCCGTAAACCCATTGCAAGTCTGGTATCCTTTCAAAGCTGATGATGTACTCTTTCCAAAATTACATCAACCTCAATTTTTGACGTGAAAGCCCATCTGTGGTAGCTTTGTTAATTGAGGGAGAAAGCAATGTAAAGAGAACAAAAGGCACGAATGAAACAAGAAAATTGAAGGCATTTTCTGACCGTTTCCAGTTGTAGTCTACGGTTCTCCAAGGAGAATACATCATCAGCGCGATTATTCAGCTGGTCCCTCAATCGCTTGATCTCCAACTTCAAGATATTCTCCTCCACCATTTGATCCTGTCAACAAATCAAATAAGGAACACAAATATTAACGGGGGATTACCTCCTGAAATGAAGGTTGTATTTTCTGACCTGCTAGTCACTAGCCATAATTCCTTAAATGCCATTGTGGAAGGTTGCATTTTCAGACTTGCTAGACAGAAGCCATAATTCCGTAAATGCCATTGTGGAAGGTTGTAATTTTTAGACCTGCTAGTCACAAGCCATAATTCCGTAAATGCCATTGTGGAAGGTTGTATTTTCAGACCTGCTAGTCACAAGCCATAATTCCGTAAATGCAATTGTGGAAGGTTGTATTTTCAGACCTGCTAGTCACAAGCCATAATTCCGTAAATGCAATTGTGGAAGGTTGTATTTTCAGACCTGCTAGTCACAAGCCATAATTCCTTAAATGCCATTGTTGGAAGGTTGTATTTTCTGACCTGTTTGTGGAGCCTGATACGTCTTAGTTCTCTCTGTGAGCTATCGTTATGCAGGTTGAGTTCCTCTATCTTACTGGTCAGGTCAGCTTTCTCTGTCCCACTCTTGTCCAAATCTCGCTTGACTCGACGAATATCATCCTAAAAACAACAAGAACAAGTGAACAAGTCATGGCATTTTAATATCAGTTCCATGGAAATATATCTTTGTATAACTTGTATTGGTCAGCAAATTTCGGAGCCAAGCAACTGATTTTCCAATCTGTGCTCTGATACACATGATATAGTTTGCAGTCGTTTGAGTGTTGACTAGCTGGTAGGTATTATTCCTTTCCTCTAGTACAGCAGTTAGTTCCGTGATACGAGCGTTGAGCATTAAGAAATCCTAACATGATATAGCTACAGGGCTTCCTACCTGCAGTCGTTTGAGCTGAGTGTTGACTAGCTGGTAGGTATTATTCCTTTCCTCTAGTACAGCAGTCAGTTCCTTGATACAAGCGTTGAGCATTAAGAAATCCTAACATGATATAGCTACAGGGCTTCCTACCTGCAGTCGTTTGAGCCGAGTGTTGACTAGCTGGTAGGTATTATTCCTTTCCTCTAGTACAGCAGTCAGTTCCTTGATACAAGCGTTGAGCATTAAGAAATCCTAACATGATATAGCTACAGGGCTTCCTACCTGCAGTCGTTTGAGCTGAGTGTTGACTAGCTGGTAGATATTATTCCTTTCCTCTAGTACAGCAGTCAGTTCCTTGATACGAGCGTTGAGCATTAAGAAATCCTAACATGATATAGCTACAGGGCTTCCTACCTGCAGTCGTTTGAGCCGAGTGTTGACTAGCTGGTAGGTATTATTCCTTTCCTCTAGTACAGCAGTCAGTTCCTTGATACGAGCGTTGAGCATTAAGAAATCCTAACATGATATAGCTACAGGGTTTCCTACCTGCAGTCGTTTGAGCTGAGTGTTGACTAGCTGGTAGGTATTATTCCTTTCCTCTAGTACAGCAGTTAGTTCCTTGATACGAGCGTTGAGCATTAAGAAATCCTAACATGATATATCTACAGGGCTTCCTACCTGCAGTCGTTTGAGCTGAGTGTTGACTAGCTGGTAGGTATTATTCCTTTGATCTATTACAGCAGTCAGTTCCTTGATACGAGCGTTGAGCATTAAGAAATCCTAACATGATATAGCTACAGGGCTTCCTACCTGCAGTCGTTTGAGCTGAGTGTTGACTAGCTGGTAGGTATTATTCCTTTCCTCTAGTACAGCAGTCAGCTCCTTGATACGAACGTTGAGTTGATCCATCTCCTCAGTACTACGCTCTCCCTGGATACGAGCGATGCGACGCTCCAACTGTTGAACGGTGAAATCCTGTAGGCGAGACATCCAAAACCACAACACAATGTCAACATGAACAGAGATTTTCTACGAATAGAGGAATCTCAGCTGTCACTGAGGAAAAACTAGTGTCGAAAAAGACTAGAGGGCTGTAGAGTGGCATGCCAAACTATGTCCGAACAATTATTTGATTTGGCAGAATTTCCTGCCTACAAGCTTTAATAAATGTGACCGGCTTCACAAAAAAAAGGTATTAAGTCGCGCTGTGCATTATCATTGTAATAACCCGCTCAATGTTTAGAGGGTGAAAATTTTGTCAAAAAGCCATCTTCTATATTTCCATTACTGAACTCAGTACCCCTCAATGTTGTATACCGTTAGAAAGCTCTTGTTCTGCAGAATCCAGAAATGTAAATATCAAATATTACCAAAAAGTTAGCATTTAAGCTTATTTTGCGGCGACACGTCACATAATAGAAACATTCTCCTGCATTTAAGGCCGTGCCGGGTACCCGGGTACCCGTAACCCGACCGCTGATTGCGGGTACCCGGCTCCAATTTATCGATTTTATTACCCGAAACTGCCTTTGTAAATGTTGACACATTATTTCAGAAAGGCAAGCGTCTTTTATGTTCATTGCGTGCCGATAAATTGTTAGAAAACATCTGAGTAAAACCTCTTTACCGACAATTTCCCGATGTCAAGATAGCAGCCTAACGGATGATTGTGCTTTTTTTGTAGTCATTGTGAAAAAAAAAAATGCCTTTGAAGTCTATTTACCGACAATTCTGACAGCTGCTTTAACTTGCGGCTGACATTGTATCAGTGTTTTGTTACAGTTGTCCTTTGAGTAAGTTTTTCCGAGGTTTACTTTTTGGAAAATGTGCTGAATTAATTCACGATCCCATGGACCCGTACCTGGAATGTGGTTTTGAAACCTGATACTGCAGGAGAGGTATTTGGTTCTATTCTATCAACTCTGCGGCCAGCCGGGCACATCTGCGGTCGGCTTTTTTGCTACATTTCGTGTCGGCTCACTCAAAGGATTTAAGTCATTGAACCTTATTTATTTTGGAAAAAGACGTGCCACTGTAGGCGTGCAATTATGGGGAGCTGGGGAGCGGCAAGTCAATTCATTTACAAACATTTATTACAAGCTGAGAGTAAACTCCACGCAATACGGGATCGCTGTTGACAATCTGGCTCTGAAAACGGCGCACTTAACTTATCTTGTTTTGTTTTTTTCACTGGACCGCCGGACTACTTAGAAAAGGGTTTTGACTAGACCGCCGCTGTTTTGAGTGACTAGAATTTGTTTGCGTCGAACCCCGAGTTGCAAAGTAGGCCCGTGCATTTGTTTAGTTGTGGAATGCAGGGGAAGTAAGCACGCCATGCCAGCGCGGCAGTCGCGTTGGATGTACATGCACGTGCACGTGCCGACGCGGTGTATACTTCCGGGTTTTTGTTATGATTCTAATAATAGTCACGGGTACCCGGGTACCCGACGGTGACGGGAATAGGGTACCCGGGTCCCGTACTACCCGTAAACGCACACCCTTACCTGCATTACCAGGTTATTTCCTATTTGCAGAGAATCTGTTTCATATTAAGTCGGGTAATGAAACTGACTACACCAGCCAATAAGGAGAGTAACTCATGCAATATATTGACCTGATTGTAGATAATCTCTTGCTGTTTGAGGGAGTCATGGTCTAGCTTGTTAATGCGACTACTCAGGTTCCGGCTAGCTGCCCGAGAGCCCTGGATCTCCGCCTGGGTGTTCTTCTCGGTCGTCTTGGCTTCAAACAGCTCCTGGGCCTTCTTATATTGGAGGTCGCGCAGCCTCTTTAGCTCTTGGTCCAAGAGATGGAGGCTCGTCTCTTCGTCCTTCAGGAGACTGTCCATCATGGCAGCTCTCTCCTCGGCCGACAAGGAGGCGTCCGAGATGGCTTTGAGTTTGGCCGAGAGTTCTTGATGATGAGCCTTTGCATCCTCCACCCTGACAGCATGGAAAGAATAAACGAAGAGATTCCTTAAACCAGTTTGCGTCGGATGACATGTACACGCGCAAAGTTGTTCCGGAGTTCGACAAGGATGACGGATAAAACACGAGCGAGGCCGGAAATATCGGGGTGTGCTACCCACAGATACCGGCATGACCCCGTCTCGAATTTAAGTTCCTGACAATACCATGCCGGCGTGAACTGGTTAACTATTGGTCCTTGAACGAACATGCCATAATACGTCAGAGTTTCAATGGATAGTTTGGATGTGTGGGTACACCTACTTGTTTTTCTTGTCCTCTACATCTTTCTTCAAGTCGTTGACCTGTCGTCTCATACCCTCCAGGTCCGTTGCAGTCCTGGCCACCGTAAACTTCAACGTTTCAAGCTGGAGTATAGCATAATAATTACAACTGCTTAAGAAATATGAACAGAACAAACTAAGCTAGACGGGCTTGTCGAATGTGCTGCAAACATGATTAGTGAAATCATGTTAACGAGCCAGTTGTGTGTTTGCGATAAATTTGACGTGTATTTGCATATTGCGTTACAAGAACAGGGCACACATGCTATCGAATAATAGGGGTATTTCAAATCTTTGTTTGTTTGTCCAAGATTTGGAATATCATGTGATGTTCAACAGAAGTTACGATAGGATAATGGGCCAATACTGTAACTAGTGTTGTAGTCGAGACCGAGACCAAGACCAAGGCTTTCCAGACCGAGATCTAGACCAAGGTTTTTGAGATCGAAAACAAGGCTTTTGAGACCGAGACCAAGGCTTTTGAGACCGAGACCAAGGCTTTTGGGACAGAGACCAAGGCTTTCGGGACCAAGACCGAGACCAAGGCTTTCGAGACCGAGACCAAGGCTTTCGGGACCGAGACCGAGACCAAGCCTTTCGAGACCGAGACCAAGGCTTTCGGGACCGAGACCAAGGCTTTCGAGACCGAGACCAAGGCTTTTGAGACCGAGACCAAGGCTTTCGAGACCGAGACCAAGGCTTTCGGGACCGAGACCGAGACCAAGCTTTCGAGACCGAGACCAAGGCATTCGAGATCAAGACCAAGGCTTTCGAGACCGAGACCGAGGCTTTCGAGACCGAGACCAAGGCTTTCGAGACCGAGACCAAGGCTTTCGAGACCGAACAAGGTCTTGAGACCTCCATCACCGACTGTAACTCACCTCATCTTGAAACTGGATGCGTTGTGTCTCGGTGTCCCTGTAGTCTAATCGTAGCTTAGCTGCAGCCCGATCTGTTCCTTGTAGCTTCTTCTGTTGTTCCTGGTTGTTCTCAATCTCATTGTCTAGGAATTGCTGTTTCTCCTTCACATTGCCCTCGTGATCATAAACCTCTGCCTTTACTTTTGTCAGATTCTAAGTTGGTTCAAATATAAACAGCAGCTATGAATATACTGCAAATAACTCACCACTTTTTGAAGCCTTTCACTGGTGTGGGGTTTGTTTGAATGTTAAAGGTAGGATACACCATTGGTAATTGCCTAAATTATATGTAGGATACACCATTGGTAATTGCTTGAATTATCATCAATGGGTGAATTTGGGGAGTTGTATTTTATTGTAAATATCGTTTAAATGATCTGTCCGAAGTTTTACAATCATAGATGCTGAGAAAAGCAAGAAAAACGGCGTTCGTTTTCAACCGGCGTCGGGCAGTGGTTCTTTGCGATCGCAAATTTTTTTTTTTTTTAATTAAATATTTCGAAACAATCACAGGATATCTAGCGCAATAATTTTGTCGGATGGCTACAATCAATATTTACTTTTAAATAAGTAAGAAATTTCTCTATAACTCGGTACAATTTTGATATCTGCAAATGGTGTATCCTACCTTTAACAGAGAACTCTTCAAACATCATAGACAATTAGGCTACCGTTCTATGTTCCTATAAAGATTCAACTTAATTTTCAACTTAAAGGGTGAAAGAAATGTGGTTTTTATTAGTTTAAATGAAAGATTATAACTAATTGAGTGATTTTCGGTTTATAAATTTTTATTTTTTTGGTAATTAATATGAGGAAAAAATTAATAAAGTGCTTTGGGGGACCGGCCCCGCCCCTAGAATGGTAGCTTATTAACATGTAAAATTTGCAAAATTGTGACGTATGTTTGGGAAGACTTTGACGTCGTGACCAGCGTGCCCGTGCATGCATGCATCATGTGCCACGCGTATCGATGCAAAATTATTCCGTCGATGGTCGACTCAAGTTATTGTCAAAGGAATTGTCAAGTGGAATATCTTCTTCAGATGTAGGACCTGATGATACTGCGGATATTTCGTCCGATTCTGTGGAATATGCGCTCCCCAGCCCCGAACTGTCGTCTTCACTCGCCATGTCTGAACAAAATCTGCTACGTGCGTACCCGCGTGCATGGCATCTCTTTGTGGGGGTTGCCGAATGTTCGTCACGAACAGCGCCACCATTTGTCAGTGTTTGAACATGTTAATAAGGGGGCCAATTACATTTACGGTGATTAATCCCAATTAATGTCATTTTATACCATTTTATCACCCCTGGTATTGTTACTTACACACCAAGGCACATTTTAAATTATTAAACAGCAATTCTCCTCGAAAGGTCTGCGTAGAACCTTTAATAGAGCACTATTCAAATGCTGTTTTATGCACAATTTTGCATGGAAATCCAGATTTGATTTGTCTGGAGATGAATCTTGACCGTGACATCTTCAAGCTGAGACAGTAAACTCACGTCAGCAAGCATGTCCATCTCCTTGTCTCGTCTCTGCATCTGCTCGATGGTTGCCTCCCACTGTCGGATCAACTCCTGACGATCGTTGTGCGCCTTGCGGAACTCCTCGGCGGTCTTGTCCAACTCCAACTGCAAAGCACAAGACAGTAGCATTTACAATATCCGGGTTCTCACCGCTGAGCGTGCAAGTCGACCTTCGAGAACGTTCAAGACTTCACGAGAAACCGAACTTCCGGGCACATTAAATAGAAGCTTTAGCTAGTTCGCGCCGGAGGACGTATATACACGCAAAGTTTTTCCCCAATAGACACGTCACAAGCGTTATATCAAGGGAAAAAGGAAAACAAAAAAGTCTAGTTACGTCATGCATACGTCATTTCATTAGTCTCTCGTTCACGTGCTAGACCTTCTAAAGCACACGTCGGTGCCGGAGCTGTAGTACAGGGAGTTGGGGGGGGGGGGGGGGGGTCGGGCTTTCTCTTCGATCATGATCTTTAACCAGTTCGCACCGGAGGACGTATATAAACGCCAAGTTTTCCCTAGATTCAAAATGGATGACGCATAAACACGTCACGAGCAAGGCCAGAAATGTCTGTCAGCAGGGAGCAAGGCCAAAAAATGCTTGGGTGTGCTTTCCGGTACCATCGGCCTGAACCCGCCTCTGATCGAGTTTCGTTAAAAATAATCCCGCGTCTAGGCTCGGTGATGTTAAAATAATCCCGGCGGGAACTGGTTAAACACAAGACTTACACGGTTTATTTCATGAAAACAAAAGTCCATGCTTTTTCCCCTGATGATTTTTCAAAATTCCAGGATAATTTGTTCGACCTATCTGCAGTTCGACACGTCTTAAATGTTGTTTGCAACGAACATGGTACGCTGTCGTGCCACAAGACAAAATATTACAGACTGACCACTTTCTCTTTTTGGGCCAATCATATCTTCTGATGACTTTCCCCTGATTTGAGGCATTTCTTCTCAGATTCCCTGACTGGAAAAAGAGAAACTCATTTTGCCGGTTTTCCCTGATATCCAGATTGAACATACCTGTGCAGTCAATGTTTCTGTCATCTCATGGTCCAGTTGTTTTCTCTTCTTATGGCTTTCGTCAGTCATGCGTTCCATACGCAGAGATAGTTCCTAAATGATGCAACATGGGGTAAAAGGTACATGTTAAATACAACGTGGTAAAACAATTGACATCTTTATGCCAATTCCGCTGAATTGTTTTTCTAACTATCCTTGTACTCCACCCGTATAAGCTGTAAAAGCATGTTTGAAACAGAGTTTGTTCACCTTTCAATACAACCCTGTGAACTCAGTTTCACACATGCCTTCCGAGTGAGTACCGTGGTGAAACCGTGTGTGTTGATATGCCAGAACGCTTCAATATTAGTGTGCATGTCCAGGGATGGTCTATTGATATGCTCATACCTTTAGACAGACAATTGTGACCCCCCAAACACAGTTATATACAAAATACACCCATGCCTCTCGCGTGAGAACCAATTAGCAACCGCGCCATTTTGTTGGGTCTGTGCTCCGAGGGTTAACCAGTTCGCACCGGATGACGTATATAAACTCAAAGTTTTCCCAAAATTCAAAACGGATGACGCATAAACACGCCAAGTTCAAGTTCGGAAATCTCTGTCAGCAGCGAGCAAGGCTGGAAATGCGTGGGTGTGCTTCCCGGCACTATCGGCCTGAACATGCTTCGGATCGAGTTTCGTTAAAAATAATCCCGCCCCTTGGCTCGGTGATGTTAAAATAATCCCGGCGCGAACTGATTAAGCCTTGCAATTGTCTCTGTTGTGGGTTGCCTTACCTTAATTTTAGCATCGTCCATCTGGGTGTACTTGGTGAGTGTCATGGAGTCCTCATCCTTCCTTGCCGACTCCTCCAGCCACGCTTCCAGGGCCTGCTGGTCCCAATTCAACTGAGACTTCAGCTCCTCCAACTTCTGAGTGTTCTTGAAGACGATGTTCTGATCAGAACGAGTAAATATATTGTTACAGCACAGAGAAATAAGCACTTGGATGAGAAACCCTTTTTGGTAACTACGGCTGGGTTCGGGCGTTTGTTCTTGACACGCGGAACTCATATAAAGGGTGTCTCAAAAAAAGTGCAACAAAATATAACGGAATACCACACGTAGAATGTATAACTAACATCGATAATATAGATATGGTTTCAAAGATACTGGTTTCCACTTTCAAATGAGACATCAAACATTCAGATCTGACCATATTTATTAGATTTATGAATAATTTTCCAAGACTGGTCAAATTGATCATGGGACCAAGTTTTCCGATTTTGTTTGGATACTGTGCAAGTGTAGACTTGAAATCAAGTTGTTAGACACTTTTGTCTTTGTCCGTGCAGACGCCAACAAAATAAACAAGAACTGACTTGATTTCAAGTCTACACTTGGACAGTATCCAAACAAAATCGAAAAACTTGGTCACATGGTCAATTTGACCCCTCTCTGAAAGTTATTCATAACTCTGTCAAACATTGTCAGATTTGGACGTTTGATGTCTCATTTTAAAGTAGAAACCAGTATCTTTGAAACTATATCTATATTATTGATGCATTCTACGTGTGGTATTCCGTTATATTTGGTCGCTTTTTTTGTATACACCCTGTAAAGCAAGATATATTAAGGCAGAGGAAACCCCACCCCCTTTTTGTGTTGGTCATTGTGTTCCCGGGATCTTAGGAATTCTTTTCAGTTTTCTGGAGGGGGGGAGGAGGGGGGGGGGAGGAGGGGGGTGTTAGGTAACAATAGTCTGGAGCAGAGGCAGACTAGGACACAAATTAAGCCCGGGTCGTTTGTATGCACTGCATCCCCAGTTGTACCTCGTGAATATTCCTGCGTTCCTTGATATCTGCCAGATCATTCTCCAGGCGTTGGATCTCCTGCTTCAAGCGTCCACACTCGCGCTGAGCCACCAGCATCATGTGTTTCTCCGTATCCAACTCACTGCCGCGAGCTCGATTCAGAGCCTTACATGCAGACAAAGTAAAGAAATTTTTATTTATTTCATTTAACACCCAACAGCGCTATAGCGCCAATTACAAGATGAGAGAAGATAATGTGAATAAGTTAGTTTTAGAGGTGGCAGGAAAAAACCCAGAAGAATATCCTAGAGGAAAACCCACGGAGTCAGGCAGGGACTGAAAACCCAATTCACATATTGGCCCAGGCCAGATTCGAACCTGGGTCATAGTGGTGGAAGGCGAGGAAAGAACCGCTACGCCAACCTGACTTCCTTTTTTAAACGCCATTTCATCAAGAATCAGTTTTAACAATGAAAGTAAGTTGTGGTCTGTAATTCCATTACTGAACTCAAAAACCCACAGTGCTGTATACCGTTGTAAAGCTCTTGTTCTGCAGATTACAGGTAGATAAATATCTATATTATAAATTCTGACATATTTTGCGGTGACAGGTCACATACATGTAGCTGGTTACCTGTGTCTGATTGAGTTCTTGCTGCACGTTCTTCATATGTTCAGACATTGCAAACACCCGGTCCTCATGCTGCGTGACCTCAGCCTGGCATTTGACTATTTCCTGTTGCTTACGCTGGACCTGTCCATATAAATTACAGAATAGAAAACACAAAAGAGAAAACTACACTTTCAGCCGGTACATATGACCAAAAAGGCCTAAAGTGAATGATGCTAATTAGGAACTAAAATGAGTTCACCCAAGCTACACATTTCCCTTCACAAAACATGTGCTAAATTGGATCATAAGTATTAATGTTTAAACTTAAAGCAATTTCCAAAATTCCTTTACGAATTTAGAAAAATGATAAACCAGGCTGTATTGTATGTATCTTTATTAAAGTTAAGTTATACTATAATACTGGTAAAAAAACACCAACGCAGTGGCTATCGTTAAAGCGCAAAGATTTAATTTTAATACAATATAACAAGAAAATTTAAACAACTAATTCGTCATGCTAGGCATACTTTACCTCTTCTTCCAGCATCTTATTTTCTTGGTTGGCCACGGGAACCTTCATCCCGCCGTCCCATTCCATCTCGCTCAGAACACTTTTCACGCTCATCTTGCTCGACGTGTCGTTGGTCGTCACACAACAAGCAACAGATTTTAGCAAACAAATTGTGAAACTGCAATAACCTACATTCAAATTAACAGGCTACTCGATGAATGTTGTTGTTTGTAAAGACGTTTCAAATATTTATTTATTTATTAAATATTTATTATTATTATTGTCATAAATATCGACAATTCTAAATAATTGTCTTAGTTTAAAAAGGCAAAACGCAGACGTTCCCGTGTGTATTTGGCGTCGTTTGCTGTGGTTACGGTATTCGCACTCTCGGGTTGATATTTCGTTGGGCCCTAACACAGCCATATAACTTGTGCATCACAGAAGCCGGGTACCATTGATACTTTCACGTACTGAAAATGTGTACCACTGGAGGGCGCTGTCCAGAGAAACTGTATTTTGTTGACAAATTTAAAGCTGTTGGATGGAGGGCCACATGTGCGTTTCGATACTGATTTATTGACAAGGTTTATGTGTATTAATTAGTTATTCTACTCCATATCAATACATGTATTTTGGCAGGGTAACATATGGGGGCGTTTTAATCATTTCTTTATAAAGTTACATTGATTTTAACAAATTTTTTCATAAAAGAAATTTGGTCTATCTTTGTGCAGATTGCTATATCGTAATGTTTTCAGACTCTGCAAGAGTAAAAGTTCTAAACTGTCTATTCATTTCATTCATTCACTTCACTTTATTTTCCACATAAACAATTGAGACAACCAACAAAGGGTTTGTATACATAATATGTGGATGGGGATCCCTAAAAAGCAAAGCTTGTCGAGTAGAGATCCCCATTTACAATTATACAAGAAAAACAGACACACGAAACGACAAATACATGTAACACTAGACATAAATATGGGAATGACATAATTAGGAAAACAGTAGCCTATCCTGTAGCTGTAACCCCGTGAAATAATAAACACTTACTTTACAAATAATTATTCAATAGCATATTTTTGTATTTACGCTTAAAAAGCGAGAGACTAGATATATTTTTCAAGGAAAAGTCGATCGAGCTCCACAGCTTGGGACCCTCATGCTTCACAGTTGCTTTAGAGATTGTAGTGCGTGCATAAGACCGATGAAAATCATGACACTGTCTTGTAAAATAAGGGTGGATGTCATAATTTTTTGAAAACATAGAACAAACGGATTTGGGTAAACTATTAGTGTTAAGTTGATGCATAAAGGAGCCCAGCTGGAGAGAGTAAATATCGTTAACCTTTAAAACATTACAATTATAAAAAAGTAGATTACTATGTTCATAAAAGTTAGCATTGTTAATAATACGCACAGCTTTTTTCTGTAATTTGATAATTCTATTAATATGACCAGTACCACTATTGCCCCAAGCAAGTATACCATATGTTATATAAGGTAGAACAAGGGTATTATACAACATCATTAAAACATCCTGGGTGAAAGTACATTTTAGCTTGGATATAATACCTATGTTTCTGGAAATAACAGTAGAAATGTGGTTAATATGTTTGCTCCAAGAAAGACCGTCATCAATATACAACCCCAAAAATTTTAAATAATCAGTTTTTATAATGTTTGTATTATCAATACGTATTGAAGAAAGCTGGCAGTATTTCCTATTGCTGAACAACATATAATTAGTTTTTTTAATGTTAAGAGACAACTTATTTGCTTTAATCCAGGCAGATACGTTTTTCATCTCATGATTAATTGTATCAAAAAGTACATTCATATTACTGTGGCTATAAAATAAATTACTGTCATCAGCAAAAAGAATAAAAGAAAGTACATCCGAAGATTTATCAAAATCATTAATGTAAACAGAGAATAAAAGGGGACCTAAAATAGAACCCTGTGGAACTCCACAAGATATTTCAGAATGAGTAGACTGGGTTCCATGAATAGATACAAATTGCTGACGATTAGAAAGATAACTCCTGAACCACTCCAAGGCAATTCCTCTGATTCCATAATATTCCAGTTTAGATAAAAGAATATCATGATCAACTGTGTCGAAAGCCTTGGAGAGGTCCAGGAATATACCAATTGTCGCAAAAGATGCATCTAAGCCAGTTGTTATCTTGTCAATTAATTTAATAATGGCATGTGTAGTAGAATGATGTGCCCGAAATCCATATTGGTTATCCGATATTATACAGTGTTTATCAAAAAATTCAATGGTGCGTTTGTAAATAACACGCTCAATAATCTTAGAAAATGAAGTAAGAACTGAAATTGGTCGATAATTACTAGCAATGGTTGGATTGCCACTTTTAAAAATTGGAGTGATTCTGGCAATCTTCATCTTCTCAGGCACAACACCAGTTGACATAGAATAGTTGATCATGAAGGTCAGAGGCCTGGAGATTGCCCGAATCACTTGTTTAATCAAGGTACAGCTAATTAGATCAAACCCGACACTTTTTTTGTTAGGCAATTTACATACAATATCAATTATTTCTTCTTCTGTAACAGGAGATAAAAACATAGAATTAGAGTTTGGATTTGATAAATAATCAGCAAAGTTCAAGCCACTCAAATTAATTACACTAGACAGGTTTTTACCGATATTTGTAAAATAGTTATTAAAGTGGTCGGCAATAAACTGAGGATTATTGACATTTGCACCATCAATATGAATTGTATTTATTTTGGATTGCTGCTTATTATGAATTACACTATTGATTATTTTCCATGTGTTTTTAATATTACCTTTAACTTTTTCAAACTGTTTAGTATAATAATTACGCTTGGAATTACGAAGGACATTGGTAAGTATATTCTTATAACGTACATACCTCGAACGATTGAAGTTTGTAGGACTTGCAATGTATCTACGATAAAGCTTATTCTTGTGGCAAATTGATTTACATAAACTAACAGTGATCCAAGGGCATTTGGGAGTTAATTTAGATGATTTTGGTTTATACGGTTTAATAGGAATATGTTTATCTAAACTAGCTTTAAAAATGGCTATAAAATTGTCAAATGATGAAATAGCATCTCTGGCATTCAAAACTAAACTCCAATCACAGGAGGAAAGTTCATGTTTAAGGTTAGCTATATTATCATTTGAGTAATCACGAGTCGGGGTATGCTGGGGATTAAAGCGATTTTGTTTAAATGGGAAAGAAGTAAATATTGGAAAGTGATCAGACAAATCAGTAATGATAATTCCAGATTTCGGAGGAGGTAAAATATTTGAAAAAATGTTATCAATGAGAGTGGCAGAAGTGTTTGTTACCCTGGTGGGTTTGTGAATTAATGGTAAACAAGACGACGAGTAAATTATATCCAAAAATTCTTGTGGCTTTCTACTATTATCAGAACTTAGTAAATTTAAATTAAAATCACCGGTAATACAACAATGTTTATTTGCATTAGTAAGTTGATTGAATAGTGTTTGAGAACATGTTAAAAAATTGTCAACATTGGCATTTGGGGCTTTGTAAACAACTCCAATAATTATGTTCTTAGTAGTGCGTGAAGTAATAATCTCTGCAAATATACATTCAAAAGAATCACCACCTATATCATTCAAATCGGATCGTGGAATATATTGTAAATCAGTGGATAGATACATTGCGACCCCACCACCAATCCTAACATCTCTATTTTTACACATTAATGAATAGCCCGGTATATTAAATTGATTCATACATGATTTATCATTTAACCAGGTTTCGGTCAATCCAATAACATTAAAATTATGATTTAATGGATGGAGAAAAGTCTTGAGTTGGTCAATATGTTTAGTTAAGCTTCTAATGTTTAGATGCAAAAGTGAAAAATGTTCTATAGGGTCTTGATTAAAATGACTAATAAAATTGTCTAGTGAATAGTAACACGAGTTTCTAATAATAGGGTTGTCCAGATCTTCATCGGTAGGTAAATCAAGCGAGTCAAGATCGAGGTCAATCAGGGTCTCAAAGCTCATGGATTGATTTGTACTTGAATTCAAGTCAGTAATCACTGAATCAAATTCATGAAAACCAAGCCAATTGAAAGGAAGGGCAGTGCTGAGACACTGAGGACAAAACCAATTTCCATCATCACGAGCTAAATCTAAATGATCGATAAGATCTAGACCAGTACATTTTAGATGTGTCCAAAGTGTACAACAATCACAAAAAATACTATTCTGGTTATTTTTCACAGGGTTACAGCAGACACTACAAGGACATTTAACAGGCATAGTACATCAACTAACAGATAAACTTAACAGAAATTTGTTTTTATATATATGTGTATACACACACATACACACACAAATAGGTGGGTTCGGACGCTAAGTTGCAAAAAAAAGAAACAACTGAAAAAACACTGCTTCCGTAATTATACATAAATATTAGGCTACACCAGAGAGATACACTTCATAGACAAGTGTTAATGTACATACATATCAACACTATATTATATTATTACTAATAAATATTATTAAGGCTATAAGTGTGAGCAGCACGTATGAACACATCAAACATGTAAACTACTGCAGAAACTCAGTTGGATCGGACTCCAGATGATGGTTCTGTGTCGAGTGGTGGGATGTATTTATGGCCACTGATGTACAAGTTCCCATTGCGAAACACAGGTTTCTTGCCCGCAAGGAAGGACTTCCGCATCACGTCTTTAAGACTCCTCTTCTTAGCCACGTCAACAGCCGGCAAGTCATCTAGCACGAAGATTCCACAAGCAGATAAGGTTGCTCGAGCTCGGAGCATTATTGCTTGACGTTCTGGGCGGTAAATAAACTTCGCCAAGATATGGCGAGGTTTATCTGTCGGAGATTTCGGAATACGACCCGAACGATGAGCATTTTCAATCTTCGGCTCAAGATTGCATTCTTTAGCTAGGATTTCTTTTATTTTTCCGTATGGGTATGATGGAGATTCGTTCGGAATGTCTACCATACTATCTGTCTAGATCCAAAACTCCCCTACCTAATTATAACTTTACCCAAAACACAAACGAATTCAGACACGAGTCAGATCTCAAAAAGGCCAACGAAATAAAGTTTATTACATTACAAAATGCAAACAAAGTACTGTAAAGTGTAAACTAAATGTAGTCCAACATTTGAACCATTTTCGAGCGAAAGAAAAAGGTTTCAATCAATCTACATGTATATAGGCAAGAAGAAAGATGATCTTTATCAACTATTATTGTTAAAATCAAGGCTCTTAAAACATTACTGGCTTGTATGCTATATTTACAACGTAATAACCTAAGTTTTTGACAAAGTTATTCTGCATAAAACAAAAGGAATGCGAAAAATAATACTTTTAAAACTCTTAATAATTACACAATATAAAATCAAAGTAACCAAAACCTGTTGTGAAAATCAGGCTCCAAACATGAAGTTATACGCAGCACAATATGCGACAAAGGAACTCCCCCTTTATCGTACTTTAACAACATACCGGTACAAATAAATACGATTCTAAAAGAATTAAACTTTAATTAAAACAATTTTTATTGCACAATAATTAAGAATAGCTTTAAAAAGGTAGGATACACCATTGGTAATTGCTTGAATTATCAAGAGTGGGTTGGCCCCGGGTTTGGTATATATCATTTAACTGACCTGTCCGAAGTTTTACAATCGTGGATACCACAAACCATAAACCCCCACTTAATAAAATACTTAAATGTTTGTATTCCTGTAATTTCTTAAATTATTTTTCTGAATGAATTTTCAAAAAAAAGAATTACAAAAATTTAGAGAATGTCCCTGAACAAATAAAATTGGTATTTGTTTTACACTTGATCTGGATTTAGACTCGGCCCGGGCAGGACGTAGCAAAACAAAAGAGCTTAATAACTAGTTTGCCCCGGAGGACGTATATACACACAAAGTTTTTCCAAAATTTAAAACGGATGACGGATAAACACGTCAGCAGTGAGCAAGGGCGGTATATCACGGGTGTACTCCCCAATTTTATTGGCCTGAGCCCACCTCGGTTCATGTTTTGTGAAAAATAATCCTGCACCTGGGCTCGGTCTCCCCTACAATAATTCATAACTCAATAGGCCCTATAATTCAATATAATAACTAGTTAAAAGTCATCGTAAATTAAAAGTTGGGCTCAAGTAAAGAGAGATGTGCATTTACAGGTAGTTTGGGAACCGGGTACATTGGTACCTATTAAAGAAACCCAACCCTAGAATTTAAATAACTATTTTAGCCTCAAATTTTGATTCCGTGTTTTCCTTTATATTCAGCTGAGAAGGCAAAATGCTGTGTGGATATGTGCGAGTCCACACAGCGTTTTGGGGTTTGTGTATTGTGTGGACATGTTTTGTTCCGAGGTCCACGCAGTGAATGCAACACTCGTGCATACATGTACATGTACATAAAATGGTCCAAGTGTGTGCAAGTGTGAAGTCGATCAGATTTACAAAGTACGGTGCCAAAGTGCATTGTCAAAAGACAAATGTGTACAAACCCTATGGGATACGAGCCTGTAAAAAAAAATATAAAAAAAATAATATAAACGAAAACAAGGTGTTTCGGCAGATTTGCCGAAACTGCTACATGTACTGGTAATAATGTAGAGATCAGGAGCCAGTCTATAAACAGCACGCGTGGTATATATGGTATATAGTTATTCCGAATGTGTACACGTTCACCATGACCTTTGACATGCAGGCAATTTTTGCTCAAACTGCATGCAATTTTCATATTTAGGTTTATATTGCCAACAATTGGCATCTTTGCCGCAGAGTTGACGACTTGTAATTTGGACTTAAAAAAAAACTGGTGCAATGACGTTAGTTTAAGAAGACATTAGTAAGTTTACCCCGTGTGTTGTGCATTCATACCACGTGTGTGTCGATGCTGAATATTCAAGATGGATTGCTGACTAGGTGTGTCATAGCAAGATGTAGTAACACTACAAAACAAAGTGTGAGCCTCCATATAGTTTTCCTAAAGACAGGGCACTACATAAAAGCTGCATAAACCCAAGGCACGTTTTCTGCTCTTTTTTTTTAGGATGGAGCGTCAGCAATACTACAACAGTAGAGAAAAGGCACGTTTAGATTCCAGCGAGCACTAGCCTTGATTATTGATGGCATGGATCAGCAAAAGAACGATGTGCCCCATCTGACCACTGCAGATAAATCAACCGAACATCTGGCAAGACTTCAAACTCTTGCGTCATCCCATGTGTTGTGGACCTAACATGTGTCAGAGAATCAATGGCTTTGATGCCAGTGCCGTATATCTTTGGGCTCTCATGAAAAATATGCCCACCGGTACGGGACGTTTGTGAGAAGAAAAGCCGACCACAATTTTAAACCAGTAATGGCACAAAAGCATGGGGTTATGGCGACAGAGTGGCTAGAGTGGGAAGCAAGAATAAATAATATCCGTATCGAGCATCAGTAATAACAGTAGGATAAACCGGATTGAGAGACCAAATGTTGCTAGACAAATGCAGTGTACCAGTTTCAAGGGTGCTACTGGCATGGTCATGGTGAAGGAGAGTATCTCG
The DNA here is from genome assembly GCA_037893245.1 of Crossaster papposus. NCBI lineage: Eukaryota > Metazoa > Echinodermata > Asteroidea > Velatida > Solasteridae > Crossaster > Crossaster papposus. The sequence goes on along the minus strand of JBAIAA010000089.1, from coordinate 1,428,888 downwards.
ACTCCTACGGACAACCGATCAAGATACCGATCAGGTACGTGACATGTACCTGGCTTCATTTGGCTCACACTATACTCCATCCCTAACCAAGCCCAATATCAAACCGCCGTTAAGAAGGTAAATCCAGTCGGCCTAGAGTACGTCACGACTAGTGAGAGAATCCACTATCTAAAACTGTACCTTCTTCTCATTGTCTTCTCTCTACTGAGGGCCCCAAATGATCAGCTCCTGCTGGATGTGTTACCCTCATTAAAGATGGTTGTAAATAAATAAATAAACATCCTAATTCCCGAATCCAAATCACGCACAATATCAAACCGCCGTTAAGAAGGTAAATCCAGTCGGCCTAGAGTACGTCACGACTAGTGAGAGAATCCAAGGTCGGCTGGTGGATGATGGCACCGCACAGGCTGATCAACAAGCAGCAAATTACACCCAAAAAAATCAAAGCATCCTTTATAATATAAATACATACCAGGGTGGCTGGCGGGGTGACCATTGTCCCTTTTAGTGTTTCACCGTGACGGTGACGCCTTCTGGTGTCCTGTTACTACCTGTACCTACCTGTTACCTACCTGTTACCTACCTGTTACCTACCTGTACCTACCTGTACCTACCTGTACCTACCTACTCTCTGATGGTCGGGGCGAATACCTACCTAGTGACGAAGCTTCCTCGAGTTCTCTTGCCATGCTACAAGGGGAATCATCCCAGGGTGTAATCCGGATATTTATATTGTACTTAACAGGGCTGTGTAATTAATAATCTAAATAATGTCCTGGTTTAAAGTTTTGTTTTCTGTAATATATAATGTAATAAATAATGTAATAATTTTGTTTGGATAAATCATGCGTTTAGTCTTCTGTTCTTTTGAGCTATTCCTTGATTTTTGGTCCATGTAGAGCGGCGCAAGGGTCCGCTCTGCGACACAGATATTAATCACTAAAATTAAGTAGGGGTCCCAGATAAAAGTCTGAGAAATATCTTATCCTTTAATAACGAAATCGCGAAGAAAGATGTTTCCAGTCACTGTCCCTTAATTCCAGTTACTGTCTCTTAAACCCCGGCTCCTTGGGATGTGTACGAGTTCATGTTGAGTTGAGGAGTTCGGAACTGTTAGGGTTAATAAATATAATGTAAACATGTATGTGTATGTATATGCACAAAATAAATAAAAACCTTAAATCATAAACTATAAAGAATCGTCATACCCTTACCTACCACATTATTTAAATTAAGACAATTCATAATAAACTCTTCATCCTAAATTTATTCAACAACAATTCAACCCTTTTCTTATAATAAATTTAAACAAATTGTACTTCTATTCCCCCCTCCCCTAATTCTTCCTTCATAAAATGACTCTCTGGGACAAATTAATCAGAGGAATTTTCTTCATCGACCGGGAGTACAAAATGTACACTAAAGAAAGAAAAAGACTCGCCAAGTATATTATTACATGCGATACTGCAGAAGAAGCCAGGATATCTCGGCTCTTGGATTGCTCCACTTACTGCAATAAAAGATGTTATTTCTGTAATTAATATTATAATTTAAATGTAAACCAGTTTGATAGTTATTCCTGTAATCAATAATTCCTTGAAATGTATGAATTCTCTTAACCCTGGTGGTCCTGGTTCCTCCGTTTTCGATAAAGTTCTCTGTATGTCCCCAGGAGCTGACTGCACAAGGTGCTGAAGATGCCAAAAGAAGCAGAGACAACAAAGATGTACATAATGGTGACAGAGACTGAAAGATCTCGCTCGAGGCAAGACGTGATTTGTCAGTCTTGTCAACAGCAAACAGAAGTTAATACCACCCACACATGTGTCAGTGATGGAAGACTACACATATGGCACTGTGCGAGTTTCACGTTTGTTTTATTTGGTCATTCATATTTTGTATTTCAAAAAGGAAGTTTGCTGTATTCAACAAAAAGGCATGTGAACTATGTCAAATAACTGGCAACACTATACTCAACGGGTAAAGAAACAGTTGACATCACATGATAATTATGATTGTTCAGTCATTTTGTAAAATCTGGAACAGGACTGTTGTTGATTGATCCTATAAACTTTTCAACCAATAAGAATCTCGGGCCCTCGGGTTATCGTTTCCACAGTCTGAACAAAATGGATGAAATTGGTATCTGGCGTGGCAAAATGTGTACGCAATTAAACTAAAACCTGGCTGAAGCCATCCATGGTCCGATTGCTGTAAACTGCAAGTTTGAAGAAGACAAAGGAGAGAGGTGGCAATTATGGAAGGATAAGCATCCTAATTCCCGGATCCAAATCACGCGCAAGGATGAGTGTACACAGGCTGGCTTATGTCATACACACCAAGAATTTAACATTATCTAGGTCTGGAGTACGATGTAACTTGTAAGACATCTTTGCCACGATTCCTTGTGTGACCATCTCTCCCTGGAATCACACGCCATAAACAATGCAAGAAAAAAGTGCCGTAAACAGGGCCTGTACAGAACATGGGCATTATGAAAGGTGCAAATTGTGTTAATTGATTTACATGTAAGTTGATCATTTGGAACATGACTTTGTAGGTTTTTGATTTTCAACCAAAGATTTTCGGACACACAAGTTATAAATTATCGGTTCCACAGTCGGAGCATAGTGGAGGAGGACGAAAGTATCACCTGGTGTGACAAGAATAGTGCCAAATTGAAAAAAACAAATCGTCTGAAGCTGTCCACCGGCCGTTTGTTGTGGACGGGAAGTCTGAAAAAGACAAAGGGGAGAGGTGGCAATTATGGAAGGATGAGCATCCTAATTCCCGGATCCAAATCACGCGCAAGGATGAGTGTACACAGGCTGGCTTATGTCGTACACACCAAGAATTTAACATTATCTAGGTCTGGAGTACGATGCAAGCCATCTTTGCCACGATTCCTTGTGTGACCATCTCTCCCTGGAATCACACGCCATAAACAATGGAAGAAAAAAGTGCCGTAAGCATAGGGCCTGTACAGGGCATGGGCATTATGAAAGGTGCAAATTGTGTTATTTGATTTACATAAAGTTGATCATTTGCAACATGACTTTGTAGGTTTTTGATTTTCAACCAAAGTTTCTCGGACACACGAGTTATAAATTATCGGTTCCACAGTTGGAGCAAAGTGGAGGAAAAAAAGTAACACCTGGTGTGACAAGATTAGTGCCAAATTAACACCCCCAAAACCTGTCTGAAACCTTCCACGGGCTGTTTGTTGTGGACGGGAAGTCTAAAAAAGACAAAGGGGAGTGGTGACAATTATGGAAGGATGCACATTCTAAATCCCAGGTCCAAATCACGCACAAAGATGAGTGTACACAGACTGGCTTATAGTACACACCAAGAATTTAACAAAAGACAAAAAGGTATCTAAAAGAGTGAAAGTGCCCTCAAAGAAGATGAATGCACATGGACTTGTAGTATGGCATGGACTGCACTTCACACAGGCGATGCGGAGAACTAAAAGTGGAGAGCTTGGCATCAATCTTAGACTGTACCCCGACTTATCCTAGAAAACAATCGTCTGTAGAAGAGACATTTCCAATAGTATATTTTTAGAAAATATCCCTGCATTGTTGAGGGAGCTACCGGTAGGACACATCAGTGATGCAGTCACTACTAGCGATATATGTATTGGCAACAAGGATTTTGAAGGCATCGTCGACACAAAAAGAGGCTTGCGAGGATAATTTCCAGTTACAATAACTGGTAGTGATTGGTTCGAAACGGACCCACCAGTACAATCCGACACAAAAACTGCACTCTTCTGGTGCCAAAGACATTTGTTAGATGCCAGCCATGTAAGCTACACCATGGAGATTTGTTCTCCATTGGCAAAAGGGTAAAAAACAACAACATTCAGGGGTTAGGACATCCACAAAGAAATGACTGACTAAGTCATGCACAACTAATCAAGAAGGCTTCTGCTCTGAGCAACGAAAAGCAACAACTTATCCGAAAAGTACAAAACGAGCAATGGTCTTGGAGTACCTTTGAAGGGTATGAAGACTTATTGTTCTAAAGGCATTTAGACACTCTACGACATGGGATTGAAGACTGTCATTTGCAATATCGATATTTCAAATAGCAGGCAAGCATGACAGCTGCCAAATGCCAATAGACAGCTTGCCAAATGGCAACAAGACAACACCAACCATTTTTAGTTTGCAGCCGGACCTGTGGCGGTTCCGTGAACGTATTCAAGGCATGATTGACAGTTTATTTTCTCTTGCAAAGGCTGCAGCTCTCCAAAAAAGAGACAAATGAAAGCAAAAGTTCAAACATCGGAATCAACTCCCCACCAGCAAAACTGTGGAAAAGGGGACATATGGCCTCTGCTTGCTTTCTGAATACAAGTTAATGCAAGTGGCTGTAAAGGAATACCTGAATCCAGAGAAACTGTCAGATGACTCAATGAAAGCAAGAGTAACAAGGGAGGCCGAAGTGATCCTTTAACTACGTCCATCTTCAAACGTGCCTCATTTTAATTGGCGTGTGCATTGGAACCACACCCTACTTTCTCATAACAAAGTATTGGGGCAAGTATAGCCATTCTTGGATGAGAAGCACAACCGAATAAACCAATTACTTTTACAGCTCTGCAAAACAATTAATGGTGCATCTGTAATTTCATCTATTCCACAGGTATGTTCATTTCATTTCTTTCCCACATTTCAGACCTAATTGTATTGAATAATCAACTTGTAAATACGTGTATTTCCTTTAAAACCTTAAGATATGTATTGGCAAAAAGGAATTTGAAGGCATCGTTGACACAAAAAGAGGCTTGCGAGGAGAAGTTCCAGTCACAATAACTGGTAGCGATTGGTTCATAACGTACCCACCAGTACAATCTGGCACAAAAACTGCACTCTTCTGGTACCAAAGACATCTGTTAGATGCCAGCCATGCAAGCTACAATGTGGAGATTTGTTCTCCATTGGCAAAAGGGTAAAAAACCAACAACATTCAGGGGTTAGGACATCCACAAAGAAATGACTGACTAAGTCATGCACGACTCATTAAGAAGGCTTCTGCTCTGAGCAACGAAAAATACAAAACGAGCAATGGTCTTGGAGTACCTTTGAGGGGTATGAAGACTTATTGTTCTAAAGGCATTTAGACTCTCTATGACATGGGATTGAAGACTGTCATTTCCAATAGGGCCTATTGTTATTTCAAATTGCAGGCAAGCATGACAGCTGCCAATAGGCAACAAGACATCACCAACCATTTTTGGTTTTACAGCCGAACCTGTGGCGGTTCCGTGAACGTATTCAAGGCATGATTGACAGTCTCTTGCAAAGGCTGCAGCTTTCCAAAAAAGGGACGATAGATGAAAGCAAAAGTACAAACATCGGAGTCAACTCCCCGCCGGCAAAACTGTAAAAAAAGGGGACATATGGCCTCTGCTTGCTTTCTGAATACAAGTCAATGCAAGTGGCTGTAAAGGAATACCTGAATCCAGAGAAACTGTCAGATGACTTAATGAAAGCAAGAGTAACAAATGAGGCTAAAGTCAAGACCTATCTTTTTAATCGATTTTATAATTAACCCTTACTCCTTTTGGTGTTTTACTGGGGGAGTCTTCCTCGTCCTTGTTGAGCTGTGGTTAATAATGATGATTGGTGGCGATTGTTTTATGTGTAATTGTGTTATCTTATCAAAGTTTATTTTGTTGTCTCATGTTGTTCTTATAACTATTGACTTTGTACAGTTGTAATTTCTAGTTGTAATTTCTAGTTGTAATTTCTACTGTGTCTGTTGTGTAAATTTTATCTTTTTGTAATGTTTAATAATTTTTAATGTAATTTTGTACTGCTATTAATCTTTTTATAATTATGTTTATAATGTACAACGCTTTTGAATATTTTTTTAAATAGAAATGGCGCTCAAGAAATTAAACAAATGTTAAATGTTTAGTGATCCTTCAACTACGTCCATCTTCAAACCTGCCTCATTTTAATTGGCGTGTGCGTTGGAACCAAACCCTACTTTCTCATAACAAAGTATTGTGGCAAGTACACTATCTTCCATGCAGTCCGAGTTGTGAAATGATTCCCGAGGCCTTTTCATACACTCTCCTTTTCAACTCGTGTTGTTTTTGACTGGCTTTAAATATTTTAAATATTCTATCTGCATATTATTAATAATTAATTGCAATTCCACTTTATATTATTTCCTATCTAAAACTAATGTAAAATAATTTATAGCAATTCCCACACTAGACAAGCCATGCTTTTTTGTGGGATTTCACCATAATCATGTTCATGCACATGTACTTATAACTTATATTATATTTATTGTTAAAATAATTCGTTTACTGTGTATGTAAATGCATATAGAAATAAAGTTAAGTGAATTTAAAAAAAAAAAAAAAAAAAAAACGGATTCACCCCAGTTCAGCCAAAGCTGTTTTTGAGATGCAACATTCGCACTGTTGGCCCCCGATCTATTCACACTGTGCATTTTAACACAAATTGGAATCGGTACGTTGCGCACTGGTGATTTTCTCTATCCCACAATGCATTGTGACGCATCTACCTCGTTTGAGGACTCGTTCTATATACTATTGAAACTATACTATTGTGGAACAAATTGCCACATGACATTCAAACAATTCAGTCATTGTCAAGTTTTTTAAAGTTAAACTTTAAAGTTAAATGATTCGATGGGTATTTGTTTTTTTATGTATTATGTGTAGATTTGTTTGCCTATTTTGGTAATATTGAAAAAAAATTATATAGTGTTTTTTTAAATATGTTTAAAATGTTATGTGTGATTTTGTTTTATCTTCAATGTATTTTAAAGAATTTCTAAAGCTCATTTATTTTGAACATGCATGGTAGAATTTGCACTATATAAATACATTATTATTATTATTATTATTACTATCGAACATGTTTTTGCACATTCTGCAGATACACCACTTCCGAATGAGACGGGCCACAGTCAGTTACCTGTGTGAACCAGCTTTGTCCCGAGATAAGAAAAAGGCAGACATCCATCTTTGCAAGACTAGAGAAGTGCCGAAAAAGAATCCCCAATACCCGGCTGTGGCGCACTGCACCATAGCCCAGATATTTGGAGTTGGCACATCCGCGGTTTGCAATAATTGTCCATCAAATATGTTCAGCGATCGTGTCAGTGTCGACTCCAGCCCTTCAACAAACAATTGATGGTTTTGAAACACGTTGGGGATTCCCTTAGTGTGATGGGGCAAACTTGGAACACACCTGCCAGTATTGCCACGAGGATTCAAGACAGACTTTTACAATTGTACAGGCTGGTGATCTGTAGTTATTCAGGGCATGATTGATCACCAGTATCGCTTTGTAAAATGTCAACTTTGGTTTTTTTTGGGAGTGTACAGGTTTTTGCAAACTCCAGCATTTGTCCGAAACAGCTCTTGTTTTTGTTAAAGCTTTTTTCTTCCTTTTATTTCTTTTCTTTTTCAGACTCCTTTCCGTAGATTTTGTACACAGTTTTCTGGTGCCCATACACTTTGGCACTTAAATCCGATCGACTTCAAAATTGGCACACTTATGGGCAACCACCCTATAAAGATGTATGCCGAAGATTGTCATCGCGATAATTGTTATCCGAGGAATAGTTTTCCTGTCTTCATTTGACATCAAGACTGTATACTTGTAGCATCTTTAGGTACTGTGCTTAGTGTGGGTGGTGGTTTGCTAAATCGTGAGTAAAAAACATCTCAACTACTTTTCCACTTGTTAACCAGTTCGCGCCGTGATTATTTTAACATCACCGAGCCGAGGCGCGGGATTATTTTTTATGCAACTCGATGTGAGGCGGGTTCAGGCCAATGGTACCGGGAAGCACACCCACGCATTTCCGGCCTTGCTCGCTACTGACAGACCTTTCCGGCCTTGTGTTTATGCCTCATCCGTTTTAAATCTGGGGAAAACTTTGTGCGTATATACGTCCTCCGTACTTGTACAAAGAACTTTTTACTCTGGTAAATACTCTCCCACAAGACTTTTGTTTTTATATTCAGAGCTGCATGCAGGAAAAGAACAAGTTTTCCAGGCTTCAACATTATTGCCTTGTTTCGGCTAACAGGCCTCGCAAACGAGTTACACGTTGACATTTGCTCAAACCAATGGGAAGTACTTGTATTTGTACTCACGTACTTTTTCGTACTCGTACAAAAAAATACTTTGTTACGAGTACGAGTATTAGTATGAGACTCATTCTCATACTCGTACTTATAACAAAGTACATGTACTCGTTAAAATGTACCTTGACTTCAACACTGCAGTTACGACTGTAAGAATGGATTAACAAGCTTGAAAAACTCGCTCATTCGGTGTCGTACGGTTTGATACAGGGTTTTTCTCCTCGCATCCACCACTATGACCCGGGTTCGAACCCCGCCTGGGCCAATATGTGGATTGAGTTTTCAGTGCCTGCCTGATTCCGAGGGTTTTCCCCAGGATATTTTTCTGGGGTTTTCCTCCCACCACTAAAACTGTACCTTTTTCTCATCGTCTTCTCTCTACAGGTTTCTTGAGGCTTGCGAGCTACAGTGCCTAGAGCGCTTTTGAGGGATTGATTCTTGTTTTCATTACCAGAAAGAACTAAAAATAATAATATTTGAAGCTTTTATGAAGAACCCGCATGTGTGAATTATTCACACAATCTTGCATACGGAATACCTCAGGGTTTGGAAGGGGATGCATAGTGACGTGGACACACTTGTGTTGTACGTGTAGCTCGGTAGACTTCAGCTTTCACTGTCATCCATCGTCATCACTCTCCGATGAAGTCACTCTAATCGCCTCTGAAGCAAGGCTGCCTCCTTAATCTACGAAGAACAAAGTCAAAGTAAATGTTAAGACCGCAAGGTAAATGACTTTGGCCTGACGTGTTAGAAAGCAGATGTTTCAAAGCTGATATGAACAATGTCATCAATATTAAAGGTAGGATACACAATTCGCAGATATCGAACATCTTTACTACTGAATCATTAGCCAGAGGGCCTTTTGTTCAGTTCCAATTGAAAAATGAAGATCCAATTGCATTTTTGTGTTCTCAACGTCATCGTTCCAATGTGTTGTTTAATCTAATAAACTCCTTCAAACCAGAAAAGAAGCAAACAAGAAATACCTTATTTTAACAATTTGTCAAAGAGGTCTAAAACTAAAAGGTATGTTTAGACATTTTTGAGTTTGAGCACACAATGTACAATGATATACATGTTCATTTTGCCTGGAGAAAAAGGACTAAACAACAATATTAAAATTTGTAAATACCTGAGACAGTTCAGCCATTCCTATTGGTCGAGAGCCTATCACGTGGGTGGTTTGAAACGGCCGATTTTGCAGTTTGATACATTTTAGCTCAGTTAGATTAGATTAGATTAGATTGCTTTATTCAGCCAATGATTAAAAACAATCACAGGAATTTGTAATGTTAGACTCGCACAACAACAATAATAAACATATAATTACAAAAGTATACAAACAATTCTTTAAATTTAAATGAAAAAACTCCCTCTGTTAAAGACCTACACAGCCGACGATATAAAATCTATTCCTGAAATGGTTGATTTATACAACATATTTTAAACATTAAAAACCCCATTGTTAAAAGACCCACACGGTCGATGATATAAAAACTATTTTTGAAACTGTTGGTTAATACATGTACATACATATTTTTTTACATTAAAAGTCCCCATTGTTAAAAACCCGCACGGCCGATGGTATAAAACTATCTCTGAAACGGTTGGTTTTTGCACCTATTGATCTCATCCTTCTTCCTGAAGGCATCATGTGGAAGAACTCATTTGTTGGATGATGCACATCCTTAACAATGTTTTCGACACGCTTTCTCATTCTCTTGTCATAGATTGTCTTCATGTCATCCAACTTAAATCCAATTATGCGCGATGCGTTTTTGGCCACCCGATTCAGTTTATAAATTGCACACTCAGGAGTGACATTGAACCAGACAATAATAGAGCTGGTCAGACAAGATTCAATTACACATCTATAAAAATTAATCAAAATATGTTTGCTAACACCAAAGGATTTCAGTCTACGTAGAAAATACAAACGTTGTTGGGCCTTTTTCAAATTTTCATATACTTGATTTGACCAAGACAGGGTGTTCATTATGAATGTACCGAGAAACTTAAAACAATCTACAATGTCCACGTCTCTTCCGTTAATGACAATTGGTTCAATTTGACCTTTATTTTTACGAAAGTCAATTATCATTTCCTTAGTTTTGTCAACGTTCAAGACAAGATTGTTCGATTCAGACCATTTTACAAGAGATGATACTTGACTTCTATAACTGGATTCGTCGCCATTACAAATTAAACCACTAAGGGTGGTATCATCAGCAAATTTTACAATCACGCTAGATGGATCATCCACTTTACAATCATGTGTAAATAGACTGTACAAAAGAGGAGAAAGACCACAACCCTGCGGTGTTCCAGTGCTCAGAACAATTGGTTTCGAGAAATTTGAACCGATTCTCACAATTTGTCTACGTTTCAATAAAAAATCTAAAACCCACTTGCATAGAGATCCTGGTAATTTAAGATCAATCAGCTTTTGATAAAGCTTAGACGGGACTATAGTATTAAAAGCAGATGAGTAGTCAATGAATAAAATACGAGCATATTTTGATGAATTTGGTCTTCCAGGTTCAAGGTGCTTTAAGATAAAATGCAAACAGTAATTCACAGCATCTTCAACGCATCGATTTGTCCGATACGCAAATTGACACGGGTCCAAATCACATGGCAGTATTGATTTCATGAAATTCATCACTAAACGTTAAACCTATACAGTCGTTTATCAAGAACAGGTACCTTCACACATTTCAATCATGGTGCCAACCTCTTGGAGTCTTGGTACTTGTCCCCCGACACTCGACAGCTTCAAGATGTTCAAGATGCTGTCCAGACAGTAGACACACCTCACCGACCTGGCCATTATTCTGCCTATGTTTGCTGTTGGGTACCATCATCATTTCTGTATATCAAATGTTAACAACAGTGGACACACCCTTGCTCTATAAAGTTCCTGCATATGACGTCACACGCACGTCGCATTTAACGACAGCGCCCCCAATGAGGTCTTTGCGTAATCGCGGCAATGTACTGTCTTTACTTTGTTTGACCTCAATAATGGCCGCCCGGGCCGGTTGCTAGTGCGATTAGCGCATACGCGTAGCGCGCGTGACGTCAATGCAACCCCTTTATTAATATAGTTGTTTGTTGCAAGTCAGTGGCACACGCCAATGCTCTCCAGCTGCAATGCATTGGACTCAATTGGAGAATTCTTTGCAATACCATACAATTGATCATTTCAAAGCTTCGACTACTACTTGAGTACTTTTGTTTATCTGTAAAAGGCAATAAACTGGAGGGCTTCAGGACTAGGAGGGCAAGGGGGTTTCCTGCAACGCTATTTCTTATTGGGGAGGGTACGTACAATAAAGGGGATTGCTGGTTACTGTTGTTCACTTTGATAATTTCAATGAAAGAGGGAAAATTACCATTGTATTTATTATTAGTATCTTGGTTTTTAATTTTATGTTAAATATCATTTTGAATTTAATACAAGTATTCAAGTATAACACAATTACATACATAAACATCAATTTCCTTTCCTCCAGGCAAAACAACAACATTCCTTCCCCCTCTCTAGCAACCTGGTGTTCCAAAAGTACCATAGAGCAATTAAAGGACCTTGAGTCCAGAGGATTATGGCCTGTGGTTTTGCTTCTTCATATACATCTGTTCACTTGTTTGTATGTATATCATCTCGTTTTAATACTCACACTGTCGACACTGCATGACTGCATGACTAATGTTAACCTCCAGTTTCATTTGGCATTCCTTGGATAACGCCTGGAACTTAGTGCAGTACCGAGTCCTCAACAGAATTGCAGTTTGGCCGTAGAGAACAATGTTGTTGGAGAGTAGCCCAGGTTGGACTCCTCCGTTGTGTACAACTTAGTTACAACGCGACAGTCGTAATGCAATGAAGAATTTCGTCCAACCTGGGCTAGTTGGAGAGTATCACTGTATAGGCCTACTGCTGCAGTCTGTAGGCCTTCCTCCGTTCCAAACGGACACATTTTGAACAAGTACTGCACGAAAGTTTGTGTTCATAACATTAACATGGCGTTTTATAAACTTGCGGCGGCTAGCTAAAAATAAAATGCTGATGACATATGGCTAAACAATATACACACTCATTATGCCGCGCGCGCCACGCTGCGCCACGTGCGACGTGCATGTACAGCATGCGCGGCGCTTTTCGAATCACTGGCTTCGTTTCGTATAAGGCTTAAGGCAATTGTAGACTGCCAACCGCGAGAACTCAACTCATATCAGCCACATTATATGTTGCCTGTTGTGCTTCAGAAACATTCAATTTATTGATATGAACCATTGATCTCCATTATATAGACTATATAATGGAGATCAATGATATGAACCAACAAGTTCGAATATTGTCATTTACTTCCCATTTCTATTTGGAAATTCGGAAATCGGAGGCGAACCGTAACCGAAACTAATGTTTCGAAAAACACGACCGGACCACGCAGGCGTATTGATACGTAGCGCATTCTTTGTGAAAGGGCAAGATATCTCCAGCAGACAGCTTTTTTACAGGCTTTTTAGCCTCATTATTTCTGTTATAAATGCCATAAACCAGACAAAAACCCATATTTCCAAGTCTGGAAAATACCATGCCTGTGATTATTTACATATATAGCAAGATATAAGGCTGAGGGAAGCCCCCCCCCCCCCTGTGTTGGTCATTGTGTTTTTGGAATCATAGTTTGGAAGACGCCCAATATAGGGGAAGATAGCTCCGTTGGCAGAGCGCCTGTCTGGTATTTCAGAGGTCGTAGGTTCAAATCCTGCTCCAGTCTGCGTATTTTCTGTGTTTACATGAATATAGGAAAACAAATTGTCAAAATGGGTTGGTATTTTCAGTAGGTGAATTTACATCAAAAAAATAGGGTTTGACCTAGAAGTAATTGCAATATAATGTAATAAACGTTCAACTCAATTGAAAACATTAGATGTTCACGTTATTTATTTAAGGTTGTTTGACCCTGCCTACGATCTTGGGCAAATTCTTCATCCCAATAATGTCTACCTATTACAATGTGGGAAATTAAATATTAACAGCTAGTTTATTTGCCCAATTATGTTTTACCCAACGTTTTACAGTCGTAGAATAACTGAACACGACCAACTTGTTTGAACTGTTGACAGAATGATTGCAAATGGTTTTATTCGTCATGCATAAAGGGACCCAGAAAAATGCAAACAAATGTTGAATTTTACTTTTAAAACAATTTCATCACGGTAAAAACAAAATTATTTGCAATACTACTGGTTTAAAAAGCATTTAAAATGGTTAACCAGGGGCTACCGCCGTTATAGAAATCTGGATGGTTTTTGTTTCTCTAAATGCATCTTTTCGTAAGACACGATGATTTCAACAACGTATAACTACGGCATCATCGCAAATTATGCACGTTAGTTTTTCTAGTATTCGATATGTCTATGTCCATTTGAGCAAAATGGAGTGCAAACTGTGTTTACCCACTGTATATTCAAAGTTCAGCGTAGTTTTATGAAATATTTTCTGTCAACTGAAGAATAGGAATTACCAATTTCACCGCAACACGTGCGGTCAGTTCCGACCCATGGCCAATTTCATAGAGCTGCTTAAAAATAAGAAACTTGCTTAAGCACAAAAAACAAAAACGTGCTTAATAAATCATGTTAGGACCCGAAATTCCATATGATTGTTATGCTAAGCTAGCAACAGCTAAATACCAATTACATTTATTGCTGTTGAGCTGGTTTTACTTAACTAAGTTATCGTTTGTGCTTAAACAGCTCTATGAAATTGGCCGCAGGTAATTATTATACAAGGCTTTCGCTTTATACTAAGGATTCTGAATATTAAATTGTTGCATTAAATATTAAAGTCACATTGGAATAAACATGCACTTGGGCCATTTCAATACGCGACTCAATGGTCAAGAAAGGTTCAACCATAACAACATTTTGTTAGGTTTCGATAAACATAAATAAAATAACTGGAGGAGAACATTCCAAATTCATTTTTAATACAAAGTAAAAAATATTGCTCATAAAAATTGTTGGAAACAAAACAACAATTCTTCGTTTTTCTTTTCATGCCACGTCTATATGTATTCAAATGACCCTTGGACACTTAAATCATCCCAGTATACATGTACATTATATTAGCATAATGTAATTCCACAGTTTCAAGCTAGCCAATGGCATCCAGAACTTAGCTTCCAGCGCTTTGCATATTCAGCATACCACAAACCCAAATATCAAATTGTCTTCTTTTCTTCCACATCTTTTATACAATAGTACTTTTTTTTTATACAAGGTATCAAAACATTGGGGTTGGGCTTCATTTTTAACAGATAAAAAGCAACAACCCTTTCTTTTAATACATTTCTTGTGGATTCAGAAGCGAGTTCTGTGTCTATGCCATGGACCCCTTGTCTTATTTACAGTGTACACAAAATCCTAAACTACTCAGTGTACATTATGTTTACGTTAAAGCAACATAGGGGTAATGTGTTACATTAATATGCTCCACAATTCCTGCAGTAACAATGTTATTTACAATTTATCTCATTAAGAATTTGAAAACAACTCTTAAACTGATCAGTCGAAACATAAAATCCAGCCACATTTTACTGATAACTGCAAGTCAACAGCCAAAAAAATAAAAAATTGTCCGAAACTTCAATAAAAAAATAAATAAAAATACCAAAATTTGCATTACAATTACTGAAATTATCTGCCTTGAAGCTGTAAAATAATTTAACGGCTTAAAAAAACAACACACAAAAACATTCAGAAACTACTTAAAGAGACTAAACTTGAAATTAGTAACTTTTTAAAGATAAAATACCAGTGTTCAAAATAAAACAGATAGGAAACCAATGTCTTGAAAGGTATTATACTCCTACTTCATAGGCATCACACATCTTCAATACAAATCCAAGTCTATTGTGAAAATAATGCCATATTGACGATTGTGGTGCACAAGTATATACAGACCAATAGTAATGACAGTATTGTCAGACTCTACATTAATTGGTGTATATTTACATGCAGGTCTTCTTTTGTTTGCACCTTTGAACTTCGCTCATTTTTGTCATTTGTGAGTATCTTCGATAGTGTTGTTATTAAGTTGATTTCAGGCTATCATTAACACAACGGTATTTCACAATATTCAGAAAATAACAATGAACTCTGCCTCAATGGCAATAGTAGAAGTTTTACATAAATCGTATCCACTCAAAAAAAATTAAAAAAATAATAATAATTGGTTCTAAATATTTTAGAAGTTTTGGGTTTTATCATTTGTGTGCTCCACCTACTGTCCACAAAAACACTTAATGTTGGAGAGTTGTGTAAACACACAAATCATCTTGTTTGTGTCTTAAGGAGCAGACAAGTTGTAATTTTACTCAAGAAGTCACAGACAGAAAATTGTTTCAAGGAAGAGAGAGGGAGAGAGAGAGAGAGAGAGAGAGAGGGGGGGGGGGGGGGGGGGGGGGGGGGGGGGCAGAGTTATAAAAACAAAAATTCTATCCCGGGTCTTGTTAAATTACCTGAATGCAAAAATACAACAAAATCTTCATTACACACATTAATCGTTTTTCAGAACAACTTTTTTTCCCATTTTTGTTTCTGTAAAAAGTTACACAATATATGCAAGAATGCTGAACAAATTACTGCATTACGACAACAAATACAATTAACTGAAAGTAAAAAACAATTAAATAACGACACTGCCTTGTATCTGGCACTCTACTTTGATTAAAAAGAACTGAAACATCCCCGTTTCGTATATTAATTGATTTCCCACAGATTTACAGTTTAAAGGGGATATTTTAATGGGGAATGCATTATTTAAATATGAGGAAAATATTCAGTTAATCAAAGTTGTTGAGGTAGGACAAATCCTAAAGATCTGCAAAGTACATTTTCCAGTGGAGCCAGTGACTGTTAATATCGATACCTGATTATTAATATTTATGTTCAGTTCGTGTGCTTTCCCCTCAATTTTTTTTTAGCGATTATTTTGCATAGCTTTTGCTTTCTTTGTGGAGAACAGTGTCAACTCAGAACATTTCAAAGACCTTGTTTTGTTCGCTCCTTGAATGTCTGGATTTTAACGACTGCTGTTTGAACTCTGACCTCTAAGTGTATTTCAATTCAATTAACTGGACAATAACTTTAAAAAAATCAATTTTATTTCTGAAACCAATAAAGCCATTTATCAGTCAAAATTATTCATGTTAAATTTTAAGCAAAGTTCATTATAATGACAATCACAGATATTCAAAACCAGAAAATACAGCTTTAAGCTTAATTTTTTTTTAAGGGGCTGTTTTAAACTTCATACTAATGCTATGCTATGCGATGCAAATTTGAGTTTCGCTAGAATCCTCCATATTGAACTTTTTGACCTGGTGGAATCTGAGGGATTCAGGATTTTAAGCCTAGCAGTACTGCAGTGTTCAGTACTGCAAAAATGAATGGATTTTGAGATGATGCATTTTTAAGACCATGGAGGAGAAACACTGCACTATATTTGTATGCCAGCATGGTATCCTGAATCCGTCAGAATCCATCATACTTTTGCTAATGGATTATTGATGGATTCAGGATTCAGTGTTCTGATGGTGGATTCTGATGGTGGATTCTGATGGTGGATTCTGATGGTGGATTCTGATGATGGATTCTGATGATGGATTCTGATGATGGATTCTGATGGTGGATCCCGATAGTGGATTCCGATTCTGACGCCAACAGTTTTTGCACGACAAACTTGATGGACTTTGGTGGATTCAAGACACTTTCTTGTAAAAGCACTCAAGGGGTTAGGGTTATTAAGCTGTATTTGCTGGTTTTGAATACCTATCGATATTCCAAATTCAGGATTTCACCACTTATAGGTTTCATTTTTTGCGATTGCTTTCAGCAGCTTTGGCATAGCATCCATGTTTGTTTGTTTTAGCTTCAGAAGTAGGAAATGTACCATGCAGCGCCAAGCTTGTACTTGTATTTATTCATTGCAGCAAAACCAAACATGAAAACAAAAAAATTGTATAAATCAGATTGCACACAAATTGCCAATTACAATGCAAACGAATGTGTAACTATTTGAAACTGTAAGCCTTCATTTTTTTTTTAGAAGCTTTATTTAAGTGTGATGGCCGGATTCACCATGTGGGCTCAAATTATTCATGACAAAGTTTTTACAGGCAAAGACATCGTAGTTTGGTTCAAACAGAAAAGGTGTGAAAATTGTTTAGTAGGACACAAGGAAACTTTTAACCTGGGCCCAATTTCATAGAGCTGCTTAAGCATAAAAATTGCTTAAGCACAAAATATTCTTGCTTAGTAAAACCAGCTTACCAGCCACAACTGCATTTGATGTATATTGTTTGTGATTGGTATTTAGCTGTTGTTAGCTTAACATAACGATCACATGAAATGTTGGCTCCTAACTTGATTTACCAAGTAAGGGTTTTTGTGCTTAAGCAACATGTTCTGCTTAAGCAGCTTTATGAAATTGGCCCCTGAACTTTATGTTCTAACCAAATCTTTGCTGCTAATTTGAAATAGATCGGGGTCCGGCGTTTTATTGTAACCAACTTGGGAACAGTTTTTACAAGTCATAAGGCATCATGTCAATCAATAATTAATCAATAAAGTAACTTGCATTTCAGGAATGGCCAGTAGTCAGAGAGATTATGCCTGGTATCCCGACCCACTATATAATCCTAATCAATCACTCATTACACATTTTTCGTTGGGAAAGATGCCTGAAACTTTTCTATTTGAAAAGTTTCAAGCTGCGAGAAAAAAAGCAAGTGCCAAGAAAAAAAAATGGAAGGGAAGGTATTTGTAAAAGTCTGCATGTCACCCAGTACAATTTTTTAACAAAACAGAAACGTTGTTATAAAATGTATACCATTTCAACCGCACATTTATCTTCATATTAAAGTTATATTTGAGAGTTAAAACCTGAAATTTTCAACAAGGATGTAACACACGTGAAAATTGTATTAATTTAACTTAACAATTAAAATACATTCACTCTGATTTTGTTTTTGTTCTTTTATATAGTCAATGACGTTGAATTTGGTTCAGGTGTGACATTCTTCATCCAAGCTTGTTTGAAATTTCAATTTTTATTCCAATTGAAGTAATACCAGTTTCAGACAACCTACATGTAGAGCCTTTTTGTACACGCTTTTACCTAATAAATTAGTCTTTCTTCACAATAAAATTACAAGAAAATAGTTCGCCCTCTTTCTATACCTGTACAAGTTACCTTCACGTCGAATTGAAATGTTGTGGCAGGAAGTTAATTGTCAGGATTGCTTAGACAATTTTAAGGCCTGCTTCAATTGGCAGGGTTCAAAAAAAAAATACACCTTCTTCATCACGGATGAATAAGGTGTATTTTGGGTACTTTTCAAGTGTGTTACAACTGATAATGTAGTAACCTACGAATAATGTTTCACCACCCGATAATGTCACACAATTTGACCGAATCTGTATCACTAATCGATAATGTAACAACAAATGACCGATAGTGTAGTAACTTTCACTACACTCTCGGTCAATTTCTGTCAATACATTATTGGTTGGGACCGATAATGTAATTACAAATGACCGATAGGGTAAAATATTCATGAGCAAATTTGAGCGCATCATTAGCCGATTCCGCCGTGTGGTATTCTTTCTGGTAGCACCAACAAATCCCTCTAGAACCCGCCTGGCGTAGACATGTAGTCTGTGGCATGTAATCTTTACCGAACCAGTCTCAGTAACGTTACTAGATTTCCGTCATTAACTGACAAAGAACTTATGTAACAATATATTATGCTAATAAAGATTCAAAATCTACAAAGGCCGTTGTCGACAAGGCAGTGAATATTTACGAGGTGTAGTAAAACAAATACAGCATGGTTTGAGGGGAAGTAGAGGGAATTACTGGTCCCGAGGTGTAGGTCAGCTCGACTACCTCCCGACGCAAAGCGGAGGAAGGCAGTCGAGCTGACCTACACCAAGGGAGCAGTAATTCCCTCTACTTCCCCTCAAACCATGCTGTATTTGTAGACTACACTCCCGCTCAATGTCTATTACATTATCGGTTAGGACCGATAATGTAATAACATCTTACCGACAGTGTACTACATTTTACTACACTATCAGTCACTCTTTTGTTACATTATCGGTTTAGTGATGCAGTATTGGTCAATTTGTGTGACATCGGTTGGTGACACACTAATCCATTGGTTACTACATTATCCGTTGTAACAACTTGTACGATGACTGACCTGCCACAAATTTTGTCTGACCAATCAATGACCACCTTCTATCAGCGTTTTCTTCACACTAACATCCCATCCAGTTTATATCTTAAATTTTACACTATTGAAATTTTTGTATTCAATCTGCCCCACAAAATTTGAGTTTGTACGTTTTCCCCCCGTTTATTTACAGATTAAGATTAAGTCTGATTGCGGTTGCACGCTTTGTCTTTTTTAATATCTTTACACTGTTTTGTGTTCCTGTATTAACGTTACGTCACAGGCAGTTTTCGTGCCTGCGGATTTTGCCAAAGTTGAACACATTTCAACTCCGACTAATCCTTTGTGACGTTAAATTTGTATCAAATTCGCTTTTGCTTAAACACGTGGGGTGTTTTTCCCCTGAAAGCACACTAACAGACAATTTGCATGCCTAAAGTCACATTGGCAATTGATGCCAATATATGCGATGAAGATATATACACGGATCCTCCATGTGCCAAAGCAAAATTGTCAAACAAACAGTTATATTGTAATTCCGTCCAGTAGTACCAAGCTTTATGAATAGTTGCTTTGGCAACCACAAATTGTGACCCACTCTCTAAAAAAGGGTATTATGTCACACACAAAGTATATAGTTGGAAAGCCCACAATGTCAGCTTTCATTTAGTTTATATTAGAGCTCAATAGCACCTCCCATTCTGGAAATGTGATGTTTGCCTATTGATTACTTCCTCGGAATTCAAATTACCCAACTGAGAAAACGGTTTTAAAATAGCTGGGCTCTGTTGTAGTACAACAGAACGATGCACACAAAATGGTCATTTAAACCACTTTCTTTATCAAAATCAACATGTCTGTGAATGAAACCTGAAACTGTAGATTTTTTTTTTAATCACATTTTGATGTAATGTTGACCCTCTCAATGTTAAGCGGGTCGTTACATGAGAATGCACAGCGCGACTTAAATACCCTTTTTTGTGGAGCCGGTCACAGCATTAAGCAGCAGAGAGGCTTCGGCTAACATGTATGATGCATGTCCTGGATTGATATGGACAGAAGCCCAGTTGCTGAAATGGCAAGGGACTCTTCAACGTACCTTATTTGTTTCAAAATTACCAGCAAAACGGCTACACGTACAAGAGGTTATAAATTGGCATTATGCATAGATCGAAACGTTATGGCATACATCTTTTTACAATTTTGACTCCACAATCCCAGGCAAGATGTGAAAAAAAAACCCGGAAATCAGAAACGTAAGCTTCATTTTTCTTGCCTTGCACTGTAATTAAAGATGCAGCAATGTAAAACAATGACAGCAGCTACATGACGCACATTTCCTATATTGTATTCAGCAATCTCTCGATGTAAAAAATTGTTTACAAAAAAAATTGTATTTTTATATTTTTGTGTGGTACGAGTGGGAGGGAAATACGGTACCCTGGGGAGACGTGAACACATTGAGAAATACGTCTCCATGGGTAATTTCTGTAGGTGTAAAGGTTTTTCACGAAATAGATATATGGATTGATTCGAAATTACTCAAAAACAGGTTGGGATGTGGGTTAGGGTTAGTGTTTGGGTAAGGGTATAATATAGGGTATATTGGGTCGAAATTTCAACCAAGGAAATTAATTGTGGTTGAAATAGGAGCATTTTGAAAAAAATTGTTGATTTTCTAACCATTTTGTACACGAGAACAAAGCCATGTCTCTACAGGGATACAAAAATGCGAATGTTTGTTTTTCAATCTTAATTTTATGTCGGGAAGTTACTTGACTGAATGCCAATTTTAATTTGGTTGAACACTTATTGCTGTCAATGTAGAGTATTATGATTAACCCCAACACTCCTCAATCCTCCAAAATCCTTCTTGTAGTTCTGGAAAAAACTGTGCAGGATTTTGGATGAAGGGCTTAAAGTAGGCCGTACCCAGCATTGTTTTATGTTCGGCGGTGCATAATGTAACCCAGCATTATGCTTGATATCATCCACACTGCTTCTGAATGTCATCGGCACAGCCTCTAACCATTACAGTGATAGGTGGAGGAATTTTGGAAGATTGAGGCAGTGGTCACTCCTCCGCTGAACAAATTCAAGAAATAACAGATGATTTTGGAGGATCGAGGACGAATCAATTTTTTACATGGTAAAAATTGGACGATTGTGCAGGATTGAGGATGGTTCCTAGCCAAAAAGGGGCTAGGGGTTATGATTCTTTGAAACTGGCCTGTTTTGAAAGTTCCAGCTCTGAGCATTCCAACTCTGTACCCCGTGATCTCATCTCCGGTAGTTTATGACCTCCCAGTGTCATGACCTATGACCTCAGGGTCAGAGACGAGTCGACCTTACCATTTCGCCTGGAGCCCTACTGCTATTTCTTGAGGAGTGGTTTTATTGGAGTTCACCGGGTGAGTTCTAGTCGTTCCGCCGGTCGTTGAGTGTCGTTAAAACTTGAAGCCGTCACTGGGGATGTTAGTGTTGGCATCAAACTCGAAGCCTTGTTGGACTACCTGCGGAGCCAACGCTGGGTCCTCGTCATCAATCTAACAAAACGCAAAGCAGACACAACCACAACGGTTGAAACATCAAACATGTCAAGTCAAAAAGGAAGGAGCCTGGTTTAGTTCTGTTCTATGCGCTAGTAGAATATAATGGCCCAGTGGTTACGGTGTTCGACTCATGTTCGATGGTGCTTGGGTTCGAACCCTGTCAAGAACATGGTGTTTGTGCCCTTGGGCAAGACACTTAATTACAATTGCCTCTCTCCACCCAGGAGTATAAATGGGTACCTGTGAGGGTCGAGGCCGATTGAGCGCCTATAAAATGGCTGCCGCGTGGTCCAGGGCCTGATGAACGGGGTAATAATTATAAACCGCTTTGAGATCGTTGATACGATGTAAAGCGCTATATAAGCACGATTATTATTATTATTATTAGTCTTGGGTGGCATTTTTGCTATCAGTTACCAATCCTGAAATGTTAAAAAAATAGCGCAATGCGAGTGCGCAGATGCAGCCTTTCGCTAGCAACCCCCATCTCTGGAATAGTCTGGTGTCTTTGTGCCATTCTCAACCATTGTGAACAATGTATTGGTGCTGAGCTTCTCTTACGTAACTATGCAAGAGCTTGCCTTGAATCATGTGATATAGCAACAGTGTCTTTGGCCTGGAGAATTTAAAGTTATACTGTGCCAAGCTGTGTGAACAAGTCAGTGTACCAGATATTATTCAAATTTAACACGCAAATAGCTTATACACATCACACCGACGCAAATTATATTTTAGTGAATAATATTACTTATTTCTAACAATACTCACATCTGAGAAGTAATGCGCAATAATGTCATATGCAAGTTTGTAGACGTCATCATTCTCACTGTTTTGAAGGTGCTCGATCTTATCCAGACCTGCAAAAGAAATGATTAATTCATGATGTTAGACACATCTGTTGTACTTTCATATTTACACTCGAGTAAAGAAGCAGTTGTTTCAAATATTGCTAATGCATTGAGGAATTCTCATTCTGTGGAATGTTTAACCCCAACTCCCTACCAGGCCTTCATTTTAATAAATCTGAGGAGAGCTGTGCATCGCTCTCCTTAAATCAAAAGGTGAATTAAGGAGAGTGATTTTAAAATCGCTCTCCTTAAATCAAAACAATGAATTAAGGAGAGTGATTTGCTCTCGCTAACAAAACGCAAGTTTAAAGGCCTGGACACTATCTGTAGTTACTCAAAATGACAACCAAAGGTGTCTATGCCTTTAATAAACAGATACTCAAGAAAAGGAACACAACATTCACCAGTAGTTCAACTTTTGGTTAAGAGAATGATGGCGCTTTCCCATCCAGTGACATTTCTCTCTCTGTGACTTGTATGGCTTAATTAAGCGCGAATTAGTCTAGGCCCGTTATGTCCGAAATAAATGGAATGGGCGAAAACGAAAGACTAGATGACCGTTGTTGGTATAAGATAAATCTGATGTGATTTTATTTGGGGGTGCGAGGAGAGAATTGTAATCGCAAATTCTCTTGTGTTAGCAATAGCAATGCTTTCGTGTCTTTACTGTTATGACACTCGTCAGTTGCAGGTAGGTGATTCCATGGTGAGGAATGGGTTTTAACTCGCAAGGTGTGTGGGTTTGGTGTGGTACAATCAATGAACGTTTATTTTTTATTTTTATTTTTTTTTGCTCTTGTTAAAATTGTAAGGAGCGTTTTTTTTGCTCTCCTTAAAAATTTTAAGAAGCGCGGAGGAGCGCGAGCGCGCTCCTTTAAAATGAAGGCCTGCCCTACCCCATTTTCTTACACATAACCTGAATCCTGCAAAATCCACTACTTGTTATTACTAGTGACCACTGCCCGAATCCTGCTAAATCCTGCAGTGGGTTTACCATTGAGCTATAAAGCAGCCATAGAACAGGCAGCTTACCTTCACACATTTCAATCATGGTGGCAACATCTTGGTACTTCTCCCCCGACGCCTTCAAGATGTTCAAGATGCCGTCTAGACACACCTGGACCACCTGGCTGTCCTTGACCACCAGGAGGTTGCACAACGGCGGAATGACGTTGCTCTCGTACAGCGTCATGACCTGCTGCTTAGTGCCGCTGATCGTGAGGTTGCTGATGGTCCAAGCAGCCTCCTTCTGCGTCTGGAAATCCGACTGTTAATAACAAAATAATACAGTCCACTCTCAATACTACAAACACTGTTAACCAGTTCGGGCCGGGATTATTTTAACATCACCGAACCGAGGCGCTGGTATTATTTTTAACAAAACTCGATCCGAGGCGGGTTCAGGCCGATGGTACCGTGAAGCACACCCACGCATTTCTTGCCTTGTTGCTGCTGACAGATATTTCTGTGCATATATATACGTCAGCCGGCGCGAACTGGTTAACCTTCCTATGCAGAGGTCACTATTTGGGTCAGTTGGTCAGCAGCACAAAGATACACAGACTGTCTTTTTGTGCATCGCACTATTCTCCTCAGAGGGATAATCACAAAATCCAAAAAAGAGATGCATTTCCTAACAAAATTTGAAATTCTAGTCCGAAATTGAGATGATATATGAAAGAGAAAACAAAACAGCGTCAGATTGCAAAATTCTTTCCTCTATTTTTGTGACTCCGCTTAATTAACCCTAACCCTCCAGGGTATTTTGGCTAGAAACCCTTCCAGACGCATCAGATTGCATACTTTGTCACATTGACTTGTGTGCAGAGTGCAGCAAGATCAAGCAGTCACCACATATGCACTGTGCTGGGTCTGGCAGGGTTAGAGTTAAGCAAACACCTGCAACATCCTCCAATTTACTCCAACTGCATTCACAAACGTGTGGTTTCTTTAGCCTGCCTATTTGACTTTTAAGAGAGCTCTGTAGTTTTTTTTTGTAAAAACCCACTAGTCACTAAATTCGCTAATTATACACAGTCCTTGGAAGGGCAATTCGTGCCGCACCTCCCCCATCACAATATCTTAGCATGACTGCGAGCCGGATGAGAATGTCTGGTGAATCAAATTAATCGTTATTCGGTTTGATAACAAAATTTATATTTCTCCAACCGCTCCCTAATATGATTTGGGTAGAGTTGATGACTACATACCCCGTCCAAATGCCTGATGATATCTGGTAGGAGTCCTTCATCGATAACGGCTTGTACCTGTTGCTGGTTGCCTGCTGTGATATTAGATAAAAACCATACTGCCTCCTGTAGGACAATACAAACAAGACAAGACAAAAAGGAAATCAGGTTGGCACAGTCGTTGAAGGTTGACTCTGAGATAAAACTAGCCTGTGAACAAAAATTTAAAAAAATAAAATAAAAACGTGTTCGACATCTTAGCCTTGCCCACAAAGTACATGTATATGTTACCCGCTCCTACAAAGCCCGACATAAGTCGCACAAGCTATTTCGAGATACAGCTCGTCAAAGTTGAAATGGAATGAAAAATCGATTTTGTTTTTTTTGTTATTTTTGTATTCTTTAATATGTATACTTTAACCCTCAGTTAAACAAAATCAACTTTATTGATGAGAAAGTACAAAAATCATACATTTATTGAGGCATAACTGTGTCCAAAAGTGGTAATTTATCTTCCAAAAAACAACGAATTTTCCATAGATTAGATAATATTGGAAGTATGTATGGTATAAAGGTGGTTTTGGTACCAAATGAAAGCTAAAGATGTGTACTAAATGGAAATAACAATATCTCACTTTAAAAAAAAACCACTTATGTCTGGTTTTGTGGGAGCAGGTCACATATACGGTAAACCTACTGCCCAATTTCCGGACAACTTCTGTTTAATAGGCCTTAAATTGTTTTTAGGTCCGAACGAAATTGAATGATGATGTAAAAAAAGATTAGTGTAACCTCATTTAAGAGGTCCGAATTAGGGTTTAGAGTATCGGACTCGTTAGATAAACAAGTTCAACTCTGTTCTTACTTGATAAACGTGTTAACGTACTGTTACTAAATTTACTGACGTTAGTGCAATTTCAGTGCACCGTTTCAAACTTCACTCGCGTACGTATTATCGTCTTTTTCCTTCCCACGACTGCCAGTGAAATGTTATCTTTTATGCTCTTTTGTCAGATTGTCATCGTCAAGATCATCATTGTAATTTTAAAACAATGAAGAAAAGAATGAATGAAATTTGAAAAAGTGGGATTTCTGATTAAAATCGAACAAATTTCGCCTCTGGATGTCACTAGAACCCTTTTAAAGAACTTACCTTGTTGATTTTTTCCTTCGGATGTGTAAGCAGCTTAGGGAAGTGTGCCAACGCCTTGCAGCTGAGCACCACCTGCGTCTGCTCATCCGTTCCTGTTACAATGTTACCAACTGCCCTTAATGCTGCTGTCTGTTGGCACACACAAAAATAAATAATAATAATAATAATAATTTGTTTCACATCAGGTGCTGATCTCTTAACCCTAACCCCTTAGGCTCTCGCACTAGAAAGCATACCAAACCTAGTGCACTTCAACAACTGCACACAGGTTTAGTAATTATTGGTACTGAACCTAACCGTACTAAACCTGCCAAACTCCAACTTGTTAAAGTTTGATTGACTCGATGGTTCTATGCATTGTTCAGTGTTCAGAATCAAGGATGTGATGACTGGCCAATGGTTCTACGTGTTGGGCTGTGTTTGAGTGAGGACACACAGGGTGTACACATCACACTTACAGTTGACCAGGTACTGTGCTGTGCTGTGACCAGCCTGAGCTCACCCACAAATAAATGCCTGTGCATTCCCCAAGCTCCAACATGTGTACAAGTCTCATGCCTTTCTGCCCTGAACCTCACAGAATTCAACAGGGTTCTCCCTGGGTCTTTGGTACCGAGTCAAAACAAAGTCCAACAACAAGTTGCTAATGTTTGGTACCGAACCTGCCAAAAACCTAGCAAAACCTGCAGTTGGAGTTTGATGGGCTTAGGGTAGTTAGGGTTAAAGGTAGGATACACTGTTTGCAGATATCAAAAATGTTTACTACCGAATAATTATGAAATATCTTACTTATTTGAAAGTAAATAATGATTCTAGGCATCCATCAAAATGATTGCGCTAGATATCCTGTAATTGTTCTGAAAAGTTGAACGTTATTTTAAAAAACGGGAGCCAAGGATGGTGTTCGGTATAGCCAAATGTTCGGTATAGCGACGTTCTAGTGTACTAGAGATTATAAGTAGGATCACCTACCTGTACTTTGACCTCTTTGTGACTGAGTAGTGGCACAAGGAAGGGGACCACTCCCGACATGATGACCATCTGTATCTGTTCGTTACCTCCGTCCGTCAGGTAAGACAACGCCCATACTGTGTCCACGAGGATCTATTGACAAACGAATGTACCATAACTCCATGTTTAATAACTCCAGTCAGATAATAGCCAGTTCTTATATAGCGCACGTCTCTACCAAGACTGGTACCCAAGGCGCTCATGATTTTCAAATACAGGTTAATGAATCAAATAAGTTAAGAGGGCCTAATATTTTGATCTTAACAAGATCTTCACCCTGGACCCCCTTCCTTGTGGTTTTACCCCTTCTGTTTTGTTCCCCACCCAAATTCACACCCCTTTATCCCTCTTTAATCCTACCCACACTGATGTCACCCTTTAATCCCTCAGCCTAATCCTCCTTTTGTTGATTGTTCCACTGGACTCTGTGCATTTTCTTTTGTGTCTCTCTGCATACCATGATGTGCATCTTGCTGTATGTTGCCCTATATATGTTTGTTTCTTTTACACAGTCATTATGTCTCTGAAGAAAATCTTGTTAAGAACGAAATATTAGGCCCTCTTAACTTATTTGATTTGTATATTTCAGGTCATTCCAGCCAGTAAGCAGTTTGCAGCAGTTTTAATCTTATAAACAGGTTAATGAAAACGACTTGTGTCCTTACTGGGACTGGACCTAACTTACTTGACCTAATGAATCGACTCAAATCGAGTCAATTCTTTTAGTGAGTGAGTGAGTTAAGGGTTTAACGCCGTGCCGGCATCAGTGGCCATATTCACGGCGGGAATAAGTACAAATATAAGACAATAGGTAGTAATAAAAAACAATCAAGTGAACTGTGTAGAATATAAAAACTTGGAGTCGGAAGGAACAATTATCACAAAGGAAAAGAATGAGAACGTTTCAAAAGAATGAAAAAACTATTGTATAGAAGTGTAACGATAGACTGATTCTAGGCAGTTTCCAGGAGAATGCCGTGGAAGGCGGGCCACGAAGGATTCCGCAGACACGCGGCACCCTGTCTGAATGGGTCCCGCAAGGCCGGCCGTTTCGACTCGACAAAAATCAGTGACTTGTTACAACTCTGCCTTACATTTGTGTCTGTGTGGTGGATGAGGGCACTGAGAGCTGGCAGCAGTTCCCGGATAGTCTCTTCGTGCGGTGGAGGGTCCTTGTTCCTACACAGGTTGACTATGACCCAGGTGACGTTACGAAGGAAGGACAGGGGAATATTGGGACGGATGAAGCTCAACAAAGGTCTGACGACACCTTCGTTGATACAGATATCCCGGCACTTGGGTCCGTCCCCTATAGAGTCATAAACACATTCAATCAGGAAAAACATAGCAGAAAACAATTCCCAAATGTGTTAATTTCTGCCCACAACTGAAATCGCCAGAAGTCATGCAAAACCTCACCGGTTCAAGATTATCTTTAAAGGAATCGTATACGTTTGGTAATTACTCCAAAAATTAATGACAATAAAAACTTACTTGGAAAGAAGTACAGCAGCTTTGAATAGTATAATGCATTTTTAGAAACTTTTCACTTCGAAGTACTGCGGTTATGGAAAAAGATATCACTTTTTATCCCCAAAAATTTGAATCTGAGAAGCATTTCTGCATTGACGTTTCTCAGAGTGTGTATTCCAATGCAGATTATTTTTCCTGCGTGGACAAAACCGCTCCAGAATTTCGGCAATATCTCAAAATCGCTACCACCTTTTGAAATGAAATTTTTACAGGTTAGTTTTATGGTATATATCTATAACTATATAGGATTGAAACAAACCGTGGGTTTCAATTACCAAACGTATACGATCCCTTTAACAATTATTTTAGAAGAGATGTCAAATAAGATAACAAATGTGCTTGGCCAGTATTAACCAGTTTGCGACGGAGGAAGTAAATACACGCAAAGTTTTCCCCAGATTCAAAACGGATGACGCATAAACACGTCACGAGCAAGGCTGGTAATGTCTGTCAAATGCGTGGGGGTGCTTCCCGGCACCATCGACCTGAACCCGCCTCGGATCGAATTTCGTGCGCCTCAGCTTGGTGATGTTAAAATAATCCTGACGCGAACTGGTTAAACGTACATTTCAAACGTTCGGCTTATTAGCCTGTCACTATTAATTACCTCACCTTCGGCTTGGTCATTAACACGTCCAGGTCCATGAGCCAGTTTTAAACATACGTTTAAAACCAGCCAACTGACAAATGGTATACGATCCCTTTAACATGTAAATTCAACTAAACAAAGTGGACTCTCCAAACTTACCAATGATATTTCCCAGGGCCCAAACTGCTTGCTCACAAACGTTGGGCTGATCCGAGTTTAATAAGTTCAAAAATTTGGGTACTGCGTGGGCATCCACTACTGCCATTGTTTGCTTCGATGTGCCCGAAGCGATGTTTGTTAACGCCCATGCTGCCTCAAACTGTAATGCAGAACTAGTAAACGAAAAAAATGGATGAACATTTACATATGTGACCTTTACATACCGAAACAAAGAACAAAGTTGGACAATGTGTTTTTTTATCTACTTATGAAGTCATTTCTGGTGGATTTTACTATTTTCAGGTTTTGGGTTTTTCTGAATCATGAACTATTAATCTACAATCTCCCCAAATTTGAACATAATCCGTCACCAATAAGTGTTTATTTTTTCCAATTGTGTATGGAAATAACACGCTTTTCTGAATTTAAAAGCGGTTTGTCTCATAATTAGGTTGTCAGAGTTTTATCACTAAATCCTTTCCTCAGGGGAGATAGGTTGGGGGTACATATGTAAATGATACATCATTTTAAAGCTAAGAGCTTAGAGAATTTGAAAAAAGCTAAATCTGAAAAAAACCTAAAATTGCAGGTCACATATTAAAAAGTTGTTTCTGATCCCCAAACCTGTCCGCGTTGGATGATCCCGACCTAGTCGTATACAGTCCAATGGACTGTATACGACTACCTGGCCTTTATAGGAATTAATCTATGTTTTCACATGTGCCCCTGTATATAAACCTTGTATGATAATTCCCCCCTCTTCATAATGTAGCTGTAGCTACGAAAGCTTGATTGAGGAAAGTACAGAGTTGTGATCTTACCTAGGGCTGTCCAGGCACTCAACCAAGACGGGGAGAATTCCTGATGCGATAAGATCGTCTATCGGTGGATTGCGGTCACTAGACAATAGTTTACGCGCCGACTGCACAGCGGGGAGTTGAACGGCTGGGAGGTTACTGGCCGCTTTTTGCACAAGTTCGTGATATGAGATTTGGTTCTGGGGAAGATCAAACATTTCCAAACCTTCAATTATCACAAGTGCTGTGTCACATCATTAGTCGCAAGTCGCCAGAGCTACTTTTGAGTAATAAGCCTTTTAACATGATCACACACAATAGAAATCAATGAAAACAGTCGACGCTTTCACCCAAGTAACATAATGTATATTATAATATGCCAACCTCAGTGATATACCAAAATGAAGAGCAAAATGAAGAGCAAAATGATGTGCTTTCTGCTGCATGTGAAAAACAAATAAATAAACACTTTTCCCTAACCACCCCGAGTCCATCAAAATCCATTTCCTGTTTTGGAGGATTTTAGCGGATTCAGGATACCTCCATTTTGAGCAAACTGGAGGAGTGTGATGGATTGAGGATTTTAAGCCTAGCGTTACTGCAGGAGTTTGATGGATTCAGGATTCAGAAATTTAGGTGATGGACTCTATGGAGAAACACACTGCAATTATTTGTATGCCACCATGGTATCCTGAATCCGCCAGAGTCCATCAACTTTTGCTGGTGGATTATTGATGGACTCAGGATATCTCCAGTATGCATACTGGTGGAGTCTGATGGACTCAGGACACCAGCAGTTTTTGCAAACCAAATTGTAGTAGATTGTAGCGGATTAGGATACTTTCTAGAAAAAGCAGTGAGCGGGTTAGGGTTAAGACTCATTTCGAAGTGATGGGTCGCAAATGGTGTTTACAACCTAAAATATTTTTTGGGATGGGCAAGTGGGTCAATTTGAGAACACCAAAATGGGAACTGAAGATAAAAAAAAAAAGGGTATTCTTACAACGGGTTCTTCGTCCGACTCTCCTTCCAGATTGGGCACATTCCGCCTCTTGAGTAACGTCTCATCCCGCTTGTTTTTTCGTAGCTCAACAGTCACCTCGTTTCTCCTCCTCCTCATCTCCTGCAAAGAAGTGGACCATTTCAGTCACAGGACTTTCTATATTCATTATAGCTATGTTCAGACAGCGTTTTAGCTAAAATTGTAAAAGTTAAAAACGATCGCTCACCACGGGTGGTCGGTTGTAAAATTGAAACAGTAAGCGTTCAGACACCGTTTTAAGTATAGCAGAGTTTTAACTTCTAAGTGTTTTACCTCTGTTCTGGGGTCACGTAAAACTTCCGCTTGTTTTATTTCGCGCACTACACATCAAAACTTGCTTCCTAACAGTGCGTAATAGATGCATTCATAACTTGGTTGCGCGCACAACAGCGAACTCAAAATGCATAATTTTCAACATGGTGCTGTCCGAGAGATTCTTCTTAAAATAATTATCGCGATTTCAGCGAATGATTGTTTCTAATGAAGAAGCTAACCGGCAGTCGGTAGCCTTAAGGACAGTAGTTTTCTTGAGCATGATAAGAAGGCAAGTGCAGCAAAGAAACGATGTCAGTTCGGCTCACATCACTATGATGGCCTTCACTTCCACCCTCGACCAATTCGCACTACGCGGTACTTGTTTTCTTTCTTTTCTCTAAGCCTTTCTCTGCAGTCGATGTCGTCGGAGCATTGGCCAAGAGTTTTAGCTAAATCCTTCCTCCGAGGTGTTTTAAATCACCGTTTTAGCGGCGAGATAAAACAGATTCTGTTAAAACTAAAACCGGTCAGACACTGTTTTGGCTAAAACTTTTAACCAAATCGCGTTAACCTAGTGTTTTAAGCGAATTTAAAGATTTTTAAACTATATACTACTTTTTTGTATATATCTAGTATTATACTGCTCGACAAGTTCGCACAAAAAAATATGTAGGATATCTAGCACGGCCGTTAGCTGCCATCATGTTTTAACACTACGTTTGGTAACTTCAGTTGTTCGTTGTTTAATAACTCCATCATGAGTACACTTCTGCGGCCAGGTGATGGTCGCCATCTTGCCTTCACTCAGAGTTCTACGGAAAGGCCTTTTTTTTTTGGGGGGGGGGACTTCCCGTTTAACTTCCCTTTTAAGCATAAATCTCGTTTTGGTCCCTACTCTACGGTTTTTGTACCCCATTCTCCAATTTGTTGTGTCTTCTTTTATGTTTAGTAACTTTATATATCGACATCGTACCAACAATTCATTTTGAATATGATAAGTACAATTTATAAAATATAAAATATAAATTCCCCTCCCGCAAGCAGCGCCTTGCCTTTTATTTATTTGTTTCATTTTTAAGTGATGAAAACGAGGCAATTGTAGAATACCCGCCAAGCGAAAGTAACCAAGCCACGAATACAGGAGTGAGTTTAAACGCCGACTTTATTACCCTTTCAAAAAACACCCTCCGAAGCCACGAATACGAAGTGGCAGGGTATTCTGCAATTGTGAAAGGAGCAATTGCTTCTGCTTCTGCTTCTGCTGGATACTATGCAAGCACCACCAGATGGTGGTTATAACGCATAGGTCAGTGTGGCGGAGGCGATTAGATTTTGTAATGAGCTTTTTTGACCAGCTCATCCATGTTTATTTGATCCAGTTTCTCTTTGAATGATTTGATGTCAGATTGGGCTCTAACGTCTGGTGGAAGGATGTTCCATTCGCGAGTTGTCCGGGGGTATAATGAGTATTGGTAACAGTTTTTGTTGAATGGTGGGGTTTCTAAGATGTAAGGCCCGGTTTGCAGTCTGGTGGATATTTGGATGTTCTGGCGACAATTGACGTTTGATGGAGTGATATTATGTACTTCCCTAAATATGGAAATTAAGCGAAGTTTGGTGCAACGACTTTCGAGAGATTCCCATTGGAGGTTTGCCAGCATGTTTGTGACACTTGAGTTCCTGCTGTAGTCATTTTGAACAAAGCGAGCAGCTCGGCGTTGGATTTTTTCAAGAGATGCCTTGGTGTTGTTATTCGTTGTGATAGGGATCCCATATTGATGCGCAGTACTCAAGCTTCGGTCTAATGAGGGTTTTGTAGGCTATTTCTTTGACTGGTTTGCTGCACGAGTGGATGTTTCTCTTCAGGAGACCCAGGACTTTATTTGCTTTTCTTGTGATTTGATTTATGTGGCGTGCCCAGTGAGGTCTTTGCTGAAATTGCAAAATACCCCCCCACGCGAAAGTATTTAAACAACAAAACACAATAACACGAAACACAATAACACTGTACTGTTGTTATTAAAACATTTCTTAAAAAACAAGTTTGGTTACTAACTATACAAGTCACAAAACTCGTCGCTATTCAGCAGTTGCAAATGCAATACACTGACGCTGCGTCACTCGGGCCTAGCCGCGCCGGCGAGTGCGACAATGTCGTGATGACTTCAGTCCAAGTCTAAATGCGTGAGTCACGTCGCGTTCGAACGCCAACCGTATCGAAGTAAATTTTCACAAGAAATTTTGACATTTTAAATACGTACCTCTGTGTCCCGCCCTTTGTTTTTAAAACTCTTGATCCTGTGGCCCATCGACCCGTCGAAGTTTGATTCGATAGACATTTCTACAGGCAAAAACACAAAGAAACAGTTGAAGGGGTTGCAGAAATGGACTACTTCCAAAATGCCGGCGAGACAATGACGTCACAGTCGGCGGGATATATGCCAGTTGAAAGCTATATTTCCATTG
Organism: Crossaster papposus; assembly: GCA_037893245.1. Taxonomy (NCBI): domain Eukaryota; kingdom Metazoa; phylum Echinodermata; class Asteroidea; order Velatida; family Solasteridae; genus Crossaster; species Crossaster papposus. Next base: position 1,394,887 of record JBAIAA010000089.1, on the reverse strand, counting down.
GCCCGAAAAAATGTTAGTTTTAAAATTACCAATTAAATTATCATAGAATAAAATTATTTTTAAAATACCAATAATATTATTACAAAACTTGTCAAATTATAAATGTAATTGTTTTCTTCAACGCAATTATTTATTTAAGCGATTTGTTTTATCAGAACAAGACTCACCTTGATAATTTGTTAACTCCGTATTGACCAATCACAAGCACTCTTGTAAATCCGACGTATTTCCTAGTTGTCACTGGTATCCTTTCAATTAATTGACTGGTATCTGTAGCTGTATGCACATACATACATGTACAGTACATGTACACTGTACATGTACTGTATGTACAATTTCTGTATACATGTACAAAGTACACATACATGCACATGTACATGTACATGTACATGTACATGTACATGTACATGTACATGTACATGTACATGTACGTATGTACATGTACGTATGTACATGTACTTATATGGTACATGTACATATGTACATGTACTTATGCACACATACATGTACTGTACATGTACATGTACATTGTGTACATGTACATGTTTTCCTATGGTGTTCCATATAGACGACAGATGTCACACGGAACCGGCAATTTCCTCGCCTATTTGGATTCCTGTTCTAGTCCACAAAGTCATGTGGATTGGGTATTCATTCCAGACTTTTGGTCTGGGGTTTCCCCTACCTACCCCCCTTTTTTTTTTAAATTGTCAACCGGTCACTAAATGGAAACGTCTCCTTGGCCGGCTTGCCTCACGGTCGATACGAATTGTCATGATTGATGGCTCTCTAAAGAAAAGTTATCCAGGCTTTTCTTTGCACAAGATTTTTTCAATTTCTAACTTTCTTGTTTTATGCACAACTTTTTTAAACATGAAAACAATCAAACCTTTTCGAGTTTCGAAATATTCGCTAAAAATAATTCCATATAGACCACAATCGCAAATAGCAAAATATCACAAGAGGGCGCTGCAACCACTGACAGCAATTGACCGACGCGTAGTGCGCGTAGTCTACAGCGTACGTTAGAGGGCGCCCCCATCGGCAGGCCTACGCGCGCTGCGTACTGTGAAGACTACTTATGTACCGTGAAACGTGATGGTGCGTTTGCGCGGCATGCGTAAATACAACTGAAATTAGAGAGGTTTCGCCTGCGAACGGATACGGTTAGCTTAACGGATATGTCATCAATTTTTGCAGACTTATGACGTCACAGTTCTTCACTATCCGCTAACCGTGTACAAGGCACGGATATCTCGCTCGCTACACGTAAATATCGTACGGATAGCTAAACGTACGCGTACGCGTATCCGTTCGTATGCGAAACCTCTCTATTATCAGCGAACTAGCGACTGTATAATATTGAAAATATTTATGATATGTACGCCCAAGTATGGTAATTACCGCTAACCCCCCTGAATCAAATAACTGCTATATAAGCACTGTATAGTAGCTTGAATGTACATAAATAAGTTGGGTACTTGATCAACAAACGACCAAAGCCTTTAGAATTCAGTTTGTTAGTGTTCTGTTATTAATAAAACGTCACGATGCCTTTTGGAGTCGCGATTGTTTGTTTTGCACTAATTGGCGGCGTGTTGGGCAACTTTGAGATTCTGGACAAAGATATTGCCTCGGAAAATGGATTGGTAAGTCGAAGCATTTTTCTTGATTAATTGTTCAACCAATGTCTGCGGTATAAACCTGGGCCCAATTTCTTGGCTCTGTTAACCATATAATTCCGCGCTTACAATCACCATCAATTTTATTTGGTTTCTTCAGGGGTTCTACATAGTCAACATGACGTGTGCATCGTCAGGTTCCTCGTGTCAAGCTTGCTTCCGTGCTCGCAACTTGGGAGTTAATTATCAGTGTAAGTTGTAGGCAGAGGGAAAGAACCCCCCCCCCCCCCCCCCCTCCCCGAAAACAAAATGCAAATAATAAAATACAAAATAAATAAATAAATACTTTGTTTTCTTTTCCGAAGAAAACTTTATTTCAAATTTCTTGAAATAAAACTAGGTATAAAACAAGTTTATAAGTTAAAAGCATTATATAGAAATACATTAAACATTACTTTAACAGTAGTAAATGATTTTGTTGGATGCCTACAATCATTATTTACTCTTAAATAAATAGATACCCCCGTCGGTCACCACTTCAATCAGCCTAATTCCATTGCATTTCTGATATGGTTCTACAGGGCATAGAATCACTTGGCCATCGGAAAGACTCAGTCCGTCTCAGCCGGGAGAAAGTTTGGATGAATCGTCTTCGGACTATTCAACCACATGGGCTCAACATCCAACTAGGAAATGATTAACTTCTATTGTTTTCTCCCATTTGTCATCTGTTTCAGATTTAATCCTTGCCAGCAGTTTGTTCTTATTTGTTTCCACTCCTCTGGTTTCCCCTTGTTTATTGTCCTAACCCCACCCCCTTCCACATTTCTCCTATTAATACTTCTTTGATCCTACCCACACTGACCTTTCCCTTTAACCCGGCAGCCTAATCCTCCTTTTGTTGTTCCAGAGGACTCTGTACATGATTTTTCTTTTGTGTTTCTCCCGCCAGCTATGATGCGCATCATGCTGTATGTTGCCCTATATTATGTTTGTTTCTTGTACACAGCCATTATGTCTCTGAAAAAGATCTTGTTAAGATCGAAATATTAGCCCCTTAACTTATTTGACTTAAATAAATAAGTTAGATATTTCTTAATAATTGTGTAGTAATATTTTTCGATATCTGCAAATGGTGATGTTTCCTAAAAAAAAACATCCTTCAAAAAACATAATTCAATTCCGTTTTTTTAGTACGTAAAAATACTGGATTTAAACAAACTAAACATTAAACTTAACAATCCATGCACTTAAACAGCGTTTAAATTTGCAAACAAATTTGACGGAGAACGAAATGATCAGGATTACTTTGGGGGAAAAGATAAGCCGAGTTGTTGTATTTATTCTGAATATTTATTAAATTATCATACTTGACAGACAGTGAAGTAGCTAATTTCCAGACCTTTTGTATAAAATATTGAATTATTAATTTAATATAAATTTTGTATGATGTAAATGCGCATTTCGGTTAGCTGTTTAAAATGTAAAAGAAATAAAAACGTAGACTAATAGACCGCAACAATTGTCAAATTATGGTAATGAGAATACAATTATAATAAAGATTCTCCCGGATATTTAAAATCCTTTTTTATTTAAATTCCCAGAAAAAATAAATCACGCTTTCGCCAAACCAACAATTTTGTCATTTAGCATTCAATTTCGAATTGTGGTCACTCTATTTAAACAATGTCTAAGCTGTTGCTCAGACGAATTCGATCTGTGAAGACTACTTATGTACCGTGAAACGTGATGGTGCGTTTGCGCGGCATGCGTAAATACAACCGAACTAGCGACTGTATAATATTGAAAATATTTATGATATGTACGCCCAAGTATGGTAATTACCGCTAACCCCCCTGAATCAAATAACTGCTATATAAGCACTGTATAGTAGCTTGAATGTACATAAATAAGTTGGGTACTTGATCAACAAACGACCAAAGCCTTTAGAATTGTTAGTGTTCTGTTATTAATAAAACGTCACGATGCCTTTTGGAGTCGCGATTGTTTGTTTTGCACTAATTGGCGGCGTGTTGGGCAACTTTGAGATTCTGGACAAAGATATTGCCTCGGAAAATGGATTGGTAAGTCGAAGCATTTTCCTTGATTAATTGTTCAACCAATGTCTGCGGTATAAACCTGGGCCTAATTTCTTGGCTCTGTTAACCATATAATTCCGCGCTTACAATCACCATCAATTTTATTTGGTTTCTTCAGGGGTTCTACATAGTCAACATGACGTGTGCATCGTCAGGTTCCTCGTGTCAAGCTTGCTTCCGTGCTCGCAACTTGGGAGTTAATTACCAGTGTAAGTTGTAGGCAGAGGAAAAGAACAACCCCGCCCCCCCCCCCCCCCTCCCCGAAAAAAAATGCAAATAATAAAATACAAAATAAATAAATAAATACTTTGTTTTCTTTTCCGAAGAAAACTTTATTTCAAATTTCTTGAAATAAAACTAGGTATAAAACAAGTTTATAAGTTAAAAGCATTATATAGAAATACATTGAACATTACTTTAACAGTAGTAAATGATTTTGTTGGATGCCTACAATCATTATTTACTTTTAAATAAATAGATACCCCCGTCGGTCACCACTTCAATCAGCCTAATTCCATTGCATTTCTGATATGGTTCTACAGGGCATAGAATCACTTGGCCATCGGAAAGACTCAGTCCGTCTCAGCCGGGAGAAAGTTTGGATGAATCGTCTTCGGACTATTCAACCACATGGGCTCAACATCCAACTAGGAAATGATTAACTTCTATTGTTTTCTCCCATTTGTCATCTGTTTCAGATTTAATCCTTGCCAGCAGTTTGTTCTTATTTGTTTCCACTACTCTGGTTTCCCCTTGTTTATTGTCCTAACCCCCCCCCCCCCTTCCACATTTCTCCTATTAATACTTCTTTGATCCTACCCACACTGACCTTTCCCTTTAACCTTTCAGCCTAATCCTCCTTTTGTTGTTCCAGAGGACTCTGTACATGATTTTTCTTTTGTGTTTCTCCCGCCAGCTTTGATGCGCATCATGCTGTATTTTGCCCTATATTATGTTTGTTTCTTGTACACAGCCATTATGTCTCTAAAAAAGATCTTGTTAAGATCGAAATATTAGGCCCTCTTAACTTATTTGACTTAAATAAATAAGTTAGATATTTCTTAATAATTGTGTAGTAATATTTTTCGATATCTGCAAATGGTGATGTTTCCTTAAAAAAAGCATCCTTCAAAAAACATAATTCAATTCCGTTTTTTTAGTACGTAAAAACACTGGATTTAAACAAACTAAACATTAAACTTAACAATCCATGCACTTAAACAGCGTTTAAATTTGCAAACAAATTTGACGGAGAACGAAATGATCAGGATTACTTTGGGGGAAAAGATAAGCCGAGTTGTTGTATTTATTCTGAATATTTATTAAATTATCCTACTTGACAGACAGTGAAGTAGCTAATTTTCAGACCTTGTGTAACAAATATTGAATTATTAATTTAATATAAATTTTGTATGATGTAAATGCGCATTTCGGTTAGCTGTTTAAAATGTAAAAGAAATAAAAACGTAGACTAATAGACCGCAACAATTGTCAAATTATGGTAATGAGAATACAATTATAATAAAGATTCTCCCGGATATTAAAAAAAAAAAAAAAATTAAATTCCCAGAAAAAAGAAATCACGCTTTCGCCAAACCAACAATTTTTGTCATTTAGCATTCAATTTCAAATTGTGGTCACTCTATTTAAACAATGTCTAAGCTCAGACGAATTCAATCTGTGATGACGAATATTTTGAACCTGGTGTTTGAGAAGGGTTGAACTTAAATGATAAATGACTAAACTGTGTTGGGTTTGTTTGTGACGAAAATGAATGAAGGAATGGTGATTTTAAATGATTTTTTTTTAAATAGGCGTGAAAACCTTTTATTGTGGTGTAGTCTCCAGTGATTCATGGGTCATTCTATGATAATATGCTCTACATACAATCTATGCGCTAAAACAGCATTCAAATTTGCAAACGAATTTGAATGTCCATACAAATATATTAATGACAGTCTAAACAAAACCGAACGCCGTGAATAAGAATCACGTACAGGATTGGCAACCATGACTCAAATTGCTATAATACGGACATTCAAAAACATTTTTTGTTTACGAACTTGGCTGAGAAAACATGTAACTTTATTTACTGTAGATTATGCGCAGGCGCACAGTTAATACAATTCGTGCAAAAAAATATTTCCATGAATAAGGATAACGACGGATTACAAAATAATCAGATAAGCCGAGTTGTTTTTTTAATTATAATTATTATTTAAATTATTCTACTTGACCGACAGTAAATACACAATTTCCAGACCTTCTGTATAAATTATTGAATTATTAATTTAATATAGACCTTGACTGATGTAAATGCGCATTTAGAGTAATTGTTTAAAATTACTGCGAAGCACTGATGCGGTTAACGCACTGAAATCTAGGTAGCGTACCACTGATGACCAGTTTCGAATTGCACGCAGCACGAGACGATCTAATCGCGGTGTGCAACGCGATGCGGTCGCCCTCTAATGCTAGGTTCCCACTATCACGATTCGCGCCACGATTGAAATCGTGGTCTTAATCGTGGAGTAATCGCGGTGATCCTATTAGATCTTATCAGATCTTGAGGTCAGTCGTGGCAATCGTGTTGATCGTAGAAAAGTTTTGGACGGTTCAAAAAATTTCTACGATCAACACGATTAATTTTCAATCGTGATCATCGCATCAGATCGTAACAAAGCGCGACAGATGGCATCTAATTGTGCTTCCAAATCGTGGTGATCGGGATCAACCTTGTACAAGACAAACACCACCTCTATTGAGATGCGCTGCGATCTGATTGTGGGTTGTAGTCTTCACTCTGTAGAAGTTCAAGAAACAATAAAGTCCATGGTCAGTCGGGCTGTATATATACCCGTCGGGGTCCAATCGTGGCTCAAATCGTGATCACCGACTCTTGATCCCGATCATGAAAGACATCGCGACCACAATCGTATCCAATCGAAACAGAGCGCATCGGTTCGTGATGATCGTATCGGAACGTATCCGAACGTATCTGCACGTACCAGATCGTCCCAAATCGGGGACCCGATCGTGATGATCGTGTCAGATCGGGACCCAATCGTGTACTCAATCGGGAAAATCATATCGGAACGTATCTGATCGTATCTGAACGGGAGACCAGATCGTGACAGATTGTGTCACCTGAAATTGACCAATCGTGACTATATCGCATCCAAGCGCACCAAATCGTACCAGAACGTATCGACTCGCAACAACTCGTATCCAAACGTGAAATTTCAGAAAAGGAAACAAAAATTCCACGATCAGCTACGAATGGCCAATCGTGGCGTTCGTAACGGATCGCACGACAGTGGGAACCTAGCATAACGTACACCGAAGACCACATAATAACGTTTGCGTCTTGGAAATCTGCTATAATCGCTCGGAAAATTCCGAGCAGAATTGTTTGCATTTGCATGCGCGTGTGACGTTGCATGCATAATAACGTGACGTAACATGCATAATCGCTGACTCATTGGTCAAGTTTCTGTTACCTCACGTAAATATGCATGTAACGTCACACGCGCATGCAAATGCAAACAATTCTGCTCGGAATTTTCTGAGCGATTATAGCAGATATATAAGACGGCCTTAGCGAAGGTCAGTGCTTAGCCAATTAAGACGTTAATATTCGAAGGTCATGACATGGTTTTCGCATAGACATCTAAATAATTAATTATTACATGTTTACGGGTCTACCGTCTACGGCGTATGTTAGAGGGCGCCCGCATCGGCGGCCTACGCGCGCTGCATACTGCGATTAGGAAGTCTTGAAACCAAGACTACCCAGTACACGGTCTACATGGCTACATGGCTACATGGCTACATGGCCACAGTTGTTTTAGAAATGAGCCTTTTTATTGTGCTGGATAATATTACTTATGACGATTTTATCTCTCAAGAAAAAAAAACCCAAAAATCTTGGACACATTGATAAAAACTGACCCAAATGATTGGACCCCTGCACATTTGTAATAGTACCGCAATTCACTTCCGCCCCACGGCCCCATTTACATAATTGTTTTAATATTTTATAAGGGTAATAATACAACTAAAAAAGCACCGTGCATTTGGCAATACATGTGTACACACACACCCACCCAACCCAGTGTACATATTCAGCAATTAGTTTAACAGGCCTAACAAAAGTGTGCTCTTTTTCACTCGTGTGTAGATATGTTTGAATACACGACCGAGCCGTACTACGGAATCCACCTCACTGTACTTGGGGGAGAAGCTAACTGGGATTTTTATCTTGTTCAGGGTAAGATTTCGCCGAATGCGAACATTCCTTCCATGCACTCACAAACATTCAATATTTTGTTAGTGCGATGGTAAGAATAATTTCATGAGGTGACAGATGACATTTCTATTTCACGAGGCGAAGCCTAGTCTTTGTTCCAAGGCGTTACTAATTGTACTTTTGCAGTTGCAATTCATTCACAAAATTCAACAGCGGGTGCAATTTACAGTCATTTGCATACTTTGGCTTATAAGTACCAGTGTACCTTATCACCTTCCTATCCATCCTCGCCGAGCAGAGTGATAGTTCTACTAAGAACTCAATTTCGCTCTAATTCGCTAACCCGCTCAAAAGCTGAGCGAAATTACATTTATTTGTATAATACATACAACGCCTGAATAAATCCTCGTCATCTGATTGGTCAGAGCGCGACCGTGCAATGTAAGTTCTGTTCACCGTTGAATAGAACGTTGCGGTGCGGCCGTGCCGTGTAATGGAACTAATTATTCAATGCACGTGATCAACGATCTACCAATCACATGACAGGGGTATAGTGTTGTACAAATTGGACTGTTTGATTATTCGATAAACTAATGCATTACTGGGGTATCTATTTGCATACAGTTGATCCCTCGGAGCCGTACCGGTGGTGCTTAGAGTTGCTTGCCCCTTATGACGCCACTTTCGGCCACGATTGGAAAACCACTATTTGTTTTGACAACAGCTTCGGAGGTTTCACCGTTCCGCCGGAATGTCTGAACCCCTTTGTCGCTACCACTGTCGACAGCCACTTGGGAGATGAGAAAATACGCGGTCAACAAGTTATCTACTGTCGACCCTGAGAAATAATCCACATAAATTTAATGACAGTCAAAGTCGAGCAGAAAGCAGAGCTGTAGTATCATCAAAGGCACAATTAGTCCATCGCGTAATCTGCTGTACTGTCATATTTATCGGTTGAGCACAAATTCTTCGAATTTTAATCTATTCAGATTTCAATTTATTACGATTAATTAATGTGGGAATTTTCTGTCAATCAGATTACCGTTTTCTAATAAAACTATCTACATCTTTTCAATAATGAGTTGCTTCTGTTAGTGTTATACACCAACTCGAATTCTACTCGTTTTTAAGATATATACAAACAAATGTTGTAGTTATTCTAGTGGGTATACAATTACGTTATCGAATGTATGATTATGGTTAATATAGGTTAATATAGGTTTCTCCTGCCAATTTCCAAACGTGTTCATTCACATTGACTTTGATCTGAATGTTAGACCACTCGATTCCGTTTTAGTAATTTTTGCCTTTGAAGAACATTTTGTTTATGCCCACTCGAATTCCTGTTGTAGGACACTTTTAGGTAATTCTGATATTCAGAATAGCGTCATTGGTGGTATGTTTATGAAAGGACTGATAGCATCAAATTGAGTTCTACAATCATCAAGCGACCAATAATTGAGAAATCCTGAAGAAATTGAGCGAAAGGTGACTTTTGAAACCATGTACATTTTCAATCATATGAAGCAATTATATGGGACGGAGAGAACACCCCCCCCCCCCCCTCCTTTGTGGTATAATTGTGTTTGCGGAATGTTGTGGTTTCTGTTGAGGTTTTCAGAGGGGTGCGTTGAAAACAATAGTCTAGGGAGTGTATATGTATGGGGGACAAAGGGGGGAGTCGCTCGGTCGCATATCTTGCTGGGTATAGACGATGTGCCCTCTGACGTCACGTGTTTATATCTGTATTCAAATGTGCCCGGCAGTATGCGCACACATCGTGTTTTACATACAATTTGCTTAAACGGTGACGTCGCAGGTCAGATCGCCTTTGAATTATGTGACCTCTGATGTCATCTCTTAACCAAATTTATGTAAAACATGATGCGTGCGCATACCGCCGGGCACATTTGAATACAGATGCAAACAGAGGGCACATCGTCTATATTTTCGCTTCTTGCCTCCCGGTCTATTTATGCGCATGCGTGCAACATTTGAACTTAGGCCTATGGGTCTATGGGCATTTGCTACCCAATCACGTACATGCAACGAATCACTGAGCGGTAAGCTCCGCCCAGTCACTAACTACAGTTAAAACGCACAGTACATTCCCAATGCATGCACTCTAGAATAACGCTGCATTGAACCGTAGGTAAAGGACCGAACTATAAGCATATTTTAGGAGACAGGACCCTGGGGCCAATTTCATAAAACGTATAAGCACCAAAACTTGCTTAGCATGAAAATTCTTCCTTGAAACAAAAACCAGGGTTACAAACCAAAATTTCAGTTTATGTTTATTGTTTGTAACTGGTATTCAGCTGTGTTTTTCTTTGAAATGAAAAGCACACGGAGTTTGGGCCGATAACCTGTTTTTAATGAGCAAGCCTTATTTGTGCTAAGCACATTTTTGTGCTTACATGTTTTACTAAATTGGCCCCAGCTCACTTTGTTACAATATTGTGGTAAACAGATTTTATATTTTTTCCAAGTTTCCATAGACATTTTGAAATATCTTAATAAGTCTTATTAATTATTCCCTAAATCAAGGATCGTACAGATTTACTCGGTTTTCTTACGGTGTATTTGGTAGTTAAATAAACATTAAAGAATTATAATCCATATCCATCTCTGGCTGATTTCTGTATGTTTTTTGTCTCAATTTTATTCAATTGACTTTTGTTTAAATTTATTTCAACCTGAATTGTTGCTCACAAAAAGGTCCTTATAGTTTTCTCATTTACTTACGGTTAAGAACTAGATCAACGAGTCGGCAAGGAAGAACAAAAAGTTGACAAGATCATTACATCGCGTACTATTTGTTTGGTTATATTTATGCATTGAGCTGGACAATTGGTTTTTTTAAATGCGTTTTTGTCAATTTGTGTTTGCATCGACCTTTGCATGTAAAATTACCCCTTCAAATTTGCTTGTTTTCAGACAATGTGCCAACAATTTGCTTCAAAAATTTGATAAACTGGATTATTCGGTCCTTAAATCATGAAAATGATGAGAAGACGTCAACAGATATTCAAGTCAAAACTATATAGGACTTTATCACTTTATTCTAAACGTATAACTAATTCGTGCTTAAACACACAGTACTAACAATAATGCCGGGTGTTTGTACTATAGCGCACGTATATACGACAGAACTGGTACTCAAGGCGCTGTATCGTCTGCAGCAGAACAGATTTAGGTCCCTGATTGGGTAAATCCGAACAATAAATTACAAACGATGAGTGTAAAGTTTGTATGAGAGGGGAGTATTTTTTTCTACCACCCCACACATGTTGAAAAAAGTATCTTATCATCGTGATATTCTAAATTGGACTTCGTCTGAAAGCAAAGGTTAGAAATGTTAGGGCAGAGGGCCGAAATAGTTCGTATAGGCTATAATGTGTATTCAGCGTATTCCATCGGTTGGACATGCCGACTCATCATCGTCAATGTTCACCTCGTCGTCTACTTTTGATAGACAACAATATATTCACACTGTAAGTATCGATACAGCATTGGCGTAATCTTCTTTCAGTGAAATATTTGCTTTGGGAATAGGATGGTACAAGAGACGTTGTCAAATGATTTTGTTTTGGACCAATCTTTGGTTGGTGAATGTTTCATTTGATGACATTTTCCCGTAGGCACACCGACTTAAATACCCTGCTCGATGTTATGGGACACAAGGCACTCTTGTCCATTATATTTGGATACGAGTACGTACGGGATACGTATGTGCGACTCGGAAAAAAGTCGCTTATTAATATCGTTTTACGTTATACGTTACAACATTTGAATATGAGATGTAAATTGCCGATAGTGTACCATGCAGATGAGCAACTTCAAAAGGTGACTGGATAGACGACTTTTTTTAAGCCACATATTGTATCCGTATACGCGTATTAAATCTAATGGTCCATATAGATACATGTTTTCTGAGATTCCAGAAAAACAATGACTTACACAAAAGAGGCGAGTCCCTTTGCCACATTATCTTGGTGCACTATGTTGTCAACTTGTAATATAGGTTTTCTCTGCTATTTTAAAGCATTTTTCGTTCAGATTCATCCAACTCTCACATTCAATTTCGCCCGAAAAAATTAAATCCACACGCTCATATACCTAACCAATTTAATCACATTTGATTAAGAGAGTTGGTGAAATCAAATGAAAAATGGTTTAAAATAGCCGGGAAAACCTACATTAAGCAATAGATTTAATTCCATTCTTCCTTTCATGTTAGGCCTACAGCGTTTCAAAACAATGCCTCAAAAAACTGGAACGATTTTCCTACTGATAACGTCTTGCTTGTTGGTGCCACCCGTGTACGGCACCGATGGGAATGATCATGTCCCAGATTCGAAGACGTACAAGTTTCTATACTTCGTCTCTATGGTGGGAGGTAGTCATTATTCGTCTATGTCCATGTCTGGTAAGGAGCTAGTGAGACAGGGTCACAAGGTGGTCTCACTGTACAGCAGTTCCAACCCAGCCCAGATGCACACGGCCGACGTCGACATCTTCTCAACGGTGATCTACAACTCGTCCGTCACGCCGCAGAAACGGACTGCCGTCGTGGCCCAAATGGGCAAGGTGTTTACCACGGGTGTCATGAGAACCTTCTGGGGTCCGCTGATTGCAGGCGTCAGGGGCGAATTACCTAGAAACCCGGGCATCATGGAAATGTATATGCGCGAATGCGACGATCTGTTGGGAGATGCGAAGACTATGCAAAGACTCCGGGAAGAGAAATTTGACATGCTGGTAGCCGATGACCATATCCCGTGCATTCCGCTCTTGGCGCAGGCTCTCGACATTCGCTTCATCTACAACTGTATTGAAAATGCAGTGCCCTCCAAGCATGGAATGTGGTAAGTGTGGCATATCCTATCAGTGGCGACATGGCTTTGTTCTTTCCTTTGTTTTTGTACTTAAAGGTAGTACATGTATACACCATTATATATTATACCACTATTCTTTCGCATTGTTTATTTGAAAATACTCTGCTGGGGTCAAGAAAAAAGGTCTGCGATAAGTGGATTTAGATTTAACAGTGTTTTTCTATAACAATGCCTGGAATCTTCAAGGAAACTTCCGAAATTGTATATTATGGAACATGATTTTGTTTTACCACAAGCCAACATGCATATTATTGTAAGAGTCGATGTGAGAGTGGAGAAATATCCACTGTTTATATCGTTTTGGTTCCAAGACCCTTTGTTTATATTTTCATTTTCAAGGGCAGGGTTGCCGGTCGATCCATCCTACATCCCGGAGCGTGCGCTTGGACTCAAGGACAAAATGACATTCTTCCAGCGAGTCCAGAACGTTCTGGCGCACACCTTCTACATATACTGGTGGTATTTTGTTTTCGACTTCAAAGGATACGATCAGCTGAAAATCAAGTACAACATCCGACCCGAGGTCTCCACTTATGAGTCCAACAAGCAAGCGTCGCTGTATATGTTAGATGGAAGCTTCGCTCTCGAGTTTGCCCGACCTATGCAGCCAAACACGGTTTACGTTCTCTACACATCTGGTTCGACTCCTTATAAAGTGGTAAAGTGCAACCTTTTGTAAACAAACAAACCAACCCGTTTCTGTTGACTTTGAAAGCTTGTTCAATTTAATATGTCTTCCTTTCTGTGGTGTTCAAACGTCATCGCGTCTGACGTTGGCAACACGCGACATCAGCAAGTTTTGCTGTAGAGCGGTTTGAACATTAGAAATCAATAACTATACATCCTCTTTGATATAAAAAACAATTAAACATTTCGCAACCTGTTTAAATCGTGTAGTACGATCGACAACGAATTAGTGGCCTTTTCTCAACTGCCATCAGATGCAAGACGAAGTGGTAGAATTTCTGGACACAGCTCCCAACGGAGTGGCTTTGTTTTCACTGGGTACTCACGTAGGAAGCATGAATCGAGAGAAGCTTCAAGTCTTTGCCGATGGCTTCGCCTTGCTACCACACCGGGTGCTGTGGCAGACCACGGCTGCCTTACCTGACGGAATTAAGCTGGCAGACTACACAAAGGTCGTCCGGTGGCTGCCATTATCCCAAGTCATGGGTGGGTTTTTCCTTAAATCTCCAATTTGTGTTCTTTTCTGCTTGCATAGTTGTTACATGTTACATTGTTACACTGGATTGGCTGCGAAGCTCCGCGATTCGCTCGGTCCCACCGCCCACACTGGCGCTGGGAAGCGCTGATGCAACTTTACAGATTCCTATGTGAAGGAAACGTCCGACATTCTTGGTAGCGTACCATGACCTTTCGAATTGCACGCAGCGCAGTTGAGCCGCGGAACTGGTGACCTTCAGTTCACAGGTCACATAACATCTATCCCATCACAGCTCAAAGTGCACTGGCGCTTTCTATACTAGCGCCCAGTGTGTGCGGTGTAACCGAGCAAAGCTCGGCAATTGAAGCCATCGTGCAACCATATACGACGGAGGGAGTGGGAACCCTCCTCTGCGGAGGTCATAGTGTTTGCGGAATGTTGTGGTTTCTCAGGAATTCATTTGGGGGTTTTAGGGGGGTATACGCGTTAGTCTAGAGGGTATGGGAGATTAATAAGCGGGAGTCCCTAAGTCTTATATCGTGCTGGGTATACAGAGTTTCTCTCTTTCTTTCTTTTCTGGGTTTACCTTCTTCAGGTGAAATTCGAAATTAGCAAGGGAGGGCAATTTTCATCTGTTTTCTCTTGTTTGCCATTGGAATTTAGAGCACGCCAATGTCAAAGTGTTTCTGTGTAACGGAGGGAGCAACGGTATGTACGAAGCATTGTGGGCCGGACTGCCCATGGTTGGCCTGCCGCTCTTCGGTGACCAGATGGACAATTTTGTCCGGCTTGAGGATCGCGGGGTCGGGTTGGCGCTGGACATCACCACCCTGACACCGGATAAATTGAGCCAGACTATCCACAAAGTCGTGTCAGAACCAAAGTAAGTTTGGTATTGTGACATCACTTGAAAGTCTGGTTAACATTACCATCAGGAAACGAGTTATTCAAAAGCATTTCCATAATGCACCCAACATTTGCTTCCTCCACCCCGGCTCCCCAAGCTGCCCAACCCAAGATGTGTGAATTGTCACTTTTTAAGTAACCAAATCCCCCAAGTCCTCATGCGCCGATTGTACATGTACAAATGCTTATGAGTCGTGCGTTAAGGTGACTAAACCCCGACTAAAGACTTGGGGGAGCCGGTGGGCAATTGATAAGCACAATTAGTAGCATCAGCACAAGCTCTGAGTTTCAATGTGTTGGTGTGTGTGTTTTGCTGTCCGTGCAGATTCCGTGCCAGCGCACGCCGTGTATCTCTGATCATGCGGGACCTGCAGACCATGTCGCCCCCGATCAAGACGGCAGCTCATTGGATCCTTCACGTCACCAAGTTCGGCGGTGATCACCTGCGACCGGCCGTGCTAGATCTGAATTACATCCAGAGAAATCTTATAGACGTCTACCTCTTCATTTTGGCCGTCTTGTCTGTGATCTTAGGGGTAAACCTCTCCCTGTGTTACTGCTGCTGTAAGTCCATATGTGGCAAGGTTGAAAAAAGTCATCTAAAGAAAGAGTAGGAAGTTGAAATCTGCAGACAATTGGATTTGTTTGCAGACAACAGTCTTGGCGATTGGACATAGTTAGCATTATAGGCTTGAGATTGTATAAAAACATATCACGGATTTGATGATCATTCGGAATAGGGGAATTAATATACAGTTAGAAATATTACGGTAGTAAACCACGATGATGATAAACTGGGATGTTAGGGACTGAAGCTGACAACGGAAGAAATACATTGAGAAGAATAAAAATTATTAAGATAAACACGATAAAAACGATAAACAATGTATGACACACACTGAAGATGTAACAAATCAATTGTTGACTGCTGTGATGTGGGATATGACGTTTTGAACACCTGAGGGACGCATAGCACTTGAGGTAAAGCCGAGAGTGCTATGCGTCCCCGAGGGTGTTCAAAACGTCACATCCACGTCACAGCAGTCAACAATTGTTTTGTTATACCTATGTCTTGGCCGGACGTTGCATAGCCTTGGTCAAGGCGTTCATCGTTACCCGTCCGTACGGGTACGTACCGCAGCGGTAATCGGAGCTCAAACAACGACCTCACGCGGCCACTATTATATGCAAATTAACTGAAGATACTTGAACGCCTTGGATCAATGGTTAAGTTGAGGTTTTTTGGGCGGTGCTCATTATGCTAATAGATTAAGCTTACCTTTAGGGTCTTATTGGTCGATCGTTGCGTAGAAACTGCATATTATGAGCTAGCGGTGAGGTCAGCTAGCTCACAAGTGTTTACGAACACCGCCATCGTTGACATAATATTTTATCGGAGAAAGTTGAGTGATTTTTACGAAAGCTTGTAGGAATTACACATGCAAATTTGAACTGTCTTGCTTGATTGCAATGGTGAGGGTCGCAGTTATTTTCGCTCATTTTGCTGGGTTTGAATGTTGACAATGTTATGGCCCAAACTAGTTGTGTTTAGCTGCTTAGTTTTGAGTTTTCAACCGCGGCGACTGGAGAAGGCCGCGACTCTATTGAAACTAAACGTGTGAAACTCGGACCTACATTATATCGCACGCATCTAATCCAGCTAAAAAAATTGCCTCGGTAAAACGCGGAACTCTGATAATTAAATGTCTTGCCGGCTGTATTTTGCCAAGAAAATAATTATAGGAGTCTTGAGGATATAAGACACTTGTCCCTGTTTAAATTACGATATTGCGATCATTTTGAAGGTTGGTCCTGCAGCCGTAAACATGCCCCCTCGGCCTCCCCACAGCGTTGGACCATGCTTAGACCATACAACCTGGCGATAACGCACAGACCAGCATGCCTGTGTATAATGCCGATTATGCGGCGATAAGAAACTGACAAAACACGCTGAAAAACGCTGAGTCCCTGGCCGCGTATGGGGCTGCCTGAAAAATAACGGATTTCCCATAACCTGTCGGCAAATTCACAAAAACATCGTGACCACGGAGAAAGGATATTAAGGCATTTCGCTGCTCGGGTCTAAAACCTTCGAGGGATAATATTTTCCGAAGTTTTACAATCATTGATGCCGAGAACAGCACAAAAACAGCATTTGTTTTCAACCGGCGTCGAATAGTTATTCTTATGTTATCTTTTTTTTTTCGCGATCGCCGTTCGCAAATTTTTATTTATAAAATTGTATTTTTCGGAATAATACGGAGGGGTTCTCTTGAAACTTGTACACGTAACCCTCCCCCCCCCCCATTCACTGCAATCTCGCAAAAAAAGTGCATAATGAAAACTTTTGCCCGGTTTTAAGCAAAAGCTCAGTAAATGTCCTGTGCATATATTGTGTGGTCAGCTGTGTGCAGAGACCAAGGAGAGTTGACCTCTAAACCACACAACACACGCGGTGACTTGGCTTTGGAACATTCCATTATTAAATAGGGGTTAATAGGTCGCCTGGTGACCACAGCTGTAAGACAATTCGTGATTGGTGAGACTATTTTCTTTTAATAGTGCTTTGCTTATATGTATCCAATCAGGTTGTGTCTTATATCACTAGAAAGCTAATAACGTCAGCTATTTAGAACCGTTCTATCCAAAGTTCAACGACCTTTGGTTCTAGAGCTACGCCTGTGTGAAGCTGGCTCGTGTGTACGTTAGTCATGAAAAATGGCGATTTTACACGGCCGTACATGGAGAAAATTAGTTTCTTCCCCGGGAAACTTAAACTAGTGCTTCGTTATCTTAGCCTTGATTATAACAATGTATATATGATATTGAAGCTTAGAGTGTGTAGTTTCATAATCCGTTCTATCCGAAATGATGAAATATTGCGTTTAAAATGTACGCGAGGTTTTGTGAAACTTGAGGCCGTTTTTGAGGGTCGTTACTGTACAAAGAGATGCGTGCAAAGTTTCGGTCGAGCAGATGACGTGTAGTTTTCATTATGTGGCCAGAAATGACCTCCCTGAAGCGTATCTCACTAAGAAAAGAAAATTAAATTAAGAATTACGCTCTGGGCAGTATAGTTAGGCAACCACATTGCTGGCGTACCAGCAAATCATAAATATACAGATTTATCTCTGCAGACCAGCCACAAACCTAAAATCCTATGATACCTCACCCCCCCTTCCCATATAAAATGAGTTCTAATCGAATGCAGCTAACTCTAGGATTCATCAAACAAACACAAAACAAATAAACTGATCTTTCCTTGAAATGTGCCTGCATTAACCGGTTTCTCCTTCCTATTTTCTTGCAAAAGCACTTCATCTTTAGCTAAAAAACATAATAGTCTCACAGAAAAAGAAAAACAAATCCATAATACCCAGCGTTTCACGTCCTTCAATTTAATGTCCTTCCCATGTGACCTAGAATCGTTCTAATAATTAAAACAAAAACGTGAGCCGCATGTATGATTACGCTCCTTCCCAATAAACACATTGCAAAAACACTTCATCTTTAACTAAAAAACCTAATGGTCTCACAGAAAAAAGAAAAGTAAATACACATAACCCAGCGTTAAACGTCCTTCGATTTAATGCCCTTCCCATGTGACCGAGGATCGTTCTAATAATTAAAATAAACAACGTGAGCCGCATGTATGATCACGCTCCTTTCCAATAAACACATCGCAAAAAACATTTCATCTTTACCTAAAAAACCTAATAGTCTCACAGAAATTAAAAAAAAAATCACACAACGCAGTGTTACACGTCCTTCAATTTAATGTCCTTCCCGTGTGACCGAGGATCGTTATAGAATGAGTTTTGATTCACTGCAGCTAATTCCAGGATTGACCAAACAAACACATATAAAATAAACTGATTATTCCTTGAAGTATGCCTGCATAAACTGGTTTCTCTTTGCTATTTTCTTGCAAAAACACTTCATCTTTAACTACAAAACATAATAGTCTCACAGAAAAAGAAGAAATCCACATTACCCAGCGTTACACGTCCTTCAATTTAATGTCTTTCCCATGTGACCTAGAATCGTTCTAATAATTAAACAAAAACTTGAGCCGCATGTATGATTACGCTCCTTCCCAATAAACACATTGCAAAAACACTACATCTTTAACTAAAAAACCTAATAGTCTCACCAAAAATAAATCCACATTACCGAACGTTACACGTCCTTCAAATTAATGTCCTTCCCATGCGACCGAGGATTGTTCTAATAATTACAAAAAATCGTGAGCCGCATGTATGATTACGCTCCTTTCCAATAAACACATTGCAAAAACACTTCATCTTTACCTGAAAAACCTAATAGTCTCACAGAAAAAGGAAAAAATCCACATTACCCAGCGTTACACGTCCTTCAATTTAATGTTCTTCCCCTGTGACCGAGGATCGTTCTAATAATTAAAAAAACAACGTGAGCCGCATGTATGATCACGCTCCTTTCCAATAAACACATCGCAAAAAACATTTCATCTTTACCTAAAAAACCTAATAGTCTCACAGAAAACGAAAAAAATCCACATAACCCATCGTTACACGTCCTTCACTTTTAATGCCCTTCCCATGTGACCGAAAATCGTTCTAATAATTACAAAAAACGTGAGCCGTATGTATGATTACGCTCCTTTCCAATAAACACATTGCAAAAACACTTCATCTTTACCTTAAAAAAACCTAATTGTCTCACAGAAAAAGTAAAAAATCCACACAACCCAGTGTTACACGTCCTTCAATTTAATGTCCTTCCCGTGTGACAGAGGATCGTTATAGAATGAGTTTTGATTCACTGCAGCTAATTCCAGGATTAACCAAACAAACACACATTAAATAAACTGATTATTCCTTGAAGTATGCCTGCATAAACCGGTTTCTCTTTGCTATTTTCTTGCAAAAACACTTCATCTTTAACTACAAAACATAATAGTCTCACAGAAAAAGAAAAAATCCACATTACCCAGTGTTACACGTCCTTCAAATTAATGTCCTTCCCATGCGACCGAGGATTGTTCTAATAATTACAAAAAAATCGTGAGCCGCATGTATGATTACGCTCCTTTCCAATAAACACATTGCAAAAACACTTCATCTTTACCTGAAAAACCTAATAGTCTGACAGAAAAAGAAAAAAATCCACATTACCCAGCGTTACACGTCCTTCAATTTAATGTCCTTCCCATGTGACCTAGAATCGTTCTAATAATTAAAACAAAAACGTGAGCCGCATGTATGATTACGCTCCTTCCCAATAAACACATTGCAAAAACACTTCATCTTTAACTAAAAAACCTAATGGTCTCACAGAAAAAAGAAAAGAAAATACACATAACCCATCGTTACACGTCCTTCAGTTTTAATGCCCTTCCCATGTGACCGAAAATCGTTCTAATAATTACAAAAAAACGTGAGTCGTATGTATGATTACGCTCCTTTCCAAAAAACACATTGCAAAAACACTTCATATTTACCTTAAAAAAGCCTAATAGTCTCACAGAAAAAGGAAAAAAATCCACATTACCCAGCGTTACACGTCCTTCAATTTAATGTCCTTCCCCTGTGACCGAGGATCGTTCTAATAATTAAAAAAACAACGTGAGCCGCATGTATGATCACGCTCCTTTCCAATAAACACATCGCAAAAAACATTTCATCTTTACCTAAAAAACCTAATAGTCTCACAGAAAACGAAAAAAATCCACATAACCCATCGTTACACGTCCTTCACTTTTAATGCCCTTCCCATGTGACCGAAAATCGTTCTAATAATTACAAAAAACGTGAGCCGTATGTATGATTACGCTCCTTTCCAATAAACACATTGCAAAAACACTTCATCTTTACCTTAAAAAAACCTAATTGTCTCACAGAAAAAGTAAAAAATCCACACAACCCAGTGTTACACGTCCTTCAATTTAATGTCCTTCCCATGTGACCGAGGATCGTTCTAATAATTAGAAAAAAACCAATAGTCTCACAGAAAAAGAAAAAAATCCACATAACCCAGCGTTACACGTCCTTCAATTTAATGTCCTTCCCATGTGACCTAGAATCGTTCTAATAATTAAAACAAAAACGTGAGCCGCATGTATGATTACGCTCCTTCCCAATAAACACATTGCAAAAACACTTCATCTTTAACTAAAAAACCTAATGGTCTCACAGAAAAAAGAAAAGAAAATACACATAACCCATCGTTACACGTCCTTCAGTTTTAATGCCCTTCCCATGTGACCGAAAATCGTTCTAATAATTACAAAAAAACGTGAGTCGTATGTATGATTACGCTCCTTTCCAAAAAACACATTGCAAAAACACTTCATATTTACCTTAAAAAAGCCTAATAGTCTCACAGAAAAAGGAAAAAAATCCACATTACCCAGCGTTACACGTCCTTCAATTTAATGTCCTTCCCCTGTGACCGAGGATCGTTCTAATAATTAAAAAAACAACGTGAGCCGCATGTATGATCACGCTCCTTTCCAATAAACACATCGCAAAAAACATTTCATCTTTACCTAAAAAACCTAATAGTCTCACAGAAAACGAAAAAAATCCACATAACCCATCGTTACACGTCCTTCACTTTTAATGCCCTTCCCATGTGACCGAAAATCGTTCTAATAATTACAAAAAACGTGAGCCGTATGTATGATTACGCTCCTTTCCAATAAACACATTGCAAAAACACTTCATCTTTACCTTAAAAAAACCTAATTGTCTCACAGAAAAAGTAAAAAATCCACACAACCCAGTGTTACACGTCCTTCAATTTAATGTCCTTCCCGTGTGACAGAGGATCGTTATAGAATGAGTTTTGATTCACTGCAGCTAATTCCAGGATTAACCAAACAAACACACATTAAATAAACTGATTATTCCTTGAAGTATGCCTGCATAAACCGGTTTCTCTTTGCTATTTTCTTGCAAAAACACTTCATCTTTAACTACAAAACATAATAGTCTCACAGAAAAAGAAAAAATCCACATTACCCAGTGTTACACGTCATTCAATTTAATGTCTTTCCCATGTGACCTGGAATCGTTCTAATAATTAAACAAAAACTTGAGCCGCATGTATGATTACGCTCCTTTCCAATAAACACATTGCAAAAACACTTCATCTTTACCTGAAAAACCTAATAGTCTCACAGAAAAAGAAAAAAATCCACATTACCCAGCGTTACACGTCCTTCAATTTAATGTTCTTCCCCTGTGACCGAGGATCGTTCTAATAATTAAAAAAACAACGTGAGCCGCATGTATGATCACGCTCCTTTCCAATAAACACATCGCAAAAACATTTCATCTTTACCTAAAAAACCTAATAGTCTCACAGAAAACGAAAAAAATCCACATAACCCATCGTTACACGTCCTTCACTTTTAATGCCCTTCCCATGTGACCGAAAATCGTTCTAATAATTACAAAAAACGTGAGCCGTATGTATGATTACGCTCCTTTCCAATAAACACATTGCAAAAACACTTCATCTTTACCTTAAAAAAACCTAATTGTCTCACAGAAAAAGTAAAAAATCCACACAACCCAGTGTTACACGTCCTTCAATTTAATGTCCTTCCCGTGTGACAGAGGATCGTTATAGAATGAGTTTTGATTCACTGCAGCTAATTCCAGGATTGACCAAACAAACACACATTAAATAAACTGATTATTCCTAGAAGTATGCCTTGTTAAGATGAGGTATTTATTTAACTATTCGTATTTGTTATTTAGTTGATCATCAGTATTTAAATTGTATGTTTTGTTTGTGTACATTGTACAACAAGAATTCTAAGCAGATTAAATATCTGGGGCGAGCAGATTAACCCAATTGGGGCGAGCAGTTAATCTTATGCAAATTATCAAACAATCGACAAACTTTCGAGCGACCAAGTTGCCGGAATTTACGGTACGCTAAATGGAATGTTCGTCACGGTATATAGTGGATGGACACATTATGGGGCGTGCCTTTCATCCCTCACCATCGGACGGAAAGGACCGTGAGCTGTGTCACGAGTGTGCCCGCACTGCCGGCTGTTTTTGGGGAGGTTCCCCTGGGGCACGCGCCAGAGGACCCGAGACCGGGAGTCTGCTGTCCAGTTTGTTTGTCGTCGAGTGGCTCGGCGATGTAGACAGCAGCGTGATTCTTTGCACTTTGTGCTGCCTGGTCCGGGACTGGCGATTTCGTCGGACATTGGGACTTGGATCCGAGTTATCGGATCCTGAAGTCAACCTGCTATGGGTGTGTCGTCCGACGTGCGTGACAGTTCATCGAGCATGGCATGTTAGCCGAGCTGTTAGCTAACGGAAGGACCCGTTAGAAGAGCCCTATTCCCCCCTTTTCCTGTCGCCGGGAGTCGTTGTCGCCGGGAGTCACTGTCGCTTGGATTCGTTGTCACCAGGAGTCGTTGTCGCCGTGAGCCCGGAGTTTCAACGCTTCATTGCTTTAAAACACTGAACTGTTTTGTTAATGCCAGCTGCTCGCCCCTTCATATTAAGTTCAAGCAAATACTGGTAATGTGTTTTTATTACATCAAGTCTGTATTTAATTGTAAAATTCTGTATTTTTGTGTGATTAATTATATTATTAAGTGTTATTGCTTCGTTTCGTTTCCACTTTGTTTTGGTTCCTTTTCTGGGGAGAGGAATGAGACTTTTCTCGCGGTAAATGTACTTGTTAGATTTGGGATCTTAACAGCCTGCATAAACCGGTTTCTCTTTGCTATTTTCTTGCAAAAACACTTCATCTTTAACTACAAAACATAATAGTCTCACAGAAAAAGAAAAAATCCACATTACCCAGTGTTACACGTCATTCAATTTAATGTTTTTCCCATGTGACCTGGAATCGTTCTAATAATTAAACAAAAACTTGAGCCGCATGTATGATTACGCTCCTTCCCAATAAACACATTGCAAAAACACTACATCTTTAACTAAAAAACCTAATAGTCTCACACACACACAAAATCCACATTACCGAGCGTTACACGTCCTTCAAATTAATGTCCTTCCCATGTGACCGAGGATTGTTCTAATAATCACAAAAACGTGAGCCGTATGTACGATTACGCTCCTTTCCAATAAACACATTGCAAAAACACTTCATCTTTACCTTAAACAAACCTAATAGTCTCACAGAAAAAGAAACAAATCCACATAACCCATCGTTACACGTCCTTCACTTTTAATGCCCTTCCCATGTGACCGAAAATCGTTCTAATAATTACAAAAAACGTGAGCCGTATGTACGATTACGCTCCTTTCCAATAAACACATTGCAAAAACACTTCATCTTTACCTTCAAAAACCCTAATTGTCTCACAGAAAAAGTAAAAAATCCACATTACCCAGCGTTACACGTCCCTCAATTTAATGTCCTTCCCATGTGACCGAGGATCATTCTAATAATTATAAAAAAACCAATAGTCTCACAGAAAAAGAAAAAAATCCACATAACCCAGCGTTACACGTCCTTCAATTTAATGTCCTTCCCATGTGACCGAGAATCGTTCTAATAATTAAACAAAAAACGTGAGCCGCATGTATGATCACGCTCCTTTCCAATAAACACATTGCAAAAACACTTCATATTTACCTGAAAACCTAATAGTCTCACAGAAAAAGAAAAAAATCCACATAACCCAGCGTTACACGTCCTTCAATTTAATGTCCTTCCCCTGTGACCTAGAATTGTTCTAATAATTAAACAAAAACTTGAGCCGCATGTATCACAACGCTCCTTTCGAATAAACACATTGCAAAAACACTTCATCTTTAACTAAAAAACCTAATAGTCTCACACACAAAAATTAAAAAAACACACATAACCCAGCGTTACACGTCCTTCAATTTTAATGCCCTTCCCATGTGACCGAGAATTGTTCTAATAATTACAAAAAACGTGAGCCGCATGTATGATTACGCTCCTTTCCAATAAACACATTGCAAAAACACTTCATCTTTACCTGAAAAATCTAATAGTCTCACAGAAAAAAGAAGAAAATCCACATAACCCAGCGTTACACGTCCTTCAATTTAATGTCCTTCCCATGTGACCGAGGATCGTTCTAATAATTAAACAAAAAACGTGAGCCGCATGTATGATCACGCTCCTTCCCAATAAACGCAATCTCGCAGAAAAAAAATGCGGCTAGAAGCGTATCTCACTAAGATAAAAACTTAAACTAAGAATTACGCTCTGGGCAGTATAGTTGCGCAACCACACTGCTGGCGTACCAGCAAATCATGAAGGGTCTTTCTACAGCATTGTGTAACTTTGACGGACAAAGATTACATTATTTTATTTTTTGGAACTATACATTAAAGAGTTACAAGTTATATGTGATATTGTCAAGTATGTATTAAAGAAGGCGTAGGAAGAGTTGCATATCCCCCCATGTAAATAATGTAAGATGGCACCTGCTGCGAACTCACTTTGTATACATGCCGACTGTCAGGAACACGGTTACTATTCCGTAACTGTGTCTGTCAAAATGTTACGTTAGTAATCCCTTGCCAGATAAAAAAATTGAAGACTTCTATTCAAACCCGATTATGACTGTTTTATAGCTTTGTTATCTTGGATGCTACACATGTAATGTGGGCAAAGGTTTCCAAGGAGAGCTTCCTTAAAACGGCCGACGAAATCCGAGTTCCAACTTTCTGTCAAATCGTTACATGGACGATTTCACGCTCGTGTGCTTACTCAGAAATAGCTAGATCCCCGGTTGACTTCAAATAGCATTCCCCACTTACTGAGATGGGTTTCTGACTCGGTGTTCGAGAACAATCTTTTCAACTTACCTGACGGATGTTTCATGTTTGGTCGTCTGTCAAAATATAATTACGTGGGTAATCGAGTTACGAGGGTAACCTTGACAAAGATTTATCCAACGATTTTAGCACATCGAGATAGGCCAAATTTGTTTCCAGTGAATGAAAATAACGAGTAGTAACATTAGTAACAAAATAAAACATGGTAATACTTCAGTGTTCAAAGCTAAGCATAATTATTTTAAAAAAGGGAACGAGATTATCACACAATTGACGGACACACTCCCTGGTGCGGTTACCCTCGTAACTTGATACGGACAAAAACTCGGACGCAGCGACACATGCAAGAAACAGCTACTCTGTGTACATTTGTGTATATTGTTTGCACTACAGGACTGAATAGTTTATGACAATACATTCAAGGGGAAATCTAAGGTGGTATGTGATGTAAAAAAACACATTTAAGCTCGGTTTCAAACAATGGGTGGACGGGGTACGAATCTTCAACCCCAAAGAGCATGTGGAAACAGCCGTCGACCATCTAGCCAGGGCCGTTTTCTAAATCCCAGTTTACACTCCGTCTAATGAGGCTCCATTACTATTGCCCAACTGTATGAACGAAGCCAAATAAAGACTTAGCTGGGGTTTGGGAAACGGCCATGGGAAACGTGGCCGGCCGCGGCAGGCGCCATTACTGTATGTTGCGCGGAGAAAAATTGCTTGGACAATCTGAAAATCCAGTTGAGAAATGAAACAACAATAGGCCTAGTATTAAGGTATTTCTTTTGATTTTTTTTCCAGATGACTCTTTTTTTGAAAACAATTATTAACGTTAAAGCCAAAAATGCGTGTGCTGTGCGGCTGTTTTGTGTAAAGTATTGAATTTGAACGAATTAAATGTTGATAGCCCCTAGTGCACCATGACAGTGGGGCAGGTCTTCCTGAGTGATACACTCGAATAGTAACTGCGAGGGATATGCCCACTGTCATGTCACATTGTGCAAAGAGCCTGGTAATTGTTTGGAATAAAATGTTTGGACTCTAATGTTTGAATTTCCCTCTGAATTCCGTTGTCTGTATATTTTGTTATTGTGTCCGTCAAAGTTACGTGGGTAAGTCTGTGCTAAATACTGAACACCATTCTGAATATGAGCAATAATACCTATATGGACTTGACTAACAACAAATTATGCAGTTAGCAGTGGACCACCAAAGTCTCAGTTACTGACATGACATGACTTGATGCATTCATTCATTGTCTTTCAATGAAATAGTAAAGAAAATATATCGACCATATGAAAAATACAGCGATTTGGAGGGGTTTCTTTCTTTTTTTTGCCAAAAGGGAAACTTTAGGGGGCCTCCAATATTTATATTATTTACAATAATCATTGGCACTTTACAAACACACATTTCAAAACTTCTCAAATACCTTGCTCGACTGCTGGGGCTACCAAGGTGTCCGTCCCAGTTACGTAGGTAACTCCCCTTAAAGGCAGTAGACAAAACCCTTAATTTGTTTATTGTACAAGAGAAAGTTATCTTTTTGCTACTTTTTCTAAAAAGGTGAGTCTACCCTCAATTCATGTTTGAGTCTTTCAATCTTCTCTAAGCAATTTCAATTTGGAGGTAAATGTCACACTCTTATTAACCTATACTGTAGAAAGTCAGATTTATCTCGATGAAAAATAGTTCTGGCTTGTGAAAACTCCAATAAACACACACCCCTTCCCATATAGAATAAGTTCTGATTCACTGCAGCTAACTCTAGGATTGATCAAACAAAAGGTTCAAACTGAGGTTCCAGAAAATGCATTAGATTGAGCCTTGGTTCTGTATTGATATGTGTCTAACCAATAGTATTTTTGGTCAATTTTTACAAAAAAAGTGGTGGGAATAATCAATGTTATTGGTCATTTTAACAACAATACTGGTCAAAATAACTAATATTTTGGTTAAATTTGAACGCTATATTGGTTGGGCACATAACTACCAATCAATTGGTTATTTTTAACCAATATATTTTTTAGGGTGTGACTTTGAGCAGATTTTCTATTTAGTTTTCATTTTGTCCCTGAAACGCTTTCGTATTCAGGTGTCCTGTGTGTCTAAACCCTTTGTTCGAAAAAAAGTTCCCATCGTTTTCTCGATTGCACGAATGCAGAATTCGGTTACCACGTGCCCCATAGCCTTGCGCGCATTTATCTGCCGCATTTTAATCCCGAGACAGAGACAAAACAAAACTAGAGCTAATGTGCTTCAGGAAGCACGGATATCAGCCTAAATAGTCTTTTGTAAGGCTTGTGTGAACCGCCTCGCACTAACCACTTGGTGATGACTACCACTCCCAAATTGCAAAAGCATCTAACCAAGTTTGACTGAACTAGTATAGAAGAAAATACATTTGATATGCTTCAATATAATGACCTCTACTGACCATTAGTTGACCAGTGGCCAAATTAATTAGATCAAGGCTGTGGGAGAAGCATTTCGTTATTTTGACAACAAATGACCCCTACTGACCATTAGTGACCACTGGTCAAATTCTGTGAACAACTTTTACGAGTTAATTAGATCAAGGCTGTGGGAGAATCATTTCGTTATTTTGAAAAGAAAATTACCCCTACTGACCATTAGGTGACCAATGGCCAAATTTTGACCCCTACTGACCATTAGGTGACCATTGGCCAAATTAATTAAACCAAGACTGTGGGAGAAGAAGCATTTCGTAATTTTGAAGAAAATGACCCCTGCTGACCATTAGGTGACCACTGGCCAAATTATGTGAACAACTTCTACGAGTTAATAAAATCAAGGCTGTGGGAGAAGCATTTCGTTATTTTGAAAGGAAAATGACCCCTACTGACCATTAGGTGACCAATGGTCAAATTCTGACCCTACTGACCATTAGGTGACCATTGGCCAAATTAATTGGACCAAGACTGTGGGAGAAGAAGCATTTCGTAATTTTAAAGAAAATGACCCCTGCTGACCATTAGGTGACCATTGGCCAAATTATCGGTGTACACCCTATATGAGGCTTGGTCCAGATATATAACTGACCAAGTTTGACATGAATTGGATCAAAACTTTGGGAGAAGCAGCATTTCCTAATTTTGAAGAAAATGACCCCTACTGACCATCTGGTGACCACTGGCCAAATTCTGTGAACAACTTTTATGAGGCATGGTCCAGAGATGTAACTGGCCAAGTTTGACAATAATTGGACCAAGACTGTGGAAGAAGTAGCATTTTGTATTTTTAAAGAAAATGACCACTAGTGACCACTAGGTGACGTTTGACCACACCTGCTGATCACTACAGATAGAACTCGGGTCAAGGAAGATCCTGTCCAAATTTGGTTGAAATCGGTCAAAGAATTTGGCAGATATTGAATTTGGCAGATTTTTTTGTGAGCGTTTGCCCGAAGAAAGAAAGAAAGAAAGAAAGAAAGAAAGAAAGAAAGAAAGAAAGGCGACGAATACAATATATCAGCCTGCTTCGCACGGCTGATATAATTCGAATCTTGTTGTGCACATGCGCAGTTGGAATACCAAACTGGCTTATACCTGCATATGAAATTATAATAAACAACACAAAGAAGTGTAAGCAAAAGCAAGGAGGTGAGTTATAGGCCTACGCGTCGTATATCCAATGTATGGGGAACGGGCTGGATGCAAACTCGAACGCTATACTGTAGTATCGGAGGCGACACTTACTGTATGGGCATCAATGCATTAAGCTCGCACAGAAAGAAGAAAAAACAGCTTCCGACTGAATTCAACAAGAGCGCAAGCGAACAATTCAACCAGATCAAATCATCATGGTTAAAGGTGTATTGATAGGCTGGCTGCTTGCGATAATCAGTCTAGAAGTAGTCTTTACGATTCGCTCTAAGGAATGCCCTGGTGCAGGCTGGAGGCGGTACGGTAAGTCCTGCTACGCAATGCCTACCGAGCAACCACTTAACTGGTTCCATGCCCGCAAGGTATGTCTGGATGCTGCAAGTGAGTTTGCGGTACCTAACTCGGCCTCGGAAAACGCCTTTATACGTGACATGTACGCCGAATTAGCATCCGGAGACAAACCCACCAACATGTGGCTCGGCTGTACCTACGGTTTACAGGCAAATGAAACGTGGAATTGCTACGGGGACGACCAGAACAAATACAGTAACTTCAAAAATGACAATGAAATAAACGAAGCAGGGTGCGCAACCTTGATCCGCAAAAGTGCAAGGTGGGGATTCCAACCTCTTGGAGACTGCCTGAACGAACCCAGAGGTTTCCTATGTGAGCGTAATAGGTGCGCTACCGCTCCTCTGCGGTGTTTTGCAGTCGATGCTCGCGATTCGAGTCGTCACGGTCAAGCCTCATCCTACTGTCTGCTCGCCCACTCATTCAAGGAAACTCCCATCAAAA
The DNA here is from genome assembly GCA_037893245.1 of Crossaster papposus. NCBI lineage: Eukaryota > Metazoa > Echinodermata > Asteroidea > Velatida > Solasteridae > Crossaster > Crossaster papposus. The sequence goes on along the minus strand of JBAIAA010000089.1, from coordinate 1,364,731 downwards.
CCCCAATGCAATGCTGTCTGGCATGCGCCATGGATCCCGGGTGTCGCTCCTTCAACTTAAAAGGAGATACGATGTGCCAACTCAACAATGTCACTATATCGCAAGTTGACACTGACAAGTACGTGATTGGGAAAGAGGACTGTACTTACTACGAGCTTGAGTAAGTACAGAACTGAATTCGTGACTCAAAGTCGCTCGCGATTACCTGATGTCAGACTTTTAAGCAAATTATACGTTTTCTCGCACATTTTAAAAGTTTATCATTCGAGTTCACCGGTTCCGATTTATACTGCGTCTTTTGTCAGACAATTTTAAATTCAGTTCAAACAAATTCAAACAAATAGAAAAAAAAGTGTTCATGTGATCAGAAATACGGTCATCTACGAATTCGTCTAGGATTTATGATGAAGACATGATAGGCATCAACTTGACGTAGGCATTTAAATGTGGATGGTTACAGCATTATTGATATGGAACTATCAAACACTAGATACATTTCGATGGTTTTGGAGTCGGTGAATAACTTATGGACTACAAGATCATGTCGACTTTTGTAATCATATTATTGTTGATTTCGAAATAATTAATTCATGTATTAATTAGAAATGATAGCTGTAAATAAAACAACTAATTGCTATGAGACGAAAACGAATTTGTGGAGTATCGTGGCCTTGTGGTCTGGAGCATTGAACTCATGGTCCGCGGGTAATTCTGCAGGTTGTGTGTTTGAGTCCAGACTGTGGCTGCGGTGCGTGTGCCCTTAGGCAAGGCACTTTGTCACTCTTTGCTTCTCCCCACCCAGGAATAAATGGGTACGAGATGGTTATTGTGATTGACTTAGCTGCTTTGTGCCGAAATGGCAGAATCGAGCTGTACGAGCTGAGATGGTATTTGGAATGTTATATTGGCCCAATAAACAGGGGTAATAATACTAATAACAACGTTATAGCTTTCATTTGGTATATAATAGAGCTAGCCCCACCCATTCTGGAGATATGGCATGGTTTGCATATTGATTACTTCATTGGAGTTAAAAATACACAACTGAGAAAACAGGCTTTGAAATAGTTGGTTCTGTTGTAGAACAACAAAACGATGCACACAGATTGGTTTTTCCACTTTATCAATCAAAATCAACATTTCAGTGAATGACTCCTGAAACTATAGATAGGCCTACTAAAGATGTCATTCATGACAAAAAAAAAATTAATCACATTTTGAAAAAAATGTTCACCCTCTCAACGTTGAGTGGGTTATTACATGATAATGCACAACGCGACTTTTTTGTGGAGCCGGTCACAATTATTCTTTTCATTGCACGAACGTTAACATTCATTATTTGTTATATAACGCCTAAACAAATCCTCGCCATCTGATAATTGGTCAGAGCGCTACCAATAATGGGACCTTGCAATGGAAGTTATATTTACAGTTTATAAAATTCAATTTTTCAGAACAATTACAGGACATTTAACGCAATCATTTTGCTGGATGCCTACAATCGTTATTTACTTTCAAATAAGTAATACAATTCTTAATAATTCGGTAGTATTTTTTTCCCGATACCTGCAAATAGTGTAGGCTCCTATTCTAAACTTGAAATATTCAACGCATATGATTATGTTAAACATGAAAATGTCCGGTCTGAAAACGAATCTAAATACAAACCGCGGGAACGACTTACAGCAGAGAGGTAATCGCTTCAAATCGGCCACTATCAAAACAAATGTATACAATATTACCAATTTCCGAACGATAAAGCAAATTTCCGAATCAAATTCCTGATGTATTTTATACAATTATACAATTGCAAGCCTATAACAGTTAAGTTTATATCCAATCACCAAGCCTGTTATGTCTGCAGACTTCAACTTCCTACTCTAGTTTAGATGACCTTTTCCAACCTTGCCACACCTTGACTTACAGCAGCAGTAACACAGGGAGAGGTTTACCCCTAAGATCACAGACAAGACGGCCAAAATGAAGAGGTAGACGTCTATAAGATTCTTCTGGATGTAATTCAGATCTTGCACGGCCGGTCGAAGGTGATCACCGCCGAACTTGGTGACGTGAAGGATCCAATGAGCTGCCGTCTTGATCGGGGGCGACATGGTCTGCAGGTCCCGCATGATCAGAGATACACGGCGTGCGCTGGCACGGAAACTGCACGAACAGAAAATAAATTCTCATCAACACGGGACAATAGACCTAAGATCTAATGAAGTCACGCTTTGTTTACATGTGCGCTTTCCTACGTAATAGTACGTCTCTACTTAGTCTGGTGGCCCGACTTCAATTCCATAGCCGAGACGTCATTAGGTTTCAGGTCTGAGCACGTGCTGATTCTTATATAACTGTAGTCTTTGCCAAAGACCACTGTACTCGACAGTGCGCCCGCTAACGACACGATTAGTCCAGCTCCCTAACTCGCAAAGTGGTCTTTGCAAACTCGCTTAATTGGGGCGTGACCTTTTCACGCAAATTCGACAATTCGAACATGCTAAGCGTTGACACAGTCAACTACCATTCAGCAGTCGCGCGGGCCTGCTTTGCATATTTAAAAAACAAACTGTCTCGTCACCGTCTGCTCGGGGTCCCTGCTGGTACCCGTGCCAAATATGAATGCTGTCAGGCCGCCGATGTCCAAGGAAAATTCCCACACAATACAGTGATACAGATTAGGTTAATTTGCTTATTCGAAGCCTATTACAGATATTAAACAGAAATTATGTTGAAGGGAAACCCCTTTCCTGGTACTCGTAATGATAATGTCTATTTCCGTTCACAAATTCACAAGAAAGGTTAATGGGGCAGACAGTGGAAATATTTAGGGAAACAAGCATACAATCTGGGATTCACAGAGTATGTCACGAGAAAGATATTGGGCCATTAGTTGGGTCATCTGGAACAATTCCGTGACCGTGGAGAGCAAAGGTTCGTTTCTAAGTGGATTTGTCTTCTATGAAGGTTATATAACAAATCTAGCGGGGGTGTCCCTCGCGAAAGTGTGGGCGGAATCCGTGAGAGTCAAAAATTCAAAATGGCCGCTGTCGGCCATTTTGAAAAATATTATTTTGATCGGTTTAGCCTATTTTGCTGTTCAATATATGGTTTATAAGGTTTTTGGGGTCAAGGAACTCATATCTGATGATGATTTAATGATTTGACCTATTTTTGACCTTCATATTCAAGATGGCGGCCAAAAATGGCCGCCAAAACTGGTGAAATCATACAAAATCAAAACTAATATCTAAAAAATATGATCAATTAGTAAAATAGCAATTGGGATTTCATTCCCTGGATGGTAGTAGCTAATTTTCAGTAGTTCAGTTATGTTTTCATATTAAAAACATCCCAAATGGCCGTCTAAAATGGCCTCCAAAATTAATAAAATAACAGAAAACCGCATATACCACCTCAAAAATGTGTCATATCGTTTAAAAAAATACCTTTGGATTTGACTCAATGGTTATTAGTAACTAATTTCTGGCAATTAGGTTTCATTACCATTAAAACAATCCAAGATGTTGTCCAAAATGGCCACAAAATAGGTAAAATGAATATTAAGTATCAACAATTTGAACATTGGGTAAAATAATCTTTGGGATTTGGTTCCTTGGCCATCAGTAACTATAGAACTACAAAGATGGTGGCCAAAATGGGTAAATAAAAACCTCAACAATTATAATTTAGGTTACATGTACATCTTACAAAGTGGCCAAGGAATTAAAGTTGATGGTTCATGGTTATCTTCTCTATGGAAGTACAATACATTTACCCCAGACAGAGTTGCACTTAGCAATGTTTGACTGGAGTAATAACAATCGCGATTATAATTTGAAGAACAATTTTCGAATGAGAAGAAACAGGTGAAATCCTTTAATATTATCTTTTTGCTCATTCCGTTCTATTTGTATTGCTCTATTCCAACACTATTAGGTAACTTATACACTTAGAAACACTTTAACAGAACCTTAATATTAGTATGGGGATGGTCAGACAAGAAACCAAAGCTTGTACTATATACTAGGTCTGCCCCCAATCACAACAATACATTTCATTATACAATTCATGATTAACCAGGTAGATAATAATAACAAAACAAACATATGAATACATTAATTTCACGAATTCATGACCTAATAAATATTAATAAATCACATCCTTAACTTTTAATGTGTTAATAATAACTTAATTCCACAAAATAATAATAATTTGCTCTTAATCACAATTTACATTGACAACAACAATTTTCTTTTTAATATTTTGTACACGCTCCAATATACGTCATTGGGCAGGAAGATTAAATGTTGTTCCACAAAAACGGGTCCTTGGTGCTTAACGGTTGAAAGGTGTAGAGATGTTATAACTTTATTAAGATGAAGCTTATTTTAAGACCTAGTGTTGTTATGAATATATCAGTGTTCCTTGCAAAGAACAATTATATATTCAGGGGCAGTGTATTTTGTTTTCAAAATATACATCAGAGCACACAAATGATATTTATCGAGATTGTACACAGATAAAGTGTCGAATTTAACGAATATCGGTGAATTTAACGAATAGCGTTTTCATCACCATGATCGCGTGTTTTGGTTTTATCAACAGAAACAAATAATTAATAAGAACCCGAATTTTACCTTATCCTGAAACTTGGTCAAACACAAGTTTGTTGTTTATTCATATCTGCATCGCACACACACCTCACGACATGAACAAGATGGCTGTCCACACGTTCAAAAGATACCTGTCCCGAAAGGATGTCCTAGAAAGCCACAACCTTTCCTTGGATGATTTCGGTTTTACACACCTAATGTACTTCTACTTTCTTCAAGAAACAGTGCATTTTCCCGTTTTATGGCGTACAAGTGGCGATCGAGTATGGTACTCATCTCTATTTGAAAAGTCCTAATAAGTGAACGAGCAAACTGTGTGACACCCCAAGATATAAATACAAAAATGACCAGCCAAACCGATTTCCAATGACGTCTATTAGAGCGTGTACAAAATATTAAAAAGAAAATTGTTGTTGTCAATGTAAATTAAAAGTTAAGGATGTGATTTATTAATATTTATTAGGTCATGAATTCATGAAATTAATGTATTCATATGTATTGTTTTGTTATTATTATCTACCTGGTTAATCATGAATTGTATAATGAAATGTATTGTTGTGATTGGGGGCAGACCTAGTATATAGTACAAGCTTTGGTTTCTTGTCTGACCATCCCCATACTAATATTAAGGTTCTGTTAAAGTGTTTCTAAGTGTATAAGTTACCTAACAGTGTTGGAATAGAGCAATACAAATAGAACGGAATGAGCAAAAAGATAATATTAAAGGATTTCACCTGTTTCTTCTCATTCGAAAATTGTTCTTCAAATTTTAATCGCGATTGTTATTACTTCAGTCAAACATTGCTAAGTGCAACTCTGTCTGGGGTAAATGTATTGTACTTCCATAGAGAAGATAACCATGAACCATCAACTTTAATTCCTTGGCCACTTTGTAAGATGTACATGTAACCTAAATTATAATTGTTGAGGTTTTTATTTACCCATTTTGGCCACCATCTTTGTAGTTCTATAGTTACTGATGGCCAAGGAACTAAATCCCAAAGATTGTTGATACGTTATATTCATTTTACCTATTTGGTGGCAATTTTGGACACCATCTTGGATTGTTTAATGGTAATAAAACCTAATTGCCAGAAATTAGTTACTAATAACCATTGAGTCAAATCCAAAGGTATTTTTTTAAACGATATGACACATTTTTGAGGTGGTATATGCGGTTTTTTGTTATTTTATTAATTTTGGAGGCCATTTTAGACGGCCATTTGGGATGTTTTCAATATGAAAACATAACTGAACTACTGAAAATTAGCTACTACCATCCAGGGAATGAAATCCCAATTGCTATTTTACTAATTGATCATATTTTTTAGATATTAGTTTTGATTTTGTATGATTTCACCAGTTTTGGCGGCCATTTTTGGCTGCCATCTTGAATATGAAGGTCAAAAATAGGTCAAATTATTAAATCATCATCAGATATGAGTTCCTTGACCCCAAAAACCTTATAAACCATATATTGAACAGCAAAATAGGCTAAACCGATCAAAATAATATTTTTCAAAATGGCCGACACCGGCCATTTTGGAATTTTGACTCTCACGGATTCCGCCCACACTTTCGCGAGGGACACCCCCGCTAGATTTGTTATATAACCTTCATAGAAGACAAATCCACTTAGAAACGAACCTTTGCTCTCCACGGTCACGGAATTGTTCCAGATGACCCAACTACATTGCCAATTTTGTACTTTAAATAAATCTGACGTAGTCACGTACTATTTCAAGCGATTCATGGGTTAACTCACAATACCAAACTTACTTTGGTTCTGACACGACTTTGTGGATAGTCTGGCTCAATTTCTCCGGTGTCAGGGTGGTGATGTCTAGCGCCAACCCGACCCCGCGATCCTCAAGCCGGACAAAATTGTCCATCTGATCTTCGAAGAGCGGTAGGCCAACCATGGGCAGTCCGGCCCACAACGCTTCGTGCATACTGAAGCTTCCACCGTGACACACAAACACTTTGACATTGGGGTGTTCTGAATTAAAATGTCAATCAAGAAAAAAAACCTGAAAATTGCTCTTATCTTGCTAATTTCGAGTTTCACCCAAAGAAAGGTAACTGAAAGAGAGAGGTCATGGTGTAGTCTCAGCGATAAAGGTCTTTAAACACAAAGCAGAAACAAAACACACAAAATGGAGATTCAAAGAAAAACCCACCCATGACTTGGGCTAATGGCAGCCACCGGACGACCTTTGTGTTGTCTGTCAGCTTGATTCCTTCAGGTAAGGCAGCCGTGGTCTGCCACAGCACCCGGTGTGGTAGCAAGGCGAAGCCATCGGCAAAGACTTGAAGCTTCTCTCGATCCATGCTTCCTACGTGACTACCCAGTGAAAACAAAGCCACTCCGTTGGGAGCTGTGTTCAGAAACTCCACCACTTCGTCTTGCATCTGATGGCAGTAGAGAAAAAGCCACCAATTCGTTGTCGATCGTACTACACGATTTAAACAGGTTGCGAAAAATGTTTTACATATTTCTTTTAAGTTTGTTTTTATATCACATCATTATGACGTATATAGTTTTTTTAATTTCTAACATGAATGTTCGAGATTATACCTCGAGATATATACCTTCCTACAGCTAAACAAAAATGTTTCTCCAATGTTTTTTTTTTAAATAAAGTAGAGTTTCTAAGCTACTTTAATAAACATTGTGGAGTGTCGTGGCCGAGTGGTTAAGAGCGTGTGTTTTCTGTTCCACAGAGCGTGAGTTCGAATCCCGGCCGGGACACGTGTGTCCTTAAGCAAGGCAATTAAACCACTATTGCTTCGTCCTTCGGATGGGACGTAAAGTTGTAGGTCCCGTGTGTTGTATAATTTATAATGTGTGTATATATCTTTCCCATTATAACATTATAAAATTGTATAATGCACGTAAAAGAACCCAGAACACTTATCGCTAAGAGAAGGGGTTTGCCCCGGTGTTCCTGGCTGACACAGCCTCTTTCTACGGGTTTCTTCTGGCTTACGAGCTACAGTGCCTTGAGCACTTTTGAAGGATCCTTGGTTTCATTACCAGAAAATAATAATAATAATAATAATAATAATAATAATAACATAATGTTGCTAGTTGGATGCCTAGAAAATGGCGTCGTTACTATACTGCGCCCTCGTGCGTTCTAGCAAACGGTCCATTGTTTTGATTGGCACGATTTAAACAAAATGCAATACATTGTTGTAACTACACTGTCAACTTAAACTTCCACTCCACTTCACTGTTTTCAACTTCACTTCATTTTAACTTCACTTCACTGTCGATAGTCTTGGTTGCAAACACGTCCTAATCGCGGCGGTATGCAGCGCGCATAGGCCGCCAATGCGGGCGCCATCTAACGTACGCCATAGAGCACACCGTGACCTTCGAATAGGTCGTCTTGACTAACTCACATAATCGCTCGAAAAATTTCGAGCAAAATTGTGTCGAGTTTGCATGCACGTGTGACGTTGCGTACATAATTACTTGACGTAACAGAAACTTGACCAATGAGTCAGCAATTATGCATGTTACCTCATGCGATTATGCACACAAGGCAGACGCGCATGCAAATGTAACACAATTCTGCTCGGAATTTTTCGAGCGATTATGTGAGTTAGCCAAGACGACCTATTCGAAGGTCACGGCGTGCTCTACGCCGTTCGTTATGGCCCTGTCACACTAGAACGTTTTAGGCCAACGCGTGAGTAGCACGTTAAAAATAGTTGATACGCTGGCAAACGCTGAACTTCCACCAAAAAAGTCAAGTGGAACCGTGATTTCAGCGTGTCCATAACGCGTTGATAACGGGTTTATAGCGTTCACCAGCGCGTGAGTATTTATTTGCTGTCTTATTTTAACAGGGTGGCCTTATCAGTTAAACAACTGCTTTCCATAAGGGCCCTGTGTATTACATGTACATGATTAGTAAAATACATTGAATTAAAACAAAATCAGAAACATATATATTAATACAAATCAAATTAAATAAGACATATAAAAGAACGGGAAAAAAAGACAAAAACCATAAAAAGTCAAAATATAGAAAACTTAGAAAATTAATAAATTAATTAATAGGACAGTAAAATGATTACATTAAAAGTATAGCAACACGTTATCGAGACACAACATTTACACACAAATATAACCAAACAAATAATACAAATGAAAAGTAAAATATATAAAAATTAAAAAATTAAAACCTGTAAAAAACAACTAAAATACTTCAAAAACAAGTTGTGATATCAATTAAAAACGTCAATAAGTCAGTCAAGAAGTGATTTAAATTGTTGCAGTGACTTTGCCTGTCTCTGGGCAGTAGTAAGTTTGTTCCACCCCAGGGTCCCAAGGTACTGAAAAGTGCGCCTGGCTGCATTTGTCTTGGGCACAGAGAGCTGATGCAATAATCCGTTTGACTTGGCACGAGTATTGGCAGAGTGGCATAGTTTATCGAAGCGTGATTTCAGATATGCTGGACTGCGGTTATTCATGCACTTATAAACCTCACATAAACGGTGCGTATCCCAACGTGCTGGTAAAGGTGACCATGAAAGTGCCCTTTGTAAATCAGTGATATGTGTTCTTGGATGGGCATTAAGAATTAATCTGGCCAAACGGTTGTGCAATTTAATTAGTTTGTCAGAGTGACAGTGTGCACAACTTGACCAGGTAACATCACAGTAGTCAAACAAGGGCACGATCATGGCACAGCTTAACATTTGAAACGTTGAGTCGGGAAGGCAGGGTTTAGCAGATCGCCGAAGAAATCCCATTTTCATAGAGATTTTCTTGGCCATATATTCAATATGATCGGACCAAGAAATATGTTCATCTAGAATAACCCCGAGATACTTATACACATGAACTCGTTCTATTGATATATCATTTAATGAGATCTGCACCTGAGAGAAGGCGGGTATCCTTGGACGAGAACCAAATATCATGAATTTAGTTTTACTCACATTCAGCGTAAGTTTATGGTTCATCAACCAATGAGTGACTTTGCTAAGGCCATTCACCATATCAGATTCAATACCACCAGGGCTTGTGCCTTCAAACATTATCATGGTATCGTCAGCATACATGCTCACTTTCGTTCGAGGAATTGATGCTAAACATAAAGGTAGGCTGTTAATAAAAATGATAAAAAGAAGTGGGCCAAGAATTGACCCTTGTGGAACCCCAACACTCAGTTTTTCAAAGTCAGAAGTTGCACCGTCAATCTTTGTGGCCTGTTTTCTACCTGAAAGATATGATTCAAACCATTTGTATTCCATATCTTTCACTCCACTATCGTATAGTTTGGACAGGAGAATGTTATGATCAACTATATCAAACGCTTTCTTTAGGTCTAAAAATATGGCACCTGTTACTTTACCACCATCCATATTTTTGAGGATGTGGTCAGTGACATCTAAAATGGCAGTTTGGGTGGAATGGTTAGATCTAAAACCAGACTGCTCTGCAGAGAGAAAATCTTTACAGTTAAGAAAGGTTATCAGTTGGTTATTGACAGCTCTTTCGAGAAGTTTTGAGACCAGGGGGAGAACTGAGATAGGTCTATAATTAGAGAGTTCTTCACGGTTACCACCCTTAAATACTGGAGTTACCTTGGCCATCTTCCAGCCCTCTGGCACAATACCTGTAGAGAGAGATTTGTTTATTAGGTACGCCAATGAGCTACAGATAGCGGGACATGCTATTTTAAGAAGTTTACTGGATATCCCGTCAACACCTGTTGCCACTGAGGGATCCATTTTCTTGATTTGCTTTTCTACAGAACTACCTGTAACTGGGGTAAACTGAAACGAAGGAGTATTATGCTGGCTAAAACATTGATTGTCTTTACCTGAGATGTTATGTTCAAAGATAGCAGCCAGATCAGCACCTACATTAACAAAGAACTTGTTGAAGTTATCAGCCAGGTTCTGTTTACCAGTGTTTGCACAGGCTGGCAAGATAGAGTTGGTCTTAATAGAGCTAGCTTCTTTAGCATTAGACCATATCTTTCTTGTGTTAGTCATGTTATCGGAGATGGCATTTTCATAGTATTTCTTTTTTAGGTATTTGGCCATATTATTAGCTTGATTTCGTACCTGTTTAGCGGCAAGCCAGTCACTAGGATTGCCCGACTTTTGAGCTTTACCTCGCATGAAGTCACGCTTTCGTCGCAGTTCCAGCATATCTTTAGTCACCCATGGAGCCATTCTATTTCGTTTCTGCCGCATTTGTCTGAAAGGAGCATGCCTGTTACAAACATCATTAAACATATGTTCCCATGTGTTCCAAGCATTATCAATATTTGGTTCATTTTCAATCAGCTGCCAAGGCATATGAAACATATCATTCAGAAACAGATTTTCATTAAAATTTTTAAAATTTCTGACATTTGAGACCCGGGGAGGAACTTTAAAGGAAGAATTAATTTTCCTATTACAAAAAACCAGAGAATGATCGCTAATACCAATATGGATAACATCAGTGATACTGATAGATTCAGGGTGGGATGTCATGACAAGATCAATACATGTGCTGGACGTAGGTGTGATTCTAGTCGGATTATCAACTAGTTGGGTCAACTGGAATTCACAGCAGAAGTCATCTATTTTTGCACGGTCCACCTTATCAAACATATTTAAATTAAAGTCACCAACAATGATAATTTCACGGTTACCACAATCAAACTGACCAACTTCATTTTTAAATTTCAGCAGATGCTCGGTCTTTTTGTTTGGTAAATACGCAATAACCACTACAATTGGCCTACTTTGTTTCAAGTTTATTTCAAGCAAGCAGGACTCAGAGTTACAATTAATGTCGGTTATATCACGGTGGGTTATTTCATTTAAAACATAAAAAGCAACCCCTCCATGATTGTCATTACCCTTTCGATCGCTACGTATCAATGTAAAATTTGCAATACTGATTTCAGCATCATTGATACCGTCATGTAGCCAGGTTTCGCTCAGGGCGAGAAGATGAATTTCATGTTCGGCCAAAAGAAGACGAACCTCTTCAATTTTAGGTCGCAGGCTTTGTATATTTAAATGTGCTATCTTTAATCCCCTCATCTTGTGCAACTTTTCAAGCCCGTGTATCTCAGTACCGGTACATTTTGATTTCTGTTTATGCGTATACAACACTGCTACTTTTATTTATAGTTTCATTGTTTGTGGGGCATGGCTGCCCGGCGTTTTTACAGCTTACCAATGGCGGTTGTTCTGTGTTGTGGCCCTCTGATACCTGCGCCATACTTCCTCTTGGGATAGCAAGGGAACACGATGAACTGTTGGGTGAGTGCCTTGAAAACGGGTTGCAGCTTGGTCTGTGTTTCTCTTGCGGCTTTTCCAATCCCGCTGACGGAAATCCTGCTGACGAAAGTCCTGCTGACGAAAGTCCTGCTTGCGCATAGTTACAACAGTTCTATTATCAATATGTGGTGTGTCTCTATTAACAGCGGTTATTTCGGCATAGGTGGGTGGAATACCATTGTTATCAATTACCACAGGTGAGCCACTATACATGTACTGAGATGAAGAAGAGTTCCAGTGCGCATGCTTAGAAACGTCTTTACTGAATCCGACGTAGGCGCTGTTGATGGGTGGTTGGCCACGTAGGTGTCTGATGATGTTGCGGGCAAATTTGACGATGCCGATACGGCCTAGGTGGATTCCATCCAGGGCAAGATGTCGTTGGGTAATATTATCATTATTGATAAACTTCCATTTGCGGTCAGAGCAGGTTTCTTGGATAAGTTTGTGTGTTGCTACCATTTTCTCCCACTGTTGCTGACTTTCCTGGTTCCTGTGTATTATTGAGGAGATGGCGATGTCACTGATATCGTGTTTCTCCTGTGCTGTTTCACACAAGGTTATTAGTTTTCTGACAATCGTCTTGGCCTCATCGTTAGTATTGTTTGTGCCAACATGAACAATTAACTCAGAAGACTGGAGATGAAGTGATCCATTCTGCAGCATTCTTGTCAGATCTTCAATCTTCGCCCCAGGATACGACAAGACTGAAATCGATTTGGTTTGGCTGAGCTTATTCCCTCGGATGTGTTTAATCATTGAGTCACCAATGAGGGTGGCACTTAATTTGGTAGTGCTTTTGAATTGTTCTTTCTGCTTGGTCCGATATTCATTTATTTATTCTTTGAACGATGTTTTTGCTGCTTTGGATGAAGTTGATAAGGTTTCCTTTGGGGTGGGCCCAGACTGATCACATACAGGATCAACAAATTCTCGGTAGAACGCATCAATTACTTCCTCAGCTGTGGAATCCGAAATGTCCTGGTGTAACGCGTTAGTAACGCGCTCGACAACTGATTAACGACTGCCCAGCGCGTGAGTAGCGCGTTCCAACGCGCGCCAGCGGACTGCAACGACCACATGATTATTTGTATAAAAAGCCGACGCGCTACTACAGTAATGGCCCTGTCACACCAGAACGTTTTAGGCCAACGCGTGAGTAACGTGTTGGAATTTCGGCAACACGCGGGTAAACGTTGACCAACGCTAGGCCAGCGTTCGCAACACGCTGAGCGCGTTACCCACACGCTGGAACACGCTGTCACACGCTGAGGGCAAACATACATTTTTCAACATACCTAAAATTTTCAGCGTTTGCCAGCGTGTGACTGCACGCGCTGGCGGCGCGCAGGAAGGTCGTTACTCACGCGTCGAACGCGCTAGACGATCGTTACCAACCAACTACTCACACGCTGGCGACCCGCTGTCGTATTTTTACTATAAATCAGTGATGCGTTCCTTACACGCTGAGCACGTTCCTCACACCTCACACGTTCCTCACACGTTCCTCACACGCGCTGGCATACGCTATGAACCTGTTATCAACCTGTATGGACACGCTGAAATCACGTTCAGCGATTGCCAGCGTATCAACTATTTTTAACGCGCTACTCATGCATTGGCCTAAAACGTTCTGGTGTGACAGGGCCATAACCAGCTTTTCGCCAGCGTACGCGTGTGCGTAGCGGGTTGATAACGACCGTCTAGCGTGTTCGACGCGTGAGTAACGAACCTCCAACGCGCCGCCAGCGTGTGCAGTCACACGCTGGCAAACGCTGGAAATTGTAGGTATATTGAAGAGAAAAAAAATCCTCAGCGTGTGACAGCGTGTCCCAGCGTGTGAGTAACGCGCTCAGCGTGTTGCTAACGCTGGCCTAGCGTTGGTCAGCGTTTGCCAGCGTGTTGCCAAAATTACAAAACGCTACTCACGCGTTTGCCTAAAACGTTCTGGTGTGACAGGGCCATTAATTAGACCAAGTGTTATCCATTACGAGTAGATAACGTTAAAATACAATGGAAAATGCGATGTTACACCAATACACCACAGGATGAAAGACATTAAATTAAGCAACTTTTTAAAAAATTTGTTTTTACAAAAGGTTAAACTTTATTTTACCTCTTTATGAGGAGTCGAACCAGGTGTAAAGAGAACATAAACCGTGTTTGGCTGCATAGGTCGGGGAAACTCTAGAGCGAAACTTCCATGAAACATATACAACGACGCTTGCTTGTTGGACTCATAAGTGGAGATTTCTGGTCGGATGTTGTACTTGATTTTCAGCTGATCGAATCTTTTGAATTCGAAAACAAAATACCACCATCAGTATATGTAGAAGGTGTGCGCCAGAACGTTCTGGACTCGCTGGAAGAATGTCATTTTGTCTGTGAGTCCAAGCACACGCTCCGGGATGTAGGACGGATCGACCGGTAACCCTGTCCTTGAAAATGAAATTAAAACAAATTTATGGGTCTTGGAACCAACACGATACAGTGAATTTTCTTCTAATCTTACAAAAGCGATACCATATACACCCGGCAACTTGTCACTTGTTAACTTACAGGTATATACACGTGCCCATTTACCTAATCTGTTTCTAAATTCGCTAACTTGTGGAGACTGATGAACAATACAGGAACAAAAATGAAAAGAGCCTCAAAATGCTAAAGAGGAAAATACGTTCACCTGAGCCTTTGTGCACAAAGTCTAAAATGGATTGTTTATATACACCATTTTCAAACACCCAAACTATACTGAATTATTATGAAATACTTTACTTGACTGTAAGTGAATAACAGTTTCGAGATATGGTGTGCTGTGGTTTTCACCGAAAGTGAAATTTATTTTGTATTATTTTGCCGGCCGGCAACCGTCGGCAACTTCGGCAAAACCTATTTTGAAACACTGCCCCCAATGTATTAACTTTAGTTAATATTTTTGTCTTTAATAATACGGTTATACATCCGTGGATGGGGGCAAACCAACTAGTCAGGTTTCTGATAAATTACCCGACGTCCATAAATATACATTGTCCAGTTTTGTCTGAAGGAAGACAAGGAACCAGACTACAAGAAAAACATTCTTGGTTTTTCCAGCAACGCAAAACACGGTCGGCGTCGCAATATTTACTATAAGATTATAACTGCCCTCTAACCCATCTATTTTCGAAAGGTACAGCAAAAGCAAATGGTGTATATTAATACTATACTTTTAAGTACAGAAACAACGGAAAAAAACGATATCATGATTCCAAAGGATCTGTTCACATGCAGTCCCACGTGCACACTCACCACATTCCATGTTTTGAGGGAACCGCGTGTTCACCAAAGTTGTGGATAAAGGGAATGTCGAGAGCCTGCGCCAAGAGCGGGATGCACGGGACGTGGTCATCGGCTACCATCATGTCAAATTTCTCTTTCCGGAGCCTCTTCATAGTCGCCGCATCTCCCAACAGATCGTCGCATTCGCGTATCCACATATCAGGCATGCTTAGCTCGCTGGGGAAGTCGCCCCTGACGCCTGCAATCAGCGGACCCCAGAAGGTTCTCAGGACACCTGTGGACAACACCTTGCCTATTTGGGCCATGACGTCGGTCCGTCTCTGCGGCGTGACGGACGAGTTGTAGATCACCGTTGTGAAGATGTCGGCGTCGGCCGTGTGCATCTGGGTTGGGTTGGAACTGCTGTACAATGAGACCACCTTGTGACCCTGTCTCACTAGCTCCTTACCAGACATGGACAGAGATGAATAATGACTACCTCCCACCATAGAGACAAAGTATAGAAACTTGTACGTCTTAGAATCTGGGACATGATCATTCCCGTCGGTGCCGTACACGGGTGGCACCAACAAGCAAGACGTTATCAGTAGGAAAATCATTCCAGTTTTTGGAGACATTGTTTTGACCCTCTGTAGGCCTAACCTGAAAAGAAGAATATAATTACATCTATTGCCTATGTAGGTTTTCCTGGCTATTTTAAACCATTTTTCATTAGATTTCACCAACTCTCACATTCGAATGTAATTAAATTGGTTTGGTATAGCGTGTGGATTGTATTTTCTCGGGCGAGATTGAATGTGAGAGTTGGGTGAATCTGAACGAAAAATGCTTTAAAATAGCAGCGACAACCTATATTTACATCTCATATTCAAATGTTGTAATGTATAATGTAAAACGATATTAAAAAGCGATCAAAATATAATCAAAATATAATTGACAAGAGTGCCTTGTGTCCCATAACATCGAGAAGGGTATTCAAGTCGGTGTGCCCACGGGAAAATGTCATCGAATGAAACATTCACCAACCGAAGATTGGTCAGAAAAACAAATCGTTTGACAACGTCTCTTGTACCATTCCATTCCCAAAGCACACCTTTCACTGAAAGAAGATTACGCAATTAATGCTGTATCGATACTTACAGTGTGAATATATTGTTGTCTATCAAAAGTAGACGACGAGGTGAACATTGACGATATGAGTCAGCTTGTCCAACCGATGGAATAATACGCTGAATACACATTAGCCTATAACATTTCTAACCTTTGCTACCAGACGAAGTCCAATTTAGAATATCACGATGATAAGATACCTTATCATCAGTAGGAGTATCGTTCCGGTTTTTTGATTAATGGTTTTGGCCCTCACTAGTCGGCCTAACCTAAAAAAGACTGAGAAGAATGTTTCTTCACTGAGTATAGTTATTTAGGCCTAGATAAATAGGTCTCCACAATATTTTCACTAAATAGATTTATAGATTTTAATACAAAACTAGGGTTAGTATTTGGGTTAGGGTTACGTTTGGGTTTAATATAAAGGTATTGACAGTCGAAAAGTTGTGTGCACGAGAACAAAGAGATATCTCTACAGGGAGCTTAAAGGGGACTATTATGTTCCGAAATCTCCGAACATTTTATGTGTTGGATTGTTTACTTATCCAATTAATACATCTAGTTAAACAGAAACCAACCTAATGTCTTACCGTTCCCGATCGAGAAGACCCACCCGGTTATCTACATAGGACTACGTTCCTAGTTTTCAGTCGTTTTCATGCAACACTCTAAGAAATAGAGGTTCAATTTTGCATCATATAGTTGATACAATAGCAGCACCACTAAGGGTGCAAAACAAAACCCATTAGGCTTCAGCTCAAACACATTGTACCCTTAGAGGGCCAAATGCGCACCTTTGAACTTTTGTGAGGTTCAAATATTTACTTTATTTGAGGGGTGCTGCTATTGTATCAATTAGGGAGCAAATTTGAACCTTTATTTCTTAGAGTGAATGTACGATACACGTTGAGTGTGTCTATTGATCAACACAAAGAGATCAATGTGCGTGTCACATAAATCACATACAGCACCAATGCAATGGAATTGTGTGAATGTTTCTATCTTACTTTTAAATGATCTTTTTATTACAAACGCGGGTATTTCAGGGCGTAATTCCCTTTATTAAACACTATTATGGGACGAATTCCTAGCTTTGTCTTAGTTTCGGCTTTGAGGTGATTTTAGGCTCCTAACTACGAGAACACCAGCCACATTCTGGTGCCTGTTTGTGCTTTAGAAACATTCAATGGATTGACATGAACCCAAAAGTTCAAATATTTCGGATATCGGAGGCAAAGCCAAAAACAAAGCAATGGTTTCGAAAAGAAATCCCTAAGTGGTTCGTGTTATTTCCGTTAAAGATTCCTAGGAAAAAAAACCATGTGACGCAGGCAGCGTGCAAGCGAAGATAGACTGTCTATTGAATATTATTAGCGCGGAAGTCGGGCAATGTTTTTACAAAGATTTGTTTTATTCAGAGTCAACGGTTATCTCTACGTACACACACTCTAAATAAAGCCCACTAATTGCCGATTGTAAATAAAGAAGTTTAAGTTGATTTGGGACAGTTATGCCCGAATTATGCTTTCACACTCCCGGGGATGCATAACTCATATTCTTAAATTGTCTCATACCGAATATTTAATTTTGTTATTTAATTAAATATTTTGTTTTGACGCAAACAATATTCCGATTGTAGGCGTCTGCATTTTTGTCTGTAAGGGCGTCTTTTTTTATTTTTATGGTTCTCGTATATTTTTTTGCTTTTGAAGTTGGGCTTGTCTTCTAAACACAAATATCTAAAAGAAAAAAATTGCAGTTCCCCCTGATTCGATGGATAAATAAATAAAAGCGCGGCATCTCGCTAGTTTATATAATTTCCGCACACGTCTGCCTAAGTTTAACAGTCATGGTCGACTACATGGATAACCAGAAAAAGTACAAATAGGCCTATATTGTTTCATTTGTATATAGGCCGCAAATCAGCTACCATATGTATTTTGGATTCATAACAATTCGACTACATTTCTATTTTACGCTCTTATGAATTGTTACATAATCACACAGGCGCTTCATTCACCCGTACAGCTCGTTGAACGACACCCCCATTATTAGCGGAGCTCCGCAACGTTACCGATACCTATACATTTCAAATTCTTGGAGGAAAAAAAGATGAATGTCCACAGTCATGTGCACTGGTTATTTTCTAAAACTAAGGAACAATTTCGTGAACTTCTTCTGTGAAAGGCATCATACCTGCAATATATTTCTTTTTTGGTAAAAAAACATGTGAAATTAAGAAGTTGACTTAAATCACCGAAAACATAATCTTATGATAAACAGCATTTTACGGGAAGGGCGGTATAATGAACAGCAAATTATAGTTAGCAAAACCACACCAATTGATTTCTTGCCAACGCGAAGCAATTCTTATTTTACCTAGACTGTATATACCATGGCCTATTGTCAAACAGATTTCAAAGGCAGTTTTTTCGAGGTTGGTGTACATCTTACACTATCGGAAACAGTCTTTGATTAACACTATCCGGCATCCGAGCGAATTTACAGTCATCACAAACACATTTTCGTGCAATAGTAAATAACCATGAGCTTTATTTGTTACGATACTTTCACTGACGTTGACCACATTATTTGTAATGTGCAATACAGAAGGTGGTTGTCAGTGAAAATATACAAACACTTGTAGGCCTTCTTCTGACACGGTAAACACCTACCTTCGCTATGCAGGCACTGCCACCTCATTTTCCATCTGCCAAATTGAAAAGTTCCCTCGATGTTCTGTCGGATTCTTCGGTGACGAATATTGTATCAACGTTCTGCATCATCATCATCATCAGGTTGTGGTACTGGTGTTAGCAGCCATGATCGAAGGGGGTACGCAGAATCGCCTTGAAGGTGACCATCGTTTGCAAGACCATTGGCTAGTTGGTGGTTGGGGCTTGAGTCCACATAAACGAATCATGGGTCGAGCCTGGCTACAACAATATTGGTGAACTTCTTCTGGTGGTCGCAAACCCCCTGGACATTTATAGCATGGTAGTTATGTCTGCATGTATAGCACCTTCGTCACGTGCAGGACATTTTATCTCGACAAGTGATCCCGATCAAGGCATCCCAAAACGTTTGAAGTCCGACGATGACGTTCATCGTAGAAACCATCTTTGGTCAGATTCTGTCTGGCTATGTTCCTCGGAAATCAAATTATTTGTGGCGAAAGGACAGTTGCGAGTTGCGACCCGGGTAACAATTCGAGAAGTTGACGGCTGACTAATTCCACTTAAATCTCCATTTGTTAATTGGAAAGAACCTTCGGCGAAAAATCGGAGGGCTGTTATGATCTGCGTGGGGGTATTGCGTGTGACCTCTGTGTTGGATCTTCAACTTGATCATGGATCTAATCTTTCACCTCCAACAGTACATGCCTTGGCATTTAATACCTCTAGTCTGTTCCTTATCGTCGTAAATGTCCAGTGGCTGTAACCTTTCACGAAATACTCGCTGGCGGCGAAGAGTACGCCTGTTTTCCTCCTCCAGCAGAACCACAAACACTGCAGCCATTTCATTTTAGCGCTATGCGGAGATCCGTAAGCTTTTACGGGAACGCTGGAGTTCCCGCAAAATTGCTCTTTTACGGACGTGTTCTGCGGATGCGATATTATGCGGATACTTTGTGAATATGGCGCAAACAATAACGGAGGCTTAACGGATCCGTTAAAGCGTGCGGATGCTTTGTGAATAAGGTTCCAGATGCGTGCATCAGAACGATGTAGGTAACTAGATTCGCGATGGCGAAGGAGGTCACCATTTGTATGAGTCGACTGTATCTAGCCATGGTTATCATTCATACAAAGTTCAAATTGAATAGCCAGTTAATTTGCAGAGATGATCATGCGTTCACTGTGGTACATTATCGCCAGTAGCGCTACGTGAAGTTGTTGTGAAGACAAGGTGTGGTAATTTTGTGACGTGTTCATTCAGGGGCCATTATGTTGCAGTCACGCAGCAGTCAGCACAGACCGAAAGCTAGGTTGAGCACAAAATGTCTAAAAGTACCATTGTACCAATCGAATGTTCATTGGAAAGTAGTTCAGAAATCGGATGGATCAGGGGGCCAAGGTCACATGTAAACAAACATGGTATATACTGGCCACCCATGTGGAGTCGAATCACTGGCAGTTAATACCATGGAGGAATTCCTCCATGTTAATACGTTGCAGATAAAGCACACTCAGCTTTACACTTAAGGCTATTACCAATGGTGTATCCTACCTTTAAAGAATAAATTGCAGTTGCCCCGGAAGCAGCCCTATTCAGTGCCATAGCATCATTTTATTCTTCGTTGTCATAATATACACAGAAAACGTTCTTTCTTTTCCTATTAAAGTACTCTATGTTTATATGCAACAGTGTTGCAGATTTTATTTTTATTTGTTTCAATCCAAAAACTTTACAATTATAAAAACAATTAACTTTAAACTCTACCAAATACAGCGTTAAAAAAACCGAATAAATCTGTACAATCATTGATCCAATTAATAAGACTTATTCAGAAATTTCAACATGTCTGTGACTTTTTGAATATTTGTATATTAAAATCTTGTTACAACATATCAGATGACAAACAAACCAAGCTGTACAAACCATCTGAATTACAGTGAACAATTTGGATTTAAAGATGTGTAAAATACCTATGTACTGATAAAATATTCGGGTTTTCCTTTGGCAATACATTTTTTTCAAACCTTGGCTTGATCGTTCGTCACGCCATTCTAATTCCAGGGTTTTCTTCCTGTTTTCCATCTTTGAACAGAAAAACACCTAACCTTTGTGTTCATTTGGGAGCCTCTTTTATGATGCCTAAGAACCCTCATTTTCAACTCTGCCCAGTTCCGTCTCATTTTGCCAGAACCCCTTACATTTATATACGGTGTCTACAAAAAGTTCATTTCTACTCAAAAAAACATTAAATAGTTTGGTATACACTTCACTAATTTAGTGGGCAAAAGACACTTATGAGTGAATTGCCCATATACAAAGATACAGTGATATTGCCATTCCTGTCTTGACAAATTAGTAACCAGGTCGCGCCGGGATTACATTAACATCACCGAGCCGAGGCAAGGGATTATTTTTAACGAAACTCGATCCGAGGCAGGTTCAGGCATTTCCTGCCTTACTCGCTGCTGACAGACATTTCCAGCCTTGCTCGTGGCGTGTTTATGCGTCATTCGGTTCGAATCTGGGGGAAAACTTCGCGTTTATATACGTCCTCCGGCACGAACTGGTAAAGGAAATATATTACGGGGAAAACAATATATAAAGAGCCGCATGACTTGTTTACTGGGTTGTGTGTTCGATCCAGAGTTGTAACTACTCGAGTTCATGACTCGACTCAAGTCCAACTCGGGTCACAGTTTTTGGCGACTCGACTCAAGTCCCGATTGGTAAATAAGTAGGGTAGGACAACAGAGGTACCCTGTAACTTCTCGTCTGTGTTTGTATATCTGCATTCAAATAGTGAACGTTGAACAATAGAGGACAATAGGGTCCACGATTGACAGAAAGTCCACGATTGAAATTCGTGTTTAAAACCTATAGGAGGCCTTCCGAAGAAGGTAAAAGGGTTGTCGAGTCCCGTTTTCTGAGACTTGGTTGGGGCATAAAGGTGAGTTGCACACTCAGTTTACTCTCGTTTGATGGTGCTGCCAACTACCAGGGTGCTCATTCCCGAGAAAAGCCTGCTCAGATCCACCTCTGAGTATTTGTTCTGCCGGAGTTTCTTGTCCATGAAGTTTCTGAGATGAGAGTAACTGTCCAGGTGGTCCCGCATAGCCATATTGGCAAAATCTGCAGAGTGTAGGGAAGAGCGAAGGAAGTAGAAGTGTCAATAATGGGGCTTATACATTGGTCCTAACGTACAGGTCCAAACGTACAGGGGCCAAGCACAAACATTTGCTTAGCATGAAAATTCTTCCTTGGAAAATACCGGGTTACGAACCAAATTTTCAGGAGATGTATATTGTTTGTGACTGGTATTTAGCTGGTTTTTGCTTTGCATGAAAAGCACATGGAGTTTTGGCTGGTAACCTGCTTTTACTGAGCTGAGCAAGACTTTTTTGTGCTAAGCAAATTGTTGTGCTTAGCAGCTCCATACAATTGGCCCCAAGTCCTAACTTATAGGTCCTAACTTACAGGTCCTAACTTACAGTCCTAACTTGCAGGTCCTAACTTGCAGGTCCTATCTCAACTTGCAACTAGTGGCAACAGATAATTTCTATATCGTTCTGTGTCCTACAGGGTGTCCCAGAAAAACCTAATCCTCAAATTATAAGGATCAATTTGACCAAATGTGTGTGCTGTACGACTATAATCATTTGCTAAGGTAGATTTGTAACAAGCAACTTAAAAAAGAAACATGCTCACAATTATCTTGTTTTATCGAACAAAATGACAATTGGTCGGACCTTGAAAGCATGCACTGTGATTGGTCAATTTGTTTCGAGTGGTGTGGCCCTACCGGATCGGTCTACTGTTGGTAGATTCCAATCTAGGACAAAGAGAAGTAAATGAAAAATGTGGACAAAAACCGGAAACAAATGTGGCTTACTCTTTTCATTCTCTGTAAGTCTTTTCATGGCTCTGTCGACATCAAATATAGACTGGAAGAACGACAACTGATAATACAGGTCCTTATCTGTGTACTGTAAAAGCAAAAACAAAAAGTTACTGGAAATATTTTTGAAATACGACCTTGGACAATTTGATTCGATTTGAAAGAAATTATAACAGATCCTCAATACAGGAAACGTTTTACAGAATGAAAGTATCAAGTCGCGTTGTGCATTATCATGTAATGGCCCGCTCAACATTGAGAGGGTAAACATTTGGTCCAATGACGATTTTCATTTTTTGTCATGAATGAGATCTATTGGCACTATTCATATAAGTAGGATAAGTCATGACGTTAGTCATGTTGGTCCAAAAACAAGAACAGAATAACATTAGGCTTGCCAGATTTTCACTTAACGTTCTGTTCCTTGCTCTATGCTCTGTCCGTTTCTCCATGATCCGCCCGACTACTGCCATCAATTTTTCCACGTCACTGGTTCTCTCCATGTTTTCTTATGGAAAGAGGCTATTGTCAACCAGCGGCAACCGTGCCTTGGGGTCTAGTTCCAAATAGTTGACTAGATAGTCCAACCATCCTGCGTTCGAGTGACGTTAGTCGAACTATGGTTAACTATAGTTTGCGCACGAACTTGCTCCATGGGGTCATGTTCTTTATACAACACCTGAATAGGCCCTTGTCATTTTATTAGAGGAATTATTAGTCACATGACTTAGAATCATTTGCCCCTAATTCACTGACAAATACTCCCTTGTATGAATTACGTCGTACATCGTGTCATTTTGTTTCATTTACTGTGCAATTGTAAGAGTGCTAATAATATCCTTAAAAAACAATCAAATTCTTACCTCTGGTTTCAGAAGAGCCCTTTGGCAAACTGGGCACATGAAGCCCTGCCGTTGAGGATTCAGGGGGGTTCTTCTGGTCTTGTGTGCACAGGAAGTGTCTTCACACACCATCCACCCCTGGAACGGGAACAGTTGAAAGCCAAATTCTAATCATTGTCATTTCATGGTTATGAGATTAAAAATAAAAGCAAAAACTGAGACTTTTTGGAGGGCATCTGAATTGATTACCAAATGTATTGATAACGTCACCCAATATTTATCACATGACATTGCATCAGGTTGGGGAGTCAGGTTGGTTCTTTCCTCGCCTTCCACGCGCTGTGACCCGGGCTCGAATCCAGTCTGGGCCAGTATATGGATTGGGTTTTCAGTCACTCCCTGATTCTGTGGGTTTCCCCCAGGATATTCTTCTGGGGTTTACCTCCCACCTCTAAAACTGTACCTTCTTCTCAAAGTCTTCTCTCTACAGGTTTCTTCAGGCTTGCGAGCTACAGTGCCTAGGGCGCGTTTGAGGGATCCTTGGTTTCATTACCAGAAAGAATAACAATAATAATAAACCTGCCTACAGATTGTCTTGTGCATCTACATTTTGGAAATCAAGCGATACCGTAAGCAACAAGCGTGCGTGTTTGGAACTTGCACTGTGGGCATGCGACTACCGTAATTTCCTGCGGTAAAGCCGCACGGCGGGTAAGGCGCAGGTCCCTAAAATCACCCAAAAAAATTTCAAACGTCAACAGATAAAGCGCACTGCCGAATAAGGCGCATGCTTGAACGCACCCAGAAGAACACCAGGCGCCACCCAGTGTGTACATCGCCACAAAGGGGTCATTTTGTTGCCTTAGAAGGATCCCACTATTCCAAGCAAGAATTTGCTGAGTACTAGACTTGAGTTTATCTGGCACGCAAACAATGTATGAAAACTTCAAACCAGTAGTCACAATATCGCACGAGGTTTGCCGATATCATGTATCACTGCAGTATAAACTGCATGCACATGTACATGTACATCACATGCAGCGATCGCGTGCATGGTATCCCTAATTGCGACACCCCCTAGTCTTTTTTCCAGTCGTTGTGAATGCTCCGCGCTGTGTAGTTCGGATGGTGAATTGCATGAAGCCGGAACGTAGACGAAAAAACGTTTAGAAAAAGGCCACATAGTACGGGCCAGCTTTTTTATCGCTGTTGTACGCGTCATGCAGCGCACGCTGTAGTCTTGTTTGCAAGACGATCTTAATCGCGGTATATGCAGCGCGCGTAGGCCGCCGATGCGGTAATTCGCGCGTGGTCTACGGCGTACGTTAGAGGGCGCCCCGCATCGCGAAAAACGTCTTGCAAACAAGACTACGCACGCTGCCGAGTGCTAAATCACATACATGTACGGTCGTAGGGGGATCAACACATCGCGGCATTGTTAATGGAAACACGGTCACAATGTCCGGAGAGTTGGGCTAATTGGTTGACCGCATTATTGAGTAAGATTGCGGCGTTCAAAGAATTCTTCACACAAAGACCATCACTTTGAACTCAAGCGACATCATATACGGCGCACTGAAAGATAAGGCGCGGCGATGTTTTTGTGGTCTAGAAAGTCAGATAAGCCGCGTCTTTACCGCAGGAAATTACGGTACTTAATGGCATAGAATGTGCAGTTCAGGTTTTCCTGCCAAAATGACAGTCTACAGCAAAGATTGAATTGCTGTCCCAGAGAGCATTCAAGCAAGTGGTCAGATTTGTGCACATAAAGACAGCAAGACACAGTTGAATAGAAACTTTTCCTTACCGCATAGTACTTCTGTATGTATCCCCTGATAAGCAGATTCATTCGATTGCACATCAGCGACCAGTGATTGGAAAGGACTGTCGTGCATTCAGGGTTAGCACACTTGGCTAGGCTGCAGGCTATCAACTTGTCCTGGGAAATAACAGCGGGACAACGTTCAAATTAAACAGTGGGGTAAAAGTAACCCTTCCGTGCAAAGAGTATTTAGATTGGATGCATAGGTAATGTTTCTTAGGTTGGTGACTGCCTGTGTACCAAAGGGTAAATCCAATAGAGCTATATTAACCCTTCCTCTATGAGAGTTCTTTACTGCAAGTCAGTGGTACATGCCAAATCACTCTAGCTGCAGTGCGTTGAAGTTTTTTTTGCATGGACAGTGAATAGCACTTCTGGAGTTAATAAATTGGCATATGGCTTTGCTTATCAGTGTAATACACGGTGGACTCGGCATGACCCAGATGACCTGCAGTTTCCTATGGCATTCCTTGGAGTGCTTTGGAGTGCCATGTAAAAATTAATTTGTATTATTTTTATTTTTTTGTTTTTTTTGTTTTTTTTGGGGGGGACTATTTGAGTGCGTTGGAGTGTTAGACAAGAGCAAGGGTTAAATTATTAGGGTGCTGACTCAATGTACATTGTAATGCATGCTGTGCGCATCCATGTTCGTGCACAATTCTTTGGAAAACTCAAAATTGTGTACGGCTATTTGCATATCTGCAAATGTATTCTATACATGTGCGTTATCAAAGCTGATACGCCACAAAACCGAATCGCCTAATCAGTAAATAAGCGTTTCATTTTGCTCTGCTCAAACAATGCAAACGCTGGTGCGTATCCGCAGCATATGATGTTTGCTGTGACGTTTTTTAAAAACCTTCATAGCGCACTTAAGTTGTTTAACCATTTCGAGTCGGAGGACGAATATACGCGCAGTTTTTCTAAAATTCAAAACAGATGACGGATAAAAAGGTCACGACCGGGTGTGCTACCCACATATGCCGACCTGAACCCGGTCTTAGATTGAGGTTCGTTAAAAACAATCCCGCGCCTGGGTTTGGTCAATTTTTAAAATAACCGGTTAACAGAACTCATTCCATACTCACACTGCCTGTGAAGACGCTATCAATGATATTCTCCCTGCCACATTTCGTGTCCGTACAGACAAACTTGAAGCGGTCAGCATTTTTGTATTTCTCATCGTCAGCCATTGCTGCATCACCACCCAACATGGCGTCCGCTTCATCATCATGCTGGCGCACCACATGCTGGTAACCCGCAGGGTCTAATCCTGTTACACACATCAGACAGCTAATTTATTTACGGCATTAATGCCAAAATATAGAAACGCTTGAGCACCCATATTACCAATATGACCATGCTATTAATTCAATGTTTGAACGCATTGTTAGCCAATGTGGAACAAAAAACACGGAACAAAAAACGAACCATAATTGTGACCTGCTCCCACGAAATCAGAGTAAAGTTGACATTTTGAGATATTGGTATTTCCAGATTCCTTAAATTCTTAGCTTTAAAATGATAAATAATTTATTGGGTAGGGCATTTAAAAAATATCTAATATTGAGCAAAACCAGTGGTCATTACACACATCAAATTAAGAATAGTTCCTGAGAAAACATAAATTTGCGATCAAAAAGTGTCACAAACGCCGACACGAACGAGGTAAACAAAGCATGTGAGTAACGTCAAGGAGAATACAAGAGAAATTGTGGATTCGTAATTACAAATTCACGAAATTCGTAAATTATATATCCACAATTCCGAGTGTATTCTCTGACTTAAACGGTCGAGCATTTAGACGCGTAATTTACATGCAGGGTTTCTCGAGGATCTTACATAATCAAGCTGAGTCTGGATTAGTGTTTAGGATAATACCGGGTATCTGTAATTATTTAAATTTAGCCAAGATGAAAACCGTAAATTACTAGCTTTACCTGTGTAAAGAATAAAGAATGTGTATTGCTACATTCGTACAACCAAGTAGCATTTATAAATCATTTTGTGCAGCGGCACAGTACGTCATATAATAGCGTCAACATGGGTAGTTCACAAACATTTTCAACTCGAACACGATTACTGCAAAAATGTCTTAAATATTGTTTTAATGTCAGTGTTATAAAGTAAAAACAAGGGTACTACAAGTTACCTGTGGTCAAACATGCAGCTATTTTGCAGTAAGTTGATTACAGGCCAGTTAATCCATACTTTACTAAAGATTTGTAGATAGATACGAATCCACATTTTTGCCCAAAATGTCAATTGCAGATACGCATCCACACTTTTAACAATAGAGTGCCATCATAGCAATGGTTTAATCCTGAATGAATGAATGAATGAATGTGTAGAATTTGGAACAAGTTGTAATTACCAAGGCATTCAGCGATGCGTGCCGCGTCGGTACCCTCAATGGGATCACACAGTCTGCAGACCACCGGATGCACCTGCTGTGATAGGTAGTACTTGATGTCTATCTTTAAATGGTCTTGTTTCCTGACTTCGTCTGGGTGGTAGGCACGCTGGCTAGCTGGCAGAACAGAACCATCCTAGGGGAATGGACAATACATACATACATTGAAGACTTATATAGCGCCGGTATCCGCCGTGAAACGACGCACTTTTCAGCCACTGCCAGGAACACCGGGGAAAAACCCTCCACTTAGTGATGAGTGTTACTGGGTTCTTTTACGTGCATTACACAACACAAGGGACCTACAGCTTTACGTCCCATCCGAAGGACGAAGCAATAGTGGTTAGGTGCCTTGCTTAAGGACACGCGTGTCAAGACCGGGACTCGAACCCACACTTCTGCTGATGAGAAACACCAGAGCTTGAGTCCGCGTGCTCCTAACCACTCGGCCATAACGCGCCACTGGTAACAAAGTATTGTAAAGTATTGTGGTTCCTCATTAAAGGTGATATTGAAGGTAACATTTGCAAGCGTAACAAAACAAATAGACTGAATTATTATGAAAAACCTTGACTGCAAGCGAATAGTCTCAAGCATCTTGTGAAACTATGGCACCTTAAGCAAATGTCATGAAGCTGCTAAAGCATAAACAAATTGCTTAGCATGAAAATTCTTCCTTGGCAAAAACAGGGTTACAAACCAATCAGCCCAATCCGATGCACACTAGTGCTAGCGCTATTGAATGCCAGGCTAGAACACTTCACTTTTTACCTCGCACACTACATAGGAGACGGTATCCCCCGCGCCAACCTTCTTGCCTCCCTGGCTGTTCAGCCAGAGAGCTACGTGGACGTGAGGTAGACTCTTCTTGTCTGGGTAATCGTGTGGTGCTTTCGTCAGGCTCTGTGATAGAAACGGGACCAAAATGAGATAGGGAATTGAATCAGGTGTCCGAAATGAAAGATGAAATAATAACAAATATTAAAAAACACAAAACACCGCCAACAATTGAGCTACAAAAGTGATCCAGATTCCTGATCTAGATCCAGATCAAACTGAAAATTAAATGGAATCATTCTTGACCCATAAGCTATTTACCGACCAAGTAATCCTGCTAACTAACTAACTAACTAACAAACAAACAAACAAACAAATGCCGGTGAAAACATAACCTCTTTGGTGGAGGTAATGTTCAAGAGATACCGACTAGGCATATTGATTTTAATCATGAAGTTGAACAATGAAATGAACAGAATAG
Organism: Crossaster papposus; assembly: GCA_037893245.1. Taxonomy (NCBI): domain Eukaryota; kingdom Metazoa; phylum Echinodermata; class Asteroidea; order Velatida; family Solasteridae; genus Crossaster; species Crossaster papposus. The sequence goes on along the minus strand of JBAIAA010000089.1, from coordinate 1,335,512 downwards.
GATTTGAACCTGTGACCTACAAAATGACTGTCCCAGTTCTCTACCATCGGAGCTATCCAGCCCTAACTGTAAGATTGTTACGTTCTCGGGGGTGCAAACCCTTTGCTTAATACCTTATTGATTTCATACATCTTGAGAGGAACCTCATTCTTGGCAACTTTCTCCCCGATTTCAATCAACTTGGAGTGGATGTTCTCCACAATGGCTTCTCTCGGGTCAGCTGACAGGATCTGGCCAATCACATAGCTGAACAGAAAAAAAGAACAGTTCCCGGCGGTCAGTAGTCATTGCTGCCTTGGATATCAAAATATCATTGTGATTTTAATCAAGTAACTATTGTAAAACAAAAAGAGTAGAACAAAATATAAACGTCGTACTTTCCGGCCTCCTTGGCGAGATCAGACCAGTCTCTGCGTACGATATCAAGTCCTTTCAATTCCTGAGTGGTTGATATCGTCCCATCAGAATGACGCTCCACGGAAAGTGCCGCGTATCTGAACAAAAGGCAACAGACGAGTTAGGTGCCATACCAAATGGTCTTAACCAGTTCGTACATGGATTGTTTTAACATCACCGAGCCGAGGGGCGGGATTATTTTTAACGAAACACGATCCGAAGCGGGTTCAGGCCGATAGTCCTGGGAAGCACACCCACGCATTTCCGGCCTTGCTCGCTGCTGTCAGACATTTCCGGCCTTGCTCGTGGCGTGTTTATGCGTCATCCGTTTTGAATCTGGGGAAAACTTTGCGTTTATATAGGTCATCCGGCGCAAACTGGTTAATAAAGTTGTAGTATATCATTTGTCAGTTGTTCATTTTTATCGTTTGAAGCAGCCCAAAAAATCTAAAGAATGCGTACTGGACAAAGTTGTAGCTCTGTGAACGCTGTATATTGCAAGAAAATAATATTGTAAGATTTAGATTTTGAACCAACTACTGAATAGCAATTTCCAAAAATTTCAATGGACAAAGTCCCACTGGATTTCAAATTGCAACATCATGGATTTGTCAACCTATTTTTTTTCTCAACCAAACACACAGTGGGGGGAAAACAGCCAACAGGAATGGAGAGAAATACAGTAGCCTGTGGAGGCGTGAACACAATGGGAACAATAGGAGTGAAAAGGTCCCCAGAGGGTAATTTCTATGGATTAATAGGTCTCCACAGGGTTTCACAAAATATATTTTTTGAATTTACTTAAGTTACTTAAAAACTAGCTTTAGGATTTGGGTTAGGGTTAGTGTTTGGGTATAATATAGGGTATATTGGGTCAAAATTTCAACCCAGGAAATTAATTGTGGTTGAAATTGAGGCATTTTGAAAAACGTGCTCGACTTTCTAACCATTTTGTACACGAGAACAAAGAGATGTCCCCACAAGGATACAAACATGCAAATGCATGAACTCACTTTTTCTTTCTGAGTAGCAACATTGACTGAAAGACTCCGTCTATGTCAATCTCTAACAGGCGGTAAAGCTTGTTCACTTCATTCTTGACCTTTAGACGGAACGACAACCGAATCAAATTTTAAGCAATTACCACGACAGTTTAAAAGAGAATTTCACATTTCAAGTGCAAATCATAACATACACAGGCTTAACGTTTTGAACCAATTTTGGTTATGGGTCGACTACTACAGTAACAGCCTTTAACAAAAATCTTTTAAAAAATATGAATATTAATGCGCATGTTAACGATAACATTCCACATTTTGTGAAATGAAAATGAATTCCCTGGGAAGAGAAAAAGTGTACAAAAAATTCCTTATTTTTAGGTTAACTTTCAATTGCAATGTACTGTACTGTACTTTTTTTCGTAAGCATTGTCTCAGTAAGTTGTCTCAGAAATCAAAGACAACCATGGGCATGCATGCATGCGTGTGTGAGTTAGTCTTGCATACGCACTGTGGACCTCTGAACAATATAGGTCCACACGATGCGGAAAGAGGTTACGGTTTGTGGACTTGCCCAAGTCCACAATCTGTTTTTCAGTTTCCGAAAAAGAGCGCTAGAGGAAAAACGGGTTAGGGTTATATATAGAAAAGATAGAAGGAACAGCCGAGAGGCCCAGAATTAAAATTTGAGGGTAAATTTGTTTTGGGGAAGCGAGAAAAATTAATATTTAGTCAACGTTTTTTAACAACACGAAGACAAAGGAATGTCCACAGTACGTATGTAAGGTAAAGCTGTGTGCGTGCAGTGATGCGCCGTTGTACGATAGTGCGTGCTTCACACGACACACCCACGTACTGCACGTGTGTGAGATTGTCTGAGGGGCATGGCTAACTCGCAAATGGCAATAGGTCAATTGTATGACAGACTCGAAAACTTGTGCAAATTGGAGGGAAGACGTTGTACCACCTATTAGGGCGAGTGTGGCCTAGTGGTTTGGGTTTGTGACTCATGATCAGAAGGTCAGGGGTTAGAATCCAGCTGCTTGCCATATGTTGTGTCCTTAGGCAGGCCACTTCATCCCAACTTGCCTCTCTCCACCCAGGAGTATAAATGGGTACCGGCATTAGCTGGGGAGTAACCTGCGATGGACTAGCAATTGTTTTGATGTTGTACGGGTTAAGACATTTTACCTTGTTACCGACTTTCATGACCTGATCCAAGTCGGTGGTGTTCGTGTTTATCATGATGGAATCAGTGTCTCCATATATCACATCCAAATTCATCTGAAGAAAAAAAAAATTCACTAAACAAAATATTCATCTTGAAAATGTAAAATGAAATAGGGTTTCTATTTGTCATGACAATATAAAGAGATGCTATGGTAGATTTGTAACGAGCAACTTAAACAAAAACGTGCTTACAATTATCTTTATTTAAGGGAAAACATTATTTTTTTGCTTACACAATTACAGTCTTCATCATTTGCGCTAACAGGATAAATTACCAATGTGTTAAGAGCATGAAATCCTACCTTTTGAACAAGCTCTTTGGTGTTCATCAAAATCTGAAAAGAGAAGCAATTGCACATTTAATAACTAGTTGTTTTTGCACCGAGATATAACTAGTGAGTGAGTTTTGGGTTTAAGGCCGTGCCGGCATCAGTGGCCATATTCACAGCGAGAATGTGTACAAATATAAGACAATAGTTAGTAATAAAAAACAATCAAGTGAACTGTGGAGAACATAAAAACTTAGAGTCGGAAGGAACAATTATCACATAGGAAAAGAATGAGAACGTTTCAAAAGAATGAAAGAACTATTGTATAGAAGTATATTGATAGGCAGTTTTCCAGGAGAATCATGTGGAAGGCGGGCCACGAAGGATCCCCCAGACACACGGCACCCTGTCTACATAGGTCCCGCAAGGCCGGCCGTTTCCCTTGCAGTTTAAGGGCCCCGCCGGTATTAGATATAACTAAATCTCATCAGATTTGCAGTCACGGTTTAGTTATATCTTGGTGCGAAAGGACTTCTGACTGTGCCTCCCAAAACAGGGTCTGGAGCTAAAACGTATGGCCTAAATAAAGATATCTTGGTATCATTGCTCTTCTAGAAAGATTCTCCATCCATTGGTCTAGGTTGATTTGGCCCAAGGGTAGTGGAAGTATTCTTGTCTGATTGTGTGGGTCACCCTATGTATGTTGCACTGACCTGTATTGGTTCCATTATACCTAGGGATGAGATTGGTAATTTAGAAAAATGTCCGAAAATTGATTAAATGTCGGAAAGAAGAATTATCTTTGCGGTACAAACATCGTCTTTTCTCTGAGATTCAACAAAGTCTGAATTCAGATAAAAGTGTGAATAATCTCATGCCTGATTATACCTTTGTGAGAAATCCTAATGTCATACAAAACAAAAGAAGGGTTGTAATGGGTAAACAAGAGATTTAAATATCTTGCTTAATAATCAAATATCTTTGCTCTTCCAAATTCCTAGTCTGACGCGAGTGAGTTGTTCACCTTACCTCACGCCCCTTGCCGGTAACCAGTGCAGCTAGCGGCTTGGCATAGAACCTCGAATGGGAGAAACCCAGGCAGCCGTACATACTATTGGCTGTTAGTTTCAGCGCCTTCTGTCGAATGTCATACTATGGGGAAAACAATTGGAAATACTGGTCAACCGCAAACCCATGTCAGATGCACTACAGTATACTGCGACAATAAAGTATTGTGTCTATGTCCTGCATACATGTACCGCGAGGCTGCAGTATATATGGATGCAAACGACCACGTTATTCCATGTTCTACGAGCACAAGCTTGATAACATATTTATCTTCAATCAAAGTTGGTGCACAACCACATTGTACACAAACTTAGGTTATGCTAGGAGTTGTCCTATTACATGTACCTAGATCAAGACTGACTTGCACTTTCGGAATAGCTATATAAAAATGATATTCGCTTGGAGACTGGAGTTATTATCCGACAAGCGGAGCCACACTAATGGTGCATGCCGAGTGCCAGCTCGTCCCCAATTCGCAATGAGGCTTTTTTTTGCACGGCATAGGTCATTGTTGAAAATAAGAGCACTGTGTTTTTTTCGACTAGACAAAACTGTTTTCAGCGCAGTTGGATAAAATCTAAACCTGGGGGAGGTATTTTAAAGTTTCGCGTCGCCTTCTAAAGCTTGGCGGGTGCCGCGGAAAGCATTGCGGGGCGCCAAGTTTGTTTGACAGGTTGCAGAACACTGCCTCAGGGCAACGTGATATTTTGTGTTGTGTACCTGGAGTTTGAGATCGGCATTGAGGTCTGGTTGCTTCATCATTTGCTTGACTTGTTTACGTCTCTCTACTAGCTTACGTATCTCAGTTGGTAGGATTCCCAACTCCAAAGAACGATCTGGAACCTCGGGCAACCAATCGTCATCCACCTACAACAAATATACACACACTGCATAGTAGTGCTTGTTTCCTTTTGCGATCGAGGATCGAAAAACAAAAGAAAACAAAGGGAACAAAAGATTTCCGAAGGACGGTTTCTTTGTCCTCGATCGGCAAGATAAGCGCAAAGCAATGGGGTTAGGTTTCAGTAAAGGAATAAAGGAAAACACAATAGGGAATCCTCGGTCGTAATGGCAATTCACGAACTATAGTGCTGGGCGAGTAACTCAATTATGTCACTACTCATGATTATTTTTTTTACTACTCGTTACACTACTCACGTTTTTTCAACTATTCAAGTACTTGTGCCAGCCTGAGTAGCAATAATTACTCGCTAGTAGTGATTGTTAGCGAGCATTTATTGTTGACGAGTACAGGCGGACGTTGCAACACGATGGGATTATAACTTATTATGACAATTACGATGGTTTTTACATTATAATAACGATCTCTATTGATTTTCAATTCTAACATGGAGGATTAAAAACATTCTGAATTTGGAACTTGAGCGATAAAGAAAACCAAATTGCTGCCAAGCTCGCTGAGAAATTACCGTTATGCTTTTGAATGAAAACACATGGTGATAAACACGTGTGACTGTCATTATCCTCTCTTGTAAATATTGCGACAACTACTTGCGAGTACTCGATTACTCGCGAGTAGTTTATTCGCGAGTACTCGAGTGGAAAGAAACACTACTCGCCCAGCACTACTGCATAGCCATTTTGGAATGATGCATGAACAGTTTGACCCATAAAACAATGGACAAAACTTCATAACGTCGGTAAGTTAAAAAACTTTTTATACAAATTTGCTTCTAAAATTCATCAATATTTTATTTTAAAATTCCATATACAATTGGTATTTGAATTTTTAACACAGCCTGAAATACAGTTTGCATTTTTATTTATAACTATAGTGGTACTGCACACATTGACAATTAGGGGCAAGTTCCATCACGGGCCAATGCTTTACTAGAAATTAGCATGCGACGTACCTAGCGCATGTGACGTACCCAGCGCATGTGCCATGAAAATTTAGTGCGAACGACTCTAGTCAATCTTTAGTGGGGCTGAGACATCGTACTCATGCCGGCAAAACAATATTTCAACACGTTATTTCCGTTTATTTACACCATAATAGTGATTGCGTAGGAAGATTAATCACAAACTGACGTGGACAAAATATGCCATTTTGCATGGCAAAGTTTCGTTGTCTGCCATTTTCTGTTGAAAGTTGGTCCCGACTGCACTATGCTATGAAAATTTTGCAATTGATAAGCAGCTTGACAAACCACGGTAGGTTAGTCACGAATGGTCGTCTAGACTAGTCTAACTATCGATAACTAGATCGCGAGTTCGATCAGTTAGTCAAACTATGGTTAACTATCACTGCGAGGCCCAAAGACGTGAAAACCTTTTGTTGGAACGAAAAACGTAAAAGTACAATAGGTTCCTTTTTTCACGTATTACAAAAAGTGACAATGGGGCCTATTCTTTACTGTTCACGTTTTCGTTCCAACGAAAGGTTTTCATGTCTTCCGCACTTACAGTGTATAGTCCTTGAACAAACTTGCTCTAGTCTGAAATAACTTAGCCGGTAAACTTGCTTAGGTTAGGGAGCTTACCAATTCGTCCTTACCGTGATTCCGCGGAAAGTCCGCTTTTTAACCGACAAGTCTGCCGTTGCCAAGGGGCCAGGAAAGTTCGCGAACTGCACGCACGTGCGCACCCGAGCGCAACGAAGTTAATAAGCTAGCCCGATCGGGCGCTATTGTTGCTGAGAAATTTCATCTTATGTTTATTCATAAGACTTTAAATACTACGTTCTGTTCGCGGACTGAACGCGTTCAAACCTTGCTTGTTGAATCGAAACGATGAGGCCTGTTTATACTCGACATTTAAATACCACGTTCTGTCCGCGTACTGAACGTGTTCAAAACATTGCTTGTTAAAATAGAGAGGCCGGTTTTGTCGGCGCGAACACGAACTTGTAGGCCGGTTTCGTCGGCGCGAACACGAACTTGTAGGCCGGTTCGTCGGCGCGAACACGAACCTTGTGACGTTGTGGCAATTTTGCGCTGTGAATTCGCAAACGTTTTATAGGAAACCTACAATATTTGTGATATCAAATTCAGTTCGCGCGCGTAAAAGCTGGGTTCATACATGTACTTTCCACACGAAACCAAAAAAAAGGTTATGATGTCAACAGTTAATGTTTCATTGTGACATTCTCCGTACCTTGACGAATTCGCTTCGCAATGACATTGAATTATTAAAAGCGATGCGAATTTGACGTCGGGGAGCTGCGAATACAAACAATGCTTTCAACTTTTGCAGCTCGAAAATTCTCCCTTAACAAATGTATTTTGTGTTGTCATTGCAGAGTAGCTATACCTTATATAAAACAGTAATTATATTTTATTTTAAAATCATGTTGAAATACTGTAAAAGACAGTTTTGTATTATATAGTTAATACCCTCTATCTGTCAGTTTTGTTTTTATGAGTGCGAGTTAGTAAGTATAAACCGGCGATTCCAACGGTTGGACTTCCTGTGAAATTATAAAGACTAAATCCATTCCCATATTGAATATGAGACGGCAACTATGCCAGGTTTTATAGTCCGAAACTTAAAATATATATAAAATAAACCGCTGGCGTCTGGACCGGATATTGGTTACAAAATCGGCCGAGTACGTCCCTAAATCTAAGTGTGCCACGTCAGTGAATATCAAGAAAAAAAAGCAACTTAACACTTACAAAATATCCTTAGAGGAACAGTCTCAAATTAAAGAATTAGCCTATTTCAACTATTATTATTGTCAATTAGAAGTTAAAGAAAAGATGTAGGTAACATATTTATGTATAGGCAGAAACTGAACATAAATAATTACAAGCGTACACTGTACGTCGCATGGTTTCCTTGACAACAGTGTTGCTATGCAACCATCATTGTTTTGCGTGCCCTATTTGGGCCTTTATTAGCATCTTCAGGCCAATGATCTCATTGGTGCTAGAATTCATCTCCATGACAATCTGCCTTCTTGCACCCAGTTCCCACGGTCATTACTTGGCGATGGGCCAAGAAGTTTCCCGCACAAAGCATGGGTTGGAGTTGTCGACGGCCGTTGACTTCTGTTCACGAAGTTCCGGTGTTCACACATGATTTTGTGCTTTTATGCGTCTGCAGTCTCAGAGTACTCATACATAAACTGTCGTCGTGTTCCCCGTTGCCACATTGTAGCAATCCCGCTTGAATTATTGCGTGCCAGCGGGGATGTCCCGGGGCCGTTTTCCAAACCCCAGCTTCGGCTCCGTTTTGGCTTTGTTCATGTAGTTTGGCAATGGCGATCCAGCCTACTTGTTGTTTGGACAAACGGCCCGCGTGCTTTCGCTAGTGGGGTAGTCCCGAGTCGTGCAATGACTATGCATAGCAGGCGTACATGTGCAATGTATTAAATGTACTAGGTTGCGTGATAGGCCCGCGGGATTTTCCGAATTGTGTAAAATGGCTATTTATACTCGCGTGTGAATTTGGTCCTCAGTTTTTCGTTTAGCAGTTTGAAACATGGAGATGCATAGAATATACAAGATAAAGGTATCAGAGAAAGGAAGAAATTCTTCGTTTTGAAAGTGCAAATTTTCAGCGCCTAAAACCAAAACCAAATTAACGTTCGTGTCGAGTATATAGAGACCTGTCGTATTACCGTTCATTATTAACTAAACCTTTGCGTGAATTTTGACAACCTAATTATTATAAATAAGTTACGTTTTTTACGAAACTTCGCATTTACCTTTAATAATGAATTTGTTTCATTTGGTTTAATGCTCTGTGGTATTTTTAATAATTAACTGCCCAATATTAATTAAGTTTGGGGCATACCTAAATTTTAAATTTCTGTTTACGGTCTCAATGACTCCTGCATAACGTGCTGGAGTTATCCAGGAAATCTGAACTGTGCGGCAAGCCATGGTTTTGCAGTGGTGTGTATTCGGTAGTTTTGAGCTCGAAAGTGACTAGGGTAATTTTAAGCCCGGTTCTTATAACAAATATTGCGTACTCAGTATCACGGAGTCTGTCAATCACAATTCTAAAATGAATAGGTGATCGGCTTTACCAAAAAGATGAAATACATCAAAGTATGTCAATCACACTGTTCCGAAATCAATGGGAGATCGGCTTTAATAAGAAGATGAAAAGTTAAAGATCAACGCCGGTTTCCCAATCACAATGCGCGTGTACCGCAAAGAAATTCAATAGGTTGCGGTTGTTGAATAGTATCAAAAGAAACCGAACTTCACCCTGGACTCTCAGCTGCATCTTTATTCTGAAAGAGCAGTAATGACTAAATGAGGCTATAGAAATCAACAAGGATCAAGCTTTCACTCAAGTTTCCATTTAGACGGGTTATAATGTACTGTAGGCCAACATGTACCTTTGCCTTCAGTGGCTGAGAAATTAAAAAAAATGATAGTCTTTAATTCTGATGCGACGCACAAGTAGATTTATTGGACACTAGTTTAAAAGTTGATGATCATTGCATTTTTACAGTACATTAAACATAAGACGCGGGAGTCCCCCCAAAAAAAACAGCAAAAGAAATACACAATGTGGAAATAATGAACGTTATTAATTTAATAGTACGACTACAAATAACGTCACGGTGACATAATCACACCGGCTTAAAATTTGATTGGTTTTCTCTGCCGGGATCGAAATCACCGATCCTCTTCTAAACAGATATGGCATCGTTAAAGTATCGGGTAGAACTTGTCCCATTTTCACGGCTGCTCCGATGATACAGAAACTACACAAAGTCCTTGCTGGCCTGGTATTTGACAATACTAATAGCAGATACGGAAGCCATTGACATGCATTAAAATTCGTCGTTTGACGCATGGACGTAACATTTGCCGCGCTTTTGCGGCACCAAATAAAATGTAATGCCAATGGTATTCGACATGGAGCGCGCGCAAAAGCACGACATTTGCACAGGCGCGGCCCAACTGTTTTAGTAATCGACTTTGAGAAAACATTTTAAAGCTGTTTTGGGCTGGCATTGGACCCATCATCGAGGTCGAAAGTTCCAAATTCGGATTCAGTAATAAATAGCCCTGATACTTCAGCTTGAAAGGGGCAAGGCAGTTTTGCCTTGACTTTTTGTAAAAATTTAGGGCACCAAGGCAATTTTCAAAAATTTCAAAGGGCATCAAGGCGATTGCAAAAATTTGCAAAGGGCACCAAGGCAATTTTTGAAAAAACAGATATTTCATAAATAATACAATCTTACACAATGAATACACACCACTCATTTATATAAAATCAAAAAAATAAATGTCTATAATTCTAAAGTCTAAAGTGTTTTTCAGTTCATCTTATTTTTTTGCTAAAGTTGTCTTTTGTGGCCGTTCTGTTTACTCGATGTCTGTCTTTAGATGGAGGATTATTCTTCCGACACACGTCAAGTTATAGGCCTGCCGTGCGTAATTATGAGTGCACGTACTGCACGTGGCCACAGTCGTGCCATTCTACACTACACTCGATCGACCGGACACGCAGTGGGAAAATAATATCAATGACCGCGTCGCTGGTTCACGTGCAGTATTAGTATACATAATTGCAGGGAACCGCGCTGCATTCGGTATAATATTTTCACATCCTACTGCGCGTCTGGGCCAGTGTTAACTGCGAGCGAATGCTTGTGTGTTATGCATGTGTGTATGAGAGGTAAGTTGTTCGTTGCGTTAATTTTTTTTGTGGGATCTGCAGATAGATCACACAGACATCGCAAGTTTTGACAGTCGCTATATTTCAGCTCATTTTCTGTGTCATTTTTTTAGATTTATGTCGCATGCAGAATATCGTTTAATATATTTTTGTTCAGGAGAAAGGGCACGGCGGCAATAACAAAAAAGGGCACGGCAACAATTGCCGTGGAAAGTTGGATTTTTAAAGGGCATTGCCATTGCGGCAATCGGTAGGGGCATCGACGGCAATTGCCGTCGTTGCCGTCGTGAAGTATCAGGGTAATAGCACAGCTTGCTAATAAATATAATAATGAGCCGATTAATACATTTGAACCTACAAGTACCGTTCTGATCGCGGTTTGGCCGTGCTTCGAGCGTGCATTGATATTTAAATTAGCCATCCGATCAAACGAGACGACCGTTCCGATCGCGGTTTGGCCGTGCTTCGAGCGTGCATTGATATTTAAATTAGCCAACCGATCAAACGAGACGACCGTTCCGATCGCGGTTTGGTCGAGCTTTTCAGTTTACATTGATATGTAAATGACCTAACCAGAATTTGGGTATTGCGTTCCGAACGCCAAGAGAACAGAATATTCATGTTTTCATATTTGCATACAACGTTCCAGTCGCGAACTGTCGGTGTTGTCAAGGGCTCTTTTGTTAAAAAAGTTCGCGGAATTCAGCGAACTTCCTCCGGGAGGCACGGTAGGGACGAATTGGTAAGCTCCCTTATACTTTTTACAATTACTACTATTTTTAATTTTTTTTAATAACTTTGTTTCAGATCGGACGCATGGTGCCTACCGTTTCCTCTGGTCGTGGTGTGCGACAGATCGTAGTGAAGCAGATATTATACTCTTGTATGATGGATGGATACAGACTGTTGAAGTCTAGGAGCAGGATATATTTGTCGTAGAATCCTGGTGGGTAAGGGCACAGCCATAACAGGAATGAATAGAATAGAATCCGTTTAAAAATGTTTGGAACGTTAAAGGTAGGATACAACATTGGTAATCGCTTGAATTAGCATGAATGAGTGGATTTTGGGGGCTTGTATTTTATAGTAAATATTGTTTAACTGACCTGTTTAAAGTTTTACAATCATGCCGAGGAAAGCAAAAAAAACAGCATTCGTTTTCAACCAGCGTCGGGCAGTGGTTCTGATGTTGTTCTTTATACGGCGATCGTGATTTTTTTAAATACAATTACATTTTTCAGAACAATTATAGGATATCTAATGCAATTGTTTTGCTTGATGCCTACAATCATTATTTACTTTCAAATAAGTAGGATATTTCTTTAAAATTATATAGCAAACCTCGTTTTGGTTCCAGTACTAAGCCTCCAGCATACGCCGGTTTGCGGCGGGCCTTGGATGAATTCGCTGGCTTATCTGCGTCCTCATTACCTTCATCGTCATGCTGTATACACAAACATATGAATAATATGGCACTGAAAATTCCTTTGCCAAAAAACAGTGGTTTATGATGCTACTACATCGTAGTTGGAACCCAGTGTCCCTATTATGTCCCGGGGCCAATTTCATAGAGCAGCTTAAAGGTAGGATACACCATTGGTAATTGCTTGAATAATCATGAATATCGTTTAACTGACCTGTCACAATCATGGATGCCGAGGAAAAAAGCAAGAAAAACGACGTTCGTTTTCAACCGGCATCGGGCAATGGCTCTCGTTTTGGACGGCGATCTGGATTTTTTTTCCAGACCAAATGCCTAATATCACCATTTAAAGCCAATGAACGTGTTATGCCCCGTTTTGATAAACATGGTTATATCTAATATAGCTGCACCCCCTGCAGTGCGTCATGATCTATTGTTGTCGTTGGTGGCTACCTGATCAACAATGTAGACATTTGGGTATTGTCAGGTCAGGGAACCAGACTAATGCTTATGACTCAAGATGAGACATTTTGATACACCTGCCTGAAATTGGATAAAGACAATTTTGTATTCGAGTCCCTGCAAGTCCTTTCACAAGTCCAGTCACAAGTCCTTTCATAAAGCCTGTCGCAAGTAACTGGTTGAACAATGACAAAGGAATGCTTTTGTTAACAGTTCATTTGAATAGCTAGTGACTTGACTTGAGACTGAAGGACTTGTGACGGACTTGCAGGAACTCGAATATAACTCTGGATAATGAAAAAAAAATTCTCGCTTGTTAACTTACAACATTCACAGCTGCAGCTTTCTTCTTATATTCCTTGTCTGGACAGATAAAGTTCTTCTCGTAGAAGGCATGGAGTAGAAGGAATTCATTTCTCTCTGATCGTCCTCCCATCAGGGTACGAGACTAGCAAAGCAATATACCAGGCAAGTATAGCATTTCATTTAAGACTTCAAAGTTTTAACACTGTACAGCATGACTGTGAATTGGTATCGACTCTGTGCACAAAATTAGGTGCCACTGTTATTCACTTGCAGTCAAGTAAGATATTTTATAAAAATTCAGTAGTTTTTTTGTTTTGTGTACGTTTGCAAGGTTTGCATAGACGATGTGTTTACATCTGTGTTCAAATGTGCCTAGAGGTTTGCTCTTGTGTCATATTACGATCGAGGATCGAAACACAAAAGATAACAAAGGGAACAAAGAATCCTCGGACGGTTTCCTTGTCCGAATTTGGTCCTCGATCGCTCGAGTAAGCGCTAGGTAATGGGGTTAGGTTAGTACATGAATAAAGAAAAACACAATAGGGAATCCTCGGTCGTTATGTTGTACACGACTGTATGCACACGCATCAGGTTTTACATAATATTTGGGTAAGGATGACGTCGCAGGTCACATAATTCAAAGGCGATCTGACCCGTGACTCTTTATTAACCAGTTCGCGCCGGAGGACGTATATACACGAACAGTTTTTTTCTCGAGATTCATAATGGATGACGCATAAACACGCCACAAGCATGGCCGGAAATGTCTGTCAGCAGTGAGCAAGGCCGGAATATCATGGGTGTGCTTTCCGCTATACCATCGGCCTTAACCCGCCTCGGATTGGTGAACGTTACAATGATGCCGGCGCAAACTGGTTAACTAAATTTTTGGCAAAACTTGATGCGTGCGCATACCTCCGGGCACATTTGAATACTCGTGTAAACAGAGGGCACATTATCTATACTACCTAGCACTCTATTCGATTGGTTTTAACATCAACTATCAAACTTCAAGTAAATTACTTTTAGATGAAAGTAAATCAAATTAAAACTGTCCCAAATGTGATGTTTTTTGTTTCTTTTTGGTACGAGTTCCAGTGACTGAGTTAGCACTGTACTCGAGTGGTTTTTACATCAACAATCAAACTTCAAGTACAATTACTTTATGACGAAGGTAAATCAAAATAAAACCGTTTTTAGTAAATCAAAATAAAACCGTTTTTGTTTTCTCTTTGGTACGTGCTCCAGTGACTGTTGTCTTACCATGACATTACCACAGATGTTGGTGATCTGCAGCGATAGAGGAATCACATTCAACTCGCACATGATGTCCAGGATGTGTGATGCATCCATCCAGGTACTCTCAATGAAATACATCATGTGACGAGATGTGCTAAACAAAAAAAAGGCCAGAAAAAACAATTGAAATCAATATTACACAGAACTGCTCAACTCATAATATTACAAATAATACATTTAACCATTCTTAACCAGTTCGCGCCGGGATTATTTTTAACATCACCAAGCCGAGGGGCAGGATTATTTTTAAAGAAACTTGATCCGAAGCGGGTTCCGGCCGATAGTGCCGGGAAGCACACCCACACATTTCCGGCCTTGCTCGCTGCTGACAGACATTTCCGAACTTGAACTTGGCGTGTTTATGCGTCATCTGTTTTGAATTTTGGGAAAAACTTTGCGTTTATATACGTCATCCGGCGCGAACTGGTCAATAATGCCACAAGCTTGCAATTACATGTTTAGACCCTCAACAGAGACAGATTCAGGTTGGCGTAGCTATTCTTTCCTCGCCTTCCACCGCTGTGACCCAGGTTCAAATCCGGCCTGAGCCAATATGTGAATTGGTTTTTCAGTCCCTGCCTGGTTCCGTGAGTTTTCTCCAGGATATTCTTCTGGGGTTTTCCTCCCACCTCTACAACTGTGCCTTATTCTCATCGTCTTCTCTCTACCGGTTTCTTCAGGCTTACGAGGTACAGTGCCTAGGGATCCTCTTGAGAGATCCTTGGTTTCACAGATTCCTGGGTTGTTTCGCACACAATCAAAGCATACCTGTACATGTTCCTGAACTCTTCATATGGTATCTGTCGCTGATCCTTCTTCAGTATCTGCTTGGTGAGTTCTGAGAGATCGTAGCTCTTGCATCTGATCAGTTCCTTAGCAGAGATCTTGATGTCACTGATGAGGCGTCCGCACGTAGCATTCTTCTCCGAGAAGGTGCTGCCCTTGCCACCATAACCACCCTGGAGCAAAACAGAATTACAAAATTATTGAATATTAAATTATTTAGAAATAGTCGTAGGCACATGTACCGAAATTGTAATCCCTGTGGAGACATCTCCTTGTTCTCATGTACACAAATTGTGGACTGTCAACAATTACTTTCAAAATGCTCCTATTTCAACCGCGTTTAATTTTCGTGGTTGAAATTTGTACCAACTATACCCTATATTATACCCTAACCCAAACCTAACGCTAACTCAAACCCCAGTTTTTTTGGGTAAAATCCATGAATCTATTTTGTGAAAACCCTCCGGAGGCCTATTCATCTATAGAAATTACCCTGTGGAGACCTTTTGACTCCCATTGTCCACATTGTTTTAAGGTCTCCACAGGGTACCGAATTTCAAATCACTACCTTCCGAGTTCGCACATACATCTAAAATTCAAATTGATAATCAAACGGCAAACTTTATGAATTCACTATGGATCTTTGTCAAACGGTGGTTTCGGTCCGTGGTTTTAAAATATCTTCACAAGATTGTTAGAGTGCATTGGAGCATTGAATTCGAGGTCTGCAGGTAAATCTGCAGGTTGTGGGTGCTAACCTCGCGAATTTTGTTTTATAAAATTCTATTTTTCAACGTCTACTCACCGTTAATTTGGGCATGTTGGTTCTCTTGAGCCGCCCAATACGAGACCAATGAGGAACCTTGTTTGCATTGATTCTATGCAGCAGGACATCCAAGTCAAAGCCAAAGATATCATGCCCCTGAAATCAAAAATGTGACAAATCTTTCTCATTAACCCTAACCCCTTGAGTGCTTTTACTAGAAATCCGCCATTAAAGTCCATTAAAGTTTGTCATGCGAAAACTGCTGGTGTTCCGAGTCCATGCAGAATCCACCAGTATACATTCTGGAGAAATCCCGAAAGTGTGAAAGGAGTCATTCAAATTTTTGAGCTTGAAACAGAAAAAAAGAAAAAAAGAGTTTAACTCACCACAATGACATCGGGGTCAATTTTGTGAATCTTAGCGAGAAAGTAGCCCAACAGAGCACGCTCAGTTGGCATGATTTCTACCTTGGAGTTCTAGAGGTAAAAAAACAAATTATGATTATGGTTCAAGTGACAAAGTATTGTGGCCTCGTGGTCTGGAGCATTGAATTTGTAATCTGTAGGTAAAGCTGCAGGTTGTGAGTTAGAATCCGGTCTGGGACTACGGTGCTTGTGCCCTTTGGCAAGGCACTTTATCACTCATTGCTTCTTTCCACCCAGGAGTGAAATGGGTACCTTGTGAGAGTAGAGATGATTATTGTGGTTGATTTAGCTGGTTTGCGCCGAAATGGCAGCATTATAAAGCTGTATACTCCCCAGGGAGCTGAGATGGTATTTGGAATGTTTCGCGAGCCCAATGACCGGGGTAATAATGCAACGCTTTTGGAGATCGTTGGTGATAAAGCGATATAATGCACCGCACATTATCATTATTATTATTATTATTAATACGACAAACCAAGCACAGCAGATTTCTGAAGTGAGAGGAAATTTGAAGAAAATTTAATACTAACCTGCTTCTTAATCGTTTCCTTTAGGTCGTAGGGGAATATACAGTCGCTTGGTTTGGAAATGGCTGTAAATGCGAGACCAGAAATTGATTTCAGAACAAGATTAAGGCTTTTTGTAAAAAAATACTAGAGTTGTTTTGTGCAGTGGTCAATTTAGTGGTCTTAGGTAGTGCAATGGTCAATTTAAAATGATTCAATAAATTTTCAAATTTATGGTATATACCCCTATGATAAAGGTATAGGAAGTCTATCAGAAAATGGCCAGACCCTCCAAAACCTTGCAAAATGAAATGCTCAACCAATTATCAGTACAGTTGCTATGCATACATGGTTTAATACAAAACCTTTTGAATTGTTTTGAAAGGTCGAGTTAATCCCCAGTACATTATATAGAGTACATTATATTGTTTTGGTAAAGGCCCAGTCTTACAATTATTGTCTTGAGATTTTTTTTTTTTTTTCTCACACTAGTTTGTTCAGGGAGTTGTTTCACATTTCAAAATCTTTCATACGTCCCATTTGTCAGACAGTTTTCTCACCTTTCAAAACCCTTCAGTCCAGCAAACTTGAAAGGTTTTGAAATGTCTGACAATTTTATGGCAACTGCACTGTATATAGGAGGTTAAAGGTAGTATACACTGTTGTATACATATGCAGACTACTCTAATTATCCATCGAGGAAAGAAAATAGCAAACGTACCGCAGAGATGCTGCTGAAATGGAGGCTTGGGTGGGGCTTTATCCATGGGAAACTTGTGATGAACAAGGGCAGCAACTGCTATGACCTGTAAAGTGCAGCAAAGTATCAAATGCTTCAATTGTTCCACTCTACCGAGACTAGAGAATTACTTTTGGTAATAGAAATGCAAGAAAGTTAAAATATATCACATCATTTTTTTTGAGAAGAGAACGATTGATACTTTTACAACTGCATTTCATATTGTACAATATGTGAGTTGCTCCAACGAAACCCGGGCAAAGTTGACAAATTTTGGTGGTTTTTTTTTTGCCCCAGGTCTACTGTACTTTTAATGACATACCATCAGATCTTAGAAAGTTAGATTAGGGAAGGGGGAAAACAATTTTTTTCCTCAATATTAGATTTTGGCCGTTCATAGAACTACTTTACACTGTATACTAAGTTTTGTCCCCAACAAATTCTTTTAAAAAAAAGAAGAAAAAAATCACCGACTAGGGTGGGACTTGAACCCACAACCTCCTCCTTTCTAGTACAAACGTCTAACCACTCGACCACCGAGCTAGCCGGGACCTGCTGGCTGGTTTGAATCTGACTAGCAGTGGGTACCGCAACCATATGATTTTTACTAACAGTTGTTTTCATATTCTAACCTCGTTCTGATGGGTTGTCTGATTCAGCAAGGTCCGCAGGCTAATCGTCATGACAACCAGTGGGGGAGGGAGCAAATCCTTGACGACGGTTGCGTTTTCTTGTTTGTTGATGAAAACTTCAATCTTACACCAACTGACGGGCTGCGATGGCACCTCTGACAAAAAAATATGTGAATTTTAATTATTCGTTAAACTTTCTAATTTGACTATTTTCTGGCACAAAATATAATTATAAAAGCAGCAAAGATCTATTTCTAGGCTAATATTGTTTTTGGAAAAAAACAATAATCGTTGTTAATCTTTATCACAATCGTGTCGGTGTCACACTATGAACATTGAAAAACATAGAATCCATTTTTACTTGTTCACAGTGTAATATTATCGCATATTTTAAAGGTTTAGAAACAGTTGGGAGGTAGTCAAAGTCTTACGTGGCATCTTGATGTCAAGCCAACATGGACCCCTCATCTTCCTCTCCATTAGTAGATGTTCCAGGCTCGAGGTGTTAGTGCCGAATGCACACCTGAAGGTTTCTCCTTCCACATTACTAGGAAGCTGGGGGTACTCGGCCTACAGAGAGCGACGAGAAGTATTACAACGGGAAAGGCTTTCAGTAAATGGCGCTGGAAGTTGGAAGGCAAATTTGGAAGGCAAAGTCGAAGACGAAACAAAGGTCTGTTATCTTTTGTTATTCGGTGTGTCTTTTGTATAAACTGTGTAGCATAAAACCCTTTACTGTCTGGAACTTTTAGAGTGGAGCGTCGTTATAACGAACACCCTGGGATCTACAGATTTTGCTTGGTACAGTATTTCGATCATTCGGTATAGCGATTTTCAACTGCCCTTCTGTTTTTGTTCCCCACCCAAATTCACACCTCTTTATCCCCTTGGTCTGTCTTTGATCCTACCCACACTGACCTCACCCTCTAATCCCTCAGCCTAATCCTGCTTTTGTTGATTGTTCCACCAGACTCTGTGCTTTTTCTTTTGTGTTTCTTCGGCCAACCATGATGTGCAACATACTGTATGTTGCCCTATACATGATATGTGATGCGATCAAGCAAAATCAGTCGGAACTCTGCAATTTTTGTTTTGAGATCGGGCTAAAATATGTTCGTAGGGGTGGAAAAATCAAAATTGACTTTTTTACAAAAACAGAAGGGGAAAATATTTTTCTTTTACATGAAAATACTATTTAAACCAAAGTCAGAAGTGAAGTGATACAAAACCTTGATTTTCTCAGTTTCTTTATTTTTAACGTGCTGGTGCTCAAATGGTTGTAATTTTTTAACCAAAGGTCATATTCACATGGGGTTTTCACTGAAATGGAGCCTGAAGTACGCTACAAAAGAATATGTAAAAATCCCCAAAATGACCAAGGTCTACTTCAGACTGATTTTGCTTGATCGCATCACATATGTTTGTTTCTTGTACACAGCCATTTTGTCTTTGAAGATCTTGTTAAGATCGAAATATTAGGCCCTCTTAACTTATTTGGTCCATCAGGTGCACGGACTTTGAACAACTTTGAACAGGCGTCGACCACTGAATAATGTAATTACATGTACAAGCTTAATCATCACACTGAATTCCAAAGAAGCGGTTGGCGTTTCCCTTCTATTCATTGGGAAATAATAGCCATCGTCACAATGTTTGGTATGTTTGGACACAAAAATCGGGAGCAAAGAATGGTGTTCGGTAGAGCTGAATGCTTGGTATAGCGGCGTAGAGGAATCAGCTCTATGAAAGTAAGGCCAAGAGCTGCGAGAGTACTTCGTGCGAAGTATGGAGGGGAACGCCACGAAGACTAGAAAGAAACTGTTTAGACAAATTCTCTTTGCATTGCATCCGAGTCTGACGTTAAACTTTATTCAATTCCTCCCAATCGTACACATATACATCTTCCCTCTCCCACCGCCAAAATCCAACTCCCTTTTTTCTTGATTCGAACAAAAAGGTAAACCTTAAGCAACATTCAATTTTTTTTTTATAATATTATTTTCGAATGGCTAACGCATGCACATACAACCGCGCACATGGAGACTTGTGGGGAAGACCTTTGTTACCCTCTTTTGTTTTCCTTTGTTCTATTGTAATATTTAACATTATGGCGTTTCCACTCTGGGGTAAACCTATTGTCCTATTGTGTTACCTTCCCCATAGGGCTGCGTGTATACGAGCGCACGTGCGCACCCATGTACGCACGCACATGCAGACGCAACTGTTCATGACACATTTATAATCATAGTTAATTTTCACATCACTACAACTGTGTTCGGTATAGCACCGTTCCACTGTACAATGAATAATTTGCAAGGTGATCTGTACGCACATACCCCGTATCTGACTTCCTGATACTCCGATTCTGAGGGAACACCGTCCTTCTCAAAACAGTACTGCTTGGTGACTTTCTACAAGGTCAAATCGTTATACACATACAGAACAAGAATTATTAAAAGTCTGAAACTAAAGATACTCTAAAGTATAACCTCAAGGTGAAAATATACTGTAAACGAAAATGAAACTATTTTGCTAACAATAAGTAACATCATCTAAACAGGGCATAATCCTAATCAAGGGGAACTGAGTAATTTAAGGTAGGATACACCATTTGCAGATATGGGGAATTTTTACTACCAAATTACAGTGTATTATGAAATATTCTACTTATTTGAAAGTAAATAATGATTGTAGGCATCCAGCAAAATGATTGGGCAAGATATCCTGTAATTGTTCCGAAAATTTGAATTAATAAAACCAAAGAAGGACAACAAAAGAACCACTGCCTGACACCAGTTGAAAACGAATGCCGTTTTTCTTGCTTTTCTCAGCATCCATGAATGTAAACCTTCGGACCGGTCAGTTAAACCTTCGGATAGGTATGAAGTACTAAGGGGAGAGTCCCTCGGTCTCATATCGTGCTGGGTATACTTAAAAAATGACCTTAGAATGCAAAGACTTTTACATACGAATAGCTGGAATATAATCAAATGGACGTTACCTTAGATCTGTACTTCATGATCTTATAGTGGTTAGCCAGCTTATCAAACTCCTGATAAATATCCACCATGCTCACTTCTTCCCCGGTATCCTGCCCTGTCTTGCTGTTAATCTTCTGAAAAACATGAAGAAAAATGTGAAAGGAAAAATTTAAAAAAGAAATTGACACAATGACAACTGCTGATATTCCTGAAAAATTTGTGCAGGCATGTGACCTGTTTTATCAAATCCTTCTTGAATCTTATCGTCAATTCGGACAATCGAACCTTTGCACTATTTAACCTTATTCTTTTTTCGGAATAATGAACCCTTCGGACTATCGAGCCTTTGGACTATTGAACCATCGAACTACCATGCCTTCAGACTATCGAGCCATCGGACTATCGAGCCATCAGACTATCGAGCCTTCGGACTATCAAACCTTCGGACTATCAAACCTTTTAACCTTCAGACTAACGAACCATCGGACTATTGAGCCTTTGGACTATCGAACATCGGACTATCGAGCCTTCGGACTATCAAACCTTTGAGCGACCCCCATTTGAGCGATGGCTTTTATTTCACAAACTCACCGTTTCCCGTGGCAGCAGGTATATAACCCTCTCAATGTTCTTGACCGACAGGCAGCAGCTCACATGCGCCTTGGCCGACTCGATCCACACTCGACCAAACAAATACACGATACCTGAAATAAGAAAAATCTGAATCTTCAAATTTGCATAGATTTGTGGGTGAGGTGTTAGATTTAAGCCAATTTGTAATTTTGATTATGTCCAGTGCAAATTGATCACAATTTTAGACTGTCTACTAAAAAAAATCAGTAAAGTACTGGACGAAAATAAGGAACTTTTTACTATCCAATAAACCTGCCTGGTTGATGGTAGTGATCTTCATATGCATCCAGCCAAAAGAATCGCAACACTTGGTCACCCGCGTCGTTGGTCATCATGGGCAACGAGGAACAATCCACATGGACATCCGTGGCAACCTCATCTTCAGCTTCTTCTCGGATTGTTTCCCAGCCGGAGTCGGAGCAGACGTCAGGACGCACACTTGCAAGGTGATGAAAAAGAAGAAGAAAAAAAGGTAAGAATTAGTCTCTAGATGTAAAAAAATCTTTAAAACTAGTTTTGCGTCGGGATTTGTTTGACTTTGAACTGGCCCAGACGCGAGATTGTTTTTCACGAACCTCGATCCGAGACGGGCTCTGCAGGCACACCCTGATGTTTCCGGCCTTGCTCGCTGTGAGTGGGTCGCTGACAGATATTTCCAGGCCTTGCTCGTGACATGTTTATCTGTCATCTGTTTTGAATTCCTGAAAACCTTGTGTGTATACACGACCTCATTTGTACTCATGCCAACAGCAACTTTAAAAATTTGAATAAAAGACGTTCTGCACCCGATTTCCTAAAATTCATCGTAAAATACGGTGCATCGCAGGCCGATAAGCTGGTTTTATATTTGTATATTTGTATTCCCATTTATAAATAACTTTCAGTCAAAAAGTCAAAACATGCAAAAAAATTACAATTTAAAAAATCAACAATTTTTCATCGTGTTTTGAGGAACATCCCTCTAAATATTGTTATTGTA
This sequence comes from Crossaster papposus, assembly GCA_037893245.1. Lineage (NCBI taxonomy): Eukaryota > Metazoa > Echinodermata > Asteroidea > Velatida > Solasteridae > Crossaster > Crossaster papposus. The sequence continues at coordinate 1,313,008 of JBAIAA010000089.1, read as the reverse complement.
TGCGCCTTACACACAAACCCTTATATGGATATTGACGTGCGCGTTCCACATGTTGCTCGATATGGTGTGGTGCGTTGCAGAGAGCATAAGGAGGTTTATTATACACTCATTGGTAGTATTGCACAGGCCGTGTGAGGTTTCAACCAAAAAAGGGTCAGGGATCCAGAATTTGTAGGAGTCCAAATTAAATGTGACACTGACAAAATGTTTTAAACTGGCTGGGCCATGTTTTATTGGTCGTTTAGACATACGTACGTGTTGGGCTCTCGAATGCCTAAACTGTCTCCGGTATTTATGAATGTAGGAATAAACTTACCATGGTTTCTGGGCTTGTTCAGCGTCATTAACCTCTCGCTCTGGTTTCATCTTTACTTCTTCTTTCACTGTTGCTTGGGAAATATCCTCCGAGTCAAAATTGTCAATTTCGTTGTTCTCAAAATCCATGTTTTCTACAATATGAGAAAAAAAAGAGGGCACATTTACATGTACATATGTGACCCACTCCACAAAAATACCCTAACTCCCAATGTAAAAAATGATAATAATAATTCAAAGTGATCCAGAATCATCCTTGACTCATAAGTGTTAGTTTCGTGAGACTGGAACGCCTGTCTGAACAAGGTATAAGAAGGATTTTCTGTACTGAAGATTTAAAAGCATAGAGTAAGAACTTCCGTCACACAAGACGTTTTTATATATAACTAACTCACCAAATCCATGCCCTTGATCTTCACTCATTTCCGAAAACTCATCGATCTCTTCTTTGGGCTCCTCCTTGACAACGACCTCTGACCTTTTGGGCCTCTTGGCTGGCTCCTCGGTCTCCGAATCCACGTCACGTTTGACTAGGGTCTTACGACTTTGGGGGCGCTGTTTAGGTTTGACGGCTATGTCATAGTCCATGCTTCTTGGTTGTGATGGGGTCGGGCTTGGTCGGGTGGGCGTTTTGGAGAAGGGGTTACGATTGGTGGATAGCGACGGCCTGCGAAATGAGACAAAAAAAGTGCTTTAATCCTAACCCCCTAGGCTCTCGCACTAGAAAGCATACCAATCCTAACAAACTTCAACAGCTGCACACAGGTTCAGTAATTATTGGTATCGAACCTAACCGTACTAAACCTGCCGAACTCCAACTTGTTAAAGTTTGATTGACTTGGTACAGGGTCTATGCATTGGTCAGTGTACAATAAAAAGACAGGTCTACTTACCCTGAAACCGAGGTTCTCACTTTTTTCTTGATTGGTAAAGGCTTGAAAACATCTTGCTTCTGAAATATACAAAATACATTTTACACTCCCAAAATGATATACGTTCCAATGATTTCCAAATTCCTAGGTTTTCTTCGTCTTGTTGTAAAGAATCCTATCGCCTTATGTTTGAATTCAAAACGTGTGACCCTGATGCGGTTATGATTTAAGTTTGTGTAATCATGTATCACTTTATCCCATTATCTTCAGCTGTAGAAATATTAGCTCCTGTAAATGCTTTCCTTGTCTATAAAATCTTTATGTCCATAAAATACTATTCTTTTGATAGGAATAAAGTGCGACTTAGAGCTAAGCGGAGATTAACGAGTGCCATCCTAATTTGAGGTAATGGAAGTTTACTTTATAGATCTACAGGGTCAATGTTGGCTGGGTCAGGGTTGGCGCAGCGGTTCTTTCCTCGCCTTCCACCGCTGTGACCTGGGTTCGAATCAAACCCGGACCAATATGTGAATTGGGTTTTCAGTTCCTGCCTGATTTCGTGGGCTTTCTTCCCCCAAAATAATCTTCTGGGTTTTTTCTCCCACCTCTAAAACTGTATCTTCTTCACATTGTCTTCTCTCACATATCCATCCCGTAATTGGCGCTGTAGCAGTGTGTTGGATTTTGAATAAAGTAAAATAAACAAAATACTCACATCGTTATGCAGATCGTTAAGAATATCTCCTAGTAGTTCATCGTCAGCAAGGCTAACCTCCTTCTCAGGCTTGCGCTGCTTGGAGGCACCCATCTTGAACATGGACTTAATGTCATGCGACTTCGACACTGAGGGCTTCTTTACATTATTGAGACATAAAATTTGATTTGAATAGAAACAAATAGTGGTTGGACGTGTTAGATGCACAGAAGTTAAATCATTTTAATTACTTTTTTTTTTAACACTGCAAACCTAATTCATTATCAGACTAATTATGCTATCAGTGTTGTAGTAGAGACCCTTCTGTCCGAGACTGAGACCAAGCTTTCAGAACTGAGACCAAGCTTTCAGAATTGAGACTAAGGCTTTCAGAACTGAGACCAAGGCTTTCAGAACGGAGACCAAGGCTTTCAGAACGGAGACCAAGGCTTTCAGAACTGAGACCAAGGCTTTCAGAACTGAGACTAAGGCTTTCAGAACTGAGACTAAGGCTTTCAGAACTGAGACCAAGGCTTTCAGAGCTGAGACTAAGGCTTTCATAACTGAGACCAAGGCTTTCAGAACTGAGACCAAGGCTTTCAGAACGGAGACCAAGGCTTTCAGAACGGAGACCAAGGCTTTCAGAACTGACACCAAGGCTTTCAGAACGGAGACCAAGGCTTTCAGAACGGAGACCAGGGCTTTCAGAACTGACACCAAGGCTTTCAGAACTGAGTCCAAGGCATTCAGAACTGAGACCAAGGCTTTAAGAACTGAGACCAAGGCTTTCAGAACGGAGACCAAGGCTTTCAGAACGGAGACCAAGGCTTTCAGAACGGAGACCAAGGCTTTCAGAACTGAGACCAAGGCTTTCAAGATGGAGACCAAGGCTTTCAGAACTGAGACCAAGGCTTTCAGAACTTAGACCAATGCTTCCAGAACTGAGACCAAGGCTTTCAAGACTGACACCAAGGCTTTCAGAACTGACACCAAGGCTTTCAGAACGGTAAAACCCGAGACCGTGGCATTCGAGACCGAGACCAGCCCTCCGAGACTTTGCTTGGATGAGACGGGAACCAAGACTGTAGGCTGTATGTAAATAGAGAAAACATTTTAATTCTGATTAATCTGGAATAAGTTTATATTCTTACCAGTTTCTTGGAATCTTTTGAAGCCGTAGATTCCTTTCCTTTCTTTCCTGTTTGGAATAGAGAGAAAAATAGTTGACACCACGATACAATGTCATATGTTCTGGTCTCCCCATTTCATTACGTACCCCAAGTCCTTCTTTCAAAAGACCACGAGGTATCACATAAACCCAATTAAACAAATTGAAATTAAACAAAATTTTTGCTGAAAATCTGTGATTTTCTGAAAATATACACGTTCATTCTCCAAGAATTTGGTCTGCTGAGACTGTCTGCAAATTGTGTTTTGTAGCAGTCTTAAAATTAGCCGGGTAGTATAGGTAGGAAAAAAACTTTTTGTTACTTTCTTTTTGTTTTTTAGTATTCTGTACTTAGCTGGTAGCCTGTTTAATTGAACAAATAACACCAACACCCCACCCCCCAAAAAACACACCAAAAAAGAAAACACCCAAAACAAGCAAACCCAAACATATAGAAAATACTTTGTAATACTCAAAATACAATTTTAGGACAAATGTGCCCGCTAATCCGTTCAAAATGCTGTTTTCAGCTGTGCCAAACCATAGAACGAGGCCTGTGTGACAGCTGCACGCTCGGGTCCATTGTGCAGTGCAACTACTGCACAGAGGCTGCTGTGCAGTCATGCTTATAATCCAGTAAGCAAGGAGTTTATACCGGTTTCAAGGGGTTAATACCAAGCGTACCTTTTCCAGTTGTTTTCCCATCTCCATACAAGTCATCGTCAAATATTTCCCTTCCGTCCTCCACATATCCTCCACCATCTATTACAACAACAAAAATATATTAATATTATTACTACACCAATAGATAAACTCATACACCTCACGGGTAGCTTTTCTATATTTGACATAGGCTTCCAAAAGACCATACAACTACCTGGTAGCCAAATCTTACCATCATCCACAATCCAATCGTCATCTTGACGATCTCTAACAACTTTGGAATATTCGTCTTCATCGACCTCATCATAAACATTCTGCATCTCCTCCAGCTGAGAAACAACAAAATTGAGAAACAAAAAAAATTGAGAAACAGTGCAGACACAGGTATGAGAAGTGTTATTGGCAATAAAAACACGGCAGGAATTTTGAGAAACTGTGAGTGTGTCTGTACTTGTGCAGAGGGATGTAGGTCAGAACCAGGCACCTGACCTCTGATATCAGGAACCGGTTCCAGATTAGGCCTAACACTGCTAGACGCAGCGCAGTGCATCAGGTAAAAAAGTCAGGTGCACATTTTTGGTGCATTCTGCTGTCAACACCACAGTCGCAAGTCGCAAGTCGCAAGTCGCAAGTCGGTCGCGAGGCGGTCGCGAGGCGGTCGCGGGGCGGTCGCGGGGCGGTCGCGGGTCGGTCGCGGGTCGGTCGCGGGTCGGTCGCGGGTCGGTCGCGGGTCGGTCGCGAGGCGGTCGCGAGGCGGTCGCGAGGCGGTCGCGAGGCGGTCGCGAGGCGGTCGCGAGGCGGTCGCGAGGCGGTCGCGAGGCGGTCGCGAGGCGGTCGCGAGGCGGTCGCGAGGCGGTCGCGAGGCGGTCGCGAGGCGGTCGCGAGGCGGTCGCGAGGCGGTCGCGAGGCGGTCGCGAGGCGGTCGCGAGGCGGTCGCGAGGCGGTCGCGAGGCGGTCGCGAGGCGGTCGCGAGGCGGTCGCGAGGCGGTCGCGAGGCGGTCGCGAGGCGGTCGCGAGGCGGTCGCGAGGCGGTCGCGAGGCGGTCGCGAGGCGGTCGCGAGGCGGTTGGGGGTTCGAGCTCGGCCTGGGCTTGGACACTTCCACACATAATATGGGTAGAGGCATTATTAATGCCTCGCTGTGGACTAGTTACCCATCCCACAACTCTATCCGTGCTGTGAAGAGATCAGAATGTCTTGTTTCAGTGTGGGGGGCTGGTTCTTCCAGTTCCACACTCCTCTCTAGTACTAGCCCACACCTCGAGTGGCCTTTGGCATTGTGATGGGCGATTTGCATGAAAAAAAAATTTTTTTAAACCAAAACTAGTGATCATACCTCATAGTGGAATTTAGATCCTGCTCCTCTCTTAGCGTCCTTCAGTCGTTCCAGTGCAGCGAGCCGGCTGTTCTTCTTGCTGGTGGCAGCTCGTCTGCTACGTCTCTGTGGTGCCAAACTGCTTGAGGCTGTGAAAAAGAAACATATCAAGCCATACAGCTGAAAAATAACCTCTCTGAAACTCAATTAGTTGACCAGTTCATTTATCTATTATGATGATGGAATTTAATTTTTCAAGCAATCTAGGCCTACAAATGCGTTTGAATATTTAAAGGCAACTTTTACTTCAAATTTCTTTAGGCCAATTAAAAAAGAATTGTTCGGCAAAAACATTGTTTCTGTTTCTACTTGCATTTATCACGTCAGCCGAGCATGTAGACACGCGACGTATATTTTTAATACTTTGGTAACATTACTTTGGTAAACATTTTCGTCTACAAAATGTAGTCCCGATTCCATAATTATCCCTAACCCTTCCAAACGCAACAAAGTGCAGCAGGTGGACCTGATGCCTTGATGGATCTCTCGAGCTGAGCTGAGTAAGGTTGACACTTTGACAAATGATGCAATCTGATGCGTGTGGAAGGGAACTCACAGAATACCACGTAGGGGTAAGGGTTTACAACTAGATGAACTTGGCCTACGCATATTGATGATTGAACTAGTAGTAGTAGACTAGAGACCCAAACAATTGTGATTTTTCTGTAATTCTAGTAAAATAGCATCAGGTTGGGCAGTTGGTAAGTCGGACATTCCCGGATCCTCCATAGAAAACGTTATTCCTCTAATAAAATTTCAGTCTAATGTAAAATAAATCATGAAATATCTATAAAACAAATTGCCAAAACACTGAAACCATGGCGCTATACTGAAGAAATGCCAACTTTACACGCAGACTGCCAGGTACGTACGTACGTACGTGAATGCTCTCCGATTTCATTGAAGCAAAAATAGCGTTTAGACTATGGGGGATCCGGGAAGGTCCGACTAGGTCTGGCCATGGTCTGACTAGGTCCGGAGGGTCCAGCTTTCACCCACACCCATCACTTCATCAGGTTGCACTTGCAACATTCTTTACAAAAATTCTTTAAAAAAATGTATTAACCTTCCAGTTAGGCCCTAACTTTGTTAGGCCTAACGTTAATTATTTACTTGAACTTGAAAAGTTAAATACGATTTAGACAATTGCACTCTCCACTGTGCACTCATGCAGTGCGTACATTATGATTTGTAAACAGGCCGGGTAAACAAGCAAGTACACTGACTCAGTCGTCAAGTCGGCACAGACGAGTTCACGGTTAACATTCAACCGAACGCAATCAACAGACCGAGTGATTATATAATTTCAAGGCTTTGGGGATATAAAGCGTATCCATATTATGCAAAATCTCACCATCATCCTGAGAAATATTATCTGGATCGTCTGAAATTGGAGCCATTTCTAGGAGTACTGTGCACTTCTACACATATGAAACTGGCGCGAAATGATCAGGTCAACACAAGTTCGCAGCAGCTGGTCGGCGGGTCAACTCGATCGGATCTCACCATACTCGTTGAGGGGTGTATACAATCGTATTTTGTGCATATTTATATTTTCTGCGAAAATATTGAGAATGATTTGCATGAAGTGCAGTTTAGAATAATATATAATTGGGTAACCATTTACGTACATCCTCATAGTTTTAAATGTCGAATAGATAAATTTATAAAACACACTATGAAATTCCTATTAGAAAATGAAGAAGTCCAATATCGTCAACAACACGAGGTCAAACCACTCGCCGATATCGAACGACTTGTGTGTACGTGTACTTGCATTTAGGCCCAGCAAGAAAAGTAAGTAAAGCATTATTATCAAAATAAACATAATAATAACTATAATTAACCAAGGAAGTGTATTCTTGTTTTACTCATATATGCATACTGCATGCCTTACATTTTGAAACTCAGCACAGAACAGGAAGGAACTTGTAGCTTTGTGTGGTACTGAAAGTGAAACTTGAATTTTGAAAGTAAAACTGAATCAGGCTGGTGAACCATCAATCACTGCCAGGCACTGGCTCAGTCACAACTCGACCGGTGTGGGAATTCTTGACCGGTGGACGTACACCTCGACCCGTGGGACAACTCGACTACTTTACACTGGTGTACGGTAGGTCTTAACTCTTATGTCCATCTTTTTTAAGGGACCTTACCGCAATTTTACATATGGCCGCTGTGTGGCTCACAATAGTGTCAGAAAGGAATAGTAGTAATTTGAGACACGGGTAAGGAGTCGGAAATGGAGAGAAAACAAAAGAATCAGACGATAACGGTTTTACTTTAGTTTAATATTTTTAAAAATGTGGCGTCCGTGGATGGTAAACTTTCCGCCTATCAATGAACCATGAATGAACTAATGTCACTGAACAGAACAAGTTAACAGAACAAGTTGTGAAGGACATATTTGCAATGTAGCCTTTGCATACCCCTGAACTATGTGGCTCCCGACGCCCGCGGAGTGGCGCCCCATAGATAGAGAGGGTTTTTACAGGTTAACCGCCGTTAAAGGTAGGATACACCATTGGTAATTGCTTGAATTATCATGAATGGGTTGATTTGGGGGGTTGCATTTTATAGTAAATATCGTTTAACTGACCTGTCCGAAGTTTTACAATCATGGATGCCGAGAAAAGCATGAAAAACAGCGTTTGTTTTCGACCGGCGTCGAGCAATTATTCTTATGTTATTTTTATTTTTTCGCGATCGCCGTCTGGCGATCGCAAATATTGTTTTATAAAATTCAATTTTTCTCAATAATTACAGGATATCTAGTGCAATAATTTTGCTGGATGCCTAGAATCATTATTTACTTTCAAATGAGTAAGACATTTCTTAATAATTCGGTAGTAAATATTTTCGATATCTGCCAATGATGTATCCTATTAACCCTCCCAAATCCTCCAAATTCCTCATGGCAAAATGCAGGATTTTGCAGGATTGAGGTCACTTGGAGTTTGATGCATCGCAGGATTTTGCAGGATTGAGGTTACTTGAGGTTTTACCCCTGCAGGAATATGGAGGATTCAGGTTATCAGGCTGAATGTGACACACAAGGATTTTGCAGGATTGAGGTCACTTGGAGTTTGATGCATCGCAGGATTTTGCAGGATTGAGGTTACTTGGGGTTTTACCCCTTGCCTGCTGACTGCAGCCAGGGCAAGACTGCAGGATTTTGCAGGATACAGGCTGTATGGTCACCAGTGACCAATATTGGAGGATTTTGCAGGATTCAGGTTACTTGGAGTTTTAACAATTTTGGAATTGGAGGATTTTGCAGGATTCAGGTTATGTGTAAGTAAAAATGGGTAGGGAGTTAGGGTTAACAATAGAAACCATGCACAAACTGCACACAATTACTCCCATACCGCTGCACGGTCTACCTCCAAACACATTTTTTATGAGTACTTTATTAACTCGCCCAGCCAGCACTTCAATAAAACCGGTCGAATCTCGCCCAATTTCTGTAAAAAAGTTGAAAACTATTCCCGACTATGGGGCTCCGCCCTGCGGGTGTCGAATGTCAGACAACTCGACAGTCAAGACAACTACTTTGACGTGTACATCGTAGCGCGTATAGTATCGCATGTGGCATTGAAGGTGGGCACCGTGGTGGGCACCGAGGTGGGCACTGTTTATAGTGGCACAACACACCGACACTTTGCCGTTGCGGGTGCCTAAATTGTTTAATTTTTGAACTGTTTTAATTTTCCAGTAATATAGGGTTTGAAATCGAAAACCACTTCATGCAGTTACTGACCTTGTCAACCAGTTCGTGCCGGCATTATTTTAACATCACCGAGCCGAGGTGCAGGATTATTTTGAACGAAACTCGTTAAAATGCTAAAAGTAGATAGGAAGATTTACAGGTGTCGTATACGTTTGCAAGGATGAATTTATACCTGAACATTTATTTGGTTACTTGATTATAGCTAGGTATATCATTATCGGCTTTATTTTTTGCACTTGGCTTTTGACTATAATTAGGTTTATTATCAGCCGAATTGCTGGATGTGTAATTCAAAGTTACCTGGATGTTTTTCGTTTACAGTTTGTATACAAGTAAAGAGTTTTACATGATCCACCATTTGTCCACGAACGAACGGAAAATATGCAAAACTGACTTTTATATTGTCTGGCTGGTGTCTATTAATAGATTTATATCAAGGAAATGTCAAGGAAATGTCAAGGGTAGAGGTCAAAGATTGACCTTGATTGATTATATGCAAATTATGTCAGGCACAGTCTAGTTGTGGGCTGATGCAATCATGCATGGAGGTAGTGAATATAAGCACTTCAACAATTTGTGCAAAGAGCCAGTTCGGATGGGCGACTAGATGGACTAGACTTAAAGGTAAAATACACCATTTGCAGATATCGAAAAAAATTACTACCATCTGTGTAAACTCTGACAGGTCTAGAGCCTGTTGTTACATCAAGGAAAGAAATTTATAAGCAAGTTAGGTTGGGCTGGGCAACTATAGAATCGACTAGACGTAAAGATACCTTAAGATACACCATTGGTAATCAATTAAATTATCAGGAATGGGTGGTTTTGGGAGGTTTAACCAACTGTCGGAAGTTTTACAATCATGTTTTTGTCAAATTCAATTTTTCAAAACAATTACAGGATATCAAAATTTTATAAAAATCGTGAAAAAAACAGGAACAACATAAGAACAACTGCCCGACGCCGGTTGAAAAGGAACACTTTTTTCTTGCTTTTCTTTTAAGCATCCATGATTGTAAAACTTCGAACAGGTCAGTTGAACGATATTTACTATAAATTACAACCCCCTAAATCCACCCATTCATGATATATCAAACAATTACCAATGGTGTATCCTACCTTTAACCATTAGACAGTCTAATTATCACTGGAACGCTGCATGTCCAACTGGTTCAGCGTGGCCCCGGACTATGGTTTATTAAGTCACTCGCGAGTTGCAACATGGTTTTAAGACGGAGAAAAAGTAAACTGGTGCAGGCTTTGCAAAAGTTTACGATGAAATTTGGCTTTGCAAAAGTTTCTGAAAACTTTCTCCAATGATGATAACTACTTGCAGTAAAGATAATTATTTATTAAAAATAATAGAAATAAATCATTAAAAAAATTAATTACGTACCAACATTTTGCTTCATTAACAACGTCTGCTTACAAACTAGATTTGACGTCATCGATTGACTAGACACGTTCGAGTGAAAAAACACATGGTTGAAATTGAATCATAAATTGACAAAATGGACTAGATCAGCATCACCCATAGAGCTATATTAAATTACTAGAGCGCTCACTCTTCATTCTTACACGGGGAGATACTTTGAATCCATTTTGCGCGCAGACATTTTGAATTCATGTGCGTGTTGTAGAACATAATACAAATAGATAGATTGAATTTTATAAGTGTACTCTAAATGCAATGCGCGTGCAAGTAGAACAGATGGAAACAACTTTACGCGCGTCATGTCAGTTTAAAAAAGTCACAGCAAAATCAACTGCAGCGCGCGGATACGCTTGCGCAATTGCAATGTTTGGCGCTCATTTGCTGTTCTTGCGTTTTGGTTTTGGGCGTATCGGCTTCGGTAATGCACTGTATAGAATACAAACGCAGATATGCAAAAAGCCGTACAAAAGCCGTACAAAATGTTGAGGTTTCCATAGGTTTGTGCACAAACATGGATGCGCCCAGCAGGCATCACTTTGTACATTGAGCCAGCTCTCTAGTAATTCAATATAGCTCTATGGCATCACCCGAACTTGCTCAAATCTGTGGGTCCTACACGTATGAATGAATAAAGGTGATCAGGCCTATACATTTGTGCTTAATTGAAAGAAAACATTTCACTGGTTGAACTTTTGTTAGACCAAACTTCCAAAAGATTCTACATATTTAGTCTGAGTCAATCAACATTTACTTAAAGGGATCGTATACGTTTGGTAATTGGAACCCACTGTTTGTTTCAATCCTATAGATATATCATAAAACTAACCTGTAAACATTTCATTTCAAAAGGTGGTAACGAATTCTGAAATATTGTCGAAAATCTGGAGCGGTTATGTCCACGCAAGAAGAATAATCTGCATTGGAATACACAATCTGAGAAACGTCACTGCAGTATCGCTTCTCAGATTCAAATTTTTTGGGATAAAAAGTGATGTCTTTTTCCATAACCGCAGTACTTCGAAGTGAAACATTTCTAAAAATGCATTATACTATCCAAAGCTGCTGTACTTCTTACCAAGTAAGTTTTTATTGCCATTATTTTTTGGAGTAATTACCAAACGTGTACGATCCCTTTAAGTTTTGAAGTACTGGTACATCCTACATGTACAGTACATTCATGATTGTATTTTTATAGTGCATTGGAACTTGAATTTTGGCACAGTACAACTTAATTACATTTTTCTCAATAATTGTTCTGTTTTAATAATACATAACATTTGATATCACATTTACACACATGTACGGTAGGTGTCAAGTAACTTAAATATAAAATACTGACTGTAAACAAACACTTCTGTATTTTAGAACAAATGAACTTTAATCTATTGACTGGAAATTCACGCAGAGTTATGAACTTTGCCCCGAGAAAGGCATGCCTATTGCGTGCTTGGAATTTCCTTGTGTGAATTACACTTACCTGTACAATGGTACACTGTACAAATTGTATTGCACACATTCTTTTAAGTTGTACGTGCTTTATAGTTGATACAGTTAAAGGTAGTATGATACACCATTGGTATTGCTTGAGTTATCAGAAATAGGTGGATTTGGGGGGCTGTATTTTATAGTAAATATCGTTTAACTGACCTTTCCGAAGTTTTACAATCATGAATGGCGAGAAAAAAGCAAGAAAAACGGCGTTCGTTTTCAACTCGCGTCGGGGGATTGTTTTTTTAATCATTATTTACTTTCAAATGAGTAAGACATTTTTTACTAATTCGGTTGTAACAAATGTTGATATCTGCAATTGGTGTATTTTACCCTTAACCAGTTCGCGCCAGGATCATTTTAACATCACCGAGCCGAGGCGCGGAATTATTTTTAACGAAACACGAAACAATTAACTCACTATAGGGGCAGTGTTAAAATATTTTATTGTTCCACCATTTTTTTGTTTCATCCATAAATCAAATACTTAAATCCTCGCCGTGTATTTTTGTTCAGACTACAGACGCTGCAACAATGTCCGTTAAGCGGAAGCGCAGCTGTCTTGATGAGACGGAAGCCCCTGATGACGAAGTACCAGCTAAAATACCACGCACAGTGAGTACAGAGTTTAAAAGAATCCGCACTGTATACCATTTAAACATGTACATTGAATTGTACAGTCTTTTATTTATTGTAATCTTTAAAGAGGGTAGTCCTTTTCAGTTAACAAACTGCTTTCCAAAGGAGCCCTCTAATTATAAGAATTACTGATCACTATACCATTTCATAAATAAATTATTTTAAATAATTTGAAATATTAGAGCCTATTTAAAAATTGATAGATTAAGAAACACATAGATTAAAAATAAATACAAACATGTAAGGAGTTTGAACCGGTTAAATCATTAAAAAAAAATTATTGCACTTTTAAACAACACAAATGATGCACAAAGTGCAGATACAGATACATGCTTGGGTCTAATCATGCTACATGTGCCATGCAGCAGATATAGCCACACAGTACATGCAAGTCAAACTCAGGATCCCACCAGAATAGGTTTGGTCTTTGGGAGATGAATTTCGGTCCAAGTCGATTCTAAATTACTGTTCAATAATTCAGTTCTTGGAATGATGTGCAGTTTGTCCGAGACATACATGGCCACTCCTCCACCTTGTCTGTTTCTGTCCTTGCGAAGCAGTTTATAGCCATTGATACCGACTTCATCCGAGGATATTGCAAATGAAAGTCTCGTCTCGTTCAAACACAGAACATCCACAGGATTACCAGAAAGCTCCATTCGAAGAGAATCTATGTGGGCCACGAGTGAAACAATATTCAAATGGGCGATGATCAGCCCCTTGGTTTTCTTCAGTTCCTCAAAGGAAGAGAAGCCTTGCCTCGATGTAGCCGCACCAGTCTTGCCGAGAAGCGCATGATATTTCTGTTAGAGGGTGTCAACCTTCATTTTATGAAACAAATTAGAGGAACGACGATTGTCATAGGAAAGCACACACGTAAACAAAGCGTGACATCATTATATTTTGGGGCTTATTGGTGTCAGAGTGATCGGTTTTGTCTCTTTACTTATATGCAGGATTTTAATTGTATACCTCGACGTAACGTTTCATTCTATGTGCAAGACATTGTGGGCGCTGTGCAGTGCACAGTCACATTTGTGAGGCGTTCTTACCTGGTAGTTTTACAACACCGCCATGGTACATTGACAGGGATGTTAGTCTACCGCGCGTTCCCATTGGATTAAATTTTGTCATTCTACAGAAAATTTGCTGTACGTTTGAACCAAAAATGTCTAATGGGAACACTGCTATCTTCGAACCAAGTCGAGCTAGTTCTGAGAAAGTTTAGTTTTTGTTTTTCTTTTTAGAATGTACAACCCGCCGTTGTAGCAGGCAGTCAGGAGTCTACTAAGGAAAAGGAAAGGTGGGACTTCTACCCAGTGACCCAGGAACAAGCTAGGAGTGATAACCATGGTAACCGGCATACTATTCCACGAAATGTGTAAATCATAAATGAATACCAGTTCAACTGGAAATTGGAATCAAATCGATTCCGTACAAAATTGTAATTGACTCAATCATAAGTCATAAGTCTTTTTGTCGGCATCCATGATTGTAAAACTTCGGACAGGTGGTTAACCAGTTCGCGCCGGATGACGTATATAAACGCAAAAATTTCCCCAAATTCAAAACGGATGACGCATAAACACGCCAAGTTCAAGTTCGGAAATGTATGTCAGCAGCGAGCAAGGCCGGAAATGCGTGGGTGTGCTTCCCGGCACTATCAGCCTGAACCCGCTTCGGATCGAGTTTCGTTAAAAATAATCCCGTCCGTGGGCTCGGCGATGTTAAAATAATTCCGGCGCGAACTGGTTAAAACCGCCAAAACCATCCATTCCTGATAATTTACGTCTAGTCGACTCTAGTTGCCAACCCAAACTTGCTCATACATTTCTTTCTTTGATGTAACCATATAGGCTCCAGACCTGTCAGAGTTTACGCAGACGGCATCTTTGACCTTTTCCATGCGGGCCACGCGAGGGCGCTAATGCAAGCCAAGAACTGCCTACCCAATGTGTATCTCCTTGTCGGAGGTAAGCCTACGTCAGTGACAAAGGTATACGGGAAAAGAAAAGGCCAATGTGACCAATGTTTCTTAACCCTAAACCCTCCTCAATTTTCTGTGATAAGTGGAGGATTTTGAAGGATTGAGGCAATTGTTATCATTCCACTGATCAAGTTCAATAAATAATAGGTTGAGGATTGAGGATGAATCCAATTTGTACAAAGTGGCAATCGGAGGATTTTGCATGATTACCCCTAATCCTCCTCAAACCTCCAAAACCCTCTAAGTTTTGGAGGATTTTGGAGGATTGAAGATGAATGGCAAAAAAGTGACGATTGATTTTGGAGAATGCATTGTGTTGAGTTCGTAGGCTGTACCCAGCATTGTTTATGTTCAGTCATGCATGATTGAGCCCTGTGTTATGCTTGATATCATCCACACTGCTTCTGAATGTCATCGGCACAGCCTCTAACATATCATATACAAAACTCATAACTTTAAAAGCTTTTTTTTCTTCAACATTTTACTTTTACGACAATAAATGCAAACTTTAAACAGCCATAACTTGTTAACGGGATGTCCGATTGGAGCGCAACAAACAGTATCGTAAGGAGAATTGTATCCTCTTTTCTGATATCTGAGAACCCACTCTTCAAATTCTGCCCAGTTCCGTCTCATTTTGCCAGAACCCCTAACATATTTTCGCCTCTTTTTGTTTTATAGTCTGCAGTGACGAGTTGACAAGGCGATTTAAAGGCAATACAGTCCTGACAGAATGGGAACGCTATGAAGCCGTCCGACATTGCCGCTATGTGGATGAGGTAGTATTTGATGCGCCCTGGGTGGTCACCCCGGATTACATAGAAGAACACAAGGTTAGTGGGCAAATGAATCAATCTTAGGTTTTGTTTGTGACTTGAAGACTAGAAATATAAGACCTAGAATCAATCTTAGGTTTTGTTTGTGACTTAAAGACTAGAGATATACGACCTATCACCACAAGATGAACTTAACCAGTCCGCGCCGGGATTATTTTGACATTGACCAGGCCCAGGTGCGGGAATTTTGTTTACAAACCTCAATCCGAGATGGGTTCAGGCCAGCATCTGTGGGTAGTACATCCTGATATTTCCAGTCTCACTCGCTGCGAGCTGGTCGCCATGCTCGTGATGTGTTTATTTATCTTCCGTTTTGAATTCCGGGAAAACTTTGCGTGTATACACGTCATCCGACGCGAACTGGTAAAGTTGGACTTTTTAGCAATTGACATATTTATAGATCTGGATTCTGTAAAACGAGAGAGTTCAAACGGTACACAATATTGAGGGGGTACTGAGTTCAGTAATGAAATATGGACCACCAACTTTCTTCAAAGGTAGATACACCATTGTTAATTGCTTGAATTATCAGGAATGAGTGTATTTGGGTGGTGGATTTTGTAGTAAATATCGTTCAACTGACCTGTCCGGAGTTGTACAATCATGTATACCGAGAAAAGCAAGAAAAATTACCTTCGTTTTCAACCAACGCCGTTTATTAAAAATAAAATTCAATTTTTTGGAACAATTACAGGATATCTAGTGCAATCATTTTACTGAATGCCTACAATCGTCATTTACTTTCAAATAAGTAAGATATTTCTTAATTTCTTCACAATGCTGATATGCTCTATGCAAATTCTCCATAGAGCTTCAGTCAAGGTGTAAGTTTTGTGTCAAGGATAGGAAACGTTTGCATATCAAGGGTCATGTGTGCAGACCCTTGTTGTAATAGGGAACTTGGCAGCTGTTTGTTCCATGTTTATTACATTGCAAGGTCAAGCAGTCACCACAGATGCACTGTGCTGGATGTGGCAGGGTTAGGGTTAAAGGTAGGATACACCATTGGTAATTGCTGGAATTATCAGCAGGGTTGTTTTGTGAACTTCTCTTCCTCTGTAGATTGACTTTGTAGCTCATGATGACATTCCGTACGGCTCCGTTGGCATGCAGATGAACGACGTCTATAAGGACATCAAGGCAGCAGGCAAGTTCATCGCCACGCAGCGCACCGAGGGTATATCCACCTCTGATATCATCGCTAGACTGGTGCGCGACTATGACGTGTACGTCAGGAGGAACCTATCCCGGGGATACACGGCCAAGGAGCTAAACGTCAGCTTCATTAAGGTTAGTAAGGTTGGAATGGTTGCACCACCGGCTCAGTGAATGGTAATGATGTGCAAACCAGACCACAGACCGAGTTGTAACTTGAGTAAGGCCGTGTCCGAAACGGGTGTCTAGAGCTACAGCTACGGCTATTGTCTGCGTCGGCTATTTTGTGGCGCTGTCCGAAATGCCGTCTAGAGCTACAGCTACGGCTACAACGTCACACAAATCTAGCCGTAAAAGAAGTTGTCTAGCCCAGGCAAAACAAAATGGCGGCAGCACTAACGTTAATTTTGGAGCAAATTTTCGTTTAGTTTTTAATGATAGTGCATTGAATTGAAACTAACAGATCGACAAATACGTCAATATCATCAGGTATTTCGACTGGCTGTAAACAAACATTGCGATAATTGTTGTAAATTCTTACATCGTAATTTTGCAAACACTAATTCAAGCATCGCTTGGGGGCGCAATAACTAGCCATAGGCTCTACCGTAGCCACGTCCGAATTATATCTACCTTAGCGCCTACGTAGACGTAGCTGTAGACGTAGACACTCGTTTCGGACATGGCCTTACACAAATTAGTCACTCGTTACAACTATAGAACAAGGCCATAGGGCCATCTTGACTTCCGGCATGCCGCCTGTGAACATACAGCAAAAACTGCAACATGATGAAATTGGACAAATGGTCCATGCCTGAAGAAAACTTTAATCCAGCAAGGTTAAAATGTGCTTTTGGAAAAGACGTGAACATTAATTTTTGTTCACGCAAATGACATTTAAGGACCCCCAAACATTTTTCTTTTAACCAGTTTACGCCTACTTTGGCGGTCTCCAAAATTGTCAGTGTCTCCAAAATGGTATGGGGAAATGTGTTAAACTTTTGTGATTTTGTAGCGCGAAATTTGTCTTCTTGACGTCACAAATTTACATTCTCGTTCGCTTCCTCGCTGAGTATGAAACGGCCTTTAACTCATACTCCTTTTGGTGATTTACTAGGAACCTTCCTCATCCTTGCCAGTCCCAACACCCTGTGCTATTAAACTGTGCACTGAAAACAGCTGGGCTCCACCAGACTCTTGTGCTGGAGTTTGGCTGGATGGAGATCCTTAGGGTCAATACGTCTGTGAAGAACAAAACCCAGTATTGAAAAATTTACATCACCCCGACTAAATTGCATGTTTTGAAACATCTCGTGTCTTATGTTTTGAAAGGAAACCAGCTTGAGTCTTCAAGCCCGGGTTGATAAGGTGAAGAAGAAAGTGAACAGGGTGGAAACTAAATCCAAGGAGTTTGTACAGAAAGTGGAGGACAAAGGTCGGGAGCTGATACAGCGCTGGGAGGAGAAATCCCGCGAGATGATTGGCAACTTCCTGGACATGTTCGGATCAGACGGCACTTTGGTGAGTCACGTTGTCTTGATGGTCACTATAAGTAGTATGGACACAGCAGGGGTCAATTTCATGGATCTGCTAAGCCCAACAATTTGCTAAGCAATGGTCACTTGAGGTCAATGGTCACTTGAGGTCAATGGTCACTTGAGGTCAATGGTCACTTGAGGTCAATGGTCACTTGAGGTCAATGGTCACTTGGGGTCAATGGTCACTTGGGGTCAATGGTCACTTGGGGTCAATGGTCACTTGGGGTCAATGGTCACTTGGGGTCAATGGTCATTTGGGGTCAATGGTCATTTGGGGTCAATGGTCATTTGGGGTCAATGGTCATTTAGGGTCAATGGTCATTTGGGGTCAATGGTCATTTGGTGTCAATGGTCATTTGGGGTCAATGGTCATTTGAGGTCAATGGTCAGTTGAGGTCAATGGTCAGTTGAGGTCAATGGTCAGTTGAGGTCAATGGTCAGTTGAGGTCAATGGTCATTTGAGGTCAATGGTCATTTGAGGTTAGAAGGCGTTTTGAGGTCGAAGGCGTTTTGAAGTCGAAGGGATTTGAAATCAAGTTCTAAAAATAGGCTTGAATTGTAAAACAGTCTCATTTGAAAACTTTGAAGTTCCATTGCAATCAAACCTTGGTCATGCATTCAATATTGTAACCTTTATATGACGGTCGCGTCAAAGGTCAAGTACAGGAGTTAAAGGTCATTTGAGGTCAAGTTGTAAAATAGGGTTATCGCTTAAGTAGGCTTTAAAGCCTTATTGACCTGTGATATCTTTTTTTTTTCTGCAGAAAAAGATGTTTGTAGACGGAACTGATCGTCTGAGGAATGCCATCTCACCCCCGGCAAGTCCTACGTGTAGCTCCTCACCCCCACCGCCGGACGAGTACGAGGATGAGGATGACAGCGAATCAGAAGATGTCTAAGATGAGTATGTATTACAACAGGCCATGTGATTGGTTAATGATTGAGGATGTAAGGCTGGGATTGGTTCTTGCCAACACACAATTATGTTGAAAATGCAAATTACAATCAAAGGGCGAATTGGTGGCTTTCGGTTTGACAGAATGTTATTATTTTTTTTTCTTTCTTGATGTGAATGCTCGAGAGGCAGCAGTTATTGATTTGTTGGAAAGTGCGACTCCCAAACCTGATTTGTTTTATGATTATCAATCAAAATATTGATAAGGCCAGCATTTTTTTATTTATTGGAATATGAACCTGCCGACTTCGAATAATGTAATTTTAGAAACAAAAGAAATAGAAAATTCACATTTTTGTTCGGATGCTTAAAAAAAATATATATTTTCGAATAAAAAAGAAAGAAATATTTTTATTCCCTAACAGTGTCTTAAGTATTAGTTAGATTTTTGTTTTTTAACCAAAGCATGTAGTAAATGCCACCGATATTTTGAAGAATTATCGCTGGTGTCATACCCAATCGCTGCACACAGGAGCCTATATTTATGTGTAGCCAGCATGTGGTCGGGTCAGACGATTGAAAACGATAACAATATTGACCTGTAAATACGCACCCAGTGTTTGTTGTGCTCCAACCCTAGATAAAATAGTTGTATATAAAAAACCTTTTTTATAATTTTTTTAAATCAAATTTCATGTTATGTTCGTAATGCAATAAATAAAAAAATGCTGGCCTAATGAAGAACAAAGCCTTGTATATTAAAGTATTGTGGTACATACACTGGGCACAGTTTAAAGTAGCAGTGCTAAGATTTTACATTTATTAAATTTTTCGGGAAACCTTGTTACAGCAAACAATGACATTAACACAGAATAACACATGAACATTAGCAAAACATACATACTACATGTACATGTACAATATTTAACCAGCTCCCAGTAGACCACCCAGAAAGAACATGGTTTCTATCGAGGGGTTATCCAACCGATTAAATATGAAACACTTAAACAATGTTGATAACATTTAATTATGTAAATCCTCAGTAAAATTGAACAATATTAACATTTTTTTAAAAAGAATTATGTAAATCCTTAGTAAAATAAAACATTAATTTGTTTTTCTTCTAAAGTCGACTAAATAGGGTTATCTATAATTAAACAAAAACCTATTATGTTTAAATACACCAATCAAAGGGCACGCCCGCCATAGCAACTGCCTAGTAGCGTGATGCGTGACTGGCCGAGCACTTGCACAGTGCATTACAATTAGTGTAATTACATACAAGTAGGTAAATGTCTTCGGCTTAGGAAATGGCCCAAAGATACCTTTTCCCTCCCTTCATCAATCCTTCCTCTTGTTTACGCTTCAATGCACTTCAAAAGTCGCCTTAAAAAAAGCCTCCTTTAAAAAAAGCCCTATATTTTTTACATGGCACTGCAAATCACTCCAAGGAACGCCATATTGAACCGTAGGTCAACTGGTCATGCCGAACCTACTGTCTATATCGCACTAACAAGCAATACGAGTCCAATCACCAACTACAGAAGGGCAATTCACTGTACATGGAAAGAATCGTTCAAGGCACTGCAGCTGGAGTGATTCGGCTTGCACCACTGACTTGCCGCATCGAAGTCTCTAGAGGATGGGTTTATAATGGCACTGCGAATCGGATTTACAATTAACACAACAACATCACTTAAGCATGATATAAAAACCGAGTTAGTAATGGATATGGGACGTACAAGTGAAACACAACTTGAATCAACAACAAGTATTCAGTAAACTGAAGTGAAAATTTGACGAGGATTCACGAAATGCGGCCGAATAATGCGCGTATTTGGAATGTTTTTTGTTGTTGTTAAGGATTTGAAATATCATGTTATGTCTGAACCAGGCCTTGCGCTAACTTTTTTTCCTGGATAGCCCACCGGGCTAGCAAACTGCAGATTTTACTAGCCCGTTTACATTTTCGCTAGCCCGTATGTACAATGCTCAAAACTATTCGTTCGGCGCGGGCACGTGCACGTACCGGCGCGGTACGTACAATAATGTACATGTACATCCGTAGTAATGTACACAGAGGGCGCTGTTCTGAACAGACTCTTTATCAGGCGCTACTACTAGTGACACGGCAGCACGCTCATGTACTATACAGCTACGCAGTGGGCCGTTATGGTAAGAAAGGCTGAACGATGTGAAAGAGAATAGTGCACATATGTGCGGTACCCTGCGCCGTAGTTTATACTATACTAATCTCACTGAAGCCCACCAGTCTACTCTATTCGTGAGATCGCAATGCACTGCATGCACGCGTGGATCGAGCGCTCCCAGGCTATCGATAATCATGCCGAAAAACACAAACAAAAGACAGTTTATACTCGGTTTATTTTGATCCGATATTTATTTAATACACAACAAAACAAAACAATTTTAACATGTATTTTGATCTAAACATTTACAGGTAGGTTACTGAATTTTTCACTAGCCCACCGGGCAACCAAGGAAGTGGGTCTGGGTAGCCCGGAGCAGTTTTCGCTAGACTTTGTACGCCGGGCTAGTACTATTTCGAGGCCTGTGAACAGGTGCTACGGTTTGATAATGTTTGTTTTTTTTGGGAGGGGGGGGGGGGGGGGGGTGGGGGGGGGGGGGGCGGCTAGTGGTCTAGTCTACATACATATAAACAGCGTTTGTAAGTTTTGCAAAAGTCAGTTTATCTAAAAAGCTACAGTACTAATTCTATCAAGCTAATTAGAAGTAGTTCATTGTAAAACAGAAAAGAAAAAAAACACTAAGAATGACTCAAAATGACTCTCAAATTATTTGGAGAGCCCTTTAATTTCAAAGGAAGTTCATAGGAGTTTAATTTACCGCAATTACCAAATGGTTTAAAAAAAAAAGCTTTTCAATCCTGTCACGCTTCAATAACAAAATTGCTATTAAAAATTATATAAGGGTCTTCCAATATTAAACATATACTTTGTGCTATTTGACTTGTATTTTGTTAGCTGTTAATAATTAAATGGACAATTTCTTTGGACAAGGGGACATATTTTTGTATGGTTTCCTAAACAAAATAGTTTGGTTAATGTATATGTATATAGTTTAATAAGGGAAAGATTTTAGTGAAAATGTACATATCTGTCCCCATTTATTGACACTTCTAGAGAACTAATAGTTCTGTATTTTATCGTGTTATAATTGAAGTGAATTTTTCTTCATTTTCTGTTCTAATATTTTTCTGGGTGGGTAATGTATCAAGGTGCTTTTGTGAAATTGTATATAAGATGGTAACGTTTTACAGCTTTATTTTCCTGGCTATTGACAAAAAACCGAGCATACAGTTTGCCTCGTCTCAACAAACTTGAGGAAGAGACTATGCGATCAATGTTTCTGTAGGTAGTAAATGTTGTCCATATTCATTTTGGTTACATTTTTAATAAATTGGTCTTATAATCAAAGTTGAAGTCCAATTCTTATCAAACTTGGGTCATGGATGCATTAGTGTAACTTTCATATCCTGGTTGTGTTAAAGGTCAAGTACTGAGATCAAAGGTCATTTAAAGTCAAGTTCTAAAATGTGACCGGCTCCACACAAACAAGTATTTAGTATGTAATAACCCGCTCAACGTTGAGAGGGTGAACATTTTGTCCAATGTGATATTCATTTTTGTCATGAATGACATTTTTAATATCTACAGTTTCAGGTTTCATTCACACTATAAAAATTTTTCTTTATATATAAAGTGGGAAAAAACAACCATTTTGTGTGAATCGTTCTGTTGTACTACAACAGAGCCAACTATTTCAAAGCCTGTTAACTCAGTTGTGTATTTTGAACTCCAAGGAAGTAATCAATATGCAAACATGTCATATCTCCAAAACGGAAGGGGCTATGGACCCTATTATATACCAAATGAAAGCTGACATTGTGGGCTTTCCATCCATGTATATAACTCAATTTCAAAACTAGAGGTTCAATTACAATCACACATGGGTCATGCATGTAATATTATAACCTTTATATGATGGTCATGTCAAAGGTCAAGTACTGAGGTAAAAGGTCATTTAAGGTCAAATTGTAAAACAGGCTGGAACTGTAAAGCGTGATTCATTAGAAAACTTGAGGTCCAGTTGCAATCAAACTTGGTTCATGATGGTCATGTCACGGGTGAAGTACTTAAGGTCAAAGGTCATTTGAGGTCAAGTTGTAAAATAGGTTAATTGCCAAAAGCAGACAACATTCGTGGTTCGAGAACCATCCTTGTTTTTCTAGGTATTGGCTGTTTCGGCAACTTGCCGAAACAGCTGTTGTTTCTAAATGTTTCCCCCCATTAATTTTTGTATTCACACTCCTGCCCATAGCATTTGTACCCATGTATTTCATTTAACTGGCACTTTGGGAAATTACATCTATTCGATTGCCTTTATACTTGGCACATACATGGAGGGGCATAAGTTGTGACCCGAACATTGACGTCATCATGACGTCATCAGGTGTGAAATTACATAACATTCAGGTTCAGACTTTAAAGGCCTATATCTACAGAACCACAGTCTGATTTGGTTGCAACTTGGCCTGCACCTAGACCGGGATGTGTTATAGATATAAATTAGAGTGACGTCATGATGTCAACAAGTGTCATGTAGTGGTAGTCCGTCTGGGTTCGACAATAACATTGCTGTGCGACTCATGAATCTGCTTGGCGTCCTCTGGTGGCTGTAGAGGCTGACCCTGGAAGCACAGCGTTTTTATACAGAAGGGTCAAGGAAAGTCCGCTGTGGCTGCTACTGCTTGTGCCGCTGATGCCTAGTGATGTCTAGTGATGTCTTTCTGGCTTCCTCCTGGTATTGACAGCGGCTGTCCGCAAAGGTTCTACAGGCAGTACGGGTCACAGCCTGCCATTTTGTCCTATCCGGCGCAGCCTCTTAGAGGTCTCTTAGATGGATGCCACCTAGCTGGATGTTGGTTTTTGTGACGTCTTTGAAACACTATCTGCGGCGACCTTAATGTCCTTAGCCCTGTTTGAGCTTGCCATAGAGCAGCGGCCGATGGGTCCCGGATTCGTCCGTCCTGTTGACATGCCCAGTCCAGCGGAGCTGGGCTTTCAGGATAATTGCCTCAATGCTGGTCATCTAGGTACGTTTAAGCACCTCCAGATTGATTACCAGAAGATCAGAGGGTCTTAAAGATTGAGCGCAGGCTGCGCATGTGAAACATTTCAAGCTTCTTGATGTGGAATCTGTAGGTTGACCAGTTCTTGCATACATATACATTGTAAAAGAGAGGAGAGCACGATAGCTCTGTACACTAACAGTTTTGTTGACAGCCTGTCAGAGTGAAGGTTGAGTACTTTGATACACAAATAGCCAATTGCCTGGCTGGCCCTGCTGATCCTTGCATAATCTCCTTGTGTTGTTCAAGGATCGGTCACAGAATATGGAGCTGCCTGGATATTTAAAGCTCTGGGTTTCATCGATAGAGATTGTTGGCGCGGTTGGAGTCATTCCCGTGGCAGGCTGGTGAAGCACCTCAGTCTTGATGGTCAGGCCAAACAATTTAGTTCCCTTAGAGAACCTGGACAGAATGTGCTTGAAGTTTGTTTCATTGTCATCAGCAAAAACTGCCTCAAGTATAAGTCTTATTAGCTTTAAGGTCAAACAGCAACCCATCAAGCTGGTACTGGATGTACTCACCCTGGTTGAAGTCCCTTACAACATGGTTAAAGACACACTTGGAAAACAGGTTGAAGGGGACAGAAGCCATGACACAACCTTGCTTTGCCCGATTTGAGATATTGAAAGGGGCTGAAGCTGCATCATCCGAGAGAACCTCTACAGTCATGTCACCATGGAATGGTCGAATGACCTGTACAAACTTCCGAAGGCAGTCAAGTTTAGCGAGTACTGTTAAGAGAGAGTGGACCCATTGACAGTTTTAAAAGCCTTGGTGTGATCGATAAAAAAAGCATACAGGTCTATATTCAGTTCGATGCATTTCTGCTCCACCTGTCTGATAGCAAAAATCATGACGATTGTGCTCCGGGCAGGCCTGAAAGTCACTGGGATTCTGGTATATTTGCCTCAGACCCTAAAGTTTTGTAGATTTTCGTCTGAATCCTGTCTTTGCTTGACGCCTTTACGGAACTTGTCTGTTTGATGGCTGCCTTGGCTTCTTTTAGAGTTGGGGTCAGGTCAAGGTCTTCCTTGACAGGTTGCTGAGGAATTGGGTCGAGGGCCGAGTCATCTACCGATGATGGTCTGTTCAGGCGTCTACTGAAGTGTTTTCTCCATCGCATGTTGATGCCAACCCTGTCCTTAATGAGTGATGAACCATCTTACTTGAAGTGGTTTCACTTTTCTGATGTACTGCCAGACAGTGAACGTCAGTCTGTCGTCTAGGTCGAGTGGAAGTGGTTGAGATGGCCGGGTAGTTTCAGCCTGGCTGTGTGGAAGACACTTCGCAAGTTTTCGTTTACGCTTGTGCTGGCTAAGCTTTCTTCTAATTAGTCGGTGGTCGGTCTAACACCCTGCTCCATGTATGTCCCTTCTGATCATCAAATCCTTGACATCTCGCCTTCTTACAATGGCAAAGTCGATCAAATGCCACTGCTTGGACCTTGGATGCATCCAGGTGGTTTTGTACTTGTTGGCCTTCCTAAATCGTCAGATCATTATCTGAGCACAGAGGAAGAGCAGGTCATTGCTGTTCCTCTTCCCTTTGCCTTGTTTATCAATGACTTCTCTCCAAATTTCGCTGTCTGTTCCAACCCAAGTATTAAAGTCTCCAAAGATTATTAACTTGTCACTGGCTGGTGTGGCTTTAACCAACCCATACAGATCTTCATAGAAGCTCTCCTTGATATCATCTGAGCGTGTGAGAGTAGGGGCATAGACATTGATGATTGTTATGTGGCGCTTTTCATTCAGTGGGAAGCGCAGCTTCAGGAGCCCTTTCATTGATTCCATCGGGAATAGGCCATTACATCTTGTGTGCTCTGCCATGCTCTTTACACTCTACAGCCGTTAAATCAATATTTTGTTTTCGCAAAAGTCTTCGCATGTGGGGTGAGCGAAACCCAAACTAACCGATCATTAAAGACCCATCGGCTTCTGGAGTGTGGCCGCAGTCGCATGTAAACAGCTACTTGGAGCCACAAGGCATTACATCTACGCCCTAATTGGTGGTAGACTGTCAACCAAGACGAGCTCTACCTTGTGTTTAGTGTTGTTCTTCTAGGTAGACTGCGGACATAGGATAAAGTGCTCTACCTTCTCGGGTTTGTGATCAGAGTTGTCCTGAGTAGACTGTCGACATACATGTAGGCTAACGAGCTCTACCTTCCTAGGCTTGTGTTCAGAGTTGTCCTCCTAAGTAGAATGCCGACATATGCTAATGAGCTCTACCTTCCCTGGGTTTGTGATCAGAGTTGTCCTGAGTAGACTGCCGACATACCGGTAGGCTAACAAGCTCTACCTTTTTAGGTTTGTGTTCAGAGTTGTCCTCCTAAGTAGAATGCCGACAAATGCTAACAAGCTCTACCTTCCTAGATTTTTTATCAGAGTTGTCGTCCTAGGAAGATTGTCGGCCTAGGCTAATGAGCTCCACCTACCCGGTGTAACCTGGTTATGGTGCTAGGAACTCGCAGACACCTTCCGCCATTTAGTAGAAATAGGGTTGGCACGAGAAGCCAAACAGTAGGGGATTTGGTATTAAGGAAAGGCTAATCGTGAGATACAGTGCTAAGATAGGATATTTTAGTGGGAATGGAGCTGCTCAATTCTCCATTCTCGTTTTAAGATTTGCACCAAGTGTCATGTGATGTCGCATTAAAGGGGCAGTCTGAAATGTCTGTATCTACAAACTTAAACATGTTTTGGTTGTAACTTGGTGTATACCCGGATTGTGTAACAGTTAAATTTTGAAAGAATGTCATGACGACAGCATCGTATGTCATGTGACGTCACATTAAAGATGCAAACTTTACAGGCCTATATCTACAGAACTAAAGGTCCGATTTGGTTGCAACTTGGCGTGCTCCTAGACAGGAATGCAATATAGATATAAATTATTGGAGTGACGTCATGATGATGTCGTCACATGTCATGTGATCTTGCATTAAAGGGGCAGACTTAAATGTCTGTTTTTACATAATTAAATGTCTAATTTGGTGGGTAAGATCGTCATGAAACTTGGTGACCTCATAATGACGTCCTCGATTAAAAAAGAAGATTTTTACTAAACAAATGTTACACTTTCCTTGGTCAGATTGACTCCAAACGTTGCACAGACCGAGAGCACACAAACGTGGCAAGAAACATACATTCATGGTCAAATTTTATATTTGTTGGGGTGTTGTTTAGAAACGGTTACAAACATCTCGCAGTTGCTATTGGCATTTCAGGTTCTCTCAGACTGTTTACAAATAATAATGATGCGATTGACTGTACCATGTACATTCCAGTGTAGAGAATATATGACCTGCTCTGTGAAAATGAGTCAGATGTCGAAAATTTGACAAACAGAGTTATGTATACTATTAGAAAGAGTGCACTGTCCTCTTTAATTTGATATATGTGGGAGGTCTGTAGCATGTTGCGTTCTTGTGATATACCGATTTTAATTTTGACGATTTTGCGAAATCTAAAAACCCCATCTAAAAACCTCATTCATGAGAAATCATGCATTACAAAATTATTTCCCTTTAGGAGATGTATGCAATAGAAACCCTAAGCAACCAAGCTCTTCCCACTGTGTTAATTCAGCATGTTTTAATGTAGAAATTGAAAATTTAGATCCTAACCAAGATGAAAATCATAAAATAGGAATATCTAATTTTCTTACGAAAACCCCCCTCTCTGCGTTCAACCACCCAAATCTCGTAAGCGCACTGTGCGACATCTGACTCATTTTCACAGAGCGGGTCACATATATGAGATAGGCTTTACTCGGCGATTGTTTACTTGTCCACGTAACTATAAGAGAAAACAATCTACTTATATATTAAGTTGACTTGCCAAACTAGCTTGCGATGTTAAAAAACAACAGGTTTTGTCGTAGATAGAGGGCAGGGTTTCAATTTGTTGCTGGAAAGTTTGGGGCACATCGACGAAAAGAAGATTACAAAATGCAGCGCGAAAATAAAGATGGCGAACCCCATGACAAACAGTGAACATGTAAAATCTTGTTGATTCACAAGACGGCAACCGAAAAACCCACAAAAAAATTCTGTACTGCAAGAAACTTTTAAAAATTACACAAAATTTGAATTGAGATAATTATGCTTAGTTGATTGTAATTTTGGAATGATAAAAAACAAATTAGACTCTAATTTGATAAAAAAAATAGAGGGGGTCTGTAATTACTCAATCGCCCTTGGGTCCACCCCCACCCACCCTCTGTCATGTCCCTATTCAGAAAATAAAAGACAAAAAACGTGATGTACACATTACATAGGTTTATTCGCTCCTTTTTTGTCTCCATTTATTGGCAAGGTTTTCATTGTTTGATCAATCTTTGAAACAATTAAAGCACTAACAGATGTAACATCTACAAGAATTCCTGGATAACACTTCCATAAATAAATAATACATAAATATTAAAACTCAATGCACCGAATTACATGCATTGCAATAATGCACAAATTTAAAATACTGTTTCAAACAGAGTACTGCTGCATTTAAGGGGTGTCCGTACATTTTTTAAAGTCTTAATTTGACAAATCTATACTTAGGTAGGATACACTATTTGTAGATATCGAAAAATGTTACTACCGAGTTATTAGGAAATTATATCTTACTTATTTGAAAGTAAACAATGATTGTAAGCATCCAGCAAAATTATTGCGCTAGATATCCTGTAATTGTTCCGAAAAATTCGATTTAATTTTAAAAACAAGAACAACATAAAAACCACTGGTCAAAAACGCATCCTTGATTGTAAAACTTAGGACAGGTCAGTTAAACAAATTTGTAGATTTGGGAGCGTGTATTTTATAGTAAATATCGTTTAACTGACCTATTTGAAGTTTTACAATTATGGATGCCGAGAAAAAAGCAAGAAAAATGGCATTTATTTCCAACCGACGTCGGGCAGTAGTTCTTCTTGTCGCGATCGCCATCCGGGGATTGTGAATTTCTTTTATAAAATTTGACTTTTTAAATAAAGTAAGGAATTTCTTATGTTGATATCTGCGAATGGTGTATCCTAAAGTATTGAATTGCGTTCTCAAATGTCTTAAAATATGGACGAAATGAGTACTGATTTTTCTAATGAGCTCGTAAATAACAGTCGCACAACGCCAACAAAATTGGTAATTGGAGCATGTGTATAATTGTTCACGTAAAGCTTATCACTACAAATTGAATGTATTCTGAAATATTTCCACAGCCAAATAAACTGTTTCTAATGACCAACCAATCCAGACCTTTTTGTTTTTTAGGCTGGATTTGCAAATAAGGAAAAAAGAATTCTGTAATATAATTGTTATTATCACTTTACAGTACATTTTAAACCTTATTTTAGATTTGGAGTCAAAATGGGTTAAAAAAATTAAAGATATTTCATTTGGAAACTGAAGGTGTATTTTTACAAAATCTGCATATTAACCAGTTCGCGCCGGATTATTTTAACATCACCAAGCCGACGGGCGTGATTATTTTTAACGAAACGCGATCCGAAGCGGGTTCAGGCTGATAGTGCCGGGAAGCACACCCACACATTTCTGGCCTTGCGCGCTGCTGACATACATTTCCGAACTTGAACGTGTTTATGCGTCATCCGTTTTAAATTTGAGAACATTTTTGCGTTCATATACGTCATCCGGCGCGAACTGGTTAACAACTTGTTTAAAGTTTACCCAAAATTCTGCTACAGTGTATTGTTGGTCAGTAAAATGTTATTAATTGTTTTTACAATTTGATTGCCTGGTGCCCATTTCACTTGTAATCACTGTTTGTATACTGATTTTCTTTAATAATACTGTTGTTTTGTAACAAAATGCAGAAATAAATTCCAAAACTACGGTTATTGGCAAGTTATGTTATTGTTTGTATGATCTTGTATGTTTAAAAAAAATTGACAGTCTAAAGTTAATACATGTATTAACTTTTCACTTAGTAATTTTTTTTAAGCAAGTTAAATATTTCCAGGTACCTGACATATGCCCAAATTAAAAAAAATAGTGCTTAACAGATAGTCTATATTTCGGACCTTCCCCCCCCCCCCCCCCCTGGGGGCTCCTCCTCCTCCTCCTTCTTCTTCCCCAGGACCCCCCCCCCCCCCCCTTCCCTCCCTTCCTCTTCTGGACTTCTTCTCTTGCCACTTTCCGCTTATTGACTCATTCTATTCCCATGTATTTTATTATTATTATTTATTTTTCTGGTGGCACCACCTGGACTAGAACCCCGGATCCTCCGCACTGTAGTCCTGAGTTTAACTGACTGAGCTATTGGCTCTTGAAAAAAAAAAATTCTCAGACGTTATATATAAACCTTAGGTTGACATCATGTCCCCCCCAAAAAAATTACCATGCATGAATATTCATCATATGCAATCTCCAAAAAATAGACTATCTGTTTGTAAACAAATAAGACTAAGTCACCCATAATACCTTGTACTACAAAAAAAATAGACTAAGTCCAAAATATAGACCAAGTCCAAAATATAGACCAAGTCCAAAATATAGACCAAGTCCAAAATATAGACCAAGTCCAAAATATAGACCAAGTCCAAAATAAAGACCAAGTCCAAATTATAGACCAAGTCCAAATTATAGACTAAGTCCAAATTATAGACTAAGTCCAAATTATAGACTAAGTCCAAATTATAGACTAAGTCCAATTTATAGATTAATTAAAAAAAAGAAGACTATCTCCAAATTATAGACTGTTCTTGGTATCACTAAGTTTATTCAAAAGAAATGAAAATTAATAATGTAATTACCGGCTTCACATTCTACCATATTGGTTGTCAACTGAAATTTGGCTGGATAAACTTCATGTCAGTTTTACAATTGTTTTTCTTGTGATATTAATTACATGAACAATGGTTTAAGTCTTTAAAATCTACAGATTTTGTTGAACAGTGTAATTCTCTGATAAAACTCCCAAATGGTTATCTCATGATAACTCGCTACCGAGACAAGTGCATGTACACGTATGACCACAGAAAAGACGTGCCTAATACTTGCAAGCTGCCGTACATGATAACGATTTCATATAAAATCTTAACACTATACTTCATTGGAGACCAGCTCCATAAACACACCAACAAATGATATATGTGACCCAGCACATCAAAATCAGGAATAAGTCGCAATTTTTTTTTTTTAGATTATATGTACATGGTAAGATTGGAAATTGTATAAGCTTTCTAATGATACCGGTTATTGGCTATGATGTACAGGCTTGTGATGGATATCATTATAAAGCTTATGGAATTTCCAACCTTACTATATACATATCCGAAAAAAATATTTTTCCGACTTATTCCTGATTTTGATATGCTGGGTCACATATTAACTAACTATTAACCACTAACTTTACACAATATTCTCCAAAAGCAACCTAGCTGCTAGTATATGATTACTAAATGTAACTTGTCTTTAAAAAAAAAGCTGCACTTTGTTTTACGTACCTATATGTACTTATTCTTTAGTCTGATTATAAAACAACAAAAACGAAATTGAAAAAAATTGAAAAAAAATGCAGGATAAAAAAAAATTGCAGGATAAAAAAAAATTAGGATGCTTTTGCTCCATCCTCAACTAAGCTCTTGTAAGTACAGTTGCAGTACTCCTGCGCCCAAGCCCTTCATTGCGTGAATTACCGTTACATAATGACAGTGTGTAACACTGTTATGAACAATTTTCAATGAAATATCAGTTGTTGGAGTGGTCACCCCAAAACAAAATAGGAAAACAATTGGAAATAGTAAGAATTTCAAAGAAATAAAAATAGAAAAATGTAGTAGGAATTCTTAATAAAAAAAAAAACCATTATTTTCATCAACATTTCTAATGGTCCACTAATTAAATACACAGTAGGGACCTATTTTTGGTGGCTAAGCACAAAAATGTGCTTAGCATGAAAATTCGTCCTTGAAAAAAACAGGGTTACAGACCACTGAAATTTACACGTGATGTTTATTGTTTGTGATTGATATTCAGTCGTTTGTTTTTTTGCTAGCACGAAAAACACATGGAATTTTGGCTGGTAACCTGTTTTTACTGAGCAAGATTTGTTTGTGCTGAGCAAAATTTTGTGCTTAGCAGCTCTGTGAAATTGGCTTGCAGTCCAATGCTACAATGTGAAACACTTAAAGTCTGTGGAAAACTCTCAAACGATTGACCCTTTACAGCTTACACAGTGTATTCAAAATACTATCCAATAATTGTGCAGTGTGTCAAGCGTTTTACCTAATAAATACAATGATACATTGTTCTCTTACAAATCTCTCGTCAATAAATACTTTTCCCACTATTTACACTACAGCGATCATGCCATCAAATGTTAAATCTATTTTATACAATTTAGCAAAGCACCATAATACTTGCGACATTTAAGGACGTTGTGGATTATCATTATCTGCTAACTTGTGGTTTTACATAATTACATGTAACTTTCACTAAATAACAGACCAAACGTATATATTTGAACATTGGCCTTGCTTAAAAATTCTAGATTATAATTCTAGCCTCTCTCAAATCTTGAATCGACAACCCCCCCTTACCGGCAATACTGCCCTACACGCAGGTATCATGGACCCCAGTACTCCCCCGCCTGTCTACAATGGTAGGGTCCACCGTCTTGGCCATGTCTAGTAACCGGACTGTCTCCTGCATCCCCTCCATATCATCCTCGGTGTCGGTGGGCGGCATGGGGGCTGAGAAGGCGTGTCGATCCCTCGGGGAGGTGGGTTGCTGGAGGAGACGGCTCTGCTCGTTGGTTCCGTCATCGATGTCATCGTCCGATTTCTCAATCAGAGGATCAACTGCAAGGACACATAAGAAGAACATTCTGCATTTTGATTGGCCGAGAGCAAGTCACATGACATTCGTTATTTGTGAGGTGTTAATATACACATATTGACTGAGACGAGGTGACGGGTGCGTATGCACCCCCCAAAATTACCAAAAGGTCCACATTTTCCAGGGTAAATAATGGTATTTTGATGTAGAAATAACGGTAGTGGCACACGAACATTTTTGGTCCCATTGTTGGTCCCATCAAGTACAAATTTGCACCCCCCCATAAAAAATCCTGCATACGGGCCTGAGTACTGAGCCCCTCTCGTTCTTGAGATATTTGGTCAGAAAAAGCAGGAAATAAGCTTTCATTTGATATATGGCACAACTCTGTAGTGTAATGCATTGGTCTTTTACAATTTTGGGAAAAGAAATGAAGATTTATAATTGTAGTGCTTCATCAGATGCTATGGTAAGAGAATAACAAAACCTGTATTAAATTTAATTTAGGGATCAAAACAATCTTTTCAATCGATCAGATCTAAAAAATATAAGTGTCGGAGAAACCAAAATGCCTTAAAACAAAAATAATATTTGTTAAAAAAAAAATCACCTCCGAGACAATAAACAGCCCTTAAAATGTATTTTGCGACATCAGACTCATTTTTTGCAGAGCGGGTCACAAATTGATCAAAAAGACTGTTGTTACTGACTGTGTGCGACGTTGTCTTGCGGTGCATGAACCTCTGTAGTATGGGCCTCTGGCCGTACGTGTCTTCGGGAGCTGGTACTCCGGCTGATCCTCTTGGTGTTATGACGACGTTGGAATGGACGGAGAGGTGAACCCATCTCTTCTTCCTCCTCTCGCTCATCGTCTGCCTCAGCGATGCAGGTATCGGTGTGACGAATGCTTCTACGACCATAGCTGGCACGAAATGGGAGGGGAAAGAGTAATCAATATAATAATACTAATAATAGTACTATTTCTTCCAAATAGGCACTTGGGGAGACAAATGTGACCCAGCTCGAGTAAATGAGACACTTTGAGGCAAAAATAAAATTTGAGATTTTGATTTCATCATTTAAAGCTAAACAAGCTTTAAATGATGAAATCAAAATCTCAATTTTCATTTTTGCCTCAAAGTGTCTCATTTACTCGAGCTGGGTCACAAATTAGCGTAAGTTTAAGGAGACAGGTAATAAGGAGACAGTGGCACTTAGGGAGACATTTCAGTGTCTCCCTAAGTGTCTAGCTATCCCAAAAAACGATATTTTGGGATATTCTAGAACGACGGATTTTGGTCTAAATAGCATAAATCTCGAAGATCTTGGAGAAAAGGGTTAGGGTAAACAAGTTTTAGGTTTGTGTACATCTCTATAGGATTGTCTCCCCAAGTGCCTATTTGGAGGTATTATAATAATAATAACTACTACTACTACTGATAATAATAATTACCTGCAAAAGGGGCAATAGGGAGACGTGCACAATTTGTGTATCTCTTTTCTGTAACCTAACCCGTTTTTCCCTAGTGCATTTTCCACGAAATTTGGTATTTCTATATTTTGGACCCTGCTCTACAAATATAACTGATAAAAACAGTAAAATTTTGTCTCCTTCTAGTAGCTAAACAAATAAGGAGACACCCCAAAGTCTTCTTATTTGGAAAAGTCTTCTTTTTTTGAAAAGTCTCACTGTTACCAAATTCTTTACACTAAAGTGTCTCCCTATAGGTACATTTAGTGATATAGTGATTAATACACAAATAATAATAATAAGAACTAGCCTGGATTACTCAAAAAGGACAGTCTCCAAAACTGTCAGTAACTTTGTTCGAAGGCGCTAGTCAGAAGTCATAAATACCAGAATGACGTGTGTCCAGGGATCAAGCCCGATTTTACGATACAACCTGGAAAGCGACATTGTGGGGATCACTCAATGAGGATACAACTTTTGATGTTACATTGTATTTAATCAAGAAAACATTTTGGTGTACTACGAAATTAATGATTTATTGTTTCAAGCCCAATTCAATTCATGCTCCCACAAAAATGCATATGTACAATTATGGGCGGAGATAAAGTTGTATGCGCAGCAAACGGTCAAAGAGTATATTTGTGGGAGCATAAATTGAATTGGGCTAGGAACGTGATGTGTAACGAAGATTCTATCTTATTAACAATTAGGGGCGGAGCTAAAGTTCTATGCACTGCAAATGGTCAAAGAGTATATTTGTGGGAGCATGAATTGAATTGGGCTGGAAACGTTCTGTATACCAAAGCTTCTATCTTATTTACAATTAGGGGCGGAGCTAAAGTTCTATGCGCTGCAAAAAGTCAGAGTATATTTGTGGGAGCATAAATTGAATTGGGCTAGAAACGTGATGTGTAATGAAGCTTCTATCTTATTTACAATTAGGGGCGGAGCTAAAGTTCTACGCACTGCAAATGGTGCATAATGAAACTTCTATCTTATTTACAATTAGGGGCGGAGCTAAAGTTCTATGCGCTGCAAAAAGTCAAAGAGTATATTTGTGGGAGCATAAATTGAATTGAGCTAGAAACGTGATGTGTAATGAAGCTTCTATCTTATTTACAATTAGGGGCGGAGCTAAAGTTCTACGCACTGCAAATGGTGCATAATGAAACTTCTATCTTATTTACAATTATGGGTGGAGCTAAAGTTCTATGCACTGCAAATGGTCAAAGAGTATATTTGTGGGAGCATAAATTGAATTGAGCTAGAAACGTGATGTGTAATGAAGCTTCTATCTTATTTATAATTAGGGGCGGAGCTAAAGTTCTATGCACTGCAAATAGTCAAAGAGTATATTTGTGGGAGCATGAATTGAATTGGGCTGAAAACATGCGATGTGTAATGAGTTTCTCATAATAAGTATGCACATTATGGGCAGAGCTAAACCTTTTTCAAGAATTAACTGACTGGGTCAAATTGACCTAAGAAGACAATAATTGTAATCTCTTTTGAAGAAAAACCTTCAGGGTGTAGTAATAGCGCGCTCCCAAACAACAGTTTTATTGCCATATGGGCAATGATATTGGGAAAAATATTGCCAACTCTAACTGGTACTCAAGGCACTGTGTCATTATTACCCCCGCTCATTGGGCCCATAAAACATTCCAAATACCATTTCGGCACAAAGCATTCCACAAAATGCGTCTTGGGTGTATTTACAGTACAAAACGGTGACTATTACATGTACTTATTTATGCACAGTAAATTAATCATCTGATATTCATTAGAGTCATCAAATCTCTTCTTGGAAAGTTTTCAAAACGTAAATCCCCAAAAGAAATTGCCTTAAATTTTCAAGTGCAACATTCAAGGTTTACTAATATTGACTACGGTTAATTTACAACTTCAACACATTGTCTCTGTATTATAGTTTCTTTTATTTAATTTTTACGGCATGAAACCGACTGAGAAAATCATATTTTATGACATGTTGTAACTCACAACACGTTTTAAACTTGTTGGCTACATGGCATTATGGGTTTACGACAATTTGGGAGACCGCAGACATTTGGCAAGATAGCTCAGTTGGTAGAGCACCGGTACGGTGTTCCAGTGGTTGCAGGTTCAAATCCCGCTTTTGCCAAATTTTTTTTTCATTAAAAAAAAAGGAAAAAGTGTGTTGTTCTCACAGTTTAAAGACCAAAAAAATAAAAAAAAATATGCGAGGGTTACTATTAAATCTGCCTTCAAATAAATCGCAAAACCCCTTTAGTGACAGACCAGATTTTTCCCTGATCGTTGCAACCAGAAGCTTTGCCATGGACTTACCCGCTGTTAGATCTTGACAAAGTTCGTTGTTGGTCCGCGTTGTTAGCGTTGTGGTCAGCGGAGTCAGAGCTACGGACAGAGCCACGACGACGGGCGCTGTTACGACGACTAGAACTCTGACGACTGGAGCTACGTCGCGATGTGATGGTGGCTAGATGGGAAATAAGGTGGTTAGAGAATAGATGAAGCTTTAGCAAGTCACAAGCAAGGCTGGAAATATATCTCAGTGGCCTGCTTGTAGTGAGCGAGGCCGAAAATATCAGGGTGTGCTACCCACAGATGCTGGCATGAACCCGTCTCAGATCGAGGTTTAAAAAAAGAAATCCCATGCCTGGGTCCGGTCAATGTCAAAATCATCCCGGCACGAACTGGTTTATCATGTTACGAGGGTTGTTTTGGTTACCTTTTCTGGTGAGACGACTGATGATAGATCCACGTTGCTGGAAGGGAGAAGTGATCTCCATCTCCTCAAACACCTGGGCTCTCTGGCCAGTCATGACCGCCAACTCATCCGTGAACTTGACGCGGTCTGCCATACATCAACAAACAACAGACTATGGTCAAGATTCAGACGGCAATTAATAGACGTCTCAAGGGTTTAAACCATTGTCTCCAAAACACTTCAAAGTTTTACCCCCATTTGTCACACAATGGGTCGTATGAAGAAACAAAAACTTAGCATTTGCTTTTACTACAACTTGTTTTTACAATTACGAGAATCTGTATAAATATTTAAAAAAGAGCAAATGCTTTTACTGGAAAGTATTTGTTAAAAACTAAAAGTATTTAGTTGTTGCTTTTTAGCATTTGCTAGAATATTGGCATTTGCTTCATTTGTAGTAATTACTAATAATTTTTCAAAGTTTGGTCAGGGCAACCTTATACATGTTGTTAGGTAGAAAGAGGTTTAGACATGGAAGAGGGAGTGTCTAGGATCAAAATAGCCACAGGTGTACTGGGTTTGGTGAACGAAATGAGACGTAGATGGCCAATCTTCTGGCGATGGATAAGGGCAGCATGACTACGAAGCAGCAACTTGAGGTTCTGATTTCATTCAAACATCCCTGTCAGCGTTTGAGCTGTTGTGTGGGTGGCTTTAAGTACACACAATGGAAACTATTGTTAGGAACCATTCGGCTGTGCACCTTTATAATGAACCACAACTTGCAGGCACCATTGAAACTGCTTAGCTTTTCAAGGAGATTTAGCCAAATAAGTCAAACATCACAATTTTCTACCGTTAAACACGATATCCATGTTTTGCCTTACCTCTAGGGACAAACATATTGTCTCTCAGATGGCGTAACTCATTCACCAGCTCTAGCATTGTCTCCGATTTGCATTTAGTCTGCGGTGAGTGAGTAACGCGTAGTTTCTGCCCAACGTAGCGCTGCAACATGACTTCGTGATCCGTCTCGCAAATCATCCTCATCATCTACAAGTTCAATATACAAAGGAAAGATCTATAACCAGTGAGAACAAGTGAAATGTTTAGTATCTTTAATTGTGGAATACGAGACTTTTTTCTTTCTCTGAAAAAACCTTGCTCTTGTTTACACTCCAACGCACTTCAATTGTGCCCCCCCCCCCCCCCCCAAAAAAAAGTACTATGTTTTTACTTGGCCCTCCAAAGCACTCCAAGGAATGCCATAGGAAACTGCAGGTCAACATGCTGAGCCCATCTTGTATTACACTGATGAGCAAAGCCATATACTCATGTATTAACTACAGAAGTGCCCTTCACTGTACACGCAAAGAATCCTTTAATGCACTGCACTGAACTGGAGTGATTTGGCATGTACCACTCATGACTTGCAGTAAAGAACTCTCATAGAGGAAGGGTTAAGCAATATGACATTTCACATCGTAGGTTTTGGCGGGACCAGAGCTTACCTTGAATGCAATGAATGGTTTCAGCATAACATACAGGGGAGTGCGGACGGTGATGACAAAGTCCATGAAACTCCACAGAGCCACGGAACCTGTGCATCAGACAAAGTAACATTGTTTACCATTGTACATATGTAAGAAGTCAACCATTTCAATGTGCGAGGTAGCCACTACAAAGTTCGTCCATGGAATCTCCGCTATTTGATGGGCTCCGGGCGCACTCGTATGAAGGCGCTGGAGAGACAACATCAACATGACCTTAAACACCTACAGATCAATGCCAACCTGGCGTTTAACCGAGTAGAGTCGAGGAAAGCTTGATCATCATGAAGGCCAACCCTCGAGTTCGGGGATAGACAGACTATAAACAACTGGAAGGGAGGATCAATGGTTGTATGAGGGTGATGTGGTAGTATTATCGTGCGGACCTTTATCAACAAGTTAAACAGAAACTTATGCGATTCAATTGTTGGGGTCGGGTTCCTTTAACGGCTATCCAGGTTTTTTTCATCGGGTACCCGGTTTGCAAACTACCCGTAAATGCACACCCTTATTTCAAATGTACTTAGGTGTCATTTCAGTCAACTTGTCTTAACTCAGGAATGGACGTTACTATTTTTTTTTTGTTAGAGCAGGACAGAACACAGGTCTTACCAAGCATTCCTGAGCCAAGCTCCTTGACAGCTGAGGCGATACGGAACCATTCACGCGATAGCTGGTGCTCAAAACACACCATCATCATCTTCAAACCTGATATTAATATCAAAGAAAAAAGTATTTCAAAACAGTTTTCTGGTATAGATTGCCTGCAATCTATACTCCGTTATAGTTTGTACAGTGAGTACAACAGTTTTGGATCTCTTAATTACGTAAGAATTAGTTTAAGTGCAAATAAAGGGGTGGTTTTTTTTATAAGATTTTTTTTTTTAATTTTAATACCTATCATTTTGCAATAATGGGAATTTTGTGGGAGAAATCGCTTAAATATTAAGACGTTCACAAATGTTTTCTCACTTTTCTGTAACCTAACTCGTTTTTCGCTACTGTTTTTTCCACGAAATTTTGTATTTATACATTTTGAACCCTGCTCTACAAAGATAACTGATAAAAACATGAACATAATGGTCTCCTTCGAGTAGCTAAACAAATAAGGAGACACCCCAAAGTCTCCTTATTTAGAAAAATCTCCCTGTTACCGAATTATTTACCCTCAACCCAAACCCTCCAGGGTATTTTGACTAGAAACCCTCCCAGACGCATCAGATTGGATACTTTGTCACATTGACTTGTGTGCAGAGTGCAGCAAAGGTCAAGCAGTCACCACAGATGCACTGTGCTGGGTCTGGCAGGGTTAGGGTGGTGTTTCCCTTTTGGTACATTTAGTGATATAGTAACTCACCTAGGAATCCTGCCTCGTACAGAGAATCCGGAATGACTGAGTTGGAATCCCGATAAGAGATACTGGTATGACTCGGGAGGTCAGTAAGGGAGGAGTAATTGTGTTGTTGCTTGGGGGGCATGACCCCCGTTCTGCCTGGTTCTGTGCTGGGCTGTCGCTTGGGTGGAAGCAAGGCGTACAGTATCATAGTCAGGGCAAACGATATGTCCGACGGCCGGATCTTTGGCGAATCTGACGGGAAATGAAGTCGACAGGTTAGACCTACAATGCAGGGATGTAATAAAGTCCAACAAGTCCAACAAGTCCCTGCAAGTCCACCACTAGTCATCCAGTTTAATTTCAAATCACAAGCTATTGTGATTTGTTCAACCAGTTACTTATGACTGGCGTTATCGGACTGGACTTGTGACTCGACTTGTGACTGGACTTGCAAAAGGACTTGTAAAAGGACTTGCGAAAGGACTTGCAGGGACTCGAGTACAACTCTACTGCAATGTAATAGAGGTTTTCTCTGTCATTTTCGGCAAATAAAGCATTCCAATACATTTACCAAGCCATTCTGTTTCGCACAAAATTATATAGTACTTCAAATTATCTTTCAATTTCATTTTATGATTAGGCAAAAGTACAATTGCATCATGCAGTTTGGCAGGGGAGATACTTGCCAGAATTTCATCTCCTTTGAAATCTGGGGTAACACTTTTGCACTAAAGGACAAAAAGGTAAGTTTACTGTAACCGTTTAGTTTACCATACCAAAATTTTACCATAAGTTTACCATACGTTTACCATAACATCTGGGCCACACCACAAAACCTATTCCCACTATAACCAGAGTCTATAACCAGAGTCAATAACATTCATTTGTTTTGGTTTCTGGTTTCGGAGAACCTCATATTTTTTTTTAAGAACCCAGGAGTTTGAGAAATACCCGAGTTTGAAAACAATTGTCATTTTGAAGAAACTAGTGCAGTGTCCGTACAAAATGTGCCTGTTTAAAATGGGTAAATTTCTTGGCCTGTGGTAGACCCATAAACTGTGGCGATTTGGGGGCAGCTTTTTGAGAACTTCTCATCCAAACAAGTCCCTGCAAGTCCTTTTACAAGTCCATGCAGTCACAAGTCCTTTTATACAGCCAGTCCAGGTAACTGGAATGCTTCTGTTAACAGTTCATCTGAATAGCTAGTGACTTGACTTGAGACTGAAGGACTTGAGACTGAAGGACTTGCAGGGACAATTGCAGGGACTTGCAGGGACTCGCAGGGACTAAAATACAACTCTGCATTCTTGGGTCCTGAGCGATACACTCGCCGATTTTCAACTTCATTCTGTGCCCGGATCTAGAGATAATCAAAATACAGACAGGCGGATTCCTGGATTTACCTTTTCTTCCACAGCCCACTCTCAGACACAGCGGAATGACCAGATACAGCAGAATGGTCTCAGTCCTCTCTGCCGAGTTGAAGACAGGCGTCCCACCAAACACTTGCTCCAAGGTGTACAGATCCTAACAAGAAATCAAGCAGCTGGCTTCTTAGATGCGGCAAAGTAAACGATACTCAATCGTTTCAAGAATGTGTTCCAAAAGACCAGTAATTTTCTATGGTATTATTATTTAAAAGTTGTTTAAAAACAAAAACAGACAAAAAAGCTTGAATAAACTCTTCATATCGATACAATCCTGAGGGCTCTATCCTTGAAATGTTCCTGGCAAATCGAGCCACTCTGATAGATATATATTTCAGGGGGTCATTCCGTGTCAATTTAACACGATTTTTCACCCGACTCTCACATATTGAAATGATTGTTAAGTGTTATGATTTGCCTATATGAGAAACCCCCAGAACTGATATTTGTTTGTAATTTGGCTCGTTAGTTTTTGAGATGTGGGTCGACAAACTTTAGACTATTAAATTACCATGACCTCCTAACGTATAGCATCTACAAAGTTGTACATTATTTTTAAGTTCTTTGATGGTCTCCATTTCCTAAAATAATACAAAGTTGTAGCAATGAAATTAAACTTCAAACCTATTTTTTTTCTTCAAAGCATAAACATTATACATACGGTATGTCTTAATCTCTAAATATTATACCAATAATACAATCTTGTAAGACGACCAGAAGCAAACAAAATCCATCCTAGATCATGCAAGAAGGTGATTTTTAAGAAGTTTTTCAAGAATGGAATACACAGAGGAGTTAAGAATATGTGACCCAGCATGAGAATGAGACACTTTGCGGCAAAAATGAAAATTGAGATTTTGATTTCATCATTTAAAGCTTGTTTAGCTTTAAATGATGAAATCAAAATCTCAATTTTCATTTTTGCCGCAAAGTGTCTCATTTAATCGTGCTGGGTCACATATGGTGATAACTTTTCAGCAGAAAACCGCCCCCCCTAATAAAACCTCTCAAACGGAACTCCCCTATCAAAAATTATC
Source organism: Crossaster papposus (assembly GCA_037893245.1). Classification (NCBI taxonomy): domain Eukaryota; kingdom Metazoa; phylum Echinodermata; class Asteroidea; order Velatida; family Solasteridae; genus Crossaster; species Crossaster papposus. The sequence continues at coordinate 1,270,721 of JBAIAA010000089.1, read as the reverse complement.
CAATAAAAGTGAGCTAGTCATATAAAATGAGCCACCATAAGTCTCTTTTGCGATCCCCGGATGGCGATCGCAAAAAAAACCCAAGAATAACTGCCCAACGCGGTTGAAAACGAATGTTGTTTTTCTTGCTTTTTTTTCCGGCATCTATGATTGTAAAACTTCGAACAGGTCAGTTAAACAACGATATTTACTATAAAATATAACCCCCCAAATCCACCCATTCCTGATAATTCAAGCAATTACATTTAGGCCGAAGATGAAGACAAAGTCTGGGATTTGAGAAGACCGTATGTCATACGGTAGTAGCAAGTAGGGTACTATACCTTGTTGGACACAACACAAACATGCACGTTGTAATAAAAAGAACATTTGAATGTAGAAGAAGGGAAAAACCAATAAACCACACCGATAAAGACAGCACCAACAAATACACACACACACTGGCCAATATAACTAACAAATAAAAAAAGCTGCAGCAGAACTTGGGGGGGGGGGGGTGGTTTTGAGGGGGTTAATCCAAAGCACATGGGTACATTTTAGAATCATGGAAGATCAACACAAACTTTCACAATAGACACACAAATCCTTAGATCACCGATAGGCCTGACAAATGTCAAGTGATCGCCCTCATTTTTTTTGTATCTCTTGGGCTCTATGTGCAAGTGCATTCTAAATGGTAACAAAATGAAGATCAGTTGTTTGAAGAGAATACATGTGTGATACGATCCCAAAAAAAAGTGAAAAAAAATATTTAAAAAAAAAAATCAAATTTTTAAAATTTCTAAAAAATTGATGGGTTTATAAGGGGGTTTATATTTATAGTAAATATTGTGAAGCTGACCTATTTTAAAAGTTGTGTGTTAATAGATGGGGGAAAACCTACAAAATTTGAAGCTTTGTAGTCTGGTTCATTGACTTCCTTCAGAGGAAACGTATCAATTTATAGACGTCAGGTTAAAAACCAGACTAGTTGGCTGGCACCCATTCACAGATGTGAGCAGTATAGCGAACCAAATGGAGACTAACTAATTTAAATAAATTGCGGACAGTGTATGAAAATAGTTTTTCCAACAATTGCTGGCCGGAAATCATTGGAAATTGATACAAAATTCCACTTTTCTTGAAAACCACACCAGATGCTGTGATTTCACTAGGATGCTTGAGACTGTTATCCACTTCCAGTCAAGTAAGGTATTTGATAATAAGTCAGTCTTGTTTATTTGATGTTTGCAAATAGTGTATGTATACTACCTTTAACCAGTTCGTGCCGGAGGTCGTATATATACACACAGAAAGTTTTCCCCAGATTAAAAACGGATGACGCATAAACACGAAACGAGCAAGGACAGAAATGTCTGTCAGCAGCAAGCAAGGCCGGAAATGCGTTGGTGTGCTTCCCGGTAGCATTGGCCTGAACCCGCCTCGGATCAAGTTTTGTTAAAAATAATCCCGCGCCTCGGTGATATCACCACATGTTGGGTTGGAATTTATCAAAATCCCATACATTACTCAGAAAAAAAGCCCGCTCAGTGCACCACATAAAGGAGAAATACCTTGTGAGTAGCATACCTTATAATAATTGTGTCCTGTTACATGTAAATACATGTAGGTAACACTCGGAAGCGTGGCCAAAACAATGTCAAACCGATACCGAGGACTTCACATACAACTAACACAAAACTCATACAACTCAACAAAGAAACTCACATTTTTTGAGGTTTTTTGGGGTTTTGTTTTTTTGTTTGATTTTGTTCCATTTAATTGGGTTTTCACATCTTTGCGAATTTTAGTAAGTGTGTAAAAATTCATTTCAATGACTCTTTATGTTTCCAATAACACCTTCAAATTGTTCTGTAAAGCAATTTTGTTTTTTCCACGTTGCGAGTTAGATCTAAACGACCCTAAATGTTGACGCAAACATGGAAGTATGCAAATTGGAAAATTTCATACATATTTATAATAAGTATAACGGTATCCAGTTCGTAAGTAATCGACTTTGTCATACACGTGCATGCACCAATATACAAATATTGAGTGGCTCATAGTGAAATGGGAGGAATATTATCGCTCATCTGTTGACTTCGCCGGCCGCCATGATTCTGTGTGAGTAGCTCAAATCGGGTCACAACCTTCTTCCCCGAGTTTCGGAGTGAGGGTCAACTGTTCAACAGCCGTGGGAACGAGGATGATCCTAACTGTTGAATAGTAAATCCCATTCACCATGGGCGAATGGGACTTTTTGAGCCGCGACGTGATAATGAATGTCACGTGATAATGAATGTCACGTGATGTGACTTCCACCAATCAAATGACAAGGATCTGTAAGTCAGTTAAATAATGATTAACAGTGCTCATTGGCTGAACGCGCCATGTGCGCATTAACTTGTTTTCAACGGTTACGTTCGACTCCAAGTGAAGTGAGCGAGGTTCTAGTTCAAGGGACATCACACTTACGAACTGGATAAACACAGAGACCTAAACATGGTTTTGTTGCGGAAACAAAACGTGTGGCTTACACAATTGCAGCAAATTCGACATATTGAACAATACGATTTGGATACACGAACAGACTTCATTTTGCAGACATGTGGAAACCCTTTCAGTTGGAGGAAAAAAATAATAATATCGATTGGGAAAAGAAAGATAAATTGGAGAAACAAAAAAAAAGATGAAGCCGTGAAAATGAAAAACCACGAGAGAGAGAGAAATAAACAAATGAAAGGTGAATGCAAAAAAACGAAGAGTTGAGCAAAGCAAGGTGGCAGGCAGGCATTATGGAGCATAACTTGCCTTAGATCTCATCCAGTACTGATGCTGGAGGTAGACATTGAGGGGATGTATACGTACGTAACGCAGCGGGCACCGTTTTCAGGAAGCACGGAAAAAACGGGAAAACGAGAGACCAACGAGAAACGAATGTCAAAGACAAGTGATGGCAACGTTAAAATGCACACATGGTAGCGTGGTGTGTGTGGGTGGCCAGCTCAGACTCAACGGGTTAATAATGGCACATTGTCAGTGCGGTTAATGGTCTACGCTATTTTGTTAACGCTATGTTAATACAGTGTTAATACTCCCGAATAAGTCGTCATAATTAGATAGAACTCATTTTAACTTTAGGAATTGACTTTAGATTTCTAAAATTATTTTCAACATTCATTTAAAAAAAAAAATCAGTAAATGGCTGTTAGAAAAAAACCTTTGTTATCAACATAGAATTTTATTGATTTTTGCATTATGTTTTATTTTTAAAAAAATAGAAAAAAAAAATTAAAAAGGGCAATAACTTATATCATTGTTCCTATCATCTTTGGGCAGTGTATTTTCAACGCAATCTTCTTTAACAAAATGGTTTGCAAACCAGTTAAAAGTGCTGGTACCATTATCAGTTAATTGTTTCTTAACGTGAATAGTTCAAAAAAGCGTCACTTTTCATGTTTGGCATGTTACTAACAAAATCTTTTGGATTTTTTCAAATAGGTAATAGAAAGTGGCGTACAGCCTTAAAATGCGTAAATTGGAAGATAATTGATTAGTTGGCTCAGGCATTTACGTTTAATTACCACAACAAAAAATGATTAAGTATTAGCAGACTAACATTAATCCCGGACAATCCAGGCTTGCAATGAACAATTTAACAAATGGATAAATGAAAAGAAAAACAAATCTGGAACTTAAAATTGTTTTCCCCCCAAAATTAAAAAATATCAATCGATAAATAGTTGGGGAACAAATCTAGGGAAAAAAACAAGAAACAAAATCTGAAAATTTCATAGATTTTGTTTGAAACAAATTGTCTCAGCACTGAAGTGACACACCCGTAAAAAAAAAAAGACGTGGCTATATAAATGTACAGTGGAACACTGTTCTGAATAATCAAAGCACATGATGAAATTGTAACGCATTGAAACGTACGTACGGTGCGGACAAAACGGGAAACATTTGGCCAGTATTGCTGTTGCAGCAACGATGTTCATCCAAACAACACTGGACACCATATATATTGAACTCTGTGCTGTAGACTGTGAACATTTAAACATTGGATGCATATAACAATCCCTTGTGGCGTTTCTCGTACAGTTGAGATCAAGCCACAGTAATTTTTCCCAGACTAAAGGACAGTTCATACTCAGTTCGAAAGCAAACGCGAACACAAATTTGTGTCAACAAAGTTGTATTCAAGTCTCTGCAAGTCTCTGCTAGTCTCTGCAAGTCCCTGCAAGTCCCTGCAAGTCCCAGAAAATCCCTGCAAGTCCCTGCAATTCACAAGATGCAGGACTTGTGAAAGGACTTGCAGGGACTTGAGAGTAGGTTTTCTAAACTTTCTAAATTTTTAACAGGCCATTTCCCGTAAATGCATTTCGCAACTTATATCACCTTTTCCTGGAGCGGGTTACATATACGATCCATTTCTTTAACTAATGTAAAAAATGCAATTGGAATTCTTCCTGAATTCCACCAGTGATTCTGCTCCCCGAGCAGGTAGCTGAATCGGGTGAGCCCCAAGCTAAACGAACGATCCAAGACAAACCCGTGTCGACTCGGGTGAGTTAAACGGACGCATCTATAGTGTCTCTAATACATTATCTACAGATTACCTCTACCCGTAAATCAAGTCTTTTTTTAATCTCATCACAGAAAGAAACCCTCCACTAACCTTCATGCAATGCATCTGCATAGCCACCGCTCTGACCACGGCCGAGCAGAATACGGGTGGGGGAGTGAAGCGCATACCCCCTGTCGGAGAGGACATCGTCAGCAGGGACAGACCGTCCCCACCCCCGGGGGCTGAGCCGTCGCACAGGAGCAACGCCAGACAGATGTTCAGCAGAGACTGCATGTCCGAAAAAAAATTCAAGGTCATTTAATCGGATCTCAGCTTGAGTGCATAAATAAACGCTACATGTATGTATACTGTGCAAGTAATGGGCATTTCTCTGCAGTAAATGTGTAATCTTGTACGATATTTTGGTAATGGGCTCTGTACATGGTCGAATGAGGGTAATTTTCACCTAGCAACCGTACTTCCTATGGAGTAAAAGGAATACAATTTTGCTGGTATTTCGCATCGTGCTCCTAGTTCATTTGATACTCGTGTACCAGTGGGATTACTTTGTCTGTTCGTTGACTCTCTTTATTGCATTACACTAAAATCTTATAGAAGCAACCACACAATTGAAGTGAGGTTAGATGGCATCGATTTAGACTTCCCAACTCTCTTTTTTTTCTGCTGGTGGGGTGCGGAGCCCAGCCCGTATAGTCATGACGTTTTTGGATACCATAAAATACCAATTATATTTATTTAAATACTGAAGTTCTGACAGAGTCTGTATGGATTGTCATAAGATAAAAAAGATGACAGATACTTTGAGAGAACCTCCCCTCCCCTGAATTATGTGGTTAGCAGAACCATGAAATTAGGCAAAGATGGGTTAGTGGTCCTGTACCTTGAGGTGTGGGAGATGACTGATGATACTCTGCCTAGTCAGGGTCACGTAGATCCCCTTCAGAAAGTTAGCTGCAGACTCCCAATCCATGTGACGCTGTCACCAAAAAAGAAAGAAGGTTTGGTTTGAACAAGGTTAGTCTTGCCTTGGTCAAGGCGTTTGATGATTGGCCGTCCGCTGACTGGCCGCTGACTGGCCGACGATTGGCCGCCGATTGGCCGCTGACTGGCCGCCGATTGGCCGCTGACTGGCCGCCGATTGGCCGCCGATTGGCCGCCGATCTATGATCGGCCGCTAACAGCCGTGCGGAGTATACGTCGTACATCCACGTTCTGTTCGAAGCACGAACAACAACCTCATGTGGCAAGGCTACAACATGCAAATCAGTTTGAGTTGGTGGATCGCCTAGGAACAACCTCTACCAATACCTCTAGCAATTGTTTGTGCTAATAGCAGCTCTAAGAGATTGGTCCCTCAGTCATCAACTCACCATTAGCGTTGGCTTCTTGTGGATCTTATTGAAGAGTTTGTCCAGTCTCTTCAGAATGAGTATGAGCGCTGGCCGCAGGTCTTGGCTGGTCCAGTCCGTCTGTGGGATCATCTGAGTGATGTACATCTGCAGCCCTTTACACCCCATGGTGATGGGGTCGTGAGGGGCTACCTTCAGCAGGGTGTGGGCAACCTCAGCCAGCCTCTGTGAGGGTGGAATCAAGTCCAGGAACAAACAGGATTACTCTTTAAGTCTGATAAAAGTCCAAAATGCAGTACGGCATTGGAGAAGTGTATTTGCCAGAATGTACCTAACCGTTGATGTCAGGAACTGTTTCCAGAATACAGGATCAAGTACCCAATTTTCAATTTTGTTACGTATTTTCTCTATACTTCAATGTTTGCGCCAGAGAACGTAAATACACGCAAAGTTTTCCGAAGATTCAAAACGTCTGACGCATAAACACGTCACGAGCAAGGCCGGAAATGTCTGCCGGCACCAAGCAAGGCTGGAAATGCCTGGGGTGCTTCACGGTACCATCGGCCTGAACCCGCCTCGGATTGTGTTTCGTTAAAAATAATTTGGCGCCTCGGCTCGGTGATGTTAAAATAATCCTGGCGCGAACTGGTTAATACTTTTTTTGTGTGGAGACGGTCATATATAGGCCAACCACAACACAAAATGTGTTAATCTGTGAGGGTCGGGTACAAAATCATGTTGAATTGACACGGAATGACTTATAAACTGACCAAGTGACATCGCTGGTCTAGAAGCTCTAATGACGATGATGATGAGCTATGCGGTCTGGATTCATTATGCGGTCTAAGTTCCTTCAGTCTAGCCAGGCTATGACAGTAGTATCCAGCAGCTATGTTTAGTAGCATGTCCCGCGGCTTGCAAAACTCATTCATGGGCTCGGAATCCTCAGAGTCATCCTCGTACCGACGCCGGACCCGGTAATCATTGTATCTGAGACCAAAACAAATCAATCAGAAATAAAGGGAATGTACATCGTTTGCTTTTGCTGTAATTTGTTTTAGAAATGAATGGCCTGGATTTGTGGGGTTAATGTTATAGCAAATATTGTTACACTGACTTATTTGACATTTTGGGTTCGAAGATGCTGAGACAATGTAAAACATTTTATAAACTTTTAAATCGAACAAATCTCAAGCAAATCTTTTGTTGTCATCAGGCCATGTTTTAGCCCCGACTGAAGCGTAACGTTAATATTTGCGACAGTGTCAATCATTTTGTAAACATTGGGAAACGTCTCCAGAAGAGGTTCATCTTCAAGTGCCTACGTTCGCTAATGGTGATGGTACACAATCCGTTCCACTCATTTTTGTTGGTGAACACTTGTTCAGTAGCTTGGTGGTGCATAAATATATTCATGAGAAAGATCAATGGCAACTCATATACATTTATAAAGAACTATAAGAAATTGTAAAGAACGGCTTCCTCAACCAACTCGCCAATAGCATAGTTGGTAGAGAGGAGAGCTAGGGATTGAATAGTCTGTGGTTCACATCTGACTATAGCAGGGTTGTAGTCGAGTCCCTGAAAGTCCGTTCACAAGTCCTTTCCTAAAGCCAGTCACAAGTCCCTTCATAAAGGCATTCACAACTGGATGAACAATGACAAAGGAATGCTTTTGTCAAAGCTTATTTGAATAGCTTGTGATTTGAATTTGAACTGAAGGACTTGTGATGGACTTGCAGGGACTTACAGGGACTTGCAGGGACTTGTGATGGACTCGACTACATCTTTGACTATAGTTAACGTTTGTCTTTTTTTTTGACAATTTGTTTTAGTTGAAGTTGAAGGGAAAACCGGGTTAGGGTACATAACTGCCTTACAAAATACAACGAGAACCGCTACACTGGTTATAGTTTTGAGTGACTTCCACGCTTGCGGGAGTGTGATGCAGCCCTGCCTGGGTGCCATACAGGCTGTCGCTGAGTTAGTCTACTGCTAAGTTTGGCAGACGGGGATTGTTTTTGCCACTGACCTGAATTGGAAATCTTCCCTCATGTCTTCTTCCCCCAAGTCAGCACCAGCGGCATTCATGGCCGACTTGCGGGAGGCCTTGTGTACTGAGCTCTGCTGGGAATTATTGGAGCTCTTGAAGCTGGTGGTGGCGTTCACGTTCTCTATCTTACGGCTGGGCCCACTTGTGCTACTACAGACATGAAGAGAATCAATCAAAAAATAACCATAAAGAATATCAGCCAAAACTGAGAACAAGGCTTGAGGACAACAATACATCACAGCGATTCTAGACTGACCGTGCCAATGTTTCGGCGCCTATAATGAGTGACTTGATGCAGATTCCCATGCTGTTGATGACAGCGGTTTCTGACTTGGCAGCGCTGGGGTTGTCTCTCTTCTTGGTCTGCTCCTTGACGTGTTCTAGGTAGAGCGGGACAAGGTCAGCCAGAACACTCTAGGGTCAAGATGGAAAGAGGGAAGAGACGGTTTTATTGGCAAAAGGACGAGTTGTTGCGGCTTTAATCTAAATTGTAAAATTGTAATAGATTAAAGAGTAGTTGAGAGTATAAGAACGAGCTAGCTTACCAGCATCTGTGCACTGCGGATAGACTCGGGGGCATATGCCACTACTATGGCACACAGGCGTATCGCCTCTGCAATGCTGAAGGTTGCCAAGTGATCGTTACTGTAGCAGAAATCCTGTCAGATCAAACATGAAATATTACCAATCAGTGGACTTAAACAAAATAACGTTGTTACTGTCCTCAAATAATGCCTGGGCCAATAGACCTAAGACCTAAGGTACCAACCTTGCAAACGCTGTGTGGACAAAGATGTCCACACAATACACAAATCAAAAACCTTGTGTGGACTTTGCCACTTGTATAGTTCTTATATAGCGCACGTATCTACCAAGACTGGTAATCAAGGCGTTCATGTTTTCAAAGACAGGTTAATACAGTTTTATGAGAATATGAGACCCATTATGTAGGACCTTTGTAAGGGTTTTACAAGGTGCTGCGGCGCACTTTGCAGCCACTGCCAGGAACACCGGGGCAAACCCTTCCTCTTAGCGATAAGTGTTACTGGGTTCTTTTACGTGCATTACACAACACACGGGACCTACAGCTTTACATCCCATCCGAAGGACGAAGCAAAAGTGGTTGAGTGCCTTGCTTAAGGACACACGTGTCAAGGCCAGGACTCGCACCCACACTCTGCTAGCTGATCAGAAACACCAGAGCTTGAGTCCGTGTGCTCTTAACCGCTCGGCCATAATATATTCAGAGTTCTGAACCAGGGGTAAAACGACAGATTGCCAATGATTGCAGCGTACCAGTGTCTTCATTGGTTTGTCACCGGTAACCAACTCCAGTATGTCTAAGGAATCCTTGCTGTCTTTCTCCATGGAGAGCAGGAGCCGGAAAAGACATCGTGGAGAAATCTAACAACAGGGAAAAAAGGAGTCATGATCCCCTAACATATTAAACACTATAATGGTTCCCCCCCCTCCCTAAATAGATATTGTATGCAGCGATGAAGTCAAGCCCTTTCCCAAGACCAAAGTAGAAAACTGAATGCTCTATTAAATTGAGTAAGAATATGTGTTCAAACAGCCTGACAATGTGTACAAAAACTACACATAATGTTCTGTATAACTTTTAATAGGGATTCCAAATTGTACAGCCTACATCCCAACCCAGGCAACAATAGAGAATCCTACCTTCTGTGGATTAATCTCTTCCTCTCCTTGGAGTAAAGGGGCTGCACTCCCGAACAACTGACAAAGACAGATATGACAGTTGTTAGGGCCTAGATCAATTAATAAATGGTTCATCAATCGGAAACCCGGAAAGCTCACAATAAGCTTCTTATTTACCCACTTCAGAGCCAAGCGGGCAATTATAGAGAGTGGCTAGTAAGACCGTTAGTGAAGCGTAAAGATATATATTAGACTCTCCAGTAGTTTCTTTGGACAATATGTGACCTGTTTTAACAAAACCTGCACAAAGTGTTTTATTACAATGTACTCGTGAAGTCATTTCGGAGTGGATTTTAATATTTTCATGTTTTTGGTTTTTCTGAATCACGAACTATTAATCTTCAATATCTCAAAATTTGAACATAATCCGATTCTCGTGAAACAATTGTGTATGGAAATACATGAGAATGGCTCTGTTATCAACCAAAATATTTTGAAATGAATTTTTAAAAAGTATTACCTGAAGGACAAATGGCTTCATGTGGAGCACATAAAACTGCCGACAAACATACTGGAATAATTGCAAACGGAAGAAAGTGACATTTTTGTTAACATATAAAAATATAACAATAATAAAAACTATACAGCACAGCACTAATAATTTTGTGACAGGAAAAAAACACTTTCAATGGTGAAAATGGAACATGCGCCAAAACAGTTTATGACAAAATATGGCACTATTTACTGAAATTTAACACATTAATTAAGGCCGTATCTGAATTACTTGAGTACAGCTTGAAATTACACACAAGTCTAAGGTAGCGGCTGCAGCCATTTCACATAGACGTGTGTGCAATTTTAAGCCGCAGCCTAGTAATTTGGATATGGCTTAAGATTGCAATATCATATATTTTTTGACAAGAGATTTCTGAAATAATGGGTAGCTAAAACAAAACTAAGGAGGAGATAATAACAAAACTAAATCACATGCACGTGTTTGTATCCTTGGATAAACCCATAGATGTCCTTGAAATAATTAATGACATCTGTGTGAATTAATGACATCTGTGTGAATTAATTACAATCCTTGTGAATTAATGACATCTGTGTGAATTAATGACATCTGTGTGAATTAATGACATCTGTGTGAATTTATGACATCTGTGTGAATTTATGACATCTGTGTGAATTTATGACATCTGTGTGAATTAATGACATCTGTGTGAATTTACCTAATTGTTGTTGAGATAATAAAACAACTCGATCCCGTGCATGTGTTTGTATTCTTACATAGACCCATAGATTTCCTTGAAATAATTAATGACATCTGTGTGAATAAATGACATCTGTGTGAATAAATGACATCTGTGTGAATAAATGACATCTGTGTGATCTAATGACATCTGTGTGAATTAATGACATCTGTTTGAATTAATGGCATCTGTGTGAATTAATGGCATCTGTGTGAATTAATGACATCTGTGTGAATTAATGACATCTGTGTGAATCAATGACATCTGTGTGAATCAATGACATCTGTGTGAATCAATGACATCTGTGTGAATTAATGACATCTGTGTGAATTAATGACATATGTTTGAATTAATGGCATCTGTGTGAATTAATGACATCTGTGTGATCTAATGACATATGTGTGAATTAATGACATCTGTGTGAATTAATGACATCTGTGTGAATTAATGACATATGTGTGAATAAATGACATCTGTGTGAATAAATGACATCTGTGTGAATAAATGACATCTGTGTGATCTAATGACATCTGTGTGAATTAATGACATCTGTTTTAATTAATGGCATCTGTGTGAATTAATGACATCTGTGTGAATTAATGACATCTGTGTGAATTAATGACATCTGTGTGAATCAATGACATCTGTGTGAATTAATGACATCTGTGTGAATTAATGACATCTGTGTGAATTAATGACATCTGTGTGAATTAATTGCATCTGTGTGAATTAATGACATCTGTGTGAATTGATGGAATCTATGTGAATTAATGACATCTGTGTGAATTGACTTAATTGTTGTTGGTTTTTTGCATGTTTTTTATTAATTTTATTTGTGATATATTGATGTACATGTATTAATTTTTTACTTAACTGTGTTTGTATCCTGTGCGATAAATTTGTGCACATTTTTTTTAAATATGGCTACAAGATAACAAGTATGGGTGAAGAACAGACTTAATCTCAAATCTATAGTACGTGAAGTGAAATGGAGTTTGTAAAAATACATGACTTACATGCATGAACTACACGTTAACTGCAGGGAAAATGGGATGTCACCAACTACATGCACACCCAGAAAACCAACGACTTCACTGACGCGTGCAACACTGAAACTAAGACACGGTTACAACTAACAAAGTGAGAGAAAAAATGGGATCATAAAATTACATTTTCAAATTCCTCTTAAAGGTAGGACACACCATTTGCAGATATCGAAACAATTTTACTACCGAATTTTTAAGAAACATCTTACTTATTTGAAAGTAAATAATGATTCTAGGCACTCAGCAAAATGATTGCGCTATATATCCTGTAATTTTATTTTAAAATTTCATAAAAGCAATTCCCGATCGCCGGACAGCAATTGCGAAAAACTAAAAAAACAAAACTGCCGGACGCTGGTTGAAAACGAACGACGTTTTTCTTTCTTGATTCTCGGCATCCATGATCCTAAAACTTCGGACAGGTCAGTTAAACGATATTTACTATAAAATACAACCCTCCAAATTGACCCATTCATAATTTAAGCAATTACCAATGGTGTATCCTACCTTTGAAGATGATCATAGTTCAGTGAACAAAAATATTGCAGACTACATGGATAACAATCATAAACAATAATTGGGATTTGTTCTGATAATATTTCTGAATGTCAGGAATTTCTTTTCAATTCACACTGTCTACCAAAAAGATGATTAACCAAAATTACATGCAAATTGCCTCGCAAGCTAAACCCTTTGTTATGCGTACACAATTAAATCTGATCTTCATTTACATCTTTAAGTAATAATTTTGTTATCAGAAAGAGAAAAAAACAAAAAATTGTTAATTTTAAGAGAACTACATTACACACAAAACAGTAGACTACCTCGATAGCTCGACAGACAAGAGGATTGGAGTTGTGGTAATTGTAGACTCGTAGGATGGTGGGTATGATGTACTGAAACCTGTAAAACAAAGGTTAACTTTACAAGCATCTTCACACAACTACAGGGTTCCCCCCCCCCCCGAAAAAAAAGGTCGAAAGTGTCATTTTGCTCATTAAATATTCAGCATTTGCTGTTGATGCTTTTGATGAGCTTCAAGATAACTATTAAATAAGCTTTCAAATGCCGTTTGTTTACCCTATTTGCGTTTGTCAATTCAAAGATATGTTTGATTAACCACCAGCACAATTCTTTTGGTACATAGCGTTATGGGGACAACCCATATGGTTTGTGTGTAAACTGAAATCTCTAAAATTCTAAAATTTTCAGGATCACCCTAATTTGTCCTCTTCTTCATTTTCTTTCATTATACCCTAACCCGATTTTACCTTGTTCTACCTTTACTGAACACCCAACGCGCTATGGGGACTCGAAAATGTCCCCACTACTCGGTCTGTCTTTTCCAAACAAAAGAGCCTGTCCTCCTAACGCGGTGAGTGCCTACCCTCAAAATCGAGTGTGTGCCACTTCAAAGAATGAATGCAATTAGTTGTCAAATGATAGCAGCATTTTACACATGGGTGATTGTGTACAGAATGTAGGCCTAATGAACATTTTCTTTAAAACCTCTTTATTGCCTGATCCTATTCAATATCAAGATTAATTAAGCTATTACATAACATGTAAGAATAATTGAGTGATTACATAATACATTTTCACACCTTTCTGATCTTATTTGACGTCCAATTCAACTTTGCTAAAGAAATTTCAAAAAAATTAACAACCAGAATCTTAAATTATTTACACTTTTAACCAGTTCGCGCCGGATGACGTATATAAACGCAAAAATTTCCCAAAATTCAAAACGGATGACGCATAAACACGCCAAGTTCAAGTTCGGAAATGTATGTCAGCAGCGCGCAAGGCCGGAAATGCGTGGGTGTGCTTCCCGGCACTATCAGCCTGAACACGCTTCGGATCGAGTTTCGTTAAAAATAATCCCGCCCGTCGGCTCGGCGTTGTTAAAATAATCCCGGCGCGAACTGGTTAAGAAAAAAACATTGGATAAATACGCGATTGAGTACTTTCCAAGTACTTTCCGAGTACTTTCTGAGTACTTTCCGAGTACTTTGCGAGAACTTTGCGAGTACTTTCTGAGTACTTTTCAAGTACTTCTGTTCCAAAACTTTGATTGAAATATTTAAGCATCCAAAATCCCAAGTAAAAAAATTTATCTGATACTAACTTCATTTTGTTGTCTACTGTCAATGCTTGTCTTGCTTTGTTGGCAACAAACAGCTCAATATTTGGTAGTAAATTAAACAAAGTACTCGGATTACTGGACCTTGACTTTTGACTTTTGACTTTTGACAAGTAACATCGTTTCTAAATTCTGTCGATTTGACAGTCGGTCAGTCGATGGAAACACATTGTTTTGTTGCCTGATTCATGTCACATTACCCTTTTGTGGCAAATATCTGCTTAAAGTGACGCGAGATGTTGATGAAAGATGCCAGGCAGAGACGAAGCAAAGAGACATCTTGACAGTGAAGCAGCAGACAACCGTTCAGAACATTCAGGAAGAGCTGAATGTCCCCACTCCAGGAGAAGTCGCTGGACATGTTCAGGAAAATGGCCGCTGTGAACTAGACAAAATTTAACAAAACAAGGAGATGTAATCGTGTGATTTCTGTAATCAGCACTGTAAAGGAGGACTTTGAGAAAGAATTATTATTATTCAAATTTCAAAATATTTTCTCAAAAGTTATAGTTTATGATGTTAGCAACAATCTTGCACATTTTTGTGATGGGCACTCTTAAAGTTATGATTTTTGCAAGTTGTGATTTAAAAAAAAATATGTTTGTCAGGAAAAATTTTTACATATTGGAAAACTCAACACTCAATACACAATACTCAACACTTGACAGCGAGTGATCATATTCTTACCTTGACCCACATGTACTTATGCATGACATCAAGGCCAAACAGCTCCTGTGACGGATGCAAAACAAATCTCATAAATTTAATAGTTGAAGTGATGTTAAAATACAACAGCTGGATAAAACACTGTAATAATCATACAGGACGCAAAAGCCTGTCAAAAAAAACCTTAATTTGTTATTTCTAGCCACAGATTCAACCTTCTGTTTACTTTTTGATCCATTTCTTTTAAGAATTCCTTACCCGTCCCTGTTTAGGAATAGTGTATAGCAGAAACTCAGCATCCAGTGACTTGCGTGGGAATGAAGGCAGCCTGATCAACTCATCATGCAAGAAAGTGATGTGTGAACTCATCTAAGCAAGGCAAAGAGAAGTATATAAAGTTGACAATGATTATCATTGATACTGCCAACCACAAGACCGAGAGACACTCAATCCAGAGTTGTATTCGAGTCCCTGCAAGTCCTTTCACAAGTCCTTTCACAAGTCCAGTCACAAGTCCAGTCACAAGTCCTTTCATAAAGCCAGTCGCAAGTAACTGGTTGAACAATGACAAAGGAATGCTTTTGTTAACAGTTCATCTGAACAGCTAGTGACTCGACTTGAGACTGAAGGACTCGTGATGAACAGCTAGTGACTTGACTTGAGACTGAAGGACTTGTGATGGACTTGCAGGGACTCAAATACAACTCTGACTCAATCAAGAAAGTATCAAGGAAGTGGCTACAAATCAAGTAAGTTTTGAACAATAATCTGGTTGGATACTTTTTAGATAGTTGCAAAAGGTACACTGTCCCGTTAAAACTGAGTAAACTTGGCTTATGTAATGTTTTAGATTCTGCTCACCATTTGAGAGGGAGTGCTCTTCAGTGTGGCCAGTGCAAAGTACACCCGTCCCAACTCAGCTATCTTCAGTGTAAATGCCTGTTGACAAGGATATAACAGTCTCCAGAGTTGTAATGACTCGAGTCAATGAATCGACTCGACTCGGACGCGAGTCACATTTTTGGGTGACTCGACTCAACTCGAGTTCCGCTGAGTAAAAGACCCAACTCGACTCGCGTGACTGAAGGCAAATGACCTGACTTGACTTGACTCGACTCGACTCGAATCCTTCATCAGAATAACTTAGTCTAGTCTCCCATCTAGTCTAAAAAATAAGAGCAAAACTTTGCGAAAAATAATTGCAATGACTTGCGCCAGTGCCGGTTTATGTTCATGTCACATTGATGTTTACATAGTGATTGTTTTAATTAGGGCTGAATAACTATAATAATAATAATAATAATGGACATTTATATAGCGCAAATTGCGAAATAGCCTCTAAGTGCTGAACAATATAATTACATAAAAATTATCAAAATTATCAACCGCGCATCTGGAGAATTGTGGGAAGACCTTTGTTACCCTCTTTTGTTTTCCTTTGTCCTCTTGTAATATTTAACGTTATGGCGTTTCCACTCTGGGGTAAATAGATTTCTAAGGATTTTCGCTCTGGGGTAAATTTATCCTATTGCCCTATTGTGTTACCTTCCCCATAGGGCTGCGTGTATACGAGCACACAAGTGTGTATATACGCCTCCAATCACGGACCTCCTATTGTTTGTACTCCTATAGGTTTTGTACACGAATTGGACTCGGGAACCTTGTCAAAATAGAGGGCCCTATATTGTCCTGTATTGTTATACGTCCCCTATTTCAATAAAAAACAAACTCCCAAATCTGCGTTACTGTACAGACCTGCTGTTGAAGCTGCTCGAGGCCTTCCATCTGGTCTAACTTCTTGAGTATGAGTTCCGGACACTGTGAGCGTTTGTATGCGTAGAAGTCCCTTACATAAGATTTCACATCTAACATCTGGTCTGTAGGACAAAACGCACAAATGACGAACACTAATGAGTCGTGATACTATTAGCTGTACATTTTTAGGCAATCACAAACCGCCATAGAATATAGAACTATATAGACCAAATCTCTCTTTAAAACGTAGTCCAGACTTTCCTCACAGTGCTCAAACGAAATCTTACTAACTGAAGTTAAAAGTAAGCCAACAAATTGTGATTTTTGAGTTTCTAAAATAGTGTTAGGTTGCAACACTCTTTCGGTTTCTTTAGTTCTGTATGTAAGAAGTAAATGTTTGTGTATTTGTGACCTGCTTTCACGAAAACAGCGTAAAGTCGCGCTATGCTATATATTGAGTTATGATTGAAAATAGCCGATTTGACAGTGGGGAATCATTTTTTTGGTTTTGGCATGATACAATTCCCACATATGTTTTCTTTCGAACTACCAAGAATTTTTCAACAAAAATATCTAAATTTGATTTTACTGAGCGTACCCAAGAAGTAAAATGTAGCGAAAATAATAAAAATGTGAAAATATCATGAGAAAATGATCGTATTTTCACATTAAAAAAAACGGCATTAATACCCTACCCAATAAATTATATATCATTTTAAAGCTAAGAGATCAAGGAATCTGGAAATACCAATATCTCAAAATAATAAAATGTCAGCTTTACTCTGATTTCATGGGAGCAGGTCACATTTGGTACCCAACTATCTCATTTTATCTCAATTTATCTTGATTAGAAATGTTTCTCTTACTAGTTTTTTTATCCACCAAGAAGTGTGAGGAGTGCTCCAGGATGGGAATATTGAAGAACTCCAAACAGTCCTGATGAATCTCCTCAAACTGCATATCCTGGTGTCGACAATTTAAGAAAACACAACAAAAATATGTCCAGATCATTAGCTGGACAGGCAGGGTTCGAAGTTGTGTACAAGTCCATCACAAGCCCGCTGCTGATTTCACGTAAAGGTACGTAGCTTGCGCCGTGCGTAGGACTTACGCAAACAATTATGTTAACAAGACGCACGCGTGCGTGTACATGTAGTTGCTGATATTCATTGGTTCAGTATGTGACATCGCATAGCTGCAATTGGCAAAAAAGAACATGTGACTTATCCCGAATGCTTATTTTGGGCGCAGATACTTGAATATTGCTTTCAGAGTTAAAAAGTCATTGGGTTAGTTGTTAAAGATAGGATTCCACATTTGCAGATGTCAAAAAAATGTATTACCAAATTATTAAGAAATAACGATTCTAGGCATCCAGCAAAATTATTTCGTTAGATATCCTGTAATTGTTCCCCCCAAAATAATCACGATCGCCGGATGGCAACACGGCTCTGGTTGTCTGGAAATGAAGTCAGATGAGCCGTACTAAAAGACACCTGTACCGTATCAGGTGAAGTCACTATTAAATGTTTCAGCACATTTTAAAGGTTTATAAAGAGTCGGGTTCGCAATCATACCTCGCTGATGGGCAGCTGGGTTGGGATGTCCGTCTCATTTGGTCCGTGAACGATCAGTTTCTGGTAGAATTAAACATTACAAGCTGGTTTATTGGTGTAAAACAAATATCAATTAAAATAACAAAAACTACAGACAAACAAATCCGCCAAAATTCAAAAGTTAAAAAAAAAAAATCTACTTTTCCAATTAAGGCTATATCATGTGTTGGAAATAAACTCTTGGACATGTTCTAGATACTGACCTTGGCACAGGGCACATTAGCACTGATTAGCACAGTAGGCTACAAAGAAAGAGGGGGAAATAAAACATCTTTAGTTATAAAAACAGTTTTTTGGTGTTTTTTTCAATTAACTTGCCCATCGCTGTGCTGTGTATGCTACACTGTAATCAACTTCTGTTTCCCTCAAGTTTCTACAATTGGTGTGGTGTGGGCTACTAGAGGAAAGTGTGGAAGAACCAGCCCCTCACACTGAAACAAGACAATCTGATCTTTTTACAGCGCAGCACAAATAGGGTTGGGATGGTTTAACTAGTCCATGACATGATACTACATATAATACTACATATGACATGATAATACATATATAAATTCCATACTCATTTGCATTTTACCCAAGTACTTAAGTCTTGGCCTGACTTGACTTACATCACACTGTTCCTTCTTGAGTGTTTGCTTAAGGTCCTTGAAGGAGATCCCCGAGACGAATGGAATGATGTGCCACAGAACGCTCAGGGTGTTAGCAATCGCCTCGTTGGCACCCTCGTGTGGCGCACGACAATGATACACCACAAACCCAAGCTGCCAAGAAGAGTACAAAGTCAGTTAACAAATTACCCTGTAGAATATCCTTCCAGTTCCTGTTTCCAGAGTTGTAGTCAAAGACTTTCGGAGTACTTTGTTTACTACCAAATATTGAGCCGTTTGTTGCAAACAAAGTCTAACAAAACAATTGTTGACTGTTGTGATGTGGGATATGACGTTTTGAACTATGCGTCCCTCGGGTGTTCAAAGCATCATATCCCACACCACAGCAGTCAACAAAGTTGTATCGGAAATTGACTGACAAAAAGGGCTTGTTCAGCAGCACCGGACTTGCTCATAGACTCACCAGGTAGTTAAAAAGACAGTGAGCTGTTTGTGCAGGCAGCTCACCATAGTGAGATACCATCTTCTTCATCAATAAAATCAAATCCTCCTAAAGAAAATTGAAGAAAAAAAAACAACACAAGAAAAAATATAAACAATGGAGTCAGGTTGGTGTAGCGGTTCTTTCCTCGCCTTCCACCACTACGACCCGGGTTCGAATCCGGCCTGGCCCAATATGTGGATTGGGTTTTCAGTCCCTGCCTGATATGACTCCATGTGTTTTTCCCTGAATATTCTTCTGGGTTTTTTCCTCCCACCTCTAAAACTGTAATTTCTTCACATTATCTTCTCTCATCCTGTAATTGGCGCTATAGCGCTGTTGGGTGTTGAATGAAATAAATCAATATATTTCTAGGTTTGTCGACTACATATAATTAAATTATAGATTAAAAACAAACCAAACCGACCAACAAATAAGGACGTATACAATTTGGTTTCACATAAATAATACCAGATGAAATCCTTTATGAACTTTCTCCAATGAGGTACATGTATAGAAGTTACACAAAAATACAAATTTAGAGAATTTTACAGGATTTGAGATGGTTAGGGTTAAAAAAGCCTGATCAGTGTATCCAACCTGCTTGTTTTTGGCTGTAATCTTCTCCAGTATGTAGCGACATATCAAGGCTGGTTCTTCAACAAGACATGCCCACAATACCTTCTCTGCAACCTCACACACTGCCAAGAAATTGCCAAGAAAAGAACTATAAGCATACCCCAAAAAGAAAACCACAAGTTTGTGCACATTCACTTCTAGTCAAGTAAGGTATTTCACAATAAATCAGTAGTTTTTTTTTATGTTTGCAAATCCTGTGTACTACCTTTAACCCTAAACCTCCAGGATATTTTGGTTAGACAACCTGCCAGACCCAGCACTTTGCATCATTTGTCAAAGTGACAACCTTGCCCAGTGCAGCAAGATCCATCATGTCAGAAATCCCAAGGCCAAACTGCCTCAGAGTCTTTGGTCACCCAATGCAGCAGAATTCATCTCTGGCATTGTTCAATGGGGATTAGCTCTCACAATCTTAGACTGTGGTTGTTTATGCACTGGTGTTGACAGCAGAATGCATCAAAGTGTACTGCTGCATCTGGCAAGGTTAGGGATAGGGTTAATGTACATGACGTAATTGCAAATTCTAGTTTTTTTGTGATAAATGAGGTACACAGACACACAACTGAAGAGACCAACAGACCTGCTACTCCTTCCTTGTTAACCTCCGAATCATCCAGCAGGGCCACCAAATGAACAATGGTGGTGCAGACACACGACGGAAAAAATACGCCAAATGTGGGCGGGCTGTGGTGGGCACGCTCAGTGATCAGCCCCTCGTCGTCCCCTTATTAATATTCAGAAAGGGTCAAAGGTCATATATGAAAGGTAACAGAGTTGTCAGTCAAACGTCGGCCTAAAGACTAGTGCCAGCCCTTTTTATTTCGAGTTACGTGATTTTGTAACAAGATTTGTCCCGTTGACAGCTACATACCTTGGTTGACGTCAAAACAGACTGAACACCAAGTCCACATTTTCTTTTTTCTTCTGTTCAGATTTGTACATTTTTAAAAAACGGTTTGACATGTCACATGACAGACAGTGACAGTTAAACACTGACGACGTATTCAAACACACCAAGAATTCAAGGACGATCACAAAAACCCTTTACTTATTAAAAAAACCAAAAAAGGACAGAAAATTGAAAGTGAAACTGCAAAAATAATATTAATAAAAAAGGCGGATATATTGCTATGAATTGTAAATAAAAAAGTGAGAGAATATTTTTGTTTTAACTATAAACTTTTTCTCTGTTATTTTAAAAATAAAATGTCAAGGAAAGCATGGTTAAATACTGATGCAACAACAATGATGAAACAAAAAATGGAAATTAAAAACACAAACAAAATTATACGTAAAACAACAGAATGGTGTTAGTTGCCAACGTTACCTCTGCGCCATTAGTTTTGCCAACTTTTCACTTAAGCCAAGGAAATCGCTTCGGGAAAAATAATAATGCAAAACTGACAAATGGGATACTATCCCTTTAGCAGCCCCTGTGGCACTTTCACTAATAGAAAAAAAGTTTGATCCCTACGCAAAACCTCAACGACACCTAAGAAACTTTAAAGCAAAAACGTACATTTTGTGGCATTTGACACAGTCGGAAAAATGTTACATCAAATGAGAAACCGACTGTGACTGTAGTTAATGGCAGAGGTGTGAATTTTAGTACAGAGCAGAGAAAATTACATTTTTAAAAGCGTGGCAATTAGTTTATTAACCAGTTCGCGCCAGGATTATTTTAACATCACCGAGCCGAAACGCGGAATTATTTTGTAACGAAACTCAATCTGTGGCGGGTTCAGGCCGATGGTACCGGAAAGCGCACTCACGCATTTCCGGCCTTGCTTGCTGCTGACAGACATTTCCGGCCTTGCTCGTGACGTGTTTATGTGTCATTCGTTTTGAATCTGGGAAAAACTTTGCGTGTATATACGTCCTCCGGCGCGAACTGGCTAAGTTGAATAAAAGAGAATGACCGGCACTAACATTTGTTTATTTAAAAAAAAATTTGAGAGGTGATATAAGGTTTTGAACATGATATGGCAATTAAATATGGCAGACATCACACAGTGCACCAAACAAAAACAAAACAAAAAACACGGAGAATAAAGGCTGGTTCATACTCGGCACAGACACGAACACAAATTTGTGACGTCACAGGATTTTTTGCCCTGCATATTTTTGTGTGTATATTTATATATTTCATTTAACTTCCATCAGTGCTATAGCGCCTATTACAGAATAGATAAGTGAGAGAAAAAAATAATGTGAGGTTACAAAGGTGGAAGGAAAATCCCTGAAGAATATTCTGGGGGAAAAACCACAGAATCAAACAGGGACTGAAAACCTAATCTACATAATTATTGGCCCAGGCGGGATTCAAACCTGGGTCACAGCGGTGGAAGACGAGTAAAGAACCGCTGTGCCAACCTGACCCAGAGTTGAACACATTTCAACTGACTGGTGATTTTCACAGCGAATCTTTTTGTAACGTCAAATTTGTGTGAGTCGCATTCGCAATGAAGTATGAAACGGCCTTAAATCTAAAATACGCCAGTTACATTGATATACAAAAATTAAGGTGGGGAGGGGGAGGGGTTGGGGGTGGGGGTGGGGGTAGGGGTAGGGATATGGCCGAGGAGGGAGAGGGGTGGGGGAGTGGATGGGGATGGGGGTGGGGGCGGGGGCAGGGCGGAGCTTGTATGGGGAGGATGAAGAGAGGATGAATGGGCACAGACAAGCGATTAATAAGGCAATGTAGGAGAGGACACAAAAGACCAAACCAACGGGATACCTGATGCGTTGCCGGTCGACGCTCCCCCGGACCAGAGAGATGCACGACGAATGGACAAATTCCGGCCCCGGTTCAGGCCGGCGGCGGCCGCCATGGTGGCCGGCGGGGCAATGGACACCCGGCGCGCTGTCATGGAAACGGTGACGGGCATGGGCGTGTCGTCTGAACATGGCAGATAAAAAAACGGAAGCAGACGCGAATGGGCAAGCCGGGATGGGAAGGGAAGGAAGTGGAAGATAACATGGGATGTGGTGTGAATATGAAACTGCATGTTAGTGTGGTTATATATAAAAAACAAAAACAAAAGAAATGGCCAACGACAAACACAATAATGCAACGTTAAAGCTTGATCATATTAAAGTAGCATTAATTGGAGGGACCTGTATTCGAATTCCTATTCGGTCGACAAAACTGGTTTAATGATTTGTATTTATTATTATGTTTACTGCTTGCCTTCATGCACTGCCTGCTTGCAGACAAGAGGGGTGAGCTAGGTGTATAAGTCCTCAGCTCACATCTCTTGGCTGACTGACTGACTGACTGTCATATTAATGAACTATTAGCCATGTGTGCAGGGTTAGTGATGAACGGCACAATGCATAAATGAATGCAAAGTCATGCCTTGCTTTGGTATTTACACTGGGAAAACCCTACCATTGAAATTCACAGACCAAGCCTACGTACGAGTTTCTGAAGTAAAAAAATATATGTATCTGACTCTGAAACATATCAGGAAAACTAAAAAGAACTAGGTTCCTATATTGGTGACATATGTACAGAAAAGGAATAAGGATTTTACTGGACATTGATGTGATATGATGATCCAAATTCAACTAATTTCAACGTGAAGTGTACTGAGGCTGTGATTTAGGATGAATATCAAGTGATGATGTTCACATGATCAATGCATCATATGGAGTACGGTGGGAATGTGGAAATCTGCTGGCAAATATCAATCTAAATCTTCCATTGTTTAAAAGATTTGTTTCAAATTTGCCAAATTGACTTTCATGTAATCTGAATCATTCGTCATTCATTTTGTTTGCTCGACATTCTCCCTCATTGTTTTAATTGTTTTTGTTTTAGTTCTTCTCATTTTTCGTCGTGTTTGACAAACTTTTTGGGAGGCCTACAGACTTCCACAAAATCATTACATAGTGAAAACAATGAAGGACTTAAAAGACAACGTACAATGGTGCATTAAAGACTTGAGTGATGTCAAATCGTGTTTTTTAAAAATGCCTTCCCGACTACATACAAACATGTTTTCAACAAAACACTAAATATATAATCTACAAATAAAACATACAAATAAACATGAAATGACACAATGCACAACAGGTATATACTCAAACATTGTGTCAAACAGTCTCCTGCTCACAAGAAAATAAAAGAAACAAACAGATTGTAAAATATTCAGAAAATTTATAAACACAGATTGTCTGAAGTCGGCAGTCCATTTTCTTCTTTTGTCAATATGTGAATTAACTGTTACCACAGAAACACATAGTCTTTTTACTTGTACCGGCAATTAAAAAAAGACAATTAAATAAATCAATGTACAAGTATTGTGTTTGAACAGATTAACACAGAGAAGTTGCTATAATTTTGCATTGTCAAGCAAGGCCAAAGTTTCAATTACTTACCTTTTTAATGCAATTGTGCTTGTAACACACTACATACATGCCTTATGTCATGTCTAAGTGTTTGAATCAAAGTTAAGAAAAGTAGATTTTTTTATTTTTTTTTAAATATTTTTTTAACTCGTGTTTCCTAAACTAGAGCGTGAACTTACGAGTAGTTTGGTAACTGGTTACCTGATTTATAAAACAACTAAATACCCAGGTACCCGTAAACAAAAAACACCCTAAAATTCAATTCAGCTTGTTTGTCAAGGTGCACACAAAAATGTGGAAGTATATAAGTAGAGTTCATAGTCAAAACTCAAGTCAAATCTGTAGTTCAAGTCAAATGCTACATCAAGTCTCACACTTGTGAATGTTTCACATTATGAAATTTGCAAATAAACTATCATCAACCAAAGTACAATATTCAAATCAAACCAAGTCTGAAACCAAAGAAGTCAGGAAACATTTCATACTATCAGGTAACTGCAGATTTAAGTACCAAAGTCGAGTCTTGATTTTCGAAAATAAATTTAAAATCATGTATTAACTGGGGCAACTATGGGACAACTACGTCATTTCCGTTTGAGCAGTACACACATTAGTTATTTTTTCCCACACCACAATGCCTTTTAAAATAACTACAAAACTGTGAAGTCAGATTTGAAAATGTTTGAGTGTGCAGACACTCTCTATCCTCGGCCTAAATCCCTCTGGTTTTGCATTAATTTCAGTCACGCATGCCTGCACAATGGTCAATTGATCACAACAACATTTTTGGACACATGTGACCAAGTTCCTTGTCTTAATCAATTTCAGTGCTGTGTTGTGTAAGCTAAGTAAAATCCTGGGTGCTGTGGGGAAAATAAAGCTGAAGTGGTTTGAAATTGCAATAATTTGCCGTTGAGCATTAAACTGAGGTCTTACCATATGATGATGACTGAGGGCCAGGCAAATGATTTCAAACTCAATCGCAGCCCTTTTCAGAACAAGCAGGATTTCAAACAAACTAAATTTCCCAGCACTAAAATTCATTATAAGGCAAGGAACTTGGTCCCAGTGCCCAAAAATGTTATGATTAATTGACAATTGTGTAGTGATGCATGACTAAAGTTAAACGAAACTCACAAGGAGTTAGGTCAAGAATATGAAGTATATCTGCACAATCAAAATTGACATTATGGTTTTGTAGTTATTTCAAAAATATTCAGACGGACACTTTTTGGGGACACACTGTTTATCAGCTGCCACACTCGTACCTTGTGTGCAATGCATCATGCCTATGTGGGAAATAAGATTGTTGTCTTCTCAAACCATTCACAGCATAGCATCGTCATTCTGTGTGCAGCATTCCACTTCAAATTACGAGTCTTTTTTACCGTTAGTTTGTAACGTAATTGCAGAAGGATTCGAAGACGTGCAATTTTATGTGGTTGCCACAGGCTTATTACAAGTATCATTCTTTGTAGCCGGTAAATATGCCCTTATTAACTGCCATAGTGCATCATGGCAAGGCATTCCTAAATGTTTTATGTCAAATTAACGTACTGGTGCTGTACTAACTGAGCTATCTTGCCCCCCAGTACGTTGGCCAGTCTTACAATTTGTCAGTGTCTTTGTTCAAGAGTGCTAGCTAGTCAGAAGTTATAAACCTATCATGCCTTATAGATAGGAATCACGCCAAAACACTCAATCAATGACTGATGACCGAAGCAGTTCTGAGTTACATCCGCCAAAATGGAACCCAGGATTTGGGAGCATTACAGCTACTCTTTTCCAACGGATGGCATCAATCAACCAGCTTGATATTTACAAAGCCTTGAGTAAATTCAATATTAATTTTTTCCATACACCAATGTAAATTTAAATCGTATACTAAGTGTTGTCCCGAGAGATTCTTTCAAAGAAAATCACCGACTCGGGTGGGACTTGAACCCATGACCTCCTGCTTTCTAGTGCAGACGACTTACCTCTCGACCACCGAGCTAGCCTTGAGTAATAACTGATACATTCTTCAAATGCCAACTATTTCTTACCTTCATCATCTGAAGTGACATGATGTGATGGTTCGTAGGCTGCCTGGGTAAGGATGGGTACGTTGGTCATGTGGAACGTCTCGCGAGCGGCTCGCTTCTTCTCCTGCTCGCGGAGCAGAGTCTTCTTGATGTGTTCGCGTCGTTGCGTGGTGCGTGACACTGCGACAGCGGCGAAAGAACGCTGTGGAAAGAACGTAGGATTCATCAAATTGTTATTTCTCTCAACAATATGTCACAAGGAGTTTACACTGCAGGGTATATAGCAACACAAGCCATTCGGAGTCAACTTCAATGCAAGCTTATTACCAGATCACGTTATGTTAATAACAAACCTGGGTTGAACAATGACAAAGGATCGTCTATAGCAAGTGTTATTTAAATGCATTATCGTTTGATTTGAAACTACATGTATATTTCTTGTGATGACTTCTGAATATTAAAAGCAGCAGGTTGCAATGATCCTCAGTTCAAAAATGAATTTACTTCCAAAATAGTAATCCATATATAAAAGTCGACAAGAATTATCTGGCCATCACCATTATTAAGGTAATGCTTTTATGGAATATCTTTTATATGAGACGGCACACATACTTTTGGACCACGTAAACCATGTTGTTATCCCTTAGGTAAAGCGACCATTTTCATGAAAGGAACATTAATTGTAATTAGGTGTTCTAATGTGTTTAAACAAGCTCATTTCTCAGGGACAACAATAAGATTTAAACTATTCACACTTGCTTTTAGCTGGATTCTGTAACAGTACAATTATATTTTGTTCACAAGAACTTAAAGGTAGGATACACCATTTGCGGATATTGAAAAATGTTACTGCCAAATTATTAAGAAACATCTTACTTATTTGAAAGTAAATAATGATTGTAGGCATCCAGCAAATTTATTGCGCTAAACATTCTGTAAAAATTGAATTTTATAAAAAAAGATCATGATCGCTGGACGGCGATCAGAAAAAGAACATAAGAAACACTGCCTGACACCTGTTGAAAACGAACGCTGTTTTTCTTGCTTTTCTCAGCATACATTATTATAAAAATTCGGACATGTCAGTTAAACGATATTTACTATAAAATACAACCCCCCAAATTCACCCATTCATAATAATTCAAGCAATTACCAATGGTGTATCCTACCTTTAACCAACTGTTGACGTTGTATGATCACCATGTACATCATACATACATTGCAAGAACACATGTACTTTTAGTTTAGTCTAATCTATATGCTTTAAACACTTTTTTGTAGGTTTAAAAGCAAATGTACCACAATGTGTATTTGTTCATATTAATCTGGCATCTACGGTTCTTTCCTACCTTCATATTTATCATACAAAAAAAGGTGCTAAAAAAAGAAGAAGAAAAATGTCACTCATAATACCAGCAGCTTCAAAAAAACAGAACTTAAATCATAGACGGTAGTGTAAAAGAGCCTATGGCTGTAGTATGCCTTTTGCAGCTATCCCAAAAGCAACGATCAATAAATATATTGACTCAAACTCCCTGTGAAGTCATTCATTTTGGCATGCTGTCATTCTCAACAAAATAGTTTAAAAAGTCAAATCATCTGAAATGCATTTTTGAAAATTTCCATTAGTAGTTGGTTCAAATTTGAAATCTTATAATATTATTTTCTTAGAACATACAGCATTCGCAGAGCTACAACTTTCTCAGGTTAGTTGTCAAGCACAAGGATGAGATTGTCAATGAAGAAATAAAATTTAAAATTGATTAAAGGTGAAAGATGCATACCTTACTATAAAAATAATTTCAGACAAAAAGTCTGAAAAAATGTCATGCCTGCAAGCCCAAAATTATTTAGATTTTGAGAACTTTTGCTGCTTCAAATGATAAAAATGCACAACTGACACGTGGTTTACTCTTACTTTATTAGGATAGAGGTTTATTACGATACACAAAGGTAAAAGCTAATCTGATAAACTACAGTGATATAGGTAACTCAGTGGACAAGATGAAAATTGGAGAATGTATAACAAGACTTTTATCTCAAACAGATGTATTGTTGCATTGTTAAATAATGTCAATAAGAAGCATTGTCATCACAGCACTACAAAAACAATTGAAATATAATGCTGCGGGTAAGGATGTAGTTGGAATATTGCAAGAATAAATGTCAAATATGATCTTGACTTTGTATTCTAAAATACATGTATACAGGGTGGCCCACCCAACAAAAAACGGGCAACCACACCTTCACCGCCCAAAGCCAAAATTACCTTTACCAATGGATGAAGAATCCTTCTAGACAAGCACACCATCACCACTCAAAGCCAAAACTACCTATAACAATTGATAGAGAATCCTTCTAGACACATATGAAGCAATATATGGGACGCAGTGAACCCCCCCCCCCCCCCCCCCTCCTTTGTGGTGGTCATTGTGCTTGCGGAATGTTGTAGTTTCTTTTGAGGTTTTTAGGAGGGGTGCATTAGGTAACAATAGTCTAGAGAGTGTATAGGTATGGGGACTAAGGCGGGAGTCGCACGGTCCCATATCTTGCTGGATATCTAGACAAGCACACCTTCACCAACCAAAGCAAAAACTACCTATACCAATGGATATTCTAGAAAAAAAATGATATCAAAAAATGGTCCAGTAGTTTTAGATCCAGACTCGGTATCTTTTTCTTTCAGAAAGACTCCCCATTCGTTATACTAATTTTGCCTCAATGCAGCGAAAGCACACTTTGTCTGTTTTTCGGGGCCACCCTGTATAAAATATCCTTACTACTATCAAAAATAAAGCGAAACAAAGGTATGTACATTACTCTGTACAGTCAAACAGTCATTACTTCAATAAGATGAAATATTTAAGGTAGCACCCCATGACGAATCTCTTTTGTGAGTTTGTGTGATTCTGAAATAAACAGGGGAAAGTGGTTCACAGCATCACGAGGCGAATTAATGTTCCGCCGTGGTACAACAAAGTCCCAGTGGGAACGTACGTACGCAAAAGGCATGTCACAGTAAGTTTCCACAAGGCCAGGAAAGAAAAAGTCTAATGGGAAAACATCTTAAGTGACAAGTATGAATTGGCTGGCAAACAAGAAAATGAGAACAAAATAACCAAAAACAGGGACAGAAGGGCACGGTTGTACACTCTGGGCCTCTATCCCTCGGTGAAAATAAACTGGTTGGTCACCATGATGGCATTGCAATGGAAGAAGTTTGGAGGAATGTGAAGGAATATTTGGAATTCACAAAAAGCCCCTTGTCAATGTGTGCCTTTGCTGGATGAAATGCATAGGCCCATGCGTTCATTTAGGTCATCCGGGTCGACTCGGGTTTAGCCTATCATGCCGTTCACTTTATAGCTCTAAAGTCACACTCGGGACTCGCCCAAATCATCTGCCACCACAGACCCTGCTCGTGGATCACTGGTGGAATATACGCCACACGCATGCAAAAATCAACTTATCTCAACATATTTTGACCTCATTCAGACTTTAGAAGGCATTATTTCAGCCCGACATTATTGCTTTCTTGATTGACAGAAAAGCAGTAATTCTCAAGGTTAGCCCCAGTCCAAAAAGAGCATTTTATCAATGGCTAAGGCTATGAACATCACGTGAGGAATGAGGATAGTAATGACTTGTAATAGAGCGTTCATTTAGCATGGCTAACCCATCTGTATTTCAAACCCAAGTCGATCCCGGTGAGCTACTCAAACGCAATCTGCTGTCATTTTATTCACGCGAAAAAGTTGCGAGTATATCACTTCAAATTTTACATTGCCCGCTAGAAATCACACAAAATAACTGTTATGAAAGATTAGGTACAGGGTATTTGCAAGAGAAACATGTGGAACTTGCACATTGGTCACAATGATAAAATGCAGACAATTTTGGCAGAAATTTACAAGCAATTGAAGTGTCTTATTCCAAAAGGTCAGGGGCCATTTAAACCAAGCAACAAGAATTTTATTTCATGTTCTTGACAAGGGGATTTTTACATGTATGTTGGGGGTTTACCAAGCTAAATCTGATGTTAAGATTAAGAGTTAAAGAATTAACTTACTGATAATAATCTCCAACATAATGAACCTGTGTGGGAATTAAAGATTCCGGGCTGCGGTGGTATTAAAAATGATATGAAGGGAAAAAGATCAGTTACAAGTTCAGTGTGATTGTGTAGGCTTACGGTTTCAAGATTTCAGGCTAGCCAGCAACTGGAGTACTTCTTATCAACTAACCCGCTTATTAAAATGAGGTTTCCACGACTACTTCAGATATAAATGGTCAGGTTGACCAATCAAGCGGGTTTTAGCAGTAAGATACCCACACTGGTAAGCAGAAAATAGGTCCAGTCACACTTAGGCAAACTTAGCAATACTTCCTAATCATAAAAACATATATAACAATTTGTTCATTAATACTTGATGCAATACCGGTATTTCTAGTCACCGAATAGATACTTTTTAAAATTATATAATGTACATAGACATGAGCTTCAATCAGTTTTTAAAGTAGCCTTGACCAAGGAAGCTTGTTCCCTGAACGAGCAAGCAGCCGATACCATACCATTGGTTAAGGCTATTCTTAAAGTATCGAAACAATCAAGTTATAAACCAAGGAATCTGTTGAAAAAAAGGGTTAAATCTCACAGATTATTCAATGCAATCCATGCATTAACCGGTAGTTCACACGTTAGTAACACATTTTAGGTAAATTGTTTCTACTACACTGCAGCTGAAATCTACAAAAACAGTTCAAAACCCATAAGAGGACGTTAGGAGATGAACATGCTGTGCAAAGGGGATCAAACTCAATGATCTCTATATACACTAAAATGGCTTTGTGAATGCAGCCACTGCCCGCCATCTTGCTAGAGGCAAAATAACCGACCGGCATAGATACTGTTTGTGCAGCACGTATCGCGATGTGACTCATAAATGCCACAAATTTAAAAGAAGAATTTATATTGATATGACTTGACAACTACCTAAAAGTGTAAATCTGGTAAAGAAATGTGAATTCAGAAGTGTTAATTTTGTTTCAAATTTTTCTTTGAAAATACTTCTATTTAGAGAAGTATTCCGTCTAGAAATTGCATGTTTGGAGTGTTTATTCACTCCTACATGTATTTCAAAGAAAGTTGCTTAAGCAAAAATGCTTAAGCACAAATAAATGTGCTCAGTAAAACCAGTTTAGCAGCCACAATTCCGTGTGATGTACATTGTTTGTTAATGGTATTTAGCTGTTGTTAGCTCAGCATAATAATCACAATGAATTTTGACTCCTCATTTGATTTTACTAAGCATAGTTTTTGTGCTTATAAGCCATTTTTAAAATGGCCCTTGGTTGAAGGCAAACAATTCCGTGTATAGAGATCAGTGAATCCAACTAGCTGAAAGCGACGATCCAGACCTGATCGGGTTCAGTGGCAGCTCTTTTGCATATTCCCGTCAGGAAGGCCCAGGGAGAGAGACCGACTTTGCTCTACAATTGTAAAACCAGGACACAGACAATTGAGGGAAGCAATGCTTTGATTAGTCTGCAGTGTTGGGTTTCTTCCGCTAAAAGTACCTCTACGATTAAACAAGCTGGCAGCCAACTCTATGGACTCTGTGATCAAGTGGCCTTTCTAAAAACCATTTGTAAGGCATTGTTTGTGCGAGCACAACACACCCCTAGTGTTATCAAGACAGGTGTTCATGTATTCCCCCCCCCCCCCCCCACTTGAACCCCCCCCCCCCCCCACTTGCACCCCCCCCCCCCCCCCCCCCACACTTCCACCCCCCTCGCCCTCTCCACACACACACGCAGTCATGTATAGACCGGCAATCGTGGACGGGGCATTGTCCGACCGTCTTCCCTCTTTTGTTTCCGGATGATCGCCATAGGATTTGTACACGAGAAAAGATCGTGGACGTTGTGTCAATCGTGGACCCATTGTTTGACTCCCAATTATTTTGTCCGACGACCACGATTGCCGGTCAATACAAACGCACACACGCAAGTGGGTAAATGCCGTCAATAGGGGACGGGGCATTGTCCGACCGTCTTCCCTCTTTTGTTTGTACTCTAACGTTTTCGGATGATCGCCATAGGATTTGCACACGAGTCTGAATCGGGGACCTTTGCGGAATAGGGGACCCCATTGTTCCCTTTGTCATACGTCCCCTATTTCAATCAAAAACAAACGCACACACCCATATATGTATGGGTATATGGACCGGCAATCGTCATGGACGGGGCATTGCCCGACCGTCTTACTTCTTTTGTTTGTACTGCAACGTTTTCGGATGATCGCCATAGGATTTGTACACGAGTTGAGATCTTGGACGTTGTGTCAATTGTGAACCCATTGTTTGCCTCCCAATTCTTTTGTCCGGCGTCCACGATTGCCGGTCAATACAAACGCAGACACACACAAGACAGAAGCACAATAGGCTATACAATAGATCCTTCCTGTCCTCGGGCATTAAAGTGTACGCTATTCTATGGGATTAGAATACAGTACATTTACAAAGAGAAACACAATAGGGTATACTCGGTCATTATGTAAAACACAACTTTATGTGCATGTCTCTCCCATCGGTCTCTTTAAAATCTCTTTAATACCTGTGCAAGGAGCCCAATTACTTACTACATTACCATGGTTATTGCTAAAATTTGCCATTTGAAAAACTACATGTATTCAACGCCAGGATTGTACTTGTTTGTCAGGCACAATTTCAAGGAAAGTACTACCATGCACTATAAAGAAGCACATTTCCTTCTCTCATCAGTAACTGTTTTTATTCTGGACTTTAAATACCCGTGAAAAAATGCTACAGGTACAAATACATGTATTAACAGAAACCTTACGATATTTCAAAGGCACCTTCGTTAAAATACCACGTCATGAATAATTTTGGTTACACATACTGACACCCGGGTGCGTGTGCACGTTGCAAATGCATTCGCACTTTGAAAGGTTTGACAATTTTGCTCTAAAATTTCCCAAAACAAAAATGATAGTTTGTTAAAAAAGGAAAATTCCTCAGTTCAGTAAAATTTGCGTGCATGCACACACAGTGTCAGTTCGTGGTATTGGTGACAAATTAATATTAAACTAAAGCAATTTCTACATGTACAATGTAACTACATAAGATTAGGGCTGTCTCCATTATACTGAATGATCGAAAATTAGATCATCAACCAAATACTCAAATAACTAATTTATTAGTCGCCGTTTATTTATTATGTCGCCGTTGAGGGACAAGCAACATTTTTTTTAAACCAAAATATTCTTTCTTATTTAGCGTAAACACACATTTAAGAAAAGGCCGAACTACATGTTCTTTTTGTTCTCACGAAGTGCATAAGACTTAAAAATGATCTCACGAAGTGAAAAAAACCAAAAACCTTACCGTTTCCTCTTCGGTCGACACCTTCTCTTCCAGGTCAGAGGTCGTGACCGGCATCCAGGGCGGGTCAATCACGGCAATGTTGGACAGCCCAATGGTGGGCGACGGGACGGTAAAATCAATGCTGGGCGGGGGTACCTTAGGTGAGAAAAAATCACAAAAGCTGGGTCAAAGTAATCCTCGGATCCTGCGAGTGTGATCTTTTCCCGTGGTAGATCCCTGTACGTTTTGTGTTCTTAATAATGACCCATACATGACCTTTGACCTTAGTGATTGGGTGAAGAAATATGTCTTCTAACCAAAGGATCATTGCATCAAAGTTTCATAAAAATCCATGAAAGCATGTAGAATTATACAATTTTTTCAAAATTTTAACCTGAAACATACATGTACGTACGGAGCTATGGTCATACAGAATTTAGGACTGGTAGGTGTCTCCCAAAACTTTGTTTAGACGACACAATAAACTGTGATAAAGGAAATTTTTGTTTCAGTTCAACTTTGGTTCTTCGGGTGACCCAAGTTGGAATGTATCTGTTGAGGGACTCGGTAACAATTCTACACGAAGCTTCTTCTTACTCTAAAGATCAAGGAAGCCTTTTCCTCCATGCGTGGCCAGACTTGGTGTCGGAATCGCCAGAGCACAGCAAACCTCTGGATAGCATCAGCTCGTTGGCCTGCTTCTTGGTGATGCATCTCTCCAGCGATGAGTTTATTGACCGTCTCAGGGATCTTGACGGCACAGATCAGCACCATGGCGGCTGTAAATAACAAACACAAAACATGAGGCATCAGGTTTAACTAGTCTCGTGCACATTTTAATTGTGCCTGTTCGGAACGGGCAAATGGCTTGGCCTCCGGTAGAGCCGCATATGTGGCCGTAGAGAGTGCAGTGCCTTTGTTCAAAACGGAGAGCTAATATCAACTATCCACGCTTAAACCGTGTTATATTTGTAAAATAAGTTGCTATATACCTGCAGAGCCAGCAAGCTGTTGACTGCTGTCCAGTAGTAACTCCCAGGCTAAGGTCAGGATATCAGCAAAGAGGTCCTCGGTCAGTATGGGTGCCGCCTTGCTGAGGAGGGAGAGGGGACTGTGCCATAGGTACATGGCCTGTTGGAGGCAAGACAAATCACAGGGACACGTTTAGGACTCTACCGGATTCTTGGACTCTCCTTATTAAAGCTACGGTAGATCATTTGTCAGTTGTGCAATATTTAATCGTTTGAAGCAGCACGCAAGGTCTTTCCCGAGCCAATATTAAGACCATGGCACTTCCATATTGCATACCAACCTGCGTCTTGAGAAACTTGAGCTGTGGCGAGTCTTCCTTCTTGGGCCATTCTAGTTCCATTGGGAAGGAGACGCCAGTCAGAGCAACAGCCGAGTTGGTGCGGCTAGTGGACGTGGCTGCCTGGTGTCTGAAGACACTGACTTGCCGGTCTAAGGTGGAGGAGGTGCTTTCCCGTCTTAGCTCTCGGAAGCTGCGCAGAGTGGAATGGCCCTGGCCAGACTCCTGCAGTCAACAGAAAGGCAACCTTTACAGTGGTGAGCTGTATTTAAAAAAAAGTATGTAAGTTCGCTCCAAACAAGGCAAAAGCCACTTGAGGTAGGCTATGAAGCTACCAAGAAAGAAAAACATAGTTAAGAAAGCAAAAGATAGAAATTAAGTTTCATCTTGAAGCAAAAGAGATGAGGGAAAATTAAACATGCACCAGGCAAAGAATTCCACAGAGCTATAAAACGAGAGAAAAAGCTATTGGAATAGCATTTCATTCTACATCTAAGTACAGTTAGAGTGGGTGGGAACAGGCAGGGAGCCAAGTTCCACGCTGAAACATCCTAACCGGAAGAAGCAACATGGACTAATCCGGCTAACGTTTACCAAGAAAATACATATAAAAGAGAGTAAGAGTAGCAACAGATCTCCGGTGAGAGAGGGATTGCAAGGATGAGCCCATACCGACCTTGCGTTTGCCTTTGCCGTCCATTCGTCGCATTCTCTCATCCATGTCGTCGTCCTTTGGTCGCAGGATGCTCTCCTCCCCACAGATGTATCGGACGGCCTTCATCAGCCGATAGCAGTTACGCTTCTGCCTCTCAAAGCAGTTGGGATGGCAGCAACGCTGGTGGTTGCAGATGAAGTTGGTCTTACTGGCGATCTCAACAACGATCTGGGCACACACAAAAACGATGATGTTTCACGAGATTTGAAGGTTTGCATGGTGAATGGCAATAAGATATGTTCTTTGCAGTAGCACCATGTGGAAATTCTCTTTTGTGAGTTTGTGTGGTTCTGAAGAAAACTGGAGGGAACTCAACATTTGGACAGTATGCTCTGCCCGTTGTCAGAAGACGTGCACATTAACAAGAGTCGTTGAAAGTCGTACACAAGTTGCTCAACAATCCCCAAAATGCTCATAATTATAGAGTACTTGTGTAAAGAACTGGGGCATCCCCAGTGCCACTCTACAAAATCATCCCTAGTTTATACACCGATGCTTTAGCTAAGATCAATTTTAGAGTGGGACTCTTCTTCAGTCCTAAGAAGAGTCGTAAGATGTGACAAGTTTTGTGAAAGTGGTTTTCAAGTTATTCTTGTTACCGGTATCCAGGGCATGTTCTTGCTGAGATCGATGTCATCCAAGCCCACCGTGTCCGGCGTAGAGGCCAGCTCGGGGACCACGTGCTCGGGCTCCATAGGGCTGACCTGCTCGCTGAAGACACTGCTGGTCTCGCCGGTGGAGTCGTCGTCCACCGAGATGGAGCTTATCTTGCGGCTCTTGACGCTGCCTGAACGACCCAGCACTGTTGGAGCGACAGGCTTGGGAGTTAGCATGCTGGACCAGAAAATGACCCAATGGGCCCGTGGTGTAATGACGTCATGCTTTGTTTTATGTACGATAAAATGTAAACAAATCAGGGCATGAATTATGCAGGCTTCCAAACAGACGAAGGTGAGAAGAAAAACAGAATAGTTGAATCAAAATGTAAAAAAAAAAGACAAAATCAAAGTAGGACTTTTGCGGAATTTCAGGAATCAATTTTTGTTGATACTCATGCTGTCCACTGTACCATAAGCCTCATTTGGCATGTTCTGAGCTCACAACACTTGTGCTCTGTCAGCAACTAAGCTCTTGGAAGTATAGTTGCAATACTCCTGCACCCAAACCCTTCATTTTGTGATTTACATACGATAGTGTGTAGCACTGTTATACAAATATTCTATAAGATTTTTTCTTTCTTTTTGGTAAACAAAAAAAGGAGAAAAAAAGAATTTCAAGAATAAAGTGGAAAAAGTAGATAAAAATCAAATAGGACAAAGTGGGAATATTTGAAAGCCTGCAACCTATTTTCTAGTTTCGTACCAATTCCGAGAGTCAACTATAGAGAGATAACAGAAACAAGATATAGAAACAAGGGGAAAATAGCAGCCGAGATGGTAAAATATAGAGGGAGAGGGCACTAGAGAGAATAACAGACAAGAGATCATAGAAACACTGTAATATACAGAAAAAGGTTAACGTTTCTATATTGGTTTTAGAGAAAGGTGCATTAAGATTACAATGTTAAAATGCATTGGTGCAAGAAGCTCTTTAAGGTAGGATACACCATTTGCAGATATCGAAACAAGTTTACCACCAAATTATTATTAAGAAATGTCTTACTTATTTAAAAGCAAATAGTGATTCTAAGCATCCAGCAAAATGATTGCACTAGATATCCTGTAATTGTTCTGAACAAATCACGATCTGTGGACAAGAACAACTTGCCAATGCCAGTTAAAAATTAACCCTGTTTTTTTCTCTTTTTTTTCAGCATCCATCCTGTATTAAGAAATGTCTTACTTATTTAAAAGCAAATAGTGATTCTAAGCATCCAGCAAAATGATTGCACTAGATATCCTGTAATTGTTCTGAACAAATCACGATCTGTGGACAAGAACAACTTGCCAATGCCAGTTAAAAATTAACCCTGTTTTTTTCTCTTTTTTTTCAGCATCCATGATTGTAAAACTTTGAATAGGTCAGTTAAACGATATTTACTATAAAATACAACCCCACAAATCCACCCATTCCTGATTATTCAAGTACTTACCAATGGTGTATACGACCTTTATATTACTAGCGTGCTAACTATTCATTCTTAAAATTATGTCAATTGTTATGCTTATTAAACAATGACTGCAGTGACAAAAACATATTATGTCAATGAGTTTGTTATCAAATCTACAGGAAAAAAAGCAACTCAAGAAAAACAGAAATTAAAATATCGAACACACAGACGCCATGCAAAATACAAACAGCTTTTATTATCAAAGCCTCAATTTGATTGGTGATGCGAGAAGCATTTCCCTAATTAAAAGTGTTTCGCTAATACAAAAATTAGTAATAGAAATGGAAGCATAGATATAATAAAATTCCATTGTGACAAAATTGTGAAGCATTCAATGAAATTAAAACACACGTTTGCTGCAGAGCAAATTTGTTGCATACACCCTACGCGTGTCGTAAGCCACGCACTTTTTAGAGAAATTGGCTGTAGGTGTCTTGTGCTTGGATTTTAACGATT
This sequence comes from Crossaster papposus, assembly GCA_037893245.1. Taxonomy (NCBI): domain Eukaryota; kingdom Metazoa; phylum Echinodermata; class Asteroidea; order Velatida; family Solasteridae; genus Crossaster; species Crossaster papposus. Next base: position 1,232,531 of record JBAIAA010000089.1, on the reverse strand, counting down.
CCAATAAACAAATGCTCTCTCTGTCACGATCTCCAAGTTGGGAGCTACTTGCTTGATCATTGGTCTGGAGCATTGAACTTGTGGTCTGGAGCATTGAATTTGTAATCTGTGGGTAAAGCTGCAGGTCGTGGGTTCGAGTCCGGACTTGGACAATGGTGCGTGTGCTATTGGACAAGGCACTTTGTCACTCATTGCTTCTCTCCACCCAGGAGTAAATGGGCGACTGTGAGGGCAGAGATGGTTGATATTATTAGCGCCAAAATGGCAGCGTCGAGCTGTATACTCCTTATGGAGCTGAGACAGTATTTGGAATGTTTCGTGGGACCATATGGTGCATGATATGCGCTTTATAAGAATGGTTAATTATTATTACTATTATTAATAAAAAAGGAAAAAAAGTGAGAAGTGTATGGAAATATATGTACAGGGAACGAGAAAAATAAGGTGCGTGAAAGATTTAATAGCAAAGAAGGAGAACCTTCTGCAGATATTGAAAGAAAAACGCGAGTAAGAAATGGAAAATGTGGTGAGTGAGATAGAAGAATTGGAAAGCTGCGTCAAAGGAAGGAAATGTTTTACCATTGTTAGATGATTAGTTGGATGAAGCCACAAATCCCAATTTGTATCCAGGAATAAACAAAAGAAGCAATTGGCAAATGAAGGAATGGGGAAGGGGAAAAATAGCAAATTTGGATTTTGGTAAAAAAAAGAAAGATGATTGTATTATTTTCTCCCATACCCATTAATATACCATGCATAAACTTGCAACTAGTCGAACTCTGTGATATGTTAAATGTTAAAGCAAATCAGCCTTAATCCTCTTTATCCAGTTCGCGTCGGAGGACGTGTATACGCATATGCAAATCACATGGTACAACCTTTTGCCTTGGCTAATGTTTTACTTTGTTTTGTCACTGGATTTCAAGCGACGAAATCATTTGCAAATAAAGATGAGATTTTTTTACAGTACAGTGAAACACTGCTATACCGAACATTTAGCTCCCGATTTGTTTGTACAAAAATACCGAACATTGTTGTTTAAGAAAAAAAATCCACTGTCCTTGGCTCCAGATTTTTGTGTTCAAACATACCAAACATTGTTGTAAAAAATATGTCAACATATTTTTAAAAATCTACAAGTTTAGAGTCCGCAGACCAAATTTAACTAGATATAAATCCCAAATTGTGCCATCGCGACCATGTGCCAAGGTGTTGAACCAGTGCAAACTGGTTTGCATATTGTAGCATTGCCACATGAGGTCGCTGGTCGCACTTCGAACAGTATGAGCATACCTGTAGCTTTACGTTCACAGCCAACCAACATATGCCCTCAGCCTCGGTCCAAATATTGGGCTACCGGTTTCAAATGATCGAGAGGTGTATAATGCTCATAGCAGTTTTTCGCAAGTTATGCACACCTAGAGTTGAAAAATGTGTGATAGCATTGCAGCATGAGCAGTGGCAGCTTTTGGGTGTTCGACTTTTTTCATTTTATTTTCAAAATGGCCGCTAATATACTTGTTACCAAATTAATTATAAAAACAAGCATATTGGCGGCCATTTTGAAAAAAAAGTAACAGTGATAACACCCAATAATAAGCTGCCATCGCAGTGCACTGCTGCAATGCTATTACACATTTTCCAAAAATCGCCATGAGCATTATTCCCCTCATTTGACACCAACCAACCCTCCAGGCTGATGGCCTACCAATCGTTGGACAATATACGAGGTGCTCTGGCAAAATGAGATGGAACTGGGCACATAGCGTAGTAACAAAGATTTTCTGATTTATTGATAATTGTAATCTTTGGTATGCCTACTAAAAACCTACTCAAGTAATAGTAAGAAAGTAGTGAAATAAAAGTGTTTTTAAGGAAAAACAATTCATTTTTTCTACATCAAATATTTTGAGATATGTTGATAATTCTGAACTTTAAACATCCATAACTTGTTAATGAAATGTCTGTTTGAAGCGCAACAAACAGCATTGTAAAAATAATTTTATCCTTGCTCCTATTCCCTGAGAACCCTCATTTCAAGCTCTGCCCAGTTCTGTCTCATTTTGCCAGAACCCCTTACAATTATTGCCAAACGCCTTGACCAAGGCAAATGTTGCGTACAAATTTCGATGCACATCTCCGACTGCAGGAAAACGCATTCATTTTAGTATAAAGAATCGCTCATCACCCAATGATAAAGTCAATCAGGTAAACTCAGCAGACTGCATGCAGAGTCCACAGAATGGCAGTAAACACTGTGATGTTTAACAAACAAAACAAGCGCACGACGGTCCACAACTTACAAGAAGACAAAAACGACGAAGCTAAGCCAAACATAGGGTGCTCATCTGAAAACAAGCATAAACAATTTGTGGAAGAGAGAAGCACACATTTATAACTACAGGATGGTTCAAAAAGCCTCAAGTTTAAGGTGATTGTTCAGCCACCTCTTACAATTTCAGAGAATGTGTGTTTACCTAGTGTTGATAAGTAGAAACTAAAGGGGTATTCGAAACCAATACTTCATCTTCGCCGCCGAATTCCAAATCACTGAGAAGCAATTTTGAAATAAAAGCAAACAAAAATATTTTAACTTTTGGGTTCATGTCAGCAGACTCAATGTTTCTGAAGCAGAAACAGGTACCACAATTTGGCTGGAGTTCTCAAAGTTGGGAGCGTAAAATCACTCTAGGCCAAAGATGAAGATGAAGCCAGAGATTCGAAAAGGCCCTAAATGAACGAAGCACCCGTGGACAAGCCAATTTTGTAAATACGATCTGTAATGGGCCATATCTTGAGATTCGATTAAGCTAGAACTAGTGGAGTGCCGTGTCTTCGTGATCTGGAGCATTGAATTCGCCGTCTGTGGGTAAAGCTGCAGGTTGTGGGTTCGAGTCCGACCTGGGACTACGGTGCGTGCGCCCTTGGGCAAGGCACTTTGTCAATCATTGCTTCTCTCCACCCAGGAGTAGATGGGCGGAGGTGGTTGTTATTAGCTGCTTCGCGCCAAAATTTATGGCAGCATCGAGCTGTAGACTTCCTAGGGAGCTGAGATAATATTTTAAATGTTTTGTGGGCCAAATGAGCAGGGGTAATAATGACACAGCGCCTCGAGTACCAGTCCTGGTAGATACGTGCGCTATATAAAAATCCAGTATTATTATTAGTATTTTTTTTCAGGATTATTTCTAAACACCTAACTTCTCATCACTATATACACAAATTCTCTGGAATTGTAGAAGGTGAGTGGATAATCACACTAAACTTGGGTACATTTTTCTTTTGAACCGCCCTGTATCTGCAGCAAAAAAATGATAAAATGCAGAAAAAAATATACACAGGGCTTGCAAAATAAAATGTCTAACATGACATCCTTGGGAATAATAAGGTTAAATATTGACAATTGTCCTGCAAAACGGGGGGAATTACACTGAAAATAGGTGGCATTTTGCCTTTGACCGCTAATGAATTTTCAACTTGGTACTGGCCAATAATTTATATATTTCACAAGCCCCGAGTTTGCAGCGCATTGGTAGAATGTCTACAGAGAAAGGCCTTGCTGTATACTCTAAACTATGCTAGGCAGTGGGATATGGTTTTTAATGTTGAGGTCAAAGTTGAAGTCTTTTTTTCAGATTGAATACTGAAATTTGCTGGAATGTGAGAAACTAAAGGCTTAACAGCAAATGTTGTTGACCTTGTGCTTTGAATAATGGAACACAGTGCTCATTTATAATATAATCATTTGGGAGGCTAATCATCCTTATACGCAGCTGGGATGCTGAATTGCGAAGCATGCGGCTGCAACGTGGTCGAGTCGATGGCATGTAAAGGTGCCTCTGGCATTGTTATTATTCAATATTTAAACCGACAAAAATCGTTTTGAATATTCCATTAATGATCGACTATTTGGGATATTCGGTATATTTTACAGCTATATAAAATGTGAATCTACCATTGTGTGTAAGCTATCTCGGTGCAAAAGTAGAAGAAAAAGATTATAGAAAAAATTTGAATTGAAAAGTATATTATTTGTTGTCATGCTTCAAATTGTAATTTACAACAGGAGTTACAACTCAATTTTTTTTTTAACAGTCATTTCTCAATCCATCAGGCATGTCTTCTTTGACAAATGTATCTAAAAAAAAAGCTACTGACATAAATTTATTAACAAAAAACAGACGTAATAAATATAAAAATAACTTGCACAAATTGCACTTCTAGTTCTAATCTATTCCCTGCATTAGGTCAATGTGCATTTGTTTTAATTATTTCCACAAAACAGTGCATGCTGTGGGCTTGTGGTGTGCATTTCATGGCTTTGAGCATTAAACAAAAAAGCATTGGATTGGCAATTGGCTAAGCTTTTGCATGACTAATACTTAAAGCCAGTTCATACATCGTGGGAGTGCAAAATGCGTGAGCTATCCTCACAAAATGATCTTCAAATCCGACTTTTTTTAAAAAGAGCTTTCTAACGATATACAACGTGAAGGGGTACCGAGTTCAGAAATGTGGACTACCAACATTCTTGAAATGGTAAAACCAATTTTTGAGAAAAAACATTTACAAATCTTACAGTTGTGTTTAATACAGCAATTCGGTCAACTCATAAAAACAGGAGGAAATACCGGAAGTCTTAAAGATGTTTGACGGAACAAAAATATTGGAGAAAAATAGCATAAACTTACAGATTATAGGTTCACTTAAAAAAAAAAAAAAAAACACCTTTAAATTTTGACTTTGTGCGACTTTACTGTAAAATTGCAAGTTCGAACTTAAAGCTCATTTCATGTTGACAAACCACTAATTCACTGCGCATTCGCCTGAGTTAAAAGGCGAATTTTGTAAACTTCCAAGAGGAAAATCCTGTCTTGAAGTCACACATTAACAGCTGCAGTTGCTTTTACCACGAGTACGAACTGGCCTTTACGTCTATCTATAAACCATTTTTTTTCTCTACCAAAAAAAAAAGACATTTACAATCTTTGTAGCACACAAAGCTCAATGCTAAATAACTACAATTATCTATAATACATATATATCTATAATCAATAAATAAATTAGAAAAAGAAAAAAACACAGATGGATTTTTATCCATTGCGTGAAATCAAATAATGAAAAAAATAAAAATCACAAGAACAGTGTGAGCGATATGAGCGTTAATTGGCGTGTTTCTACCTGCGGGGGCGCTGTTTTCATGAGACATGCCGATGATTGTTGGTTGACTCTCAGCACTGAATTTAACATGCGGTGTGGTGTCAGCCGCCGGTTGCGCCTGGGAGCCAGTCTGCGTTCCTGCTGGAGGATTAGGGACAAAAATCCTCACTTATGCACTCCTCAATGGAAAATAAATGCAACGCAGACATTATTAGCAATGGAAGGTGTCTTTATATAAATACGATATGACGCACAACAGAAAATGAATTATATCAATAGTGTGATTTTGTTTTCAAGTCACACAAATTTCTTTTCCCAAAATCGAATGTTGAGTAACCACGCACATCACCTGCTGAAAACAAAACAGAAAGCACTAACATTCACAAGAATGAAAATGAAATAGAACTCAAACCGAATCCGAATGAATTTGACACCTTTATTAAAGGGCAAATCCATGAAATTGACAACCTTAATACCATACAAAAGCCTATCAAATCTTGCCCTATCATTGGCAAAATGTGTAAACAAAGCCACAGAAAAACAATAAAATGCAATTATTCCCATCCAAATTCGTCTTTCAACCCAGAAAATCCGAACGCCTAGCTTAACCCAATTAAACTACCGGTAACTGCAAACCACCAGTAACTGCAAACTAACAGTAAATAAAAACTACCGATAAACGCAAACTACCGATAACCGCAAACTACCGGTAACCACAAACTACCGGTAAAGGCAAACTACAGTCAACCGCAAACTACAGTGCAAACCAACCTAATCAATGAAATCCCCAACAAAACAAAACAAAACCAATTTAAATCAAACGAAAGGGCAAACCAAACCAAACCAAACCAAAAATCATTCAAACAAAAAACAAACTGTGAACTTTGACCCAACAAAACCGTTTCAACATTTCTAACTGGCCTAATTGCCAACCTACCTAACCAACAAAATCCAAAGCTCAAAACGAAGACAAAAAACGATGACTGATAAACATGGACAAAAACAGCTTTTACTACTCTGTTCATCGTTTGAGTAACCCAAACATTTTAACTAATTGTTTCATTACTTCTATCAATTGTGTGTAACTTAACTCATTTTGCACTTCAAAACACTTGAATGAAAAGGAAAAAAAGCGTGAAAACCAAAATCAAGAAATGAAACCAAGATGATGAATTTTGACTGAGTGCATTATGTTTTGTCTTTCAGCCAGAGACATAAAACAGACTGTTAATGTATGCAAAAATATACGGTCCATTAAACAAAAATAACACATGAATATTCATTTCTGATTAATTAGTGAAATTCACAACCCATGTCATTGAATAAACAAAAGCTTTAGGGCTTTGTGACATTTTGAAGTTAACAAATCATGCAAAGTTAAAACCAACCAAATAGTATTACTTGGCCTGAAATTTGTTATAAAACTTGATTGTAATGTGTAGGTATAGTGGTGTGCATTTACGGATAGTATGGTACCGGGTACCGGGGAACCGGGAACCGGGTACCGGGTACCCAATATAAGTAAAACAATGACGCCCAGGTACCTGTAAAAAGAAACTCTAAAATTCAAATCCTGGAAGTCATCTAAAAGGCTATAATAGCTGAGTTGTACTTTCCGAGAACTTTGTTTAGTACCAAATTTTGAGCTGTTTGTTGTGAACAAAGCAAGAAAAATATTGACAGTAGAAAACAAATGTTGATACTTTGAATGCATACAAAAATAATTGGTCGTACAGGATTCTGATTGTCCAATGTCTTTAATTTCTTTAGCAAAGTATATACTGTCCAGTGTCTGTATTATGCAGCTTTATCTATACCAAACCATCTTAACATCGGGTAGTTAATCTGGTACTCGGAAAGTACTTGACTCGGGTACTCGGGTACTCGGGTACTCGGGCGCTCGGGCGCTCGGGCACTCGGGTATTCGGTTACTCAGGTATTCGGTTACTCAGGTACTCGGTTTCTCAGGTACTCGGTTACTCAGGTACTCGGGTACTCGGGCACTCGGGTGCTCGGGCGCTCGGGCACTCGGTTACTCGGGTACTCGAGTACTCGAGTACTCGAGTACTCGAGTGCTCGGTTACTCGGTTACTCGGGTACTCGGGTGCTCGGGTACTCGGGTACTCGGGAACTAAAGCAGACATGCTGCTATAGTTTGGTATATATTTCCAAGCATCACTGTGTGCAGTGGAAAATATCTGACTGCTCCTTATGACCAGTCTTCAATTTCATGCATATGTATGAGGCAATGTACAATTATAACATGGTCATTATTGCATTGACAAGCAAAATCAGGTCTTGGAAGCTCAGAAATACAACTTCCTTGGTTGACAACTTAATTTAAAGGGAAATTTATTGCCTCTGTCATTTTCTTTTTTAAAAACCATATGATAATTGTTAATCACTTTCAAAATAAAATGTCACACACACTTCAGAATGTAAGTCTGCTATAAACCAAACTTTACAGTTATATGAAGATTTATGTTCAAATAGCACTACGTATTGATGACATTGCGCACCATTTACCACAGTGCATCACAGAAAAAAACCAGGGTCACCACAGGGTCGCCACCGCGACTTGTATACGTTTTCGCATACGCTTGCACTTTCCACGCTCAATTTTCAACTTTGTGGCTTTCGAGGAAACTCTCCTGCATAGTAACAATTTTTCCCAGAATTTTGAGGTCTTCCACGAGTGACATGGGTAAAAACTGCACATTTCACTGTCTTTTGGTTTAAAAACCCACCCATGTCGTTGGCATTGTGACCCCACTGAAAACTGAATGTCATGTGGTAAACATTTGGCGATGTCATTAACACACACACATGGCTATTGTTTTCAATACAATACAAATTGTTAATAATTACAGATGAAAATTAGAATTACAAATTATAGTTCAGATAAAAAGCAAGTCAGCAATTTTGTCCGAGCTTTATTTGGCCGAGAACCATGTCCGTTTGTCAACTTCAATCTATATTAACACTCTTTTGTCTTATATTTATGTCACACGTGGTGTCAAAAAAGGCGGGACAAAAAAATAAAAAAATATGAATGAAATGAAAAATGTCAGGTGATGTACCTTCCACCAATCAGAGGATGAGAATCCATGCAATCAAAATGGAAATGGTTAAAAATAAATAAACGAAATCCCCTCATCACCATGCGCTGATGGGATACCTTACCGAACAGCGAATCGGGGCGGCTTCTGTGGCGATTGCGAAAGCTATGGTTGTGTTGCTCCCTTGGGGCCGGGGAGGAGGGGGCTGGGTGGCGACGCAGCAACCCCCCACGACTTTGCTTACGACCCGGGGTCACTAGGTCAAGGAAGAGAAAGAAAGAATAGTGGTTAGGCCTGCGATCTTAATACGCCCGGATCCCAGACGGCTTTAAGCAAGGGATTGGGACTTCCCCCGAAGCGGGCGGGCCCGGATTAAGTGAACTAAAAAGAAGCCTGACTTGTGAGGACTGTCCTGAACTTAACAAAAGAAACAGTGGAATATTTTGACCATCTGTTCCCCATCAAGAATTAAAATAAGTTTCTGCAAGTCCATCAAAAGTCCTCCAGTCACTAAGTCAAGTCACTAGCTATTCAAATGAACTGTTTAATTGCATTCCTGTTAAAGCATTCCTGGAAGCATTCCGGTTACTTGCGACTGGCTTTATGAAATGACTTGTGATTGGACTCGTGACCGGACTCGTGACCGGACTCGTGACCGGACTCGTGACAGGACTCGTGACCGGACTCGTGACCGGACTCGTGACCGGACTCGTGACCGGACTCGTGACCGGACTCGTGACCGGACTCGTGACCGGACTCGTGACCGGACTCGTGACCGGATTCGTGACTGGATTCGTGACTGGACCGTTCAGGCCGTTCAGTCAAGTCCATCCCATCCCTTCTCAAGACCTCTTAAGTTATCAACAAGTCTCCAATACGAGCTTCACGTTGCCGCCCCGTTTTTGCCAATTTCCTTGGTCGTGATACAAACGGCATGCCAGGACTTGCCAGTGTGACAGGGCTTAACGATGTATAATAATGCAATGTGTACCTTTTCTCTCCTCCACTTGTTGATCTACGTTGTTGAGTTCCGTGTTGCTGCTATGCTGGGAGTCGTCATCCCCTCCCAAGGCAAAGCTGATCTTTCTCTCGCTAGTCCCTGCTCCGTTACGTTACCGATCGAGAGAGCACACCAAATATCACATGATTGGGGTAAACAAAGGTTAAACACTTAAAGACTACTGAATAAAGCTGCATGCTATGGACTCCGTAAACGAGAACGATGGATGCTTGGGGGCCATTGCTGCTGTGCGTCACGATTTGGGTGCCTTACTCTTAGGGTGCGTTCGTTTAGCTCACGAGAGTCGACATGGGTTAACCCTGGGTCGTTCATTTAGCTCTCATACTCGGGGCTCATGTGAGTCAGCCAGCACAGACCCTGCTCATGGAGCGGAGTTACTGGTGGAATACGTCACAAACAGGCGTTGTTTATTCCAAGGAACGAATAAATAAGGTGGCCGGGCAGTGGATACGTTCAAATGCGCCTAACACCAATTTATTGGAAATCTAAAAATTAATTATTTATTGAGTTCATTGTGGCTTCAGAAACTGTTATTTTAGCCCCAGGTTGTTACTAGGTGTTTGCGACTGATGGAAAAGCAGTAAATCTTGAAGTAGCCTCAGTCTGACAATGTCGTCTTGTTAATGGCTACGGCCGCGGCTGGATCATAATGGCCTGGAATTGAACGTTCGTTTAGCATGGCTCTCTTGGCTAACCTGACTGCCTTTATCCGAGTCTATCCGGGTGAGCTACTCGAATGCACCCTGCGAATAGGCGAATGACACAACATATACGCGAAGTGTCCCATGCGTACACATACGGGTTTTCAAAACCTATGCTTCGTCTACAGCTTCGCCTCCGACTTCCGAACCACTCAGAAGCAAATAGAAAAAAATTGAAGCAAATGAAAATATTCAAACTTTTGGGTTCACATCAGTCAATTAAATGTTTCTGAAGCGCAACAGGCACTAGAATGTGGCTGGAGTTCGTGCAGCTGGGAGCCAAAAATCGCCTTGAGCCTATAAAGACGAAGACGAAGCCAGGGATTCGAAAAGCCTCATAGGTTTGCCATTTACGTACCCTTCCCGTACGAAGTCCATTATTAACAGTGGTAATTTGAAGACTAATAAAATGCTAATGCAGGCAAACAATGTTGGGAGTTAGCAGCGTTGGGGTCTGGCAAAATATGTAAGACCACATTTTACTGTCACCATTTTCACAAGAAGACAGGCATGCCAAAAACATTTTTTTTTTTTTTTGGGGGGGGGGGAGTTTTTAAACAGAGTTATTTTTATTAGGAGTTGTTTATAAATAAATTTAAAAAAACACACACACAAGTAGAACAGAGTTTTTAAATTTAAGCCAATTTATTTTATTTTACTCATCTAACTAACCCTATAAAGTATTACATCTGTGAATGCCGTATATTCTTAGAAAACAAAATTTTAAAATTTCAATTCAATTCAAAATTCAGCGATAAGTTGAATTGCACATAGCATCAGCATTCAAGGCACGTTCTCATTCAGCCGATTGCAGCTGCTTGCGCGTGCCACGCACTGAACCGATTAATAAGAGCATCCACGCGTGTATGCGCATCGTGCCAACGCTCGCGCGCACCATTCACGGATTCGAAACCAACAAACAACAGAATTTTTGTTAAATGCTTCTCCGAGACGCATCTTCGGAAATGACTTTTTATTTTGATTTTAACCAGTTCGCGCCAGAGGACGTATATACATGCAAAGTTTCCCCAGATTCCAAACGTTTGACGCATAAACCTGGCACGAGCAAGGCCGGAAATGTCTGTCAGCAGCGAGCAAGGCCGGAAATGCGTGGGTGTGCTTCCCGGTACCATCGGCCTGAACCCGCCTCGAATCTAGTTTCGTAAAAAATAATCCCGCGCCTCGGCTCAGTGATGTTAAAATAATCCCGGCGTGAACTGGTTAAGCTTAGATCTTTAAGTTCTGCGAGAATTTCCTCATGAAAGGCAAAATCTGCTTACTCCTTTCAGACCATCTTAACGCACAATGACTTTATTCTATCTCTTTAATACATAGTGTATATCCGCACTGTTAGTTCAGTATCCTAAGCTACATATGGCATTATATTAGGAACAAAAAAACAAAACACCAAAGCACATTGACCGACTTTTTTAGGATCTTCCGCTGAATAGGTTTTTGCATCCAGGAGAAACAGGCAACTGTTTTCAAAAACAAAAGGTGCATTTCTTAAAACTGAAATTAGCTTGCGAAACTAAACGTGAATTACGTCGACTAAAAGCAAAACAGTAAGACAATCAGAACAATAGCGTTGTCAATTAGTTTTGGGGGGTTTGTTTTGGACATGCTCATCCCTTGTTAAAAAATGGTGACAAGACAAGTGGTGAGGTCCGAGCAAAAACAAACAAGTGGATCGCGTGTTGGCGGGCTGACGGGGTTTAGTATACAAACACACTCAGAAAATTATGACCACAGACTATGGACTTTAATAGTACAGCAAACATTGAGTAACGTACACTCAACATTTGAGAAACCCTACCTTGCTTTTGATTGCTCGGATACTCCTTCCCACAGAGAGGCTCAACTGGGTTTGTGTGGGGAATTCATCCGTGTCGTTTCAAAAAATGACAAAAATGACACCTCGTGTTTCAGCGAGGGAGGAGGGGGAGGGGGAAGAAAAAAGCTCGGACAAAATATGCTGACTTGTTTGTTTCGAACTCGGAACTGGTTTTTCCCCCCCCAAAAGAAAGGCAGATTATCTGTGGTCCTAAGTCCTACGAGTTCTTTAGGAGCCGGACAGGAGATGGTTACTGTGTGCGCGTACTCACCTGACGGGCTGTCCACAACAGTAGTGGGCGCGCTGTGTCTTGGCGGAGGGGGGCTAGACGTCACGCTGGACCCAGCGCTTGCCTGGCGCTGTACCGCCGTCATGTTGGGTGCGGAGGAAGATGGCAACTCCAGAAACTCAGAGTCGCGAGTCGGAGCGCGTCCAAAACCGCCACGGTCCACTTTGCGCGGCTTGGGCAGGTTCTGGTAGGTCTCACGAAGGAAGGAAGTAATCTCCTGGAGAAGCTGGCAGGCCACCATTTTCAGGCCGTGGGGGCACGCCGTCCCAGTCGGGTTCACGGTTGCTGCATGAGCAATAGCAAAATTTATAGAGATTCTCAATGATCTTTTTTCATCAACATTCTCAAATATGAATGGCTGATCCTCAGAGAATAATTGCTTCGAATCCAGCTTCTGGCCCTATGTTGTGTCCTTAATAGCAAACCACTGCACCCCAACTTGCCTCTCTCCACTTATAAATGTATAAATGGGCACCGGCATTAGCTGGGGAGTAACCTGCGATGGACTAGCATTCCTCCCAGGGGAAAATAGAAACATTCTCCATCCTTTTCGTGCTACCAAAGCTGGAGCTAAATGCCAGTCTGCTGGTCCACATTGGCTTTTGACAGACTCGTACCTTCGTCCAGAAAATCCTCCTGGTCGTCCTGCTGTCGCAGTCTGCGTTTGACGCTCTCTTCCTTGATTTTACCAATGACTACAGTAAGGTCTTTAGCTTCCTGACGCTCAATCTCCTCGAGACGTGCTCCAATAGCCTGCAAAGAAAGAACTAACAATTCTACAACACTTCCGTCGTCACTCAAAACCATGTATCATAAGTTTAAAGCAATAAGCCAGTTCGGTATTTGAACTGCGCTATGGCACAATGAGCTGGGTCATAGGTCATTCGAAAACAAAAACTTAACAATAGGATACACCATTTGTATATATCGACTCAGATGCTATGCCTCTTTCGGGTATTAAAAACGTCATTCCTACATCACAGCAGTTTTAGAAAGCAGCTTTTTAAATCCTCGATAAATTGATGTGACTGAAAGTGAACCGTTGAAAGTGAAATACTAACGTCTATACAAACAGTGATCAACGGAATGGTTGAACCCCAACAGAATCATTACATTTATTGTATGTTGGCCATTCTGGGAAATACAGCAAACAGCTCAGGAAGAACATTCGCCTTTGTGGCTGATGTCTGCCAACATCAGTGGCGAATAGTTGGTCCCACTTGGGCGAATATTGGCATTACACGTATATTAAGTGGAATGCACCTCTATCCACAGACGAAGGCAAACAACCTTACACATAAAAACTTGAGAAGTACGTCTATTGCCCGACCCTTCTTTCCTTTTATTGTTCTCTTATACAAATCTCAAACTAGCATTTCCTTTTGAACCTAGATTTCTAAAGACAGACTGGTAGGGTCCCATTGTTCTCCATATTAAGTCAGTATTATGCAAGGAATCATACCTCAGCCCACAGATAGAACATCTTGGAGGCCATGCGCTGCATAGTGGCATTCTTCCGGTAGCAGGAGCCCATGTTTCGGGTTCCCATGACGTTACTGGACACACGGCCCCGCTGGTAGCCGCGCCCACTCTTCATCCATTCCGGCCAATCGCCGTGGTTACAGCGGTAGACAAAATGGCAGCACTCGAGGAGCAGGGCCGCCCTGGCTACCACAGGGGCATTCTGGGTAAATAGAGACAAGAATTCTCCTCATCACAACTATGTCGGGGCTAATTCGTGCCCAACACGGGCCAAAAAAAACCAAAACAAACGCGAACACGAATGCAACATCTAATCACATTTGTAGGCTTTCAAGCAGAAAAGTAGGACTTTAAAGAACAAAATCAGGATAAAAAGTAGGACTTTTGAGAGCTTTCAAGAGTAGTTTTTTGCTGATCGTATCACAAGCGTCAATTTTGCATAACCTCCAACGGGTTAATCGCACAAGAATGAAAAGGATCTCTGGATCAAGTTCCATTCCTACCTCAACCATTTACCCCTTTCCATCCTCATCATTACTCACCAGATCCAGTGCAGCTGCTAGGAACTCTGCGTCTGGCACCGTGCCAGGATTGCAGCAATCCATCAGCAGATTCAGCCGCTTCATCCCCGCAGCAATGACGACCCTGTCCACTGGCTTCTTCTCCTTTTCCGTGGTCATGTCCAGGGAGTCCGAGGCCATTTCTTCTTCGTCCTCCATGGATCGTGGCGTCTCGTAGTCTGCAGACACAAAGAACAATGCAATATAGCCCTATGTATTGATGACGTTAGGCGGACCATCAGAATATGACCTTTCGATTACCGGGCCCGGTAAGCTAATCCCTTTCACCTTTACTCCGTAATCAGTCAGAAGCCACCTGGTTACTGAAGCGCGACACCCCAATGGGTCCCAACAGGTAACCCAGAGCTTGAACAAAAGTCAGCTTCAGTTGCCAATGTTAGAGGATTATTGGGCCTGATGGCTGAGATAAACTGTTAAGCGGAGCGGAAGGTTTACTTCTTTGCCTATAGTTGTTCGCCTACACTGAAGGATTATTGCCTTACAAATTGGGTTCTTTGTAGTGAGTTGGAGTGTAAGAATCGAGTCTAGTGGAATTAATCCTGCCCGATCAGTTCAGTTTAAAGTCCCAATCCCTTTAACTATAATTCCGGGTAGGCTAAACCTCAAACGGTCCGGGAAGGGATTAGCATTTGATTGTTCGCCTTGTGCACTGTTTACCGCAGTGCCTCATGGGGAAAAACAGGGTGTAGCGGCCGAGGCTTGGGGCTCCCGAGGAATATCTGTTGCACAGTATCTTTCCCAGTCAAGCCAAAGGCCCTTCACAATTTTCAAAGCCCTGGCCTCGGCCATGAGGGTCAAAAGCCTTTGCTCCAACACTGATCCAACTTACCATCTCTTTCTTCCGTGGACGACGGGTCTCGCTTGCTCTTCTTACGAAACTTGAGAAAAAAGGAATGGTCTTCCGCTTTCTTGCGGCTGGCATACACACCCCCCGTGTCCTAAAAGTAGAATGTAATTCATCACGTTTTTAAAGGATTTTTAAACCAACCTTCCGTGTAAACTAAAGTTTCATTTTATATTATCTCAACTAGAGGTGTGCATTTATGAGTAGTTTGGAAACCTGGTACACAATTAAAAAAAACATAGGTACCTGTTCACCAGTTCGCGCCGGATGACGAATATAAACGCAAAATTTTTTCCTAGATTCAAAACTGATGACGCATGAACACGCCACGAGCAAGGCCGTCAAATGAGGGAAATGTCTGTCAGCAGTGAGCAAGGCCAGAAATGTCATGGGTGTGCTTCCCGGTACTATCGGCCTGAACACACCTTGGATCGAGTTTTGATGAAAAATAATCCCGCGCGTCGGCTTGGTGAATAATCCCGGCGCAAACTGGTTAACGAAACCCAACCTCAACATTTATATTTTAGAAGTTCCTCTTCAGCTTGTTTATAAGAGTCCGCACAATAACACTGCCACATCAGTGAATTAACACAGCAAGATAGAAGTGTTTACAGTGAGCTTTGCTTTTAAGGTGTAAACTGCAAATTTGCGAGGGTTATCAACTAGAAATATATTTTGTTTTCATTATGTAGCCTGGTTTCTTTAGAAAATTTCCAACACATGACATTAAAAAACCTTTGCTTTCGTCATCTGAAAAGTTACTACAATATGTAGTTTGTAAAGTTGACTGCGGGTACTGGATTCCATAATCTGGAACCGGTTCCTGACATCAACGGTCGGGTACTCGAGTACCCGGATATGATGCACAGCCCTAATCCCAAACCTTCAAAGCGTGCACCAAATAATACCTTAACCCTAACTCCCTACACAACAAAGGAAGTTGGAGGATTTTGAAGGAATTGTATTGTTCAATAACAATGGTGAGGGAGTTAGGGTTAATATTACACAAATTTAGCGGTAGAGCAATTTTTTGTATACATGTAGGTACATAATAGGTTTTAATAAAAGTTTAATTGTGCAAAATAATTAAGGCAAAGAAAATGGAAAACAGAAATAAAAAGGTAAACTGGTCATGGGATATTTACCATATGTACCTTCTTGGCCCTGGGCGTGGTCTCGGACGGTTCAGGTATCTCAGGGCCATCCTCTGATCCTAGATTGGATCGGATCGCTCGATTGCGCCATGTCGTCACAGCTTGGGCTTTGTTGTTGCCAAAAAATCAAACCAAAAATCAAAATTCATTGAAATTCCCATTTTAATGAATTTGATTGAAATTCCCATCAAATTTTTGTTTAAAAAGTAGTTTTGTAGAAAATGCGACTATATTACCATTTTTGCATTTACAGATGTGCAGGTCGTCATCTTGGTGTCTAAATTTTGTGGGTGTCGTGCAGGCTGTCGTTTTACACTACAATTTCCCTCATATTGAGTCAAAGCCCTACCCAGCTTGCCGATATTTGAAATGATTTCTTAGTGGTTTCATGATTTCAACACAAAATAAACTTTTCTACTTGTATCATCGCTAAATTCCCAAAACTTAAAAGTGTCTTTTTGAGGTCCCAAACTACATGGTTACCGGTTGGTGTTTTTATTGGCCGTTTAAAACCTCCCACATGACGGGCTCTCAACCAATAGGAATGGCTAAATTGTCTTACATATGTATTGTTTTTAACACACCTCTCCCCAAAACAGGTACCGTTAATTCTCACCAAATTGGAAGACACTGAAACGTCTCTTTCCGCCGGCCCCCTCGGCCAGCCGCTCGTCTTCGAGCGCGCAGTCCGTGCTGCGGAATTTCTTCTTGAACAGATGTCTGCGTAGGCGTGTGCCTGGGCTCACGTCACCCCCTTCCCCACCGTCCTTGCCCGGGGGGTTGGGTAGGTTTTTGTCGGAGTCCGACTTGTTCTCGCTAAAACTAGAAAGGAAGGTGAAATTTGTTTGTTGTAAATTTAGTTTTGTTCTTCGGTAGACTATTTCTTTTAATCACTGCATACTTAGGGTTATTTTCAATTAAAACTGTAGAATTCCGTGGTATTCCGCCATTGCTAAGGGACTCTGCGGGCAGATGTCAGTCATGCCTAAACCAAATGAGCCTGCTGGTCTTCCAACTAGCCCGTAACTATAAGAATGAAATTTAGTCTGCAGAGCTGCAGAGTCTGCAGATAGTCATTATTTATTAGTACCCTCAGTACTTTCCCACAGCTTGTAAGAATACGAAATTTAAAATCCCATCATACGACTCATACCCACGACCACACACACACAAGTGTGTAAAGGCCTTCGATCGTGGACGGGGTATTGTCCGACCGTCTTCCCTCTTTTGTTTATACCCCTAACGTTTTTTGATGATCGCCATAGGATTTGTACACGGGAAAAGATCGTGGACGTTTTGTCAATCGTGGACCCATTGTTTGACTCCCAATTCTTTTGTCCGATGACCACGATTGCCGGTCAATACAAACGCAGGCATACACCACCACGTTTGTTTACGGTGTAAATCGAGGAGTTTCCTTTGTTCCTCTCGAAAAATTCCTTTGTTTGTACTCTCATTGGTTTTGTACACGAATCTCAATCGAAGGCGTCCTCGATTCTAACCCTAACCCCAATTCACCTTCGTGTCGCCAGGCATGTGTCCTTCATTTACACCATAAACAAACGCTACATAACTTGTTTGGACATTCCTTGATGCTGGTGTAAATTTTGCACTGCATGACTGCACAGCAGCCTTTGTCCAGTAACTGCACAATGGACCTGAGCGTACAGCTATTGCACATGCCGTGTTCTACGGCATAGTACATCTGACAACAGCATTCCCGGACAGATTAGCTGGCAACTAGATTGACTAATGGCTAAGTCTAGTCGATCTAGTCGCCCAACCAGACTTGCTGTTGGGTGCTATATGTGTCACTCGTGTGCCAAGAAATGGTCTATCCCACATCACAGCAGTGTCAACAATTGTTGACTCACCCAACTTTGCCGGACTTGTCTTTATCCTTCTCATCTTGTCCCTTCCCGGAGGAGTCAATCAACCCACTCAGAGCGACCCTCCTGAACACCCCACCATGGGCCTCTCGGATGTAATGAAGAAGCTGGCGGACGTCACTGTACAAGGCCTGCAACAATAGTTTGTCAATTCACCTCTGCTTAAAGGTAGGATACACCATTTGCAGATATCGAAGAAAAAAATTACTACACAATTAATAAGAAATAAAAAATATAAATAAAAAACAAATTTAGAAATGGGTAAAATAAATAAAATACTCACAGAGTTCTCTGGGGCATTGAGCTCCTCCCGGGAGTTGGCCAGTCTAGTAACCAGAGCCTTGAAGATACTACCGACTATGGTCCCCTCGATTCCCCGTACTCCGGTACCAGCCACGCCGCTGCCAAAGTTGGTCGCAAAGCCACCCCGGGCAATGCCTTCATTGGGATTGGTGCTGGGCCCTGCGTTGTAGAAAGGAGAGCCTACGCGTGTACATGCAAGAACGATGTACAGAGTAGGGTGGGGTGGAGTAGGGTGGGGTGGGGTAGGGTAGGGTAGGGTGGGATAGGGTGGGGTGGGATAGAGTGGGGTAGGGTAGGGTGGGGTAGGGTGGGGTAGGGTGGGGTAGGATGGGGTAGGGTGGGGTAGAGTGGGGTAGGGTGGGGTAGGGTGGGGTAGAGTGGGGTAGGGTGGGGTAGGGTGGGGTAGGGTGGGGTAGGGTGGGGTAGAGTGGGGTAGGGTGGGGTAGGGTGGGGTAGGGTGGGATAGGGTGGGATAGGGTGGGGTAGGGTGGGGTAGGGTGGGATAGGGTGGGATAGGGTGGGAGTGGGTGGGATAGGGTGGGATAGGGCGGGATAGGGCGGGATAGGGCGGGATAGGGCGGGATAGGGTGGGGTAGGGTGGGGTGGGGTAGGGTAGGGTGGGGGGTTGTGGGAAGGCAAAGAGGAACAACAAAGTGAGCAACTACATCAGGGAAATACTATAGGTGATACAATACTGGTATAATACAAACTGGGATAAAACAGCGTGTTCAACTACTCGCGCTTTACTCATCCAAGCGCGACACCGTTTGATTTAACTCTCACGTGACTTCTCATGTTACTCGAGCCTGACCCAAGTAACCGACCCGCCGAGCCGGTTACTTGGGGAAGTATCCCATAAGGCCAAGCTAAAACATGGCTGCCACGTTCGGTGGTGCGCCAGCAGTGGGAAATTCAAAAAGATTTTGTTTATATCCAAATTAATCTGAACGATGCGGCGACATGAATTCACTATGAGAGATTTCAAGGAAGGAAAACACGTTATAACTCTTGCATGTAGTCGCGTATTTACGGATAAACGTCACTCGTTAAAGTCAAGTGACCCAAGATAATTTGTTTACTCTCATATACTGCACAGGTACAACTTTCCACGAATTTTTGAGGCACGAGTAAGCACGGGTGACTAAAATTGAACTACTGGATAATATTACATGCATAGTCAGAAAGAATTGGTGCCAAATATGCTAGAATTGTTCACTTGATGAATAAAGCATGAAATTTGGAAGAGTCAAAGTATGTCACAAGAAAGATATCTGGCTGTAGGCCATCACAGATTTGTCTTTTGAACCAAATATTGGTAGAATAACAAGCAATAGAAGCTTTAATTTTTTACTTTCAAGTTTGGCAAGTCGGTCGAAAAAAAATAAAAAAAATTGAAGGGAACAAAATTGCAGTTCCATCTACTATTTGCTATTTTATTTTGGGCAATGGGTTCCAGGTAGACATGTAGGTCAGCAGTTGTTAAAAAAAAAGTGTTTTTTTTTTCTTGGGTCGGGAGCCAAAAATAGGGTCGGTCGGAAATGAGAACCACAGAAATCAAAAGGGACGCGCATAGGGACCGCACCATCAACAACACTTGGCCAAGGGATAACACTGTATCATAAGATACGGTACCTGGTCGGTGCGTTATCCTGACTGGGTCTTCACAGAAGCCCAGCAAGGCGTGCAGAAAGTCCAGAATGTTCTCCAACGGATGGGTGCTGATCATGAAACGTAGGTATCGACGGAACTGCGATGGGTCAATCTTGAACATACGGTTCAGGCATTGCTGGCCCATCAACCGAAGCTTGTCACCTGAAGGAATCGAAAAGTAATGAGTCAATCAGATTTAGTTCCACTTTAATCAAAAACAAAACGATTTACAGATGGTATAAATAAACATTATGATTAAGTGGTGGGCTTCTCCAAAAAGCAAGCTTGTCAAGTGGAAAGACCCTTGATGTGTAGAAAGAAAGTAATTATGTCACGATAAATAGAGATTACACAGGTTCCATTTTACCTACACAAAAGTAAACTTATGTTGCACATAAAATGGCAAGGATCAATACAAACAGGACAAGTACATTTACGTTTGTTTATGGTGTAAATCAAGGAGTTTTCTTTGTTCCTCTCGAAAATTTCCTTTGTTTTTCCGACGGCTCTCATTGGTTTTGTACACGAATCTCAATCGAGGTCGTCCTCGATTCTAACCCTTAACCCCAATTCACCTTCGTGTCGCCAGGTATATGTCCTCCATTTACACCATAAACAAACGCAAGCACAACAAAACCTACACAGGAAATCATACAAAGAATCTATATACACAGCTAATTAGAATAATAAAGATTAAGAACAATATTTTTCCAAAAGCAGAAGCTTACGTTTTTTTCTTATAAATAAAGGACGACTGCCAATACTTCTCAGAGTTCGACTTAGTGAGTTCTAAAATGTTGGACCCTGATATTTCTTTGCAAGAGCATTACGTATCAATGGCATATGGAAATCTTTAAACTGTCTGATATATTGATGGATAACTGCATTAGTCACAAACATTTGTTCAAACGAATTAGGTAATTTATGAGTATGGGCAACAAAGTAAGTAAGTATGTGGGCAACAAAGTGAGTATATGGGCAACAAAGTGAGTATATGGGCAACAAAGTGAGTATGGGCAACAAAGTGAGTATGGTTTCTTGACTTCTTTTAGACGAAACAGAGCAATTTATAGATGTCAGGGAATTTATATCCGGTTAGGAAACCAGACTAGTTGGCTTGCACCCATTCACAGATGTATTTGCAATATTGGGGAACATTTGAACATTCGGTCGAGTCAAAAATCGAATACTAAATTATTTGAAAATGAAAAGCCTGAAAGGTACCGTAAATTGTAAGCCTACCGTGACATGTTATCGAAAAACAGCATTGAGCAATAGCAACAAATTATATCAAGTTTGAATGGCAAATGCCAATGTATTCAGCTTCTTCCCAAGTGCAAAAGAAATTCCATCAAATGTCAACATAGCATCAGGTCTATAAGACTGACATTCCAAGCATTATATCTGTTGATATATGTGACCAGCTCCATCAAAATCAGGAATAAGTCTCGAAATGACCTTTTAAGATATGCACATGGTGAGGAAGGGAATTTCATAAGCTTTCTAATGATACCCATCACAAGTGTGTATCTTCTTAGGGTAACGAGTTATGGTCTGATGAAGATGACAGGTGTATATTTATTTGCCGAATCCACATTCTGAGAAAAACAGCTTTGAAATAAACAAAATTGACCAAAATCTACGAACAGCGCACACAAATCCTCTTTCATTTTGATCTTTATTGATCGTTTTTACATACAAGACATTAACAATAATCTGTGATAACTACACTTCCTAAAAATACAATGTTCAGAAAAACGACTTGGTCACGATTTTCACCCATGCGTTCACTTCAACGACCGATTGCGTAAAACGACTTTAGCGACTTATTCCTGATTACGATGGAGCGGGTCACATATTAGGTAGACAAGTGCTTGCACCACGCTTGCACAACACACAGCTGATCTTGACAGCATGGCCTTAATTGCAAGCAACATGTGCACATGTTAATTATGCATATTACAGAAATAATGGTTTTAATTTGTATTAACAACCCCACTCTACTAGATACAGCGAGTAATTACTGTACATTAACTTAGCCAGTACATTGTACGTGCCTCCACTACAAAGGCCAATTGAATGGTGATTTGTAGTTAACACCTTAATTGACAAAGTTAACCTTGTTTTTATTGATTCACTTTACTGACTGGTAACTGTGCAGAAAGGGCAGCCTAGTACAATGGCCGAGATTTACAAATATACATCTATGTTTAAAGGTGGATACACCATTTGCAGATATCGAAAAAATATTTACTACCGAATTATTAAGAAATATCTTACTCATCTGAAAGTAAATAATGATTCTAGACATCCAGCAAAATTATTGCGCTAGATATCTTTTAATTATTCTGAAAAATAAAATTTTCTAAAGAAAAATTAATGATCTCCGGATGGCGATCGCGAAAAAACACAAATAACATAAGAATAACTACTTGACGTCGGTTGAAAACAAACACTGTTTTTTGTGTTTTTCTCGGCATCTACGATTGTAAAACTTCGGACAGGTCAGTTAAACAATATTTACTATAAAACACAACCCCCAAATCCACCCATTCATGATAATTCAAGCAATACCAATGGTGTATCCTACCTATACCTTTAATACGTACCATAAAGCTATATTGAATTACAAGAGCGCTAGAGCGATGTACCGGAACATCATGATGCCTACTGAGTGCATCCATGTTTGTGCACAAACCTATGGAACACTGCAAAATTATGTACCGGTTTTTGCACAGCTATTTGCATCTGCGATTTGTATTCTATACAGTGCGTTACCGAAGCCGATACAACCACAACCAAAACACATGATCAGCTAATTAGCGTTTCTTTGCGCAAAAAGCTCAAACACATGATTTTTGCAGTGACCTATTTTTGTTTAACCATCATGACGCATTTAAGTTATTTGCGTACATGTACACGTATGTTCTACATGTACTTGTGCGTTCCATTTAAAATACACTTTCAAAATTTAATCAATCTAATTTTGTTATGTTCTACAAGCACGCACATGAATTGAAAATGTCTGCGCGCATGAAGGATTTAGTCGTCCTTAATCTAGGCAGAATCGGGCGCTTCCCGCTGTTATCGCTTGGCATGATAATTTTTCGCTTTTTTTATTAATCAAAACTGGGAATAAATTTCCAATTTTACTGATTACATTGTATATGCACCATGTACATGTATGTGTAACATTTTACAATTTCACATTGATAATTATATCACAGCAACAGCAATGATTTATGCACTATCCAAATTGACACACAGTCTGGATTGGCAAACAATCTCATTAAATATTGACGGTGCGTGACGAGACATGTCAGGTTTTGCAATTCCCATGATCGCTCCGACAAAATAAACCTGCGCAGTACTTGAATTATATTCGTTGGCACTAATGTACTTTACGTGTGTACCAACCTTGCAAACGCTGTGTGGACCTGCAAACAAAAGATGTCCACACTATACACAAACCAGAAACCTTGTGTGGACTTGGCCACGTCCACACAAGGTTTTCTAAATTTTTGATAAAGAGCTCTAGAGCCTAGGTAAAATGCGTTTAGTTTATATTTGAGAAAAGTGAAGAGGAACACTTTAGGGTATAACAGTCACAAATGTGGATTGAAAGATTGTTCATGGTGCGAGGACAATTAGTATTTTGGTGAAATTTGGTCCAGGATTCTTAACTAGACGGATGTAATGTTTGACTGTACCCGCTATCCTTGTGTGGACTTGGTAACAAAAGATGTCCACACTTTACACAAACCTGAAACCTTCTGTGGACTTGGCCAGGTCCCCACAAGGTTTCCCCTCTTGGATAAAGAACGCGAGAGGTACCTAAACGGGTTAGGGTTACATATAGAAAAAAATAAAGAGGATTGTCTTAGGGTATAACAGTCACAAATATGGATTGAAAACAACTTCATGGCGTTAGAAATATTAGTATTCGGTGAAATTTGATCGATGGTTCTTAACCAGTTCGCGCCGGATGACGTATATAAACGCAAAAATTTCCCCAAATTCAAAACGGATGACGAATAAACACGCCAAGTTCAAGTTCGGAAATGTATGTCAGCAGCGCGCAAGGCCGGAAATGCGTGGGTGTGCTACCCAGCACTATCGGCCTGAACACGCTTCGGATCGAGTTTCGTTAAAAATAATCCCGCCCGTCGGCTCGGCGATGTTAAAATAATCCCGGCGCAAACTGGTTAACTACACAAATACAAAGGATGTCCACACAGTGATAGTATAAGGTTTGTATAATTGTGTGTGTACTGTGTACTATTCTACCAGTGGCCTGAATTAGCATGTATGAATATGAATTACCTTTCGCTTAAAACTTGGAGCGCAATTTAAGCAATGACAAAAAACATTTGTTAAAACTGTGGAAAGGCCTGCCAATGCAAATAAACGTATTTATGATTCGTTAGAGTGCATTATATTTACGAATAAACAAATTTTGAAATGAAAACCAAAATTTTGAAAAAGCACGGACACACCAACTTTAATAACTGCGGATAGTTGGTCACGGTACATGTACATACATGTAGTATGTCAACCTGCTTTCCCAGACTAATACCTCAATAAAATTGAGGCATGTGTTAAATTGCCTTTTGGCAAAAGTCACAATTAAATTACTTTGGTAATTTCATTTGTTATTTTTTCTATCATCATCGCCTACCATCATCATGTTTGGTTTTTAATTAGTAGTTTATTCAAAATACATCCACACAGGATAAATTTTTCTTGTTACGCATTGTAAAGTTTCTCAATTATTTTTTAATATTTGTTTATTACATTTTTTCTTCTCAATCGCACCTATAGTTTGCTGCAGGCTAGAATTTAATTGTATATGTGACACGATCAAGCGGAATGAGTCGGATGTCGGGGAATCCCAAAAATGTTTTACTTAGAACTGTGTTCTTCGTTGGTATTTAAACAAAACATCGTATTAACATGGGGTTTTCAGTTTTTAAAACGTACTACAGATGCCCTCTTTAAAACTACATGACCGGGGCCGACATCCGACTCATTCCGCTTGATCGTGTCACATATTTTCAGGCTCAGCAAGAGAAACACTTTTTTTCACCTTTTTTAACACATCATTCAAAACAAACCTGCAGATTTATTTAATTTGTATTTGTTCAATCAGGTGATAGATCTCTTCAATATTGTTGCTTCTCCGTCTTTATACAAGCTTTAAACAAATACTGTTCATCATCACAAATCTGCAGACTTGTTTAATCCACAGAATTATTTGTTCAGTCAAATTAGCTGATAGTTCTCTTTAAAATTGTTGCTTTTCAGTTGTATTTAATATGCTTCAGTTTCACAATTGCTATCCCCAGCACGATTTAAAGGGATTGTACACGTTTGGTAATTGGAACCCATTGTTTGTTTCAATCTATTATAGTTATAGATATATACCATAAAACTAACCTGTACAAATTTCATTTCAAAAAGTTGTAGTAATTTCAAGATATTGCCGAAAATCTGGAGCGGTTATGTCCACGCAGGAAGAATAATCTGCATTGGAATACACAGCCTGAGAAACGTCACTGCAGTTTCTCAGATTCAAATTTTTGGGGATAAAAAGTGATATCTTTTTCCATAACCGCAGTACTTCGAAGTGAAAAGTTTCTTAAAATGCATTATACTATCCAAAGCTGCTGTACTTCTTACTAAGTAAGTTTTTATTGCCATTAATTTTTGAATTACCAAACGTTTACGATTCCTTTAAGGCAGAGCATACCCTTTCTTGTCCCTATACTCTATAAACAGTACAGGCTATTGTTACCTAACTCATCTCTTGAGATAACAAAAGAATTCCTGAGATTCAAGGAACACAATGACCAACACAGGTTGGTGAAGCAGTTCTTTCCTTGTCTTCCTCCGCCTGGGCCAATATGTGGATTGGGTTTTTAGTCCCTGCCCGATTCTGTGAGATTCCCCTAGTATATTCTTCTGAGGTTCTCCACCCACTACACTTCTCATTGTCTTCTTTCTACATGTTATTTTTTTCAGGCATGAGATGCAGTGCCTGGGAAATTTTTGAGAGATCCTTGGTTTAATTACCCAAAAAAATTACTACTGCTAATTTTAATAATAAAAATAAACGAGGTGGAGTTTCATCAGCCTTATATCTTGCTTCATATGTGACCTGCTCCAACGAAACCCGGACAAAGTTGACAATTTTTTTTTTAGATTTAGATTTTTTTTTTAATTCTTTAGGTTTCCCACCTTCAAATGGTGTATCATTTACATATGTACCCCCACCCTATCTCCCCTGGGAAATGAATTTAGTGATAAAATCCTGACAACTTAATTATGAGATAAAACAGCTTTGAAGTTCAGAAAAGCGTATTTTTTCTATACACAATTGTTTTAACAAAATCGACAGAAAACAAGCTTCTGGGTGACGGATTATGTTCAAATTTGAGGAGATTGTAGATTAATGGTTAGTGATTCAGAAAAACCCCAAAAATCCAAATGGTATAATCCACCCCAAAATGATTTCACGAGTACATTTTAATAAAACACATTGTGCGACTTTGTACGGGTTTCGTTGGAACAGGTCGCATATGACAATTTTAACGACATTTCCCAATCCAGCATAAACCATTTTTTATTTTGTTATTGCTATGTCCTGCAGGATCGTTACTCTGATAACGTCGTCTTTGTGCAGCTCAATGGCAAACGGAAGTAGGAAGATTTCTGTGGTCCCTATAGAATGGCAGGATGGAATTTACTGGCATCGATTTATGCAGGGGACAAAAATAACAAGGGTTTCTGCATAATCCGTAAGAGATACTGTCGGATAGATAAGCCATATAGTTTACGTATCTCACTGGCAGTGCATTCTTTGGCAATGTTCCATTTGGTAAAGCTAGAACCTAGGTTTAAATTGTTTCATTTTTTATCATTTGCAAATATTATTGCAAATGACTATGGGGAAATTTCATAGTAAATTTCATAACATTTTTTTGAGAACAAAAATGACAATTTCCTTTTACTTTGCTGTTAAATCTGCTTTCCTTTTTTTATTTTTTTTTATTTGTATAATGGAAAAAAACGTAAAGGTAGTGTACACCATTTGCTTTTGATGTTATTTTAGAAAATGGTTGGGTTGGGAAGTTCATATTTGTAGTAAATATTCTGACGCTGACCTGTTTTTTAAAGTTTTGTGTTCACAGATGCTGCAGAAAACAAGAACATTATAAATGCTGTTTTTGTATGCTGGTTTCTTGACTTCCCTCACACTAAACATAGTTGATTATAGACGTCAGGTAATTATCCGGTTAGGAAACCACATTAGTCGCCTTGAATCCGTTCACTGATGTGTAACCGCATTGGAAATATAATGTGGACAACTTTAATACCAGGTCTACCCGCACCATGGACCTTCTCCCTCCTACTAGATATGAGAGTCATTCTCGCAATCTGCGTAGTGGCAATAATGTCTCCCAGCTGCGTACTAGGACCTCTCGTTTCAGAAATAGTCCTATTCCTTATTTTGTTAATTTACTAAATAGGTAGTTGCTTTCGTTTGTGTGCTTTGTTGG
Source organism: Crossaster papposus (assembly GCA_037893245.1). NCBI lineage: Eukaryota > Metazoa > Echinodermata > Asteroidea > Velatida > Solasteridae > Crossaster > Crossaster papposus. The sequence goes on along the minus strand of JBAIAA010000089.1, from coordinate 1,205,005 downwards.
TGGTTTTACTTATGTCACTTTGAATCTTTTAATGTTGCTTTCAATGACGATATACTGTATATTTTTTTTTATATGTAAACTTTTTGTTTTGTATGTAAACTATTTGTGTATAAATTGTATTTTTTACTGTAATTTGGCCATTGGCCAAAGTGTAAAAACAATAAACTAAACTAACTAACTGAGGTGCCATGATTTCATAGGATACTTAAGACTGTTATTAACTTGCAGTCAAGTAAGGTATAGTTAAGAGTTTTCACATGTGATAGCCCTTAACCAGTTCGCCCTGGAGGACGTATATACCCGCAAAGTTTTTAAACATCTCACGAGCAATCGTCTTGAACCCGCCTCGGATCGAATTAATTTTCCATTTGTGTTTTATATCTGAAATAAATGAATACACAGAGACCAATTCTCAAAGCATTTTTATGTTTGTAGGATATTTGCCACTGATAAATTAGTATGAAGATTTTTGTTAATGTTATGCCATAGTTCTTGTTTTTAGTGTCTTCAAAGGCAATCGTAATATTTTACAACATACAGTGTATTCGTTTACATTTGAATCTTAACCAGTTCGTCCTAGAGAACAAAAATTCATGCAAAGTTTTCCCCAGATTCAAAATGAATGATGCATAAACACGTCACGAGCAAGGCTGGAAATGTCTGTCAGCAGCAAGCAAGGTCGGAAATGCGTGGGTGTGCTTCCCAGTACCATCGGCCTGAACCCGCCTCAAATCGAGTTTTGTTAAAAATAACCCCGCGCCTCGGCTCGGTAATGTTCAAATAATTCCGGCGCGAACTGGTTAATGAATCAAAAGTAATACTTCACGCATAATCAATACATAATCAATACTTATGGATACTCGGATCGGCGATGTTAAAATAATCCCGGCGCGAACTGGTTAAAAGCACTTTTATCACATTACTTTACAAACATTTCTTTGCAAATATGATTAGTAGCTAGACGCAACAAAGATTAAGAATATCAATAAATCTGAAAATCGAATGGATAAACAAAATCAGGCCTTTTTCTCAACTGTGGCTTGTGCCAAGTAAATTCCGTCTCATTTTGCTAGAATGCGTCACATTTGCGAGGAATTGTCCCCCAGAGACAATTTGCAAAACTTGAATCTTAGACCAAACTTGTCATCTACTGCAAATGAAAAAAAAAAGAGAGGAAAAATGCCAGTGGAGCATGAAGCATCAAGGAAGGTCACCCAAGCGCAAACCCCAATGCTGCAATTGGGTGCTCTATTATTTAATTAATCATTCATGCTTGTGAGCATGAGTCCTGAACATCACTCCAGTGCAGCTTTTTAATTTAAAATGCATTACAAAATTGACAGAATTGTGGTTAGTGATATGCAGCCCGTGTGACATGTGCGTTCATCTGCAGATAAAGTGCTGTACTGTAACACATGTATTTTAATATTATGCAAGGCAATCTGGCCAAATGAGAAGGACCTGGGCAAAGGGCACCGAGGAGAAAACTGCGAAATAATTAGTAATGGGCGATTTTTTGTATATTTTCAGATTTATTGATAATTGTAATCTTTGGTATAGCTACTAACTATATTCTGTTAGGAAATAGTATGAAAGTAGTGGAATACAAGTGTTTTTAAGGAAATCGGTTGCCATTTTTGTATAAAACTCGAAATCTTAAAGGCCTTTTTCTCAACAATTTACCTTTGCAACATGTTGAACATGCAAACTTTAAACAGCCAAAACCTTTTAACGGAATGTCCGATGAAAGTGCAAGAAATTGCATTGTAAGGAGAATTTTCTCCTCTTTTCTTATACCCGAGAACCTTCATTTCAACCTCTGCTCAGTTCCGTCTCATTTTGCCAGAACCCCTCACGTATATGCATAATTTTTAGTGTCTTTGCCGTGACTAATAAATTTTGTTTTCGAGTTGGATGCTCCTGTGTAATTAACGATCATAAATAACAAGGTGATACAATATAATTGATAACAGAATCTATTTATTACAGAAACAAAATTAGGGAAAGTTAATTTGTATTCTGTTGGTAAACTTTAGGGTGTTGTTTTTTATTAATTTTTGTATCAACCCTAACCATTCCAAATCCTCCAAAATCCTAAAAAATGTGAAAATTTTGTATAAATTTCTAACAATTTCCAGCCGGCAATTGTTGGAAAAACCAGACTATATTCAAACACTGCTCCCAACTTATTACATTTATAGTTAGTCCACATTTTTGCAATACATCTGTGAATGGGTGCAAGCCAAATAGTCTGATTTCCTAACTGGATACTTCCCCGATGTTTATAAATTGCTCTGTTTCGTCTGTAGTAGGAAGTCAAACAACCAGACTACAAAAATTGCATTTTCTCTTGGTTTTTCTAACATCTAGGAACATAAATAGGAAAATTGCCGCAAAAAGTAAATGGTTTATAAACTTTGCTCATTGAGGTACAAATTGTACTAATTAGCCAGTAATTGAACATGCTTAAAGGTTTACAGTCATTGATGCCGAGAAAAGCACGAAAAACAGTGTTTGTTTTTAACTGGCGTCGAGCAGTTATTCTTATGTTATTTTTGTTTTTCCACAATCGCCGTCTGGCGATCGCGATTTTTTCTTTATAAAAAAAAATTTTCAGAATAATTACAGGATATTTAGCGCAATCATTTTGCTGGATGCCTAGAATCATTATTTACTTTCAAATGAGTAAAATATTTCTTAATAATTCGGTAGTAAATATTTTCGATATCTGCAAATGGTGTATCCTACCTTTAATTGGAGATATTTTAAACAAACAAACAAACCAAAAATATTCTATGAATACTAATATCCATCTAATATTACATGTATATCTGAATAGGAACAAACCACAGTAGGCTTCTGAAAATTATTCAAAATCAGGTCAGAGAAACAAAGTAACAGAGTACAGCAAATGACCTATTTACCATGTGGTGCGGGACAGTGTAATTTAATCAAATATTGCCCTATTTCTTTTTGGGTCCCCAGTCTGTCGTATATTAAATTAAATCCTTTCATCTTTCCACGCATGCTTGATTTAAGTGGAGGGTAATAGATGACCATGCAATATGGAAGAAATACTGCAGACAGACATAATGTAGTTGTTTAACAGGCTAAATCGATCTGTAATTGTAATCATAAATTTGATGTTAACAATTTGTTTACAATTTTTTGATAGTCCCATCTAACCATCATATTCATGATAAAGTTGCTTGTGCAAAAAATGTAAAAAGATAAAATTTTTAAATTTGTTCTTTATTTTTTTTTCTTCATTGGCCAACTTTTTTCATGTCCTTCATGACTCTAAACTCCCTGTGAAATTATTCCTTCTGGCATGCTGTCATTTTGAAGAAAATAATCGAAATAAAAAAATGCATCTCTGAGGCGCATTTTTGGAATTTTCCATTAGTGCTGGTAGTTGTTGCAAATTCAAAATCTTTGAATTTTCTCGAAATACATGTATACAGTGTTCATAGAGCTAAAACTTTGGCAGGTTAGTTGTCAAGCACCATTCTTTAGATTTTGAACAACTTTTGCTGCTTCAAACAAAAATACACAACTGACAAATGGATACTATATCTTTAAAGACTATTTTTTTAAATTATATGTTTTAAAGGGTACCTGTACAAACCAGCCAAACACTTTTTTATTAAATTTATTTTTAATTTTTTTTCGAAATTGTACAACTGTAGACACCATGACAATTTTTCCAAAATGTTTAAATTTAAAATAATACATTTTCAAATTTTCATATTTGAAATTTGTCACCATTATTCCACTTTCATGTTATTTCATGTTACATTTTCAAATTTTCATATTTGAAATTTGTCACCATTATTCCACTTTCATGTTATTTTTATTCTCAATAATCCATTTATATTGTAGAACAAAGTTGTTGCACATTAGATAGAAATAGCCCAGGCTCCCTCTATTATAGGCCACTGCAATGCCTGAATCCACCCGTTCCGTTCATTCGTTCGTTTAGTCATTTCCCTCCCTCCCTCCCTCCTTCTCTCCCTCAGATCACAGATTAAATTGTGGGCTTGTTCAGCTGAGGTCTACCGGCCTGTCAATTAACATACTAATGGTGTCGGCACAGCCCAGCGCTGCGCTAGCCAAAATTGCACTCGGTCGTTTCGTTTTACACACGGCATCGTCAGATTGGCTAGCCAATAGCAACAGAGGTATGATAAGTCACACCTATGGGTCCGTGTGTGGGGAATATATTCATCTGCAATTCCGCATGCACAAACTCCTTAAATTGTCTGCGATACATTATGAAGATGTTGTCGAATCGTGGGTGTGAATAAATGAATTTCTGTCAGACACGGGAGCATGGGCTTATTCACGAGTCGGCCATATTAAATTGAAATCATTTTTGGAACTTGCAAATAGAAATGGTCTAAAGTTAATTACAAATTAATACCAGTTTTCTCTGATGTATAATTAAAATAGTTTGTGATTAAACATACCTAAATGTTTTAAGCCACATTATAAAAATTAATTAAAAGTGTAGCTAGAATGCAAAAATGGTCTGGCACCCTCTCAATCGATAATTCACAATTTATAAAATACATTCAGGGAACAAGACCAAAATGGCTTCCTTGTGAATAAGGTCCATGTCTGCATGAATTTTTCCCGCTCTTTTTTATGTTTTCTTGACGAGTGCAGGGGCCAATTTCACGAAGCTGCTAAGCACAAAAATTGGCCGAGTATGAAAATTTGTCCTTGGCAAAAACAGGGTTACAAGCCAAATTTTCACGTGGTGTTTATTTTTTGTGATCGATATTCAGCTGTTTATTTGCTTAGCATGAAAAGCACATGAAATTTTGGCTGTATAACCTGTTTTTACTGAGCAAGACTTTTTGGCTGCTTAGCAAATGTTTGTGCTGAGCAGCTTTGTAAAATTGGTACCTGGACATGCATATAAACAAAATATTTCACATAAATTTTATATAGCTGGTAATGTCTGTCATTTATAAAAGCATTCACTGAGGAATTAATTTTC